>JAFEMH010000190.1:0-600000 GCA_022495995.1 Adenophora triphylla var. japonica
GAGCCAATGTGCTTCACTCGACTATTGAAAAATTAAGTACCATAGCAAAGATCAACCATTACAAAGAGCAAAGTGTTGCCTCGAAGTGTTGCGCCAGGGGCGACACTTGGGGCGACACTCGGCAGGGGCAAATAACTGAGGAGCATCCGTAACCAAAACCCATGGAAAATCTCTCGTGCCTATCACCTTCGCAAAGTGTTTGGTAATTCTATAATAAATGTGCTTCTCGTAGATATTACTCGGCATTCCAAGGTTTAAGGTTTTGGTACAAAAGAACATTAAATATAAGGGAAGGAAAATGAAGGAGGAGGTCTTTCTTTTCTTGGCCCATGCGTAAAGGTGGAGCAAATACTAGTCTCCCAAAGTTAACTCTTTGTTTCTTGCCTAGTTTGTATAACAAAGAAGCTTGCTCGAATGTTACCGTGTTCTCATTGGCCGTAGGTAGCCAATTTGTTATACATATCTTGTGAAGCACACTAAACAAAGAAGTAAGATGGGCAGACTTGAAGTGATCAGTCCAAACAGTGATTCTCCCTCCAGTTAAAAAGGTGGCTAAGGCTTTAGGATCAAATTCCAAACTCTCATCTTCGACATTAGGGAGGCCGTATGCTTTGTTGATGATCAAGGGATTAAAATTATAGATATTGCCTCTAACAAAAATCTTTCCATAATGAGGGGTATTCCTATCATCAATATCCTCCCTAAGATGAGCATAAAAGTTTCTAACCACACTTTCAACATACACGAACACTTTCACAACCGTGGGTAAAAAATTTCTATCTTTCAAAAATTGATACACTCCTAACTCCTTGAATTGAGTCACAAACATATTTCTTTCATTCAGAATCTTCTTCTCAAAATCTTGAACCCACTTATCTAAGTTGGATTCACTATAAAATTCCTCGGAAAGAAATGGACGTTCATAATATCCAAAAGACTCATAATCTGATCTGATATCTTGAGAGGGAGTAGGAGTGTTTACCTGAGGCCATGAAATGGGAGAATACGAAGGAGAACTTGACAGGGCTTTGGACTTGGCAGCAGGTGTTGCTTCAGGTGTTGCCATTGGATTGGCAACACTTGGGGCGACACTGGCAGAAATTTTCTGTTTCTTCATGATCTTGGACTGAGCTTCAGCAAGGGTTTCCTCATCTTCCAACCAAGCTTCCTCATCCTCATCAGACGATGATGAGGGCTCCTTAGTTTCTTTAAAGATCGGGTCTGAATTTTCCTCGGACGAAATGTTGAGCGAAGAACTCGAGCTATCCTCCACATTGACAGGATCATCAGCCGTGTTGGAAGGTATTTTGGACCTGAACAAAGTCTTGATCCTTTCTGACTGACGACGAACACCACCACGAAATGAAGAAGAGGCATCAATCGCCTTTCTCTTTTTGGTTTTCTTTTGAGGGACGAAGGTGAGTTCTACAGAGGGGGTAGCTTCAGGAAGGCTTATAGGAATGGAAATTGGAGGAGGATTGTACACAACAATGTCCAAAGATGGTGAGGTTGAGGGTGTGGCCGATAATGTCGCAGGGGATATTTCCATTGGGACGGCGACATTTGAGGCGACACTTGAGGGGGCAAGAGGCGAAATTTTCATGGGGGAAGAAATTTGGGAAGAATCCTTGGGGCTAGCCATGGAGAATCGAAGAAGACGAAGAAGAAGAAGGGGAAGTTTCCGCCTAGAGAGAGAGAGAGATACGAAGAGAGAGAGAGAGAGAGAGAGAGAGGGTTTAGGAAGAGGGTTTTGTAGAGTGAATAGTGAGTGGTTTAATTTGATTTGACAAGTTCAAATCAAATTAAATCCCTTTTATTTCTCACAAACCCAACAAACTCAGCACTATTCCGCCATTTTTTAAAAAACATTTTTTTTAATTTTTATAATTTTTTAATAATATAATAACTAAACATAATTTTAGCAATATCCATAGAATTGTGTTTTTCAAAATTCAAGGAGATGAATTTTAAAAAATAGATATTACTAAATTACAATTAGTTAGACAAAAATAAATATTTTTGCTAAAAATCTTTTAAATTTCACAAACTCTAAATATAAGAAAATAGACTTTTGAAAATTTAAAATTTAATTAACAAAAAAAACAAAAACAAGCAATAAAAACATAATGTAGCATCTACTAATGTGTTACTAGCAATGTTGTTTGACACACAAGGCAACATTTTAAATAAAATCCCCTTGATATTTTTTTCAACATATATAACTTATAATTCCTTAGGCAATTTTTTAATCAAGCTTTACACATTCTTTATTTACAAGAAAGCATCGTAGTAGCGAGCTCCATGCCCCGAGTTTTTTTATAAATGTATAAAGCTATAATGTAGTAAGTTTTATACCTTTCAAGTAGGGTACACTGTAGTAGCGAGCTCCATGTCCCTAATACTTAGTATAAAACAACTACATTATACTCCCTTTGAGAATATTTTAACAAGCTTTGCCCTTTTTTTTTAATATCAACAAAATATAAGTGACTTTGTCACTTTAAGCACGAAGGGGTATTTTATAAAAAAATGTTAACCTTAAGAATGTACACATACTAGAACAAAAAGGTCAGTAAATGCCCCCCATTTGGGATTAAACTAACTAATTTTTATTTTTTTTAATAAATAATAATATACAACAAATACAGAGTGTTGCTGTCAGTGTTGGCAATACTTGAAACAGCAGATTTATAGAAAGCATAAATCAAGAGATTTTTTCAAATTTGAAAATCTCTCATGGTCCAAGGCTTTGATCAAAATATCAGCAAGTTGATGTTTAGTATCAATATGCTCTATTTGGATCAATTCCTTTTCTACTAAATCTCTCAAAAAGTGATGGCGGATATCAATGTGTTTAGTGCGTGAGTGTTGTACAGGGTTTTTGGAGATGTTTATAGCACTCAAATTGTCACAATATATGGTCAAGATATTACTATCTAGACCATAGTCGTCAAGCATATGTTTCAACCATATTAATTGTGAACAACAACTCCCGGCTGCTACATATTCAGATTCAGCAGTCGAGAGAGAGACACAATTTTGCTTGCGACTGTACCACGATACAAGATTATTACCCAAGAAAAAACAACCCCCACTAGTGCTCTTTCTATCATCTATATCCCCTGCCCAATCAGAGTCACTAAAACCAACCAAGTTGGTATTAGTGTCTTTGGTGAACCATATTCCCAATTCACTTGTCCCAGACACATACTTAATGATTTTCTTGATAGCATTTAGGTGAGAAATTTTAGGAGCAGACTGATATCTAGCACATACACCTACGCTGAACATAATATCGGAACGACTGGCAGTAAGATAAAGAAGACTACCTATCAAGGATCTATACAGAGTTGGGTCAACATCCTCCCCTGCCTGATCTTTCGTTACCTTAAGAGATGATCCCATAGGTATTTTAGAGCTCTTTGCACTCTCCAATCCAAATCTTTTCACCAAACTCTTAGCATACTTGCTCTGAGAGATAAAGATTCCATCATCTGACTGTCTCACCTGCAATCCTAGAAAATAATTAAGTTCTCCTATCAAGCTCATCTCGAATGCTGATGTCATAGCTTCCACAAAATTTTATAAACATGTTTTAGATGTGGAACCATAAACTATGTCATCAACATAGATCTGAGCAATGACAAGCTCTTTATTTTCCCTAAGAATAAATAATTTCCTATCGTCTTCTCCTCTAACAAATTCATATTCAAGAAGGAAACTTGTTAGACGCCCATACCATGCATGAGGAGCTTGTTTCAAGCCATATAAGGCTTTATCAAGTCTGTATACATGGTCTGGGTGGAATGGGTGTTCAAACCCTTTAGGTTGCTCTACATAGATCTCTTTATCTAAGTACCCATTCAAGAAAGCCGCTTTGACATCCATTTGGTGCAATGTAATTTTGAGGTAGCAGGCTATAGCAAGAAGAAGTCATATTGACTCAATTCTAGCCACAGGTGCAAAGGTCTCGTCAAAGTCGATTCCTTCCACTTATGTATTGCCTTGAGCCATAAGACGAGCTTTATTACGAACAATATTACCCAATTCATCAGATTTGTTTTTGTAAATCCATTTAGTTTCAATAATGTTAGTATTTAAAGGACGTGGAACTAAACACCAAACCTCGTTACGGGTAAATTGTTCAACCTCTTCTTGCATAGCTTGAATCCAGAATTTATCATTTAAAGCCTCAATCACATTTTTTGGTTCAAGAGAGGAAACAAAACAGGAGTGTTTTACCTGAGAGTATGTGGAGGACATACACACATACCTAACCATATCTCTCTAGTCTACTGGCTCCTTATTTCTTGTTCGAACCCCTTCATTAACATCACCAATTACTTGAGTAATAGGATGATAATTTCTAATACGAGCTGGGGGATCTCTCCTGCCTTGATGGTACACCAATCCATCTTCTTCTTCTAAGTCACCGGCTTCCTGTAATTTTCAGCCACCGGTTTCAAGTTCTCCTCAGCTATGCCTCGGGTGTTGCCATTTCAGTGGGCAACACTCGGGCAACACTTGAATCTGTGGCCGCACCGGCTGAATCCGCTCGTTCTGTGCCCTCTGTTCGACTTCTTCCAGCAAGGTCAGAGGTATATCATCAGCTGGTTCTCCTGTAGCACTCAAGTAATCGTTAAATTCAATATTTACCGATTCTTGAATCACTTTTAACATCAGATTATAGACTCGATAAGCATGACTGTTTTGAGAGTAGCCCAGAAAGATGGCTTTGTCACTCTTGAAATCTAGTTTTCCTAAGTATTTTCGGTCATTTAAAATATAGCACAAACATCCAAATACGTGAAAATAGTGAATCGTAGGTTTCTTTCCATTTAAAATCTCATAGGGTGTCATAGTAGTACCGGGTCTTAAGAAAACTCTATTCGTAGTGTGACAAGCTGTGTTTAATGCTTCGGCCCAAAAACATTTAGAAATATTTCTAGCAATTAGCATAACACGAGCCATTTCCATTAAAATCCTATTTTTCCTTTCAGCAATACCATTTTGTTGTGGTGTTTTAGGTGCTAAAAATTCATGGTGTATCCCCTTTTTACTACAAAATGTAGAGAAGGAGAGAATTTCAAATTTTCTACCATGATCTGACCTTATTCGAAAAATAGGAGAACAAAACATGTTTTTGATTTTAGAGACTAAGTGAGTAAATTTATCAAAAGTTTCAGATTTTTCTCTTAAAAAATAGACCCATGTATACCTAGAAAAATCATCAACTATCACATAAACATACTTCTTACCTCTCAGGCTTTCTGCCTCAATAGGACCCATCAAGTCCATATGTAGAAGCTGAAAACAATGTGTTGTTCCTGAGTGTTGCTCATTGTGTTGTCCAACACTGTGAGCAACACGAGTTTGCTTACCCTTTTGACAATCACCACACATCACGGTGTCTTTGAGGTTTAGTGTAGGAACACCTTTGACGGCATTGTGTTTGATAATCTTCTCAAGATTCCTATAATGAGAATGACCTAACTTTTGATGCCATAACCTTATATCATCAAGTTTAGTCAAATTGCACACAGATTTATTACCAACCAGGTAGCAATTATCACTTGATCTTATTCCAGTCATGACACAAAAGTTAGTATCATCAAACACTTCACAGGTATTTTTATTGAATTTCACCTCCAAATTGTCATCACATAATTGGCTAATGCTAATTAAATTAGCAAGTAAACCATCTACGTGCAAGACATTTTTCAAAGGAGGAAAGCCAATAATATCCAGTGTTCCTTTACCAACTATTTCACTCTTGCCTCCACCACCATAAGTCACAGAGCCTCCTTGAATAGATTGGTACTCTGTTAGGAATGATTTAGTACCCGTCATATGACGTGAACAACCACTATCAAAGTACCAAGTTCCTGCAATGTTAGTCCTTAAAGCTGTGTAAACAACATAGCATTTCAGTTTTTCCTTGGGTAACCAAGCCCTTTTTGAAAATCTGGATTTCTGTTCACCAGTATTGCCGTGAGTGTTGCCCTGAGAAATTAGCGACACTTGAGGCAACACTTGAAGACTGGACATTTTCTTTTGAAGGAAAAAATAATCTGATTTTATATGTCCAGCTTTGTGACAGTATCCACATTCAATGGATTGATCAGAAGTATCACTAGGAGTACTATCCTTTTCCTTGACACGCTCTTTTACAAAACAATTTTTAGTTTCAACATCAAACAAGGAAGAGGTAATACTTTCTAGTGATTCTTGGAACCCAAGACCAGCTTTCAGAGGCTTACTCAAATTGAGTATTTCATCCAATTTGGATGAACTCGTGTTGAGTTTTTTGAAGATGGATTCAGCTAGGTTGAGTTTGGCCTTGATTTTATCAAGATCCATGTCTCTCCTACTGAGTTAAACCTCTAGCCGAGTCAAGGAGTTCTTAAGATCCTGATTTTCCTTTTTCAAGAAAACCACCATCTTGTTCTCCTTTTTCCATTCCACGAGGAGGGATTTATAGAGGTTTTTTAATTCACAAATGAGCTCATCTCTATCAAAATCATCCTCTATACACTCCTATAAATTTAAATCAGCAGAACCATGCAAACTAAGATCATTAAAAGAGTCATACCTGCTGAGTGTTGTGCCAGGTGTTGCCATTTCCTGGATGACACTTGGGGCAACACTTTCTGAAGAAGTCACAAGTGTTGTGTCAAGTGTTGCTAAATCTGGAATAACACTTGAGGTAACACTCTCTGTCGAAGGTAGCCCCTCTACCGTGACCATCATGGCAACTTGCTCCGTCTTTTCATCTTTCTCCGTTCCTTCCTCATCTCCATCACTAAGAGATACCCACAAGTTTTTGCTCGCCTTTCTCAAGGTGTTAGCACATTTATTGGCATAGTGACCCCAACCTAAACAAGCATGACATTGAATAGATTCAATGTACTTAGGATCGGACCGGATCTTTTTCGAGGATGCACGCCTAGGTGGGGTATCCTTTTGATTTGGAGGAGGACCTCTCCTTGGCACAAAACTAGAGGTTTTGGCTGCTTGGTCCTTAGCTTTTACCTGCACACTGTTAAACTTTCTAAGCATAGCATTATATCTCTTTGCAAGTAAAGCTACACTAGTATTTTCATCTAACTCCTCGAAGGCTTCATCTTCATCATCCACACATGTTTTCGAAGATTCGACTTTTAAGGCAATATTTTTGCCTTTAGAAGCCTCAGTTTGTTCATTGAGATTCATCTCAAAGTTTTTCAAAATACTCATTAGGGAGTTAATGTCCATTGTTGAAAGTTTATGGGCCTCTTCAATAGCTGAAACTTTAATATTAAAACGTTCGGGAAGAGTACGAATAGCTTTTTAAACGAGTTGTTTATTTGTAAAAGGTTCCCCTAATACTTGACAAGCATTTGAAATATCAATCAACTTTTCAAAATAAGAAGTAATTTCTTCGTTTTCACCCATTCTTAATCTTTCAAATCTACTAGTGAGACCTCTAAGCTTTGTTTCTCGGACACTACCATCTCCTTCACAAAATCTTTGTAAAGTATTCCAAGCATCTTTTGCAGAGGGACTATTTTGAATGAGTTTGAACATATGCATGTCAACCCATTCATAGATGGCATTTAGTGTCTTTTCATTGAAACTAGCAAGATTATTCTCTTCAATTGTCCACTCGAGTTCAGGTTTGACTTGAACGTCACCATCGTCATCCGGATGAAGCATTGGAACAGAATAACCATTTAAAATAGATCGCCAAGCTCGAAGATCAATTGATTTGATATGCGAGCGTAGGCGAATCTTCCAATAAGCATAATTTGATCCATCTAAAACCGGTAATCTCTTCTGATTAGGGTTTGCAGGATCATAAGCCATGACAAAAGGATCTAAACACTTAGTATATCAAGTGCTAGGCTCTGATACCAATTGAAATTGTCTATGGCTTAGAACAAGTGAGGCGAAACTCACAAGTGTTGTCTTTAGTGTAGGCAACACTAACAACAACACATACACCAATTCTAGAAAAACACAAATCAATAGAAATAAATATAAATTGCAGCGGAAGAATTAAAGCAATACACAAGAATATAATTTTTATCAAGTTATATAAATATATAACTTGATGGGTGCCATGAGGGCAAGACCTTTCTATTAATAATATGAATTAAATACAAGGTCGAAGAAGTTCCTTAATGATAAAATATCCCTGATATAAGGAACAACATATACACGAATTCTCTCTGAAAATGAACACTCAAAACCTCACAAAAATATAAAAATCTATATGAAATTCTCGAGTGTCGAATTGAGTGTTGCCGACACTTGAATGGCAACACTTGAGAGCAGAATTCTACTTCTTGTGCAGATTTGTATTTTCTGAATTGGACGATCTTCAATGAAGATCCACTGCACTATTTATAGGCCACAAAGTCTTGGAGCCTACTCAAAATGATCAGCAACAGCCTTGAGTTTGTTTCCTCCAAATTAGCTCACTCGCCTCATTTGTAGGAGACTAGGTCTTCTCTTGCTTCTCTTGCTTGTACCTCTCAGCTCTGGATGTCTTGTACTCTGACTTGTTCTCCCCCTGAATAACTGAATAAAATCTCTTTTTGCTTGGTCATTAATTAAACAAATAAACACATGTTTATTTGTTAATTTCCTCTTCATCTTCGTAACTAACGCCTGGGCAGATTCTGTTGATCTTTTCAAGCTCATTTTAAGGAGACTAACTACTGTTATTTAAACATTAATTTCCACATTTTTATTTGTGAAAAATACAGTAACTATCTCAGTGTTTCCAAATCCAAATGGCAACACTTGTGGCAACATCAGTGGCAACACTGGTTTGCAACACTTGGGACAACATTCATGACAACACATGATCTTAACATTAACAGATTAGGATGGGATTTGTGTATGAGAGAGTGTAAGTACCCAAATCTGGCTCATGCCTTCCGGTTAAGTTTCCCGGCGATTCCCCGAACTTTCATAAAGTTCAGGGGCGATTCGGGAACTTTTCCAAGCTTTCCAAGGAAGGAAGGACCTGCTAGGAATTAAAATTCCAGGCAGGACCTCACTGGAAAGGGCATTCTAGAATCTAGCACCTAGCAGGTTTCTAGAAGGAAAATGGTTGGGGCTTGTCCTGTCGTGCGACATAACGTGCCTTGACAAATTCCAGTTCGCCACCTTGCATGCTTCAAGAAGGAAAACGGTTATGGCTCGTAATGTCGTGAGACTTAATAAGCCACTCCCATGCAGCTATAAATAGAGGCCTGCACCTCTCATTTTGAGGACCTCTTTTCCACTCCTTGACATTACTCTGCTCAAATTACGTCCAATACACACAAAAACAGCCCTAATTCCCTATTAACCCACTCTCATATACACACAAAAAATCAATCTTTATTTGATTCTCTTCCTCTCTTGGTCCTATACCACATACACATAGAACCAACGGTCCTCATTAAATCTGAGCTAAGATATCAACTCCAGAAGCTGATATTTGAAGAATCCTATACCTAACTTGGTATAGGATTGGTGGTCTTCAAGGGTAACGATTCTCTATCCCTTTTTCTCTCTCTATCTTCCTTATACATGAGATCTCTATACTAAATGTATTGATAGCTCTTCACAAAGTCTCTGTGACCTGTTTCCAATCTCTGATAATATTCAAATGTTCATTGCTTCTGATTGTGATCAAATGCTGTAAGTCCTCTGGAAGTGGCATGATGTATCGTGCGACATATCTAGCCAGACTAGATCCTGTGTCACGCGACACATCTGGCCACTTACAGAAGACATTTTCCTTTGTAAGTATTTTCATATTACACGTTTTCACTCGTTCCTCAAGATGAGTGTGGATCTCTCATATCCACACCCTCTTTAAATGTTTGTTATTGATGTACGTGCTCTCTGATATCCATTTGTGATGTAACCTGGCTATATTGTTGCTTTGTTGTGTCTGTAAATGTGGCTTGTGAAAGTTTCTGCAAATGGCTAAAGGTGTCACGCGACACAACTTGCCATGCAAGTCCTGTGTCACGCGACAACCTTGGCCAGTTTGCAGAAACTTCCTCCTTTCAGTTGTAATCTGATTCTAATCTTTTTCCAAGTTGTAATCTAATATCAATCTGCACTTTAAATATCATTTCCCCCACACAAAGGATTCATCGGGGATCCTCTCCCAAGGATGAATAAGGATCCACACGTGGCTTGTTCTAGGGAAGATCCACCGCATGATGATGTGAAGTTCCTTTTTCTTTGAACATAAAAAATGCAATCTTTATTTTAAATGTCACTCCCCCATGTCCCTCATGGTTGAATCACTCTCCAAGGATTGTCTAGTGACCTTCTTAAGGCACGAAAGACATAGGATGAGTATAAAGATCCAATCTTTATACCCCTACCCTTAGTCCCTTTGGTATTTGAAGCATCCCGTGGGGTGGATCGGTGTAAAGGTCTCATCTTTACATCGTTTACTCCACCAAAGATGCCATAGTCGAAGTCCCTTTAGAAGTGGACGAACCTTATGCCCCTACATCTCCGGTCATCACTTGAGACGAGCATAAATGTCCCTACTAAGCTCAATCGTCTCAGGATGTAGGATTGATGGGCAAAGACTTTTCCTTTCTAAAGAGTCTCATTCTTGGACTTTAAAAAGGTGTCCCTATCTCGATCACATATGACCTAGTCCCAAAGAACGTTGTTTTAAAACACACCAAGGCCCTCAAGCCTAATATGGTTGATTATCCCAACGGGAGGGCGAAAAAGGTCACTTAATGATGATCATAAGTCCAAGATGAGCACGGGATCAAAATCCCGAACACATCAAATCCAAGGAATCCCGAGCGATAACCAACTCAAATGGTTTATACGTCTGGAAGATAACTTGGAACATCCCATCCCCTTTTTAAATCACACACACACACGAGAGCACAAAACAAGCACATAAATCGGATCTAGGGAGACTTGCCTTTGGCAAGGCTTCTTGGGTGAACGCCAAACGTTCTTCCCAAGGAGTAACTTAACCTCCGGATCCTATTCTTTTTTTTCAAAGTTTTGAGGAAATCAAAATGGCGTGGCGACTCCGTTTTTCAATTAAACCAGATGTCTTCAAACTAAGGTGAAGCAGTGACCCCCTTATACGAGAAAGCGGTGATTCGACCCGAGATGTCGAATCAGGCAAAGAAGTGATTTGGTCTAGACCGTGTCATATAGCCTCATCGTGTACCCCCGTAAAGGTCAAACCCTAGCCCATGCCGAAAGTCAAGATCTTTCGCGCAAGGGAAACTCTGCCGAAATTCCGCCAAAGAAAAATTGGCAGCATCTTGACTCCGGCATTGACTTCGACTTTGACCCGCACGGGATATGTAAGAGTCAAGCCCGAGTCCGTGCCAAAATCAAAAGATCTTTCGCACAAGCGGAGCTCTGCCGAAATTCCGCCAAGGAAAAATTGGCAAGATCTTGAACCGGCATTGACTTTGACTCGGGCAAAGTATGCGACGACGCTCAATGTGACACCGTGTCATTCGGCTTTTATCGTCCGACCCATGACTATTATTTTCTTGGACAATGCCAAAGTCAAAACGTCTATCGCGTAAGCGAAACTCTGCCGAAATTCCGTTAAGGCTAAAAGATGAGACTTTCCCGGCATTTCCTTGACTATAATCCGCATCGCTCGTGCGTTAAAAGTTCCTATGATCCACTAGACCCTAGGAGCGTTCTTCTCTCTCGATCGGTGGGATCCGCATGCCCTATAGGACCCTCGCCCGGGGCTGTCCACCCTGGGAGGTCAAAATACAAGTGGAAAACGAGGGGCTTATAGACGTAGTGACGGAATCCACTGATCCAGGATCTAGAGTAGTTGCGAAAAAGAAGGGCAACCTTTTCCAACCAAATAGAAATAATTAAAAGACACTGTTTTAAGTAAACTTGAACAATTAATGGAATCACAATTGCATGGTCCCATTTCTGGAATCTCCAATCGAGACCCCCACGGTCTGATCTCTGATCTTTAATCCCGACCTTTCACGGTCAAATTTCCAATCGCGACCTCTACGGTCCGATCTCCGATCTTCGATACCGACCTCTCACGGTCAAATCTCCAATCGCGACCTCCACGGTCCGATCTCCGATTTTCGATCCTGGCCTTTCACGGTCAAATTTCCAATCGCGACCTCCATGGTCCGATCTCCGATTTTCAATCCTGACCTTTCACGGTCAAGTTTCCAATCGCGACCTCCACGGTCCGATCTCCGATCTTCGATCTCGACCTTTCACGGTCAAATTTCCAATCGCGACCTCCACGGTCCGATCTCCGATCTTCAACTCAACCTTTCACGGTCAAATCTCCAACCGCGATCTTTATGGTCCAACCTCTGATATCAACCTTTCACGGTCAAATCCTTAATATCGACCTTTCACGGTCAAGTCTCTAATCAAGACCCTCACGGTCCAATTTTCAATCTCGACCTTTCAGGGTCAAATCCTTTCCGATCAATTAGGATTAGGAGAAAATGTGTTTTAAGGGAAATTTAAGCAATAAGTGCATGTTACTTGAGCCTTCAGCCTAAACACTTACCTCTGAGCCTAAACCTAGCCCACCCCCAAGTCTAAACCTTGCCTATCTTTTTTCCGCAGCGAGAAAGAAGTGGGTGAGAATACCGGGTCAGCGGCTTTTCAGTGCGGAAACCTCATGTGCTCGGAGGACGAGCTTTCGGCAGAATCATCAGTTTTGTCTACTCAGGGGTTTAGAATGGCAGATATGACATAAAACAGTGATGGTACGGGAAATCCGATGATTAGAAAGGAAGAGTTAGTCCTAGATTTGGAAAATGCCCATAAGATTCATGAAGAGCAACAAGTCATGCTCATCGATGCTCTCCGCCGCCATGGGGTTCAGGTAACAGATGAGGAAAATGGTTCTTTGGTCATGATCGAAGATGAAACTCCAGAAACAGTGACTTCAGTCCCTCCGTCATACCACCAATACCCTCCATCCTATAGCCAATACCCTCCACCTTTGACATATGATCCCCCACCAAGGACTACTGCCCTCTAGTTTCTCCCAGTGTCTCAGGCCATCAGGGCTCCATCGCCCTCAGCTCCTCAGAACGAATTGGGCTTCATCACACTTGTTTCTCAGTTTCAGCAATACCTGCCAGTTTATGCTCTAGCTTCACATAATCAGTTTGAGCCATGTGGCTATGTTCTGAGACCCCTATACCCACCTGAATACGATCACGAGTTGCTGAAAGAAAATCCGGATGCCTCAAGTTTTCCGTTGCCATCTGCCGAATTTAGTGAATTCACCCGTCAGTTTCACCAGTCTGCGGTTGTGGTTCCCTCTACTGATAAAAGCCTTGTTGCGAGTTCCAGTAACTCGAGAGTCCCCGCTGACCCCCATGTGGCAATATTGATGGAGCAAGTGAAACAAATGCAAGGAAAACTTGATCTCATGATGAGTACCAGTACTCCCTCGACCCGAGATGTCGAATCAGAGCTCGCTTGGCCAATGCCAGTTCTAAGCTCGAGAAAGGCCCGAAGACATTACCAGCCTCAAACATAACCCAATACTACCAGTACCAAGCAGCAACTGCACCCAACTCAGCATCGTTTCCTCACAAAGGAAAGAATGCCACCGCCTCTTTTAGATAGATCCAACAATGGAACCAACTGAACAATGGAAATTCGAGTCTTGGGAACAACAGTGCCTCCCGAAAACTCCGCTCCCTTCATTATGACGATGTAGAGATGCCTTTAAGAAAGATGCTGGAAGAGATAGTGAAAGAAAAGCTGATAAAGCCGCTGGAGAATTGGAAGCCCAAGAACCCCAACATTCGGTTGGATGAGTCTAAGCATTGTCTTTTCCACCAGTACCCCGGGCACGACACTGATGATTGCCATTATCTGAGGCATGAGATCCAGAAGTTGATAGAAGATGGGAAGCTTGAGAGCCTCCATGGGCCAAAAACAACAAGCCATGTTCATAGTGGTAAGAGATTGAATCAAAAAGTGCTAGGTCAGAAACGTCATTTTGATGATTTCGGGATGCCCATGAGCAAAGTTTTTGATTATTTGGTGAGACAAGGTCTTCTTAAACCTCTCGAGAATTATCAGCCGAGGAACCCACGTAACCTTGACAGGACCAAGTTATGTGAATACCACAATCATCATGGTCACACGACAGACAAGTGTCTGACTCTGAAGAAAGAAATCCAAGGGTTGATCTGCGAAGGAAAGCTCAAGTTCCCCGACAGTCCAACCAGCGAAGAGTAGCTAGGCTAGGGGTTATCTATCTTTGAGCAAGATTAAGAAATAAAATAGTCTCTCAGTCAACTTTCGTAGATTCTAGTACTTTCCTCTTTCAATCAAGTCCTCCTTGGACATTGTAGTTAATCTTAAATCTTCTATAAAAGAGCCTTTTTCTTTTCTTGCTAGACTTAAGACATTATTTGCACACCTATATTACATTTAATGAAATGGTTTTATTTTATATGATCACTTGCATTGCTCAATAAATAATCTCTCGAAATAATTAACGTTCTGATTAATCAGTGTGAGAAAGTCAACTAATGCCTTCCCCATACACTTTCCTTACCTCACAAAAGGCCTCCATCAATCCTTACACTTTCCTTATCTCACAAAAGCCTTCATCCAACCATACGCCTCCCAAATCATGTCCTCACCTTCACCTTGACCAAGTCAACGACAGCGACAACATCAAAGAACAACAAAAGGTCACTCAGCATTGAAAGATTGACCACATGTCGGCAACAACCTAGGAGCTTGCCTTCAACCTCAAGGGTATCAAGAAAGTTCAAGCAGAGGCTCGCCTTGGCCCTCATGTGCTTTAAAAAAAAGGTGCAAAAAGAGTAATACCCAGCTAGGCTAAAAACCTTGAAAAGGGACGGTCTAGGCAAAAAACAGGGTTGCACATAAAAAAAAGAAAAAAATAATAGTGCAAAAAAGAGTAATACCCAGCTAGGTTAAAAATCCTGAAAAGGACAGTCTAGGTGAAAAAAAAACAGGGTTGCACATAAAAAAAAGTCAAGGCACAAAGAATGAACAATGGAGTGGTCAAAGCAAAGGCAAAACATATCTTAAGTCCTTAGGTTATTCTCCCCCGATGAAGGACGAAGATCAAGCAACAATGAAATCATTGAAGTAGCTGTCCAAAATGATTTGGTCAAGGAATCATCCCAAGGCTCATGCCTTATCACCCAATCTTCTCATCCGAGCCTTTTCACTAAAGGAAACATAAATCACATTTCCCAAAGCCAAACACAGTTCAGCCGAAGCCGAACTACGGCGACCTGAGCTCCTCACAGTGAGGGGAACGTAGGCAACCAGAAATGGTCCGGTCATAAACATATCCAAATTCCAGAAGATCCGGTCTCATCAGTGGACTTTCTCATAGACATATTCAAATCCCAGAAAACCCGATCTCGTCAATGACCTCCCTATACACAGACCTTTCTTTCACACATAGCCAACCTTGATCCGCGACATCGGTTTAATTTCTCCTCATGATTAATCAAAATGTTTGTTCATATCGAGATTAGTGGTTGAATAACCCGAACATTAATAAAGGATTTTAAGCAATCTTGTGATCATTGCAAATAAAACAGGTTTTCGGATGTCTTGACAAGTCTTCTTTTTCTAATATTTTAGGAAAGATAGCGCTAAACACTGATTTTCTGTCAGTAGGGGCTTCCATACACTTTTAACAACCTTTCTACGCTTATACTCTCTCAAAAGAGTCAAACCCAAAGCGAGTTCTCGTGCCTACGTCGAATAAGGCCATCAAAATAACACAAAATCGGGATCTATTCCCACCTTTCAAAAAATATGCCCCTGCATGTATAAATTTCTAAAATTCTCTTCTTCCACATCTTCTTGCGGTTGACTGAGTGACTAAAGAAAATAAGAGAGTAAGTACGAAAAGATAGGTTTTTCCCTCTTCTGCTACAATTCGCATTAGGGCTGCCTTGAAACTATTCGAGGTTAGGGCTTTGCCAAGCCATTCCTTTAAACTGGGGCTTCTTTAGTCATTTTTGGGGTCCGCATCGGGTTTCTCACTATGTCACAAAATGGATTCAGTCTTGGTCAGATCAACCTCAGGATCACTTTTGCAGTACTAATCATATTGGGATTTTTGCTAGGTCATCAGATTGGGGCTTCACCAAGTCACTTATTCGAAACCTAAAACTTCGCCTACTCAGTTCATCCAACCAGGGCTTTGCAGAATTTTTCCTTAGACCGGGGCTTCGATAAGTCGCATCCACCCCTAGAAGAGAGGTTTGGTCACTTCGACATCTGCTTTAGTCTTTGGTTCTAAAAGCCTGTCAGCATCAGCTTCAAGTGCCAGAGTTTGAGAAAGGAACATTAATCAAAGCCCGAGGTTTAAACCCAGTCTCAACCCCAGAGGGAATTCTGGTCCACGTTGACAACATCTCAGCAACAGCAGCAGCTCATTCCGCACCCAAGGGATACGATCCCACCTGTTCAAAACCTGTCTCAAACAGTTCCCAAACACATACATCCAAACACATGCATCCAAACACATTCTTTCATAAAACTCCTCTCACATTACCTTTCCGCAAAAGAGTAAGCCCGTGGCTCATGTGACATGCACAAAGAAAAATAACCTTAATTGATTACCAAATCAAAATAGGAAATACTTTTGCCCAAAATTTTCCCGTTATCTCCAAATGGGATAACGTTTCCTCCGGGAAATCCTCCGTTATTGCCAAATGGGATAACGTTTCCTCCGGGAAGTCCTTCCGTTATCGCCAAATGGGATAACGTTTCCTCCGGGAAATCCTCCGTTATCTCCAAATGGGATAACGTTTCCTCCGAGAAATCCTCCGTTATTGCCAATTGGGATAACGTTTCCTCCGGGAAGTCCTTCCATTATCGCCAAATGGGATAACGTTTCCTCTGAGAAATCCTCCGTTATTGCCAAATGGGATAACGTTTCCTCCGGAAAGTCCTTCCGTTATCGCCAAATGGGATAACTTTTCCTCCGGGAAATCGTCCGTTATCGCCAAATGGGATAACGTCTCCTCCGGAAAACCTTCCGTTATCACCAAATGGGATAACGACTCCTCCGGGAAAACCTCCGTTATCGCCAAATGGGATAACGTCTTTTCCCAAAATCATTATCCGTAGCCCGGAAGGCTTTAAATTACCCGGTCTGGAAGATCGTATAAATTTTCCAAAATCATTATCCGTAGCCCGGAAGGCTTTAAATTACCCGATCCGGAAGACCGTATAAATTTTCCAAATCATTATCCGTAGCCCGGAAGGCTTTAAATTACCCGGTCCGGAAGACCGTATAAATTTCCCAAATCGTATAAATTTCTCCCAAAAATCTCCGTTATCTCTGTTAGATTTAAATCAAATCAGGCGACAACCTCCGAATTGTCAAAAATCCAACTTTAGCTACCTCTATCTCTGATTCGAAAGAGATAGTGAAGTATGCTTTAGTTTTTCCAACTTTAGCTACCTCTATCTCTGATTCGAAAGAGATAGTGAAGTACGCTTTAGTTTTTCCAACTTCAGCTACCTCTATCTCTGATTCTAAAGAGATAGTGAAGTACGCTTTAGTTTTTTTCCAACTTTAGCTACCTCTATCTCTGATTCGAAAGAGATAGTGAAGTACGCTTTAGTTTTTCCAACTTCAACTACCTCTATCTCTGATTCGAAAGAGATAGTGAAGTACGCTTTAGTTTTTCCAAATTAAGCTACCTCTATCTTTGATTCGAAAGAGATAGTGAAGTACGCTTTAGTTTTTCCAACTTCAGCTACCTCTATCTCTGATTCGAAAGAGATAGTGAAGTACGCTTTAGTTTTTCCAAATTAAGCTACCTCTATCTCTGATTCGAAAGAGATAGTGAAGTACGCTTTAGTTTTTCCAAATTAAGCTACCTCTATCTCTGATTCGAAAGAGATAGTGAAGTACGCTTTAGTTTTTCCAACTTCAGCTACCTCTATCTCTGATTCGAAAGAGATAGTGAAGTACGCTTTAGTTTTTCCAACTTCAGCTACCTCTATCTCTGATTCGAAAGAGATAGTGAAGTACGCTTTAGTTTTTCCAAATTAAGCTACCTCTATCTCTGATTCGAAAGAGATAGTGAAGTACGCTTTAGTTTTTCCAACTTCAGCTACCTCTATCTCTGATTCGAAAGAGATAGTGAAGTACGCTTTAGTTTTTCCAACTTCAGCTACCTCTATCTCTAATTCGAAAGAGATAGTGAAGTACACTTTAGTTTTTCCAACTTCTGCTACCTCTATCTCTAATTCAAAAGAGATAGTGAAGTACGCTTTAGTTTTTCCAAATTAAGCTACCTCTATCTCTGATTCAAAAGAGATAGTGAAGTACGCTTTAGTTTTTCCAACTTCAGCTACCTCTATCTCAGATTCGAAAGAGATAGTGAAGTACGCTTTTGTTTCTCCAAACTTTAGCTACCTCTATCTCCTAGATAGCGAAGTACGCTTTAGTTTTTCCAACTTTAGCTACCTCTATCTCCTAGATAGCGAAGTACGCGTTAGTTTGCCAACTTTAGCTACCTCTATCTCCTAGATAGCGAAGTACGCTTTAGTTTCCCAACTTCAGCTACCTCTATCTCCTCGATAGCGAAGTACGCTTTAGTTTTTCCAAATTAAGCTACCTCTATCTCTGATTCAAAAGAGATAGTGAAGTACGCTTTAGTTTCCCAACTTTAGCTACCTCTATCTCCTCGATAGCGAAGTACGCTTTAGTTTCCCAACTTCAGCTACCTCTATCTCCTCGATAGAGACGTAAGCTTTAGTTTCATAAGGTGACAACCTCCATTAATTGTCAAGTAAGGTGACAACCTCCATTAATTGTCAAATAAGGTGACAACCTCCATTAATTGTCAAATAAGGTGACAACCTCCATTAATTGTCAAGTAAGGTGACAACCTCCATTAATTGTCAAGTAAGGTGACTTCTCCATTAATCGTCAAAATCTCAAGGATCCTAGATATATTCCTAACTATCTAGTGAGACTTGAACTACGACCAAGGATTGATTCCTCCGGGATACGTAGGTAGCCTTTCATAAAGGTCCAGCCATCCGACCACATTGGTCACCCCTTTCATTCATCAGTCCTCAGTGGTGTATGAGCCTTTCATAGAGGTCCAGCCATCCGACCACATTGGTCACTCCCTTCATCTGGCATATCCCAGTAGGATCAGCCATTTAACCTCTCAGGTCATTTCCTTTCTATCTTCATAGCAAGGGACCAGTTTCTCTTTGCCACTCCCCAGTGAATTTCGAACTACGATCCGGTTTGATTCCCTCCTAGGGATACGTAGGAACCCTTTCTTCAAAGGTCCAGCCATTTGACCATTTCGGTCTTTCTTCGGTTTGAGGCACCGTAAGTTCTCACTTATTCGAACTACGATCATGGCCTGATTCCTCCGGGATACGTAGGTAGCCTACTTTAAGGTTCAGTCAATTCGTCACATATGACACCCTTCCCTCAGTGGATTCCGAACTACGATCTAGCTTGATTCCTCCGGGATACGTAGGTAGCCTACTTTAGGTTCAGCCACTCGACCTCATTGGTCACCCAATCCATCTCGGTAGTTCGCCAGATTGGATCCTTTTTATCGACAATCCCACTTGCCTTGAAAGTGCCGTTGCCGAGGGGCTTCTGTAAGTACCCAAATCTGGCTCATGCCTTCCGGTTAAGTTTTCCGGCAATTCCCCGAACTTTCATAAAGTTCAGGGGAGATTCGGGAACTTTTCCAAGCTTTCCAAGGAAGGAAGAATCTGCTAGGAATTAAAATTCCAGGTAGGACCTCGCTGGAAAGGGCATTCTAGAATCTGCCACCTTGCAGGTTTCTAGAAGGAAAATGGTTGGGGCTTGTCCTGTCGTACGACATAACGTGCCTTGACAAATTCTAGTTCGCCACCTTGCATGCTTCTAGAAGGAAAACGGTTATGGCTCGTAATGTCGTGTGACTTAACAAGCCACTCCCATGCAGCTATAAATAGAGGCCTGCACCTCTCATTTTGAGGACCTCTTTTCCACTCCTTGACGTTACTCTGCTCAAATTACGTCCAATACACACAAAAACAGCCCTAATTCCCTATTAACCCACTCTCATATACACAAAAAAAATCAATCTTTATTTGATTCTCTTCCTCTCTTGGTCCTATACCACATACACATAGAACCAACGGTCCTCATTCAATCTGAGCTAAGATATCAACTCCAAAAGCTGATAATTGAAGAATCCTATACCTAACTTGGTATAGGATTGGTGGTCTTCAAGGGTAACGATTATCTATCCCTTTTTCTCTCTCTGTCTTCCTTATACATGAGATCTCTATACTAAATGTGTTGATAGCTCTTCACAAAGTCTCTGTGACCTGTTTCCAATCTTTGATAATATTCGAATGTTCATTGTTTCTGATTGTGATCAAATGCTGTAAGTCCTCTGGAAGTGGCATGATGTATCGTGCGACATATCTAGCCAGACTAGATCCTGTGTCACGCGACACATCTGGCCACTTACAGAAGACATTTTCCTTTGTAAGTATTTCCATATTACATGTTTTCACTCGTTCCTCAAGATGAGTGTGGATCTCTCATATACATACCCTCTTGAAATGTTTGTTATTGATGTACGTGCTCTCTGATATCCATTTGTGATGTAACCTGGCTATATTGTTGCTTTGCTGTGTCTGTAAATGTGGCTTGTAAAAGTTTCTGCAAATGGCTAAAGGTGTCACGCGACACAACTTGCCATGCAAGTCCTGTGTCACGCGACAACCTTGGCCAGTTTGCAGAAACTTCCTCCTTTCAGTTGTAATCTGATTCTAATCTTTTTCCAAGTTGTAATCTAATATCAATCTGCACTTTAAATATCATTTCCCCCACACAAAGGATTCATCGGGGATCCTCTCCCAAGGATGAACAAGGATCCACACGTGGCTTGTTCTATGGAAGATCCACCGCATGATGATGTGAAGTCCCTTTTTCTTTGTACATAAAAAATGCAATCTTTATTTTAAATGTCACTCCCCCATGTCCCTCATGGTTGGATCACTCTCCAAGGATTGTCTAGTGACCTTCTTAAGGCACGAAAGACATAGGATGAGTATAAAGATCCAATCTATATACCCCTCCCCTTAGTCCCTTTGGTATTTGAAGCACCCCGTGGGGTGGATTGGTGTAAAGGTCTCATCTTTACATCGTTTACTCCACCAAAGATGCCATAGTCGAAGTCCCTTTAGAAGTGGACGAACCTTATGCCCCTACATCTCCGGTCATCACTTGAGACGAGCATAAATGTCCCTACTAAGCTCAATCGTCTCAGGATGTAGGATTGATGGGCAAAGACTCTTCCTTTCTAAAGAGTCTCATTCTTGGACTATAAAAAGGTGTCCCTATCTCGATCACATATGACCTAGTCCCAAAGAACATTGGTTTAAAACACACCAAGGCCCTCAAGCCTAATATGGTTGATTATCCCAATGGGAGGGCGAAAAAGGTCACTTAATGATGATCATAAGTCCAAGATGAGCACGGGATAAAAATCCCGAACACATTAAATCCAAGGAATCCCGAGCGATAACCAACTCAAATGGTTTATACGTCCGGAAGATAACTTGGCACATCCCATCCCCTTTTTAAATCACACACACACACACGAGAGCACAAAACAAGCACAAAAATTGGATCTAGGGAGACTTGCCTTTGGCAAGGCTTCTTGGGTGAACGCCAAACGTTCTTCCCAAGGAGTAACTTAACCTCCGGATCCTATTCCTTTTTTTCAAAGTTTTGAGGAAATCAAAATGGTGTGGCGACTACGTTTTTCAATTAAACCGGATGTCTTCAAACTGAGGTGAAGCGGTGACCCCCTTATACGAGAAAGCGGTTCTGTGAATGTGTGCCCCAAATTTTTTGTTTATTGGAATTCACGCGAGTTTGAAGACATCCGAGTTATTTGAAAAACGGAGTCGCCACGCCATTTTGATTACCTCAAAACTTTGAAAAAAAGGTTTTATGGGTTCGGAGGTTAAGTTACCCCTTGGGAAGAACGTTTGGCGTTCACCCAAAGTGCCTTGCCGGAGCAAGTCTCCCGAGATTTCATTAATCGTGATTGCTTGCGTGCTTTCTTTGTGTGCATGTGTTTGAGAGTAAAAGGGAGGGAATGTCCCAAGTTATCTTCCGGACGTACAAACCATTTGTTGGTTGTCGCTCGGGATTTCTTGGAATTTATGTATTTGGGATTATGATCCCGTCCTCATCTTATGACTTGTGATCATCGCATTTTAACCTCGGGACCCTCGGGACTTGCGTGATCGAGAGAATGACTCTCTTTTGGTCAAAGATGAGGTTCTTTAGGAAGGAATGTCCTTAGCCCATCAATCCTACGCTTTAAGACGGTCCGCCGAGCTCGTATAGAGGCTTCATACTCATTCTTAAGCGATAATCGGAGATATAGGGTTCAAGGTTATCCTTTTCCTAAAGAAATCATGAACCTTTGATGGAAGGAACGATGCAAAGATGAGAACTTTTACACCGGTCCGTTCCAAGGTTGGGGGAAAGGGGAATGCATGATGAAAAAATGACTCTTTAATGAAAAGATGACATTTTGGTTTTAGCAAATGATGCTTTTTGATTTAAAGAAATAATCTTTATTGCCAATGATGCATAAAGATAGGATTTTTATGCAAATGATGCATTGAAAAAGGGGTTTTGATGCAAAGGATGCATTTTTATTGAAAAAGATTTGATCTTTATATGCAAATGATGCATAAAGATAACATTTTTATTGGAAAATAGGGATTTTAGGTGCAAAGGATGCACCTTTATGAAAAAGACTACATTTTTATGACAAATGAGGTCTTAATGCATGCTAAGGGGAAGGGGGTGATAAAGAAATGATCTTTATGAATGAATGCCAAGTCCCAAGCAAGATATATGAATGCAATGAGCAAGTATATCAATTAAAATGCAAGGTTAGGGCGTGCGAGGTTACCAATCGTTTCCTTCGCTTCTTCGGACGGAGCTAGGAGGAGAGGTTCGTCTTGGGTCTTCAAGGAGGAGGGAGATGGCTTCTTGAGCTTCTTCTTCGCCTTCTTGAGCCTTCAAGGGTGTTCTTCACGTCTTGATTATACTGCTATGGAGTGTGTGTGTTTTTGTTGTTGTTGATTGTTGTTGTGGAAATGGGTAGAGGAGGGCTCTATTTATAGGCAGTCTGGATAAGGCTAATGAAGCCGTGCGGCATGAGGCAGCGAGCTAATGCAGCCGTGCGGGCTTATCCATTGTGACTCAGCATTCTAGAACCATGCAAGGTGGCATTATTCTAGAATCTTCTCCCTAATTAAGAAAAACGTGTTTTCTTAATTAGGAAGGCTCCCTACAGCCCTAATTTTAATTTGGGACTGCTCCAGACATTTCCTAACACTAGGAAGGTCCTGGGAATTACCGGGAAACTTACCGAAATTGCCGGGAAATTTAACCTAAGGCATGAGCCAGATTTGGGTACTTACAGAAGCCCCTCGGCAACGTCACTTGCAAGGCGAGTGGGGTTGTCGATAGAAAAGGATCCGATCTGGCGAATGCCGAGACGGATTGGGTGACCAAGGTGGTCGAGTGGCTGAACCTTTTGGAAGGCTACCTACGTATCCCGGAGGAATCAAGCCAGGCCGTAGTTCGGAATTAGGATCCGCTGGGGGAGGAAGAAGAGAAACTGGTCTCTTGCTGGGGAAAAAGAAGAGAAAATGACCTAGGAGGTCAAGCAATTGATCCTACTGGGGATATGCTAGGAGTGACCCAGGTGGTCGGATATCTGAACTTCTATGAGGGGGCGCTTTATCACTGAGGGGTGACAAAGAAACAGGGTGACCAAAGTAGTCGAATGGCTGGACCTTTTATAAAAGGCTACCTACGTATCCCGGAGGAATCAAGCCTTGATCGTAGTTCAAGCATCACTAGATAGTTAGGAACGATGTCTAGGATCCTTGAGATTTTGACAATTCGGAGGCTGTCACCTGAAGAAGCTAGAGCTTATGGCGCTATCTCTTTATGACGGAGATAGAGGTAACTTAAGTTGGGAAACTTGAGCGTACTTCACTATTCGCGGATAGAGGTAGCACAAGTTGGAATGACTTGGGCATACGTCACTATTCGCGAATAGAGGTAGCACAAGTTGGAATGACTTGGGCATACATCACTATTCGCGGATAGAGGTAGCACAAGTTGGAATGACTTGGGCATACGTCACTATTCGCGGATAGAGGTAGCACAAGTTGAAATGACTTGGGCATACGTCACTATTCGCGGATAGTGGTAGCACAAGTTGGAATGACTTGGGCATACGTCACTATTCGCGGATAGAGGTAGCACAAGTTGGAATGACTTGGGCATACGTCACTATTCGCGGATAGAGGTAGCACAAGTTGAAATGACTTGGGCATACGTCACTATTCGCGGATAGAGGTAGCACAAGTTGGAATGACTTGGGCATACGTCACTATTCGCGGATAGAGGTAGCACAAGTTGGAATGACTTGGGCATACGTCACTATTCGCGGATAGAGGTAGCACAAGTTGAAATGACTTGGGCATACGTCACTATTCGCGGATAGAGGTAGCACAAGTTGGAATGACTTGGGCATACGTCACTATTCGCGGATAGAGGTAGCACAAGTTGGAATGACTTGGGCATACGTCACTATTCGCGGATAGAGGTAGCACAAGTTTAGAGTTCTGACAATTCGGAGGTTGTCACCTAGTGTTATCCCGTTATAACGGAATTAACGGAGGCGACTGGGAATAGAGCTTGATTGCTTCATAGATAAGGGATATTTTCTGAAAAGATGTTATCTTGTTTAAAAGATAACGGAAATTGCATGCCCAAGTGGAAGGTCCAGGGGCAGGATTGTAATTTCGCCGTAGCGAATGAAGCCGCCCGGCATGAGATGGAGAAAAAGGAGCCGTACGGCTAGAAGCCTGTTTTTTCCAGATTATTTAAAATCAGATTTGAACGGGCCATTGGCATTGCATTGCCGCCCACTTCAGCCGAGAGAGAGAAGAGAGGAAGAGAATTTCGAAATTTCTTCAACCCTTTTTGCTTCTATCAATTGGAATGGATCCGGAGGGCAATCCCATACCGAGGCAAGCAAGAAGGAACATCTCCGCGGCTGCGAGAAGGAGGAGAAAGGAGCTCGTTCGGACGGAGAGGAAGTATGACTTCCTTACGCCTCCATCGGAGCTTTACCCGGGGAGAAGGGAGCATAAATCAACGAACCCGCGATCGGTTGGGGTAAGCATTCTCATTTTGCTCAAATCCGATGATTTTGCTTGATTTTTGAATGATTTAGGGCTTGACCCGAATTTTAGGATTTTGAATGATTTTTTTGAATGATTTTGAGATGCATGAACAACCTATGAGGCTAAGAATGTGCAATGTGCAATTTTATTTGATGAAAAATATGAGAATGACTCACTTTTTTCTCGCAAAATGAAGTAAGAATGAGAATTTTTCAAAATATGAGACGGAGTTCTTGCCTTGTGCTAGAACTAGGTCAAAATTCTGATTTTCAATGAGAAAACATGATTTTGGAAGATGAAAATGATTCATGCATGCCATTTTTTTGAAAGAATAATGCTTATGTGCGAAGAATTGTGATTTTGTGCTTTAGGAAAGCAATGACGCGTTTCAAGTGATGAAAGACACGTTTTTTGATGCAAATAATGCTAGAAAAACTTTTGTGAATGCTTTTCTTTTGAAAATATGTGCACTTTTGAATATATGCATGCTTTTGAAATGATATGAAGGACTGACGCTTCTTTTTGATGTGCTTGTCTACAGGAGAACAAGTCTAGAGGACCATCGGAGATTGCAGTTAAGCTTTGGCAGAGGATGCCGGATTTTGAGAAGAATGGGGTAAATCCCAAGCAGCTGGTGAGGGCTACCGGCCTGGATGCATTTGTAGAGGCTATCGGCAGGGGTGTTCACATCACCTCTAAGAGCAAGGGCTTGGTCCAGCCCTTTCGAGTTCTCGTGGGACAAGACACATAGCTTTCACCCGAGCCGGGAGAGCCGATGCTGACTCCCGCCGATTTCACAGCCTATTACCGGCCTACAGCTCACCGGAGGCCCGTGACTTGGAGAGACCACATTACGCCCGAGGAGTTCCGTGCTTTGGTTGGGTTTGAGCTGATTCCCAAGGGGCCGGGGATGGAGACACGGAACGCCGAGGTGGCAGCCCGTACTTGCATGCGTAACTTTGCCGCTAATGATGTGGGATCGCCCGAACCGGCTAGAGCATTCATATGGTTGATGCTATCACCACTATCTTCGCCACCTCCGGGACGATAGCTATGACTTGCCTCCTCGACTCTCGGAGGATGTGGATGGGATAGGGACGGCCTCTGGGGCGAGGCCGGATTGGCGGAGTTGTACTTCTCATGGACATGTACAATGAACAAGGCCGCTTCCATGGATCGCTTCTCATTTGCCCTCGAGGTAGTCTCCTTTCTTTTTTTCTTTTCTCTTTTCCCCGTCTTGAGACTTTTATGAGAGAAAATGACCTTTTGATGTTTTGAACATGCAGCCTGGTTTTGCGAGGTGATCGGGTTCTTCCCTTGGAACCAAAGAGTGATGTCACCATCTTCCCCGCTATGGTTCGCTGGAGGGGAGATGCGAGAGATAAATTCACTGGGAAGACCCGGATTACCTTCGACTACAAAATGGTGAGGCCGGTCATCAACAGTGGATGGGCACGACGGAGTGGACTTCTACCCCGGGGCGTGTATCCTGAGATCTTGCTGGGAGAGGCTATCGAGGCGACGAGGCGCAGGAGGTGGCTCACTGGCCGACATGTGATGTCATTTACTGGGGACCGCTTCGAGGCAAGCATGGTCATGTTCCCTCCACTAGATGCCATTACTCCTCAGATCCTCCAAGACGGATGCCGCAGCCTGTGGATTGGCCGCAGGATGAGATTGCCAGGTACCGAGTGTGCGTGGCCGCAGAGGAGTACTTCGACATGGACACCCCTACGCCGTGTTTGTGGAGCAGCCGCCCGAGGACGCCACGTGCTAGTGAAGCCGGCGGTCACTCGTGGATATGGGGAGGATGAGCCTATCGACCCGCCGATCCCTCCCGCGCATTTGTCCTATGTGATCCATGGAGTGCCGAGGAGGATGAGGATACCTGTCCCCGATGCTAGGGAGCCCCAAGACACCTTGCCGCCCGATAGCACCGTAAGTGTACTCTTAGGGTCTTATTCCCTTTTTAGCTTTCGCATTTTCTCGCTTTGCAATTTTCTCGAGATTTTCTCGAGATTTTTCTCTTCTTTTTCTCAGTTCCAGCTCGCACTTACGATAGGCCGGTCAGCAGAATAGGGCCGGAAGGACATGTGCTCGGCCTCTTCGAGGAAGCCGGCTCGCGCTTCGAAGGCGGCAATGATGCACAGGAGCTCGGGCGCAAGAGACGGCACGTCGGGGCACAGCTGCCTACCTCATCGGCCTCGAGTACTCTTCCAAAGGCCATGCCTGGGGCGGGGACCCAACGCCGACATTCTGGAGCACTGGCCGAGTACGGCACGATAATGTCCATTTGTCTCGACGTGAGCGACTGTAGAGGACTTGATGAGGGAGGCTAGCATTTATGAGCCGAGTAGCGATGAGGAGGAAGAAGAATCGGAGGCCTAGGAGGTCTCTAGAATAGATTTGGAACGAAAACAAACAATGAACAATTTTTATGCACACTTTGTTTATTTTTTGCTTTATTTGGGCGCCGATGGGGCGAAAACATTGTATTTACATTTTATTTACTTTTCTAATTTATGCTTTTTCAATTTGCATATTATCTCGAGCCTTGGGGCGACTTTTTTGCTTGGAATTGGGGTCAAACCGGGCCAAAATGATTTATAATGGTATATAAATGCTTGAATGGCTTCGGATATGTTTTTGTACGTGTTTTGGTTGAAAAGTGGGGTGAAAACTCCCTTGGGCAGCAATCTTTGGTTGCCGCAGAATTTTTTTCTGCAGAGGGATAATGTAGCCGTGCGCATGGCCTTGAGGGCAAATGAAGCCGTGCGGCTACAGCCTGTCTCGAGCCGGTTATTTTCTGAATAAAAGCAAGGCTTGGCCATTTCATTTCATTTTCACTCTAGACTTGTCCCAATTGTTCCCAGAGCATATTTTGGACCTAAAAGCACCATCTTTGAACACTTTGCGATGGAGAAGCCCGTCAAATTGCAAAGGGGGAAGCGAGACCATTTTCTATCCGGTCTTCAATCTTGGGCGAGATATAACTTCCAAAATCACAAGGGACTGCTTGATTCTTCCTTCAAGATCAAGTCTTTATGGCATTTGAGGGATCTCCCGCCCGATTGGGAACTGTTGAGAGCCGCAGCAAAGTTCTGGGACGTCCGGAGACATGTTTACTGCTTCTCTTACAACGAAATTGTCCCAACGCACGAAGACTTCAGAGCCTTGATTGGGGGTCCCGAGACTGAGGCTATATCTATTCCGCTGATCGGAGACGTGCCGGTGATGGTAAAGCTTGCATCTTTTCTGCAGATTCCTTTGGGAGAGGCTGAGAGGATGATGGTAGCCCCGGATAGGATTGACCTTTCTGATATCCCGGGCAGGTTTGGGTCTCCAGATATGGCTGCGACCACGGTGGCTATGGATGCTTTCATTCTCTGCATATTCTCTGTTTTGTTCACTGCTGAGTCCGTGGGGATCTGTCATAGTGGCCTCTTGGACATGGTCAGAGACTGCGAGTGGGAAGGATATTGTCCCGCCGGTTTTGGGAGAGACATTTCATGGGATCGACAGGATGGCTCGGGAGACCGTTTCATGAGGTCCAGGAGTCCGGCTATGTTGACTCTGTGGCTTGCAGGAGAGGCTCGGGGCTTTGCCTGGGGCTTTGCCGACTCGGTGCCCTCTGGGTGATTTCTCGGAGAGGTGCGCCTAGGCGGCGGGAACGGGGTAGGCTGGAGCCGATGATGGCTAGGCTATCCACCTCGGACATCCGTTGGTGGATACCACATTGGAGGTTGCGGACCAGGAGGATATTTCGGGAGTCTTATGTTGTGAGGGTTCCAGGATTCTGCTGGTCGTCCTTCTACATACCCTGCTTGGTATCCAGGCAGTTTGGGGCTTTACAGGAGCCTTTGAGTGATTGGGAGGACATCCGGACCATGGAGGTGGTGTCATTGGACATGAGAGATCCAGCCAGCTTCTCTTTCTTCTCGAGGGCTTGGACATATATCTTGCTTTCCCACCCGGGGCTATCTTCGTGATCAGGAAGAGCACCATCTTGACCACTGCCTACTTGGGCTGTACGAGAGGGAGATGGGAGCGACTCAGGTTATCTTGGAGGATAGACGTCGAGCTTTATTGGGAGCTGACTGTGACTCGAGTAGGACTCTGAGGGAGACTGAGGCTAAGGCGAGTTGCCATAACCAGTCAGGTGACTTGGTCCGAGATATGGAGGCTCGGTACAAGAGGCTGTCCGAGGTCGCTCCTTTGACTGAGTCTCAGAGGGAGGAGGTGCGGACTCGTGCTCGTATAGAGAGCGCTCATTGACACGGGGTTGGTAGAGGCTCCAGTGAGGATACCAGAGGTCGGGATGAGGGATACCGACATTATTGAGAAGAAAAGGAAGAAGACTCGACGAGGCCGAGGAAAAGGGAAGAAGACTGAAGAAGACTCAGTGAATGACGACTGACAAGTCTTTTCTCAAGATCCTCTTATTGCCATTTGCAAACACATTAGTTTATTTAGGCATTTTATTGTATTTTAGATCTTTTTAGCAGGTTAGCAGAGTTAAGAGGTAGACCGTGCTTGAACTCATCAAGAAGTTTTTAACTTGTAATGAACAAGAAATATTATCTTAGAAATTAATCAAGACACATTTCATGGAAATTCAAATGTCTTTATTGATTGGGACCCGTTTTAAGAAAACTGAAATACCCTTTATTATTTAGGACGCACTTCATGGAAGCTTGATTGTCCTTTTTATTGTTTAGACCGAACCATATATGGCTGCCTACGTTCCCCTTTTACAAGAAAGGCTAAGGGGCTCAGGTCTACGTAGTTCATTCTGGTGAACCAATTTTTTTTTATGTGCAGCCCTGTCTTTTGCCTAGACCGCCCTTTTTGGGGTTTTCAGCCTAGCTGGGCATTACTCTTTTTGCACTAAGATTTTTTCTTTTTTTTTTTATATGTGCAACCCTGTCTTTTGCCTAGACCGCCCTTTTTGGGGTTTTCAGCCTAGCTGGGTATTACTCTTTTTGCACTTTTCTTTTTTTTTTATTATTTTTTCTTTTTTTTTTTTATCAGACATAGTATCTTCGGAGTTTATCACCGTTGACTGGGTGGACAAAGGGATTGCCATCCAAGTCTGCAAGCTTCATTGCTCCTCCTGACAGTATTTTCTGCACCACATAAGGGCCGATCCAGACGGGTTCCCATTTTCCCAGGGGGTTGTCTCTGGTAGGGGGCTTTACTTTCAGCACTAAGTCGCCCTCTTTGATGTCTCTGGCCTTGACCTTTTTATCAAACGCTCTGGCCATTCGCCTCTGGTAGGCTCGGGTGTGTTCCATGGCTTTTAGCCTTCTCTCATCAAGCAGGGCTAACTCATTATGCCGGCTGCGCAACCATTCCACTTCATTGACACTGTTTTCCAGGAGGACCCTTAATGACGGGATTTCCAACTCCACTGGTAACACTGCTTCCATCCCGTAAGTTAGGGCAAAAGGAGTTTCTCCCGTGGTCGCATTCGACAGACGTTCTGTAGCCCCCGGAGTGCTAGGTGCGGCTTTTCGGGCCAATCACGACCACGGGTGGCCATCTTCCGGATGATTCGCTCGAGTATCTTATTAGCGGCTTCCACGGCTCCATTGGTCGAGGTATGTACGGGGACGACTTGTGGCGAGTAACTCGAATACGACAGCGATCTATCGCAGTCTCCTTCGAAGTGTGACCCATTATCAGAAATGATCTCGTTGGGCACCCCATATCTGCACATTATGTTTTCTTTGATGAACTGGGCCACTTTTCTGGAAGTGAGGACCTTGTAGGACTTGGCTTCTACCCACTTTGTGAAGTAGTCGATGGCTACCAACACGAACTCGTGCCCATTGCTCCCGGTCGGGGATATTTTCCCTATCACGTCAATGCCCCAAGTTGCAAACGGCCAAGGAGTCGTCATGCAGTACAGGTCATGAGGTGGGAGATGGTTGAGGTTGGCAAACCGCTGGCATTTGTCGCAGGTTCGGACGTCTTTCGAATGCAAACTCTGTCTCCATGGAGATCCAGTAGTAACCCATTCTGAGGATCACTTGCATCAGGGCTCTGGCATTCATGTGAGGACCGCAGGGACCATTGTGGACTTCGGTCATCAACTCTTTGGCTCTTTCTTGAGTGACACATAAGAGGAGTGGTCCTTGATACCGCTTCTTATACAGGTTGCCTCCTAGAATGACATAATGGGAAGCCAACCTTTTCAGGGCTCGCAAGCTTTTGGCTCTGACACCTTCTTTTGGTCTACCTTCTTCGTCTCTGAAAGCTGACTCTCCGTCTTTGAGGAATTGGTAAATCTGATTGTACCAAGGTTCCTTTATGGGCTCGGGTCCCAGGTCCACTTCACAACAGAAAGCTGGGGCTTCTCTTCTACCCACTCTGAAGGGCTTTATGGCTTTTCCCTCGGGGATTTCTACCAATGAGGCTAGAGTAGCTAGGGCATCTGCGAATCTGTTCTTTTCCCTCGGCAAGTAGTGGAAAGTCACTTCTCTGAACTGTCCAGTCAACTCCTCCATATGGGCATGATACCGTTGCAAATTAGGGTCCACAGTCTTCCACTTGTTGGAGACTTGGTTGATGATCAGGGCTGAGTCTCCGTAAACTTCGAGCTCCTTGACATTTCTTTCTAAAGCAGCTTCCAAACCAGCAATGCAGGCTTCGTACTCGGCGACATTGTTCGTGGCAGGAAAGTTCAACTTGAGGGCTATGGGGGTATGCTCATCTTTCGGATCGACCAATAGCATTCCTACACCATTTCCTCTTTTGTTAGCGGCTCCGTCAAAGAACAATTGCCATCTATTTTCAGGCTCAACTGCAAAGATCCCTTCATCCGGAAATTGGGGTTCAGGCCCTCTGTCTTCATTACTGGGGAAATTCGCCAGGTGATCTGACAATGCTTGACCCTTGATGGCCTTTCTGGTCACATAGTTGATGTCGTATTCTGCCAAGAAGAAGGACCACTTTGCTAAACGCATCGATAGGGAAGGCTTGTCAAAGATGTACTTGATGGGGTCTATTTTCGAGACCAAGTTCACAGGGTGGGCTTGCATATAATGCTTCAACTTGCCGACTACCCAGACCAGTCCTGCACAAGTCTTTTCACATGCTGAGTAATTGAGCTCGCTCCCTTGTAGCTTCCGGCTGACAAAGTAAATGGCGTTTTCCACCCGAGAGTCTTTCTTCTCCTGAGCAAGCATAGCCCCAACTGCCGTGTCTGTGACAGTGAGATAGAGCAGAAGAGGCTTCTGTCTATGTGGGGGGCATAGCACCGGAGGATGTACCAAGTATGCCTTGATCTGGTCAAAGGCATCTTGGCATTCTTCGGTCCATTCTGTGTCTACGTTCTTCTTCATGAGCTTGAAGATGGGCTCGCACATAGTGGTCAACTGATTGACGAAACGGCTGATGTACTGCAATTTACCCATGAAGCTCTTGACTTCTGTCTGGGTTTGAGGTGGCCTCATATCCATGATGGCTTTGATCTTTCGGGGGTCAACTTCGATACCTCGCTCCGTGACCATATACCCAAGCACTTTTCCCCTTGTCACTCCGAAGGTGCATTTGGCAGGGTTTAGTCTCATGGAATGTTGTCTCAGCCTCTCAAAGAATTTTCGTAGGTCAACAAAGTGCTGCCCACCTTCTCCTTTGGAGTGGATTATCATGTCATCTACGTAGACCTCAATCTCCTTGTGGATCATGTCATGAAAAAGCGCGGTCGCTGCCCTTTGGTAAGTAGCCCCGGCATTCTTGAGCCCGAATGGCATTACTGTATAACAGTAGGTCCCCCACGGTGTGGTGAAGGCTGTCTTTTCTTGGTCTTCCTCGGCCATCTTGATCTGGTTGTAGCCTGCAAAACCATCAACGAAGGATTTGACTTCGTAGTTGGCAAAGCTTGAGTCCACCAGATGTCTATGTTTGCGTGAGGGTAGTCGTCTTTCGGGGCCGGCCTTGTTTAGATCTCGGAAATCCACACTGCAGCCGCACCTTCCCATTGGCCTTGGTTACGGTCACGATGTTGGACAACCATGTTGGGTATTCAATAACTCGATGAACCCTACCCGCGGTAGCTTCTCAATTTCTTCTTTGACTGTAGAGACCATTCCGGCTTGATCTTTCTCCATTCTTTACTTCCTGGCTTAGCATCTGGTGCTAGAGGGATTCTGTGCTCTACTATCGAACTGCCTAGCCCGGCGTATCCTTGTATGACCATGCAAACACGTCGACGTATTCTTTGAGCAGCTCGATCAATCTGTCCATTTCAACCCCCTGGAAGAAGCTTCCAATCTGTGTCTCTTTAGGTTCCTCAATAGTACCCAAGTTCACACTTATCAAAACCTCCTCAGCAGCTTGGGCCCGGTTTTCCCCTTTTTCTGAAACACCTTAAAGATTTCTTGAATGTATTGTTCGTTTAGTGTGTTTGCATCTTATTCAAATGATTCATTATTAACTGTTGTTAAGTTTGGAGTTAATTTATCATTTGTTAAGGTGGCAATAAGAGGATAATCAGAAGGATTTGTCATTTCATTCAAGATAAGGGGAAAGATGACATCGATTACATTTTCATAATCCTCAGCGTGAGGCCTTCGGATAACTCGAGGGGCTGGAATTCGAAGATTCCTGACTCAACCTGAATAGACAACACCGACTCTGGACCCTACACTACTTATTGACTCGAGGGGATTTGACAAGGGTTGGACCGGGATCTCACTCCTTCTTGTTGTTGCCCTGGGGAGTAGCAGTCTTGTCAGCATTCTTCAGAAAGTTGGATACTTCGGGATCAAAAGCTTGCCGAAATCATTAACAGTGCCGGTACTATGGAAAGATGGTGAGGGGAACTAAAGTAACTTGTTGCAATCTTTCAGCTAGCTCTTCCGTAGCGACCGGACTCATTGGCTGAAGGGTCCGGCTCATCTTATCAATGCACCGCCGATAACTCATTTTCTCTTTACCATCTTGGACGCCACGACCTTGTCAGGTAGCCAGAAGGGTTGGCCTGGATAATGCCGATGAAGTCTTCTTCGGGGATCTTAATTCTTCCTTGACTGGCTACGTATTCAATAGGCTCTCTGTATTCTGCTTCTAGATCTGCTAGCTTCTCATTGAATTTCACGATGGCCACAAATTCAGCACTTTCGCTTCGAGAGGATCACTATACATGGGGATATCAGCCGGACTCTGCTTGGGGGTGACGGGTTCCTTGACAGTTCCTTGGCATAATTGACATAGTAGTCGAACTTGCACGAAGGCTCTCCTAAAGTTCCTACGCTCTTGTCCCCGGCTTCATATCTTTCCTTGAGCTTCGTCGTGTGGACTTTCTCTTCTTCTTCTTCCTTGAAGGAGCATCCTCATTGATCCATTCTTGATACTCATACTCTAAGCCGTCTTCACAATCACACACATCATACCAGATGTGAGGCTTGGGTTGAACCTGGATAGCCCTCCAACTCGCTTGGTCATTACCGTCGTGATTACCATGTTGGCCATTTTGACACCGAAAAGCCGACAAACCGAGGATTCGAACCTCCCGAGGATTCTGCGCTAACAAGTCGCTGACCCGGTGTTCTCACCCACTTCTTTCTCGGCTGCGGAAAGGGATAGGAAAGGTTTAGACTCGGGGTAGGTGTTTAGGCCGAAGGCTCGTGCAATATGCAAATTAGAATCTTCAAGTTTACTTAAAACGTGTCTTTTATTAATATCTATTTGGTTGGAAAAGGGGTTCTGCCCTTCTTTTTCACAACTACTCTAGATCCTGGATCAGTGGGTTCCGTCACTACGTCTATAAGCCCCTCGTATTCCACCTGTATTTCGACCTCCCAGGGTGGACAGCCCCGGGCGAGGGTCCTATAGGGCACGCGGATCCCACCGACCGAGAGTAAAGAACGCTCCTATCGGGTCTAGCGGGTCATAGGACCTTTCAACGCACGAGCGATGCGGATTATAGTCAAGGCAATACCGGGAAAGTCTCGTCTCTCTGCCTTGACGGATCTTTGACAGAGTTTCGCTTGAGCGAATGACGGTTTTTGACTTTCGGTAATGTCCGAGAGAATAATAGGCATGGGTCGGGCGGTAAAAAGCCGGATGACACAGTGTCACATTGAACTTCGTTGCATACGCAGTGCGTGAGTCAGAATCGAAGTCAATGCCGGTCAAGATCTTGCCAATTTTTCCTTGTCGGAATTTTGGCAGAGCTTCGCTTAAGCGAAAGATCTTTGATTTTTTTGGCAAAGACTCGGTCTTGACTCTTACGCATTCCGTGTGGGTCAAGGTCAATAGTCAATGTCGGAGTCAAGATCCCACCGATTTTTCCTTGTCGGAATTTCGGCAGAATTTCGCTTGAGCGAAAATCTTGGCTTCCGTTATGAGCTAAGGCTTGACCTTTACGTGGGTATGCAACTGGGCTATATGACACGGACTAGACCAAAAACCAACCAAAAGTCACGGTTTTGTGAAACGTGTGACACGGACCGTGCATTGGTCGACACCGGCCGCCATGGGGAGGTTGGGATGATTCCGTGCGCGCCCGAGCATCGTAAGGCCGTCCGTGATCGCTGGAACCACCCTCGGGTTTGAAGGATGTGCGTGCAAAAGTGTACAGATCTGCTCTCAAGGTTGCACGTAGTGTGCGGTCTCCTAAAAATGTTCCTTTTTGAGTTAAAACAGAGATTTTCATAAATGTGTTTTAAAGGAATGATTTTCGGGACGGGGAAGAATGCAACACGTAAGCACGTAAATTTTCTAGGAGCCCTAGTCAGTCATGGAGCTGAATAGCCCCAAGCCGCTAGGATCGCTAGATTAACCATGATTTTTCCTGGTGGAATTGCCACTGAGGTTGCCCGGTCAGAATCCAATGAGGATTGAGCCGTACGACTGCATGGATCAATTTTCCAGGTTCCACTCCTTTGCGATTTTTCGGGTTGTTTCCCGTTCGAAGTATGCACAGATTCCAAGATGCAAATGATGCAATGCATGGTAAAGAAAGCAAGCACGATTAATGAAATCGGCGATGGGAGTCTAACCCGCTCAAAGGGAAAAGCTTTCTTCTATTTTTCAAAATTATTATTTTTTTTTTTTTGAAAAGGGATACCGGTACGTGGGATTGTTAAACCACCGGTTATCCCAAGCCCGGGTTAGGGAGCGATACAGAAGGGTAAGTGGGGTCCACCTATATACCAAGTATCGATTTTTGTTTTGAAAATAAAGCTTTTCTCCTTTGGGATGATCCCCAGCGGAGTCGCCAAACTGTGAATGTGTGCCCCAAATTTTTTGTTTATTGGAATTCACGCGAGTTTGAAGACATCCGAGTTATTTGAAAAACGGAGTCGCCACGCCATTTTGATTACCTCAAAACTTTGAAAAAAAGGTTTTATGGGTTCGGAGGTTAAGTTACCCCTTGGGAAGAACGTTTGGCGTTCACCCAAAGTGCCTTGCCGGAGCAAGTCTCCCGAGATTTCATTAATCGTGATTGCTTGCGTGCTTTCTTTGTGTGCATGTGTTTGAGAGTAAAAGGGAGGGAATGTCCCAAGTTATCTTCCGGACGTACAAACCATTTGTTGGTTGTCGCTCGGGATTTCTTGGAATTTATGTATTTGGGATTATGATCCCGTCCTCATCTTATGACTTGTGATCATCGCATTTTAACCTCGGGACCCTCGGGACTTGCGTGATCGAGAGAATGACTCTCTTTTGGTCAAAGATGAGGTTCTTTAGGAAGGAATGTCCTTAGCCCATCAATCCTACGCTTTAAGACGGTCGAGCTCGTATAGAGGCTTCATACTCATTCTTAAGCGATAATCGGAGATATAGGGTTCAAGGTTATCCTTTTCCTAAAGAAATCATGAACCTTTGATGGAAGGAACGATGCAAAGATGAGAACTTTTACACCGGTCCGTTCCAAGGTTGGGGGAAAGGGGGAATGCATGATGAAAAAATGACTCTTTAATGAAAAGATGACATTTTGGTTTTAGCAAATGATGCTTTTTGATTTAAAGAAATAATCTTTATTGCCAATGATGCATAAAGATAGGATTTTTATGCAAATGATGCATTGAAAAAGGGGTTTTGATGCAAAGGATGCATTTTTATTGAAAAAGATTTGATCTTTATATGCAAATGATGCATAAAGATAACATTTTTATTGGAAAATAGGAATTTTAGGTGCAAAGGATGCACCTTTATGAAAAAGACTACATTTTTATGACAAATGAGGTCTTAATGCATGCTAAGGGGAAGGGGGTGATAAAGAAATGATCTTTATGAATGAATGCCAAGTCCCAAGCAAGATATATGAATGCAATGAGCAAGTATATCAATTAAAATGCAAGGTTAGGGCGTGCGAGGTTACCAATCGTTTCCTTCACTTCTTCGGACGGAACTAGGAGGAGAGGTTCGTCTTGGGTCTTCAAGGAGGAGGGAGATGGCTTCTTGAGCTTCTTCTTCGCCTTCTTGAGCCTTCAAGGGTGTTCTTCACGTCTTGATTATACTGCTATGGAGTGTGTGTGTTTTTGTTGTTGTTGATTGTTGTTGTGGAAATGGGTAGAGGAGGGCTCTATTTATAGGCAGTCTGGATAAGGCTAATGAAGCCGTGCGGCATGAGGCAGCGAGCTAATGCAGCCGTGCGGGCTTATCCATTGTGACTCAGCATTCTAGAACCATGCAAGGTGGCATTATTCTAGAATCTTCTCCCTAATTAAGAAAAACGTGTTTTCTTAATTAGGAAGGCTCCCTACAGCCCTAATTTTAATTTGGGACTGCTCCAGGACATTTTCGGAACACTAGGAAGGTCCGGGGAATTACCGGGAAACTTACCGAAATTGCCGGGAAATTTAACCGGAAGGCATGAGCCAGATTTGGGTACTTACAGGTTCACAAATTCCGCGATCTTGGGCCCACATTCACAAAGAGGTGAGTTTTGAGTTATTTTGGTCACTGGAAATTCGTGTTTTAATTTGGGCAGAGTAACAGTGCTGAAAATTCCCTTTTAAAATGAATAGAGGAGGCCTCTATTTATATACTGCTGTGTGCTTCCTAAAGAAGCCGCCCGACGTGAATCCACGGCAAAAGAAGCCGCCCGGCGTTATCCTCTGTCGTTTCAGCATGTTTCTAGATTCATGCAAGGTGGCAGCTAGAGGCTTCTTTTCAGCGAGGTCCTGCTTGGAATTCTAATTCCTAGCAGGTCCTTCCTCCCTTGGAAAGTTTGGAAAAGTTCCCAAATTGCCCCTGAACTTTATGAAAGTTTGGGGAATTGCCATAAAACTTAGCCGAAAGGCATGAGCCAGATTTAGGTACTTACACCTAGTCACCTTGGCTTCTCTCGTGAAAATACCCGAAGGAAAGGCGATAAATCCATTCAAAGTAGGAAGAAAGGAAATTCCTACCTACTGATGCGAAATCGAGCCTGAGCCTGAGCCAGTCAATGAGCCATGGTACAGCCAAATCTATCAATACCTCCAGAACGGGGTGTTGGGTTTCGTGGGTCCATGCGCAGCGGAAGAAAGCAAATTAACACGAAAACCCGGAGCCATGGATCCGTTCTAGATGATTAATTAAATAGGATGAAATAGAATAACCAACCTTGATGCCCTTTGTCTTTGACAAACTTGTTCCTATTCCGAATTTGATGAACTTGTGAATCCTTGATGAACGAAGCTTGAATCACGAACTTAAGATCTTGATTTGCGAAGATCCTCTATGTGTATCCACACGTTGAACGAACCCTAGAACAATTCTAGGTGGATTGCTAGATCCCTTGATTGAAACCCTTTCAATCTATGAAGAAATATGGAATTGGTGTGTTTTGATTCTCAATTCTCAATTGAAATCTCTCAATTTGTGTTTCTCTAAACCCAAATTTCGTGTGTTACTGCTAGGGCAAAAGGGAGGCAGTATTTATACTTTATAAATACCTTTCCTATTTGGAAAACCCTAATTTCCAAGCAGTTACGTATCTGCCAGTGCCGACGGGATGACTCGTCCCATAGGGCACGAGTCGTCCCCATTCACACCGCCTCAAATACACTCGTCCCCCTTAAGGGGAATAGTTGGTACAAATCTTGGGCACGAGTCGTCCCATATGGGACGAGTCGTACCTCAGGACATAACCTCTGAAACACTCGTCCCCGGCCAAGGGAATAGTTGGTTCTGGCCAAGGGACGAGTCGTCCCCTCAGTTCAAAAACTCCATATTTTCCATTTTTGACAATTCGTTCGATGTGTGTGACCCCATAGGACTATATTATGTTGGCAATGAGTTTGATCACATCGATCCTCATAAGACATGAGTGGACTCTAGCAAGCCATCATGCCTACCCAAATAATATCAAGTTTAATTTCCTACATAGAACATATCACAATCCCATTGTCACACGATGTTATATTGAACATGAGTCATGGTCCACGTCAACTCATATTATTCAATGCTTTCTCGTTACCAAGTAAATTGATCAATCGAATGTTATTAATCACATTAATTCATTCGGACATGGTCATGTACATCATCAATCTTACTTACGAGTGGCCTAGCAAACATCTCTCTTTACGAGGGACAAATTTCCATCTTGACTTATCATTCTTCCCAACAAGAATTCTATCATGCCAATAATAGCCCTTATTGTTATCTGGTTAAAGATAACGTTAAACTATATCAAACACAATATTCATCGAGTGAAAGACGATGATAATCTCAGGTCAAAGGATATCAATGATATAACTATATGAGATTTAATTATGACATTTGACCATGACATAAATCTCATAACGGGTCAAGTCCAGTACCTTGTTCTCTAACAAGTACCCATGAATTTAATGAGCATCCCTATGCATATAATCATCACATGATTATCCATTAAACTTCATACTAGTGCTTCTTAAGTACTAGGGACATGATTATTACAATAAACATGCAAACATATATAATAATCAAAATAACAATCTCTTATATAAATGAATAATGACATTACATTTAAGTCTATCTCTATAGACCTAGGGCAATAACACCTACACGGGGAAACTTCCTTCATGAATGAGGAAGGCAAATGCAAAGAAGGAATAAAAACCAAGAGCATCGTGGCCCTAAAACGCCTTGCCTCTCACTTTGTCATCCTTGGGGACATGCTATACAAAAAACACTACCAAGGACCGCTCCTCCACTGCATCATCATGGAAAAAGCAAATGAGCTCATGAACGAAGTCCACAATGGGGCTTGCGGCCTCCACACGAACGCCAGAGCCCTGATGCAGATCATTCTTCGAATGGGCTACTTGAAATTACCCGGATCGCGCGGATTGCGGCGAGCGGTTTTTTGACTTCACTGAAAAGAGAGTCGCCACGCCATTTTGTATTATGAGCCTAAACTTTGAAAAAGGCTGTTTGAAAAGGAGGTCATTTTGATTGGGAGCCAAAACTTAGGAAAAGACTTTTTGAAAAGGAGGTCATTTTGATTGGGAGCCAAAACTTAGGAAAAGGTTTTTTTAACAGAGATTGTTAGGTTCGGAGGTCAGGTTACATTTCGGGAAGAGTATCTGGAGATCACCCGAAATGCCTCGCATGACGAGTCTTTCTACCTTTCTCAAAAAGTGTGCATGTGTGTGTGTTCGTGTTACTTTTGAAAACGAGTTTGAATGACAAACTTTAATCTTGGTTTGAATGACAAACGTTGATTTTGAAAAGGATCATTTGAATGACAAACGTCGATTTTGAGGGAGTTTGAAAAGGAGTTCGAATGACGAATTTCGGTTTTGAACCGGGCATTACGATGTTACTATTTTTTGATGAAAACGACGGTTTTGAAATGACGATCGACAAGTCATTTTGTGACTCGGACGTTTGAAAGAGATACTATCAACAAAACAAACTGTTTGGACTTGTAAATGACAGTATTGAAATTGCGATATCGACGAATCGAACGATCCGGACAGTAAAAGTGCGAATTGATGAACCAAACGGTTCGGACTGTAAAGGTGCGTAAAGTAAATAGCAATATCAACAGATCCAACGATCCGGACGATAAATGACGATCACGAACCTAACGGTTCGAACGGTAAAAGTGCGAATCAACAGATTGAACGATCCGGACGGTAAATGACAGAAAAGTAAAAATGGGGCTCGAACGCCGTTTTAACCGTAAATTACTTCTCTCGAGGGAGAAAAGATGATAGAGGACTAAAACGTATCAAGGCCCATAGACGACATTTCGTCTACATTTTGAGAACTTTGATCGGATCGAAAGTAGCGTATGACGCGTAAAACGAGGCGAAGCGGAGTTTAGAGAGTGAGAGTATTACCAATGGCTAGGTGTTGACTCTTTTGCTCGGGAGGGCGTATACGGGATACAAAAAGGTGTTTGAAAGGTGTTTCGAAGGTGTTTGGCTCGTGTTTGGCTTGGAAAACATGGTTTCACGCAAATCGAGGCATTTTGGGGCTTGGGAGGGTGTCTAGGCTGCTAGGCCGAGGTGAAATGAGGGAGGAGTAATATTTTTGTGGGGCTTTTACTGAAGGGGAGGAGTTGTATTTATAGGGGGTGAAACTGAAGAACAGGCCATCCGGCCATATCCTCAATTTCACGGACCTTTGAGGTATTTTGAGAATTTCTGGGACTGATTGATTAATCCTGAAGAACAGGTCGGCCGGTCAGTCACTCAATTTGAGGGTATTTTAGTCTTTTCACCCTTGAATCTGATTGATATTGACTTGGGGAGGCTTGCATGCGTGCGAAGTGTCCAAGCTTAGTCACTAAGCTAGGATTTTTGCTCCGTTAAGCCTGGTTTTGACTGTTTTCTAAATAACTGTCCGAGAAAGTGTCGGAACAGACTGGAAATTGCGTATTTCTGGAAAAGTGGTACTTTTACGTGTGTGAACGTGTTTTGAGTACACTTTGGATTTTGGATGCACGGGGCAGTCCTGGAAAGTCTCGTTAACTTAGAAAGTGTGAGTTAACGGATTCCGGTTAACTTGGAAAGGGCCAGTTAATGGATTGTAACGATCCGGATTTGGGTACTTACACTACTACTGGATCTCCATGGAGGCAGACTACATCCACTTTGTCCGAAGCTGCGACAAGTGCCAACGGTTCTCCAACCTCAACCATCTTCCCCCTCACGATCTCTATTGCATGACCACTCCCTGGCCCTTCGCCACTTGGGGAATCGACGTCATCTAGAAGATCGCTCCGCCCGGAAGCAATGGCCACGAGTTCATCTTGGTAGCCATCAACTACTTCACAAAATGGGTCAAAGCCAAGTCCTACAAAGTGCTAACTTTCAAGAAGGTCGCACATTTCCTAAAAAAAACATCATATGCCGATACGGCATCCCGAACGAGGTCATATCTGACAACGAATCTCATTTCAAAGGAGAATGGGACAGAATACTGGTCGAATTCAAGATCACACGCCACAAGTCCTCTCCCTACAGGCCGCAAACTAACGGCGCAGTAGAAGCAACAAACAAAACCCTCGAAAGGATCATTAAAAAAATGACCATATGAGGACGAGATTGGCCCGAGAAGCTCCACCTGGCACTTTGGGGCTACCGAACATCAGTCAAAACCTACGGGATGGAAGCAGTACTGCCCGTCGAGTTGGAAATCTCATCAATCCAAGTGTTGTTGGAAAACGAGATCAACGAAGTCGAATGGCTCTGAAGCTGACACGACGAATTAGCCCTTCTAGACGAGCGCTGACTAAAGGCCATGGAACTCATTCGAGCCTACCAAAGAAGAATGGCTAGGGCTTTCGACAAGAAATTTAAATGCCGAGAAATCAGGGAAGGCGATCTGGTACTCAAAGAAAAGCCTCTCACCCGAACCAACCCGCAGGGCCGGCCCTATTCTAAGGCAGGTGAGGCCTGGGCCTTAGGCCCCCAAATTTTTGCACTTTTTAGGGGCCCCAAATTTTTGCACTTTTTAGGGGCCCCAAAATTTAGGGACTTAGTGGTAATATACTAGGAAGTGAGGGGCCTCATTGAATATTAAACTTAATAATCAATACTCTAGTCAATCAATCCACACACGCACAGACTGCCTCACAATTTCACGACGAAGAGACGAGGAAGAGACGGTCCACCAGACGGGATTGCGATCGCCAGTTCACCACCACCCAGCCACCGCCGTCCGCCGCACCATTTTTGCCAAGGTATTTCGATTCTCTGATTCTCTCCCTTCATCGAAATTTCCTCTCTCTCTCTCTCTCTCTCTCTCTCTCTTTCATCTCAAATCCTCCAAATTTTTAAATCCCTAACAAATTAGGGAGTTTGATTTAGGGTTAAATAATTTATTTTATCCTAGATTAGGGTTAGGGATTTTGATTTAGGGTTAAATTAAATTCATTTTATCCGAAATTAGGGCATTTGATTTTGGGTTAAATTAGATTTATTTTATCCAAATTTCTAAATCCCTAACAAATTGGTTTTTGATTACACTGTAGTACTATCACCGTTATACTTATACCTAATATCTATTCGTGTTGTGGAAATTCTCTTATTTTCTCAGAAAGTTACTAAGTGTAATAATTTTGGTTAGCTTCTTCATTTTTCTGTTGTTTCATTTTCCTGAACCTGTGATATGCTTTACTTTTTGCTTAAGTAAAGCATATCACAGTGAAAGTATTCCCGTTGAAAATTTACTTCTAGTAAGTTGGGTGAAAGTGAAAGTATTCCCGTTGAAAATTTGACACATAACGGACAAGTTGATGTGGATGAGGATGACTTTTTTAAGGATTTGCAGCTTCTTAAACATATTTTGCCTTCATAATTAGGAGGACCTATCCAAGTATTGAATTGTTTGAAACAAAATAATGGTTGTTTTCCAAACACGGAAATTGCTTACCGAATCCTGTTGACTATTTCGATTACAGTTGCATAAGGGGAAAGAAGTTTTTCGAAGTTGAAGTTGATAAAAAACTATCTTCGAAGCACAATGTCTCAAGAATGTTTGAATGGGTTAGCTATGATATCTATTGAGAAGAACATAGTTGAAAAAGTTGATTATTCTACTTTGATTACTGATTTTGCTTCTAAATGTGCCAGAAGGGTGACGTTTATGTAATACTTAATTTGTAATATTTCGTATGTTATACCCATGATTTATTGCTAAATGATCAACTGGATCGTGATCAGACTCCAATTTTTTTTTTAATTTCTTGTAGTTAGTTTTGTACATTTTAAAATTTTTTGTAGTTGGTTTTGTACATTTGATTTCCTCTAAATATATATTTTGCCCAAATTATTTTCCTTCTTGACTTGTTTATTACTTAGTCTGAAGTTAGATCCCTTAGCCAGTTGAACTTTTTTTTAGCAGTGCTATGCATGATACAAAAGGATCATCAAAAAATTTCCCTAAGCATGAGACTACACATAAATAAAAAGAACATTTTTATTCTTTGAAATTTAACTATTGCCATATAAGAGAGCTCTTGCTTCAGCTCACTTAAGTATTTGATTGGTTTTGCTGCATAGAATGTTGCCAAACTGTGAATGTGGGCCCAAAATTGCGAAATTGTGAACCGCGTTTTGATTATAGGGGTCACCGCTTCACCTCAGTTTGAAGACATCCGGTTTATTGAAAAACTGAGTCGCCACGCCATTTTTATTTTCTCAAAACTTTGAAAAAAAGGAATAGGGTCTGGAGGTTAAGTTACTCCTTGGGAAGAACGTTTGACGTTCACCCAAGGAGCCTTGCCAAAGGCAAGTCTTCCTAGATACGATTTTTGTGCTTACGTTTGTGCTCTCATGTGTGTGTGTGATTTGAAAAGGGGATGGAATGTGCCAAGTTATCTTCCGGACGTATAAACCATTTGAGTTGGTTATCGCTCGAGATTCCTTGGATTTGATGTATTCGGGATTTTGATCCCGTGCTCATCTTGGGCTTATGATCATAATTAAGTGACCTTTTTTACCCTCCCGTTGGAATAATCAACCATATTAGGCTTAAGAGCCTTGGTGTGTTTTAAACCAACGTTCTTCGGGACAAGGTCTTTATGTGATCGGGAGAGAGGGACACCTTTTTTTATAGTCCAAGAATGAGACTCTTTAGAAAGGAAGAGCCTTTTGCCCATCAATCCTACATCTTGAGACGATTGAGCTTAGTAGGGACATTTATGCTCGTCTTAAGTGATGATCGGAGATGTAGGGGCTAAGGTTCGTCTACTTCTAAAGGGACTTCGAATATGGCATCTTTAGTGGAGAAAACGATGTAAAGATGAGACCTTTACACCGATCCACCCCAAGAGATGCTCCAAGTACCAAAGGGACTAAGGGGAGGGGTATAAAGATTGGATCTTTATACTCATCCTATGTCTTTCGTGCCTTAAGAAGGTCACTAGACAATCCTTGGAGAGTGATCCAACCATGAGGGACATGGGGGAGTTGCATTGGAAAGTAAAGATTGTATTTTTATGAAAATGAGTGTAATGAACACTATGAGAACTAAGGCTATGAATGTAAAGGAAAGACCTTTGAGACTTTCCTATGTCCTTTAAGAACCTTAGAAGGTGGACAATCCTTGGAAGCAAGGTCAAGGGAAGGGGATGACATTATAATAGTAAAGATGACATTTTTAATAGTAAAGATGACATTTTTATATAATGAAAGGGAGATATTTCACATCATTATGTGATAAATCCTCCCTAGAACAAGCCACTTGTGGGCCCTTGTTCATCCTTGGGATGAATTCTCCATGAATCATATGTGATAGGGAAAAAGGGGGATATGATATCTACATAATAAAGATTGAATTTTTATGACAATATATCACATTTAATGACAATAAATAGCAAGATAAATAACAAGTAAGCAATATGACAATATAATAATGATATTTCAAGGAGAAAGGAAGGAGAGATTACCAATGATGGTTTTTATCTATCTCCCTTGGGGTTTTCCTAATGTAGGAGTGGTTTTTGGATGAGTTTTTATGGAGGAGGGAGGTGATTTTTGGGAGTTTTGGTCACTAGAATTTCGAGTATTCAGTTGGGCAGAGTAACAGTGCTCAAAATTATATATGAAAATGGGTAGAGGAGACCTCTATTTATAGGCTGATTTGTGCTTCCTGATGAAGCCGTGCGGCATTAACCTCTGGCTAATGAAGCCATGCGGCATTATCCCTTGGTGACTCAGCCTGCTTCTAGATCCATGCAAGGTGGCGCCTAGAAACTCCCTTCCAGTGAGGGACTGCTTGGAATTTTAATTCCTGGAAAGTCCTTCCCCCCTTGGAAGGTTTGGAAAAGTTTCAGAATTGCCCCTGAACTTTAGGAAAGTTCGGGATATTGCCAGGAAACTTAACCGGAAGGCATGAGCCAGATTTGGGTACTTACACAGGTGTGCAAGATTTAGTCCTGATGGAAAGTTTCTTGCGTCAGGGAGTGCAGACACATCAGTTAAACTCTTCGAGGTGAGAATATTTAAATTTTTATGAGGTGTCATCAGTTATACCTGAACTCTATCTAATTCTGTGCAGCTGTTTCATTGTACAGGTTTCAAAGGTCAAGCAAATGATGTGCCAGATACAAGGGATGGTCCTGTGAGACCTGTTATAAGAACGTTTTATGACCATCTACAAGTAAGTTTTGATTAATGAATGTTGCTATCCTTAATCATATTATGTATTTTCACTTATTTTTTGCTAGCCCCCCATGAATCAAAGTTAATGAGTTATTGTTGTGATGTTATCGCTTTGAACACTTGTACGGATCTTATATTAGTAAAAGTAGTTTGTGAAAAATTAATTATGGATAGTTGCTGAAAAATAAAGGGTTAATTATAAAATAGGGCCTGAAGTACATAGGACGTTCCCAGAATGGACCCTCACTTTTTTTTAGCCGAAACAGGGCTCGAAATGCAAAAAAAAAATCGCCAATTTGGGCCTTTTGACGGAATTATATTAGAAACTGAAAGACCCTATCCAAAGTTACCGGCCTAGGGCCCCGAATATTACAGGGCCGGCCCTGCCAACCTGCTTGGAAAATGGAAACCAGCATGGATCGGCCCGTTCGTGGTCCAAAAGATCTTCTCCGGAGGTGCCATGAAGCTGACAGACCTAGACGGCAATCCCTTCATTAATCCAGTCAACGGAAGCAAGCTTCGCCAATACTTCGCCTGAAGAAAATCGACTTTCATGTCTCCCCGTCACTTCTAAAAAGTGTCAAACTAGGGAGACCTGAGCCCCTCAGTTCGGGGGGAACGTAGGCAGCCTTCATTGGTTCGGTCTAAAAACACACAAAAATAAAAAAAAATTGGATGCCAATCAAGGCTCAGATCAATCCAAACACAAACACAAAAATCCAAAACTGAACGCCGCCAAGGCTCAGATAAAAAGCAAGCAAGAGATCTTGCGTCTCGACAAAGCTTTAAAAGTAAATCACTAATCACTAACAATTAAAACATTTCTTGATGAGTACAAGCATGGTTTACTCTCAAGCTCACAACATGCTAAAAGACATCTTAATACATTTAACAAATAATGTGTCTGCAATGCAATGAATGGATACTTAGGAGGTCATTCCGCGCCACTCACGCTTGTCCCCTCACCATTTTTCCCTTTCTTCTCTCGTCCCCGGCGAGTATTCTTTCGCTCCACGTGAGCTATCTCTGTCTCTCTCATTCTGAGATCAGGGGTCCTCCCCATCGAGTCAAACAGTCTAGTAGCTCGCAGAGCTTCATTCTCCCACGCCTCGGCTCGGATATCTTCCCTGCGAGTCTGCAAAAGGGGACCTCTCTCTGTCAGTCGGTCAACTCTGGTCCCGTAGTCAAATAAAGCGTCTCCCGTGACATTCTGAGGGTTAGACCAGACTTCTGCACTTCTAAGGCTGTAGCTAAGATGGCAACCTTGCCCCAGAATCGCTTCGCGCCTGCTCCCCAAAACCACTTAGGTCTGCCCGACATGCTGCTCGAACCAATCCAGGTACTCGGTGGTCAACACAACACTCTCCTGACGTCGAAGAAGTACCACATGAGGGAAAGCGGAATACTTCCATACCCTCAGAAAATACAGAAAGGCATCTAGATCAGACATAGAGAAAGAAGCTACCTCCATGGTGGCAATGTCGTTCCAGCCCAGCAAAGGCTCCTGCCTCATCCCAAACTGTCGAACAACGAGCGACGGGATATAGAAAGAGGACCAAGGCAACCCCGGAACTCTGACAACATAGGAACCTTCCTGAAAGGCCCTCCTAGTCTCAATCCCCCAATGGGGAACCCACTAACAAATCTGATGCGTACCAAGCTGTGCCATTCATCTCTCCCAAGCGGACTGGTCCATATCCAAGACAAGAGGTCGCTGAGCAAACGTCCACGGACTAAAAGATGCCAGAGACTTAGGCATGGCTTGAAGCCTCTCTCGCAACCACAAGGTAAGCAAAATGGGACTTCCCCCTCGCATGAACCTATCCCCTGTCGCCAAGCGATCAATGCCGTGAAGGGTTTCCCCCAGAACCAACGGAGCAATATCCTCACCAGCTCGGCAATGCCCTACCACATCCAATAAGGCACCGTCACATACCCCAAGGGAGCTGACCATGAAAAGCATTGCTATCACACATAAAGCAAACGCATTCCACGAGAAATCACTCTCGTCATACCCAGAAACCTCTCGGGCAGTGCAGAAAAATCAATATGACCAGAATCAAAAGTCATACCTTGCGCTTCTTCCAACGAAGTCTAAAGAAAATATGCAAGCTTCACGCTCACGGGTCGCCCCTCCAATCAAAGGAAGCGAGATGGCCTCCACCTCCGGTCCTCCAGGCAAAGCTCGAGAATCCTCAAAGGTGGACGTAACCTCGTTTTAGGAGAAGCTATATACATGCCTCCTAACATCCCAAAACCTTGCAGCCGCCCGCAACAACTCCCAATTAGGAACTAACTCCTTAAGGGACCAAATCGAGCGGAGTTAAAATCTCACCTCAAAAGCCCGTTTATTGTGCCTCATGTGGTGCCTCATCCACATCTTGAGCCGCTCAAGAAAGTGTGCTTGCCTCTCCTTTGAATGTCTCGGCGAAATTCTCGGAACAAATGACGAATCCATGACAAAAATGGAAGTTTTTGAGACAATGGGGAAGAAGGTTCGAAGTTGACTGCAAATTGGGAATGGGGAGATAAGGGAAATCTAGATTTTCAGTAAATTTTATCCCCACTCTGTAACGATGTGCCATCGGAAAAGATTTTTCTCTTTTGAAAATCAAAACACGGAGTCGCCACGTCATTTTTGTTTTAAGGGCCAAAACTTTGAAAAATGCCCGAAATGAGAGATTTGGGTTCGGAGGTCACGTTACATTCCGGGAAGAACGTTAGGGTTCACCCGGAATGCCTCGTAAAATGAGTCTTCCAAGCTTAAAAACTATTTGTGTGTGTGTGTGTGTGAGTGTATTTCTTTGGCCAAAATAAATTCAAACTAAGAAAAATAAAAATTGGGAACTCTTTGTAAGACATAAAACAAGTCCCATGATTTTTGGTATAATTTTAGGGTTGAGTTTTGGTACTCAAAAGACTCCTTGAAGTTGGAAATCAATTCTGCCAGAATGAAAAAGGCAGTGAACACTTGATTTTGAAATGGATTTAAGAGCTTTAAAACTTCATAATCTGAGGAAAATATGAGAATGAAAGTTGTTCAAAACATCTTATATAAGGTGAATGCAAAATACTTTTCCATTTGGAGATGATTTGATGGACCAAAACCTTCTGGAAATCGCAGATATGAAATCTGAATTTCCAGAGACTGTTGAACTGACCTTCAGAAAATAATTTGAAAAAGGGAGTTATACTCACGCAAAAAATAAAGTAAAAATATGTATGTAAATATATGGATGTTGGATACAAAAATTATTTTGTAGTAAACACCAAATTCCAAGTTCTTATTTGTCCAAAAAATTAGACAATGGACAGAGGTCTCAGAACAATGCTACTGGACAGCAAGATGTTCTTGAAGGAAAATGTGATTTAAAAAGGGGTTTGCATCCATGCTTTGTCCCCATTTCTTTAGGCTTTTATTAGTGATCACTAGACATTTTAGTGGTGATCTACTATATCAAGCCATCCTTAGGGTACATTAGGACTTAAAGCACTTCATTTGCTTGGGAAGGGGAGGGGGGATTTAACTTTGAAATCAAGATTTTATGTATGAAAATGATTTTTAGGTTTAGAAAAGTGTTTGTAAGTAAGTAAAAACAATTTGAAAGAAATGTTGATCCTTGTATAGGATCATCCATGGAGATGAACTTTCATGGTGATCCTCTTGGATCTAAGGCAAGAGAAGAACAAGTTACATCTTCAAAGTATGAGATGCATGCATGGATGAGTGAGATTTAGAGTAGGGAGAAGGAGATTATACCTATCTTCCCTTGATTTGGAGTTTGACTTGAGGAGTATCAAGATTTGAATGTGTTTAGTGTTTGATGATAGAGTTGGTCAAAGAGAAAACAAGTAGATAACACTTAAGTCCTCTATGTTTTATCTCTAATCCTCCTCTTTAGGGTTGACTTAAGCTTGAGCTTGTGTATGTTTAAGAGTGATTTGAGAGTGTTTGGAGTGAGATTGGGAAAGACTCAAGAGAAAATGGTGGCAATCTAAGAATTCCCACTGTTTTCTCTCTGTTTTTCACCAGAGTATAGCTTCTGTGAGCAAATTGTGTTGTGTAAACTGAGAGAGAAGGGTTCAATTTATAGGCCTCTGGAAATGACAAAAGCATCCGCGCGGATCTGATCGAAGGCGTGCACTGTTCATTTCGCTGCTGCAGGCTTTGGATAGGAGGAATATTATTTTCAAAAATTCAACCAGTTGTGGTTCCAGCAGCTTCCAGTTTCGGAAATTCAACATTTGTGAGATTCCTTTTCTTGTTTAACTTCAAATAGCAATCCCCAATTTACCCTTGCTTTGTTAGAAAAGTTAGGAATTGTTAGAAATGTTAGGGATGTTAGGGCTTTCGTTAATTTTCTAACGAAAATGCTAACGACTCAAATTGGAGCACTTACAGTAGCCCCTCGGCGACGGCGCTTTCGAAGGAAGCGGGGTCGTCGATAAGAGTAAGGCTCCATATTTGACAAGATGGGAAAAAGGGTGACCAAAGAGGTCAAGCGGCTGGACCTATGGTAGGCTACCTACGTATCCTTAAGAGGAATCAAGCCGGTCGTAGTTCGGGTCTTTCGACTATCTTCAGACGTCGACCCTAGAGTGACTATTTTAGGATGTCAACCTGGTGAGCGAGTTCTGCAGTCGATTGGTGAAAGAAACTCTGCTGGGGATAGGACATGACCATTTTGGTGCACTGCTGGGGAAAGGAATGACCATTTTGGTCTGATGGCTGAACCTAATGATAGGCTACCTACGTATCCTTAAGAGAAATCAAGCCAGTCGTAGTTCGGGTCTTTTGAATGTCTTCAGACGTCGACCCTAGAGGGACTATTTTAGGGAAGTCGCCCTAAGATGTGACTATTTTTGGGAAGTCGCCCTAAGATTTGACTATTTTTGGAAAGTCGCCCTGTGACTATTTTTGGGAAGTCGCCCTATGACTTGACTATTTTTGGGAAGTCGCCTTATGATTTGACTATTTTTGGAAAGTCGCCCTAAGATTTGACTATTTTTGGGAAGTCGCCCTATGACTTGACTATTTTTGGGAAGTCGCCCTATGATCTGACTATTTTTGGGAAGTCGCCCTATGACTTGACTATTTTTGGGAAGTCGCCCTATGACTTGACTATTTTTGGGAAGTCGCCCTATGATCTGACTATTTTTGGGAAGTCGCCCTATGACTTTTTTTGGGAAGTCGCCCTATGACTTGACTATTTTTGGGAAGTCGCCCTATGACTTGACTATTTTTGGGAAGTCGCCCTATGACTTGACTATTTTTTGGAAGTCGCCCTAAGATTTGACTATTTTTGGGAAGTCGCCCTAAGATTTGACTATTTTTGGAAAGTCGCCCTAAGATTTGACTATTTTTGGGAAGTCGCCCTATGACTTGACTATTTTTGGGAAGTCGCCCTATGACTTGACTATTTTTGGGAAGTCGCCCTATGATCTGACTATTTTTGGGAAGTCGCCCTATGTTCTGACTATTTTTGGGAAGTCGCCCTATGACTTGACTATTTTTGGGAAGTCGCCCTATGATCTGACTATTTTTGGGAAGTCGCCCTATGACTTGACTATTTTTGGGAAGTCGCCCTATGAATTGACTATTTTTGGGAAGTCGCCCTATGACTTGACTATTTTTGGGAAGTCGCCCTGGTAATGATTTCGGTTTGTCGAATTAGGGGATGATTGCGATTTATCGCTTTCCTCGTGTTGTGTGTTGAAATCGAAGTGATAGCGTTTCAGGTGCCTTAAACCTTAATGATGGCGTTTTAGGTGCCTCGAACCTTGATGATGGCATTTTAGGTGCCTCGAACCTTGACAAATGGTGATCTGGAGGTATCAACTTGTTTTGAAACGATTTCCTTCGATGTTCGTATCCTTTTGTTGGGGACGGACTCTGAGGTGATAGATAGTCTTTTGGTGGACTTCATTTTGAAGGGATCGGTCTTACGCTCGCTGCCGGAGGTGAAAACGAGGAAAGAGACGGAATTCCGTTGACTTTTGTCAGGGATGAACCTAAGTTGAGGTTTAGTTCCGAAGTATGAACTTAAATGAGAACTCAGTTCAGGAGCATGAACCTAAGTTTGGGTTTAGTTTAGGAGTATGAACCTAAATGGGGGCTTAGTTCAGGAGTATGAATCTAAATGAGAACTCAGTTCAGGAGTATGAACCTAAATGGGGGCTTAGTTCAGAAGTATGGACCTAAATGGGGACTCACTTCAGGAGTATGAACCTAAATGGGGACCTAGTTCAGGAGTATGATCCTAAGTCGAGGTTTTGTACCTGAGGGAGACTATTTGAGGGCGTTCTCGCTGGGGAAGATTCGAGCTTACGAGGATTACCGGGGAAAAGGGTGACCGTGTTGGTCAAGTGGCTGGACCTATGGTAGGCTACCTACGTATCCCGAGTGGGAATCAATCCTGGACGTAGTTCGAAATCCACTGGACAGTTAGGAATAGGTCTAGGATCTTGGGCCTTTTGATAATTCAGAGGCTGTCACCTTAAGGAACTAACGCTTACGTCGCTATTTGCGGAGATAGAGATAGCTAAAGCTATGGGTAATCATGCAACATTTGTGAATGTATGCATATTTTTGAGATATGTTGAGGGACTAACGTACCTTTTCTGTGTTTACCTGGAGGAGAGCAAGTTGCGGGGGCTGTGTGGTAGTTGATAGTGTTGAGAGTCTTGATGTATCTGATCGAGATGTTGAAACATTTAGGGGCGTGAGGTACCTCTGACCGATTGGCATTTGAAAACTTGGCGTCCCTGGCCTACTTGCTTTTGAGAACTTGGTGTCTCTGATCGAATTGCATTTGAGAACTTGGCGTCTCTGACCGAATTGTATTTGAGAACTTAGCGTCTCTGACCGAATTGTATTTGAGAACTTGGCGTCCCTGACCGATTTGCATTTTGAGAACTTGGCGTCCCTGACCGATTTGCATTTTGAGAACTTGGCGTCCCTGACCGATTGTATTTGAGAACTTGGCGTCCCTGACCGATTTGCATTTGAGAACTTGGCATCTCTGACCGAATTGTCTTTGAGAACTTGGCGTCTCTGACCGAATTGCATTTGAGAACTTGGCATCCCTGACCGAATTGTAGACACTGGAGGCGGTCTTCATATGTTTGTGGATGTTGGGGGTTGTCTTCATCCATTTGTGGACATTGGAGGTCGTCTTTAGCAAGTTGCAGACGCCGGAGCTTGTCTTTGCCAAGCTATAGACATGGGGGGCTATCTTTGCCAAACTGTAAATACTGGAGGCTGTCTTCATCCATTTGTGGACATTGGAGGTCGTCTTTGGTAGAGACCATTCTCGCTGCGGAGAGGCTTTGGGTAGTGATGGAAAACTGGTCTTTCGTGCTTGAATTGCTACATTTGTTAGTAGAGGGACAAATGCACATATGACATTCATGATGATGGATGCATGGAACTAAAAATGATTCGCAATCGCTTAGGTTTTTTTTATTGATTCATGTTTTGCATGCTACATGAGCCCTGGGGAGATTTTTGGTGGGGATGCATGGTGATGTATATGTCTGGAGACTGTTTGGAACAGATTTTGAGCAAGTGGGGGGTGAGAGCCCTCGATTGCGATTTAAACAGCCGTAGCTCAGTATCACATGGATCTCAATTTTGATGAGATTCGATTCGGATCCCGGATCTTGGTTGAAATTTTCTCTCTCAATCTTGGTTATTTGAAGCTGATGCCGACAGGCTCTAGAGTACGTCGATGTGAGTGAAACTTCTTTCATTTGGGTGAGCTGTGACTTGGCCGAAACCTTGTTCGGAGAACGATTTGATGAAATTGCTAATGCCGGGAGAAACCCAGATCTTAAATTCCAATGCTACGGGAAGCTGCTATGTACCAAGTTCTGAAGCTGAAAATCTAGTTGTTGATGTGACTAGACCTTTCTTGATAAAATTCAGGTCCAAAGGACCAACTTGACAAAGCCCCCGGATCCTATTAAAGCGGGGAAAGATCCCTTCTTTGGCAAAGCCTCGGTTTGAAAAGCTGAGTAGGCAAAGTCCAGATTTTGAAGAAGTGACTTGGCGAAGCCCCAATCTTATAACCTCGTTGTGATTCCGACATAATTAGCAGAGTCCCAATCTGATTGGTAATGCAAAGCGATCCTGAAGATAATCTGATAAAGATCGAATCTATCTTGTAGTGAAGAACCCAATGTGGACCCAAAGATGACTATAGAAACCCAGCTTGAAGAGCTGATACAGGAGAACTTGGGAGAACCGTTTAGCAAAGCCCCAGCGTGAAGAAATTCAGAGCAGTCTTATTGCAGAGAGAGTCATTATGTGGCCAAGGAGGCACCCATCTTTTCAGATCTTAGTCAATCAATCAATGGACAAGACTCATAAATGTTTACGTGCAGGGGCACATTTTTTGAAAAGTGGGAATGAATCCCGATTTTGTGTATACACACTCGCTTTAGGTTTGACTAAGCATCACAAGGTATGGAAAAGTGTATGGAAGCCCCTGCTGACAGAAAGACAGTGTTTGGCTCTATTTCCCTATGATGGAGAGAGAGAAGACTTGTAGAGACATTTGAAAACTTGTCTTATTCGTGATAATCACAAAGCTGCTTAAAACCCTTTGTTAATGCTCGGGTTATTCAACCCCTAAACCTGATATGAATAAATATTTTGATTAATCACGAGGAGAAAGTCAACTGATATCGAGAGTTAAAGAGGATTTGTGTATGGGGACGATCCTTGATGAGACAGGATTTTTTTTTATTATTTTTTTTTTTGAGATTTGTTTGTGATTTCGACCGGACCAGTGATGGTTGCCTACGTTCCCCTCCTGACGAGGAGCTCAGGTCGCCGTAGTTCGGGCTTAACCCGATTGAAGAGAGAATGAATGTGAAAATTCGAGATTTCGAGGACCTTTGAGAATTTTCTGGGAATTGGAGAGTTGAAGAACATGTCCCCTTGGAGTGTCGATGAAAGACACGGATGCGGAGCCCCAGTGGGACATCCACGGCAAGTGTTTGCGGAGGAGAAATGAAATATGCTCACATGAAGTGTCGAAGGGAAGGATTGAATTTGCACAATCTTTGATTGAGGATCATTTGAGCCGAGATGGATTTGGCTTCAATTTAAGCAAGCAATGAAGAATTAATTTGATTTAGCTCCTGAAGATACTGGAATGAAATTACTATCCGGTAGGGACTGTAGCTGGGTTTCCAGGCTTCGATTGGCCGTCGGGTGATTTTAGAAGTCATGACCTTTTAAAGTGAGAGATCGGCTGGGCCTTTTGCTGACTGAACCTCTAAAGATGAGAGGTTGTGTAACGACCCTAACCCTAGGTACTAATTTAGGATCATATTGTGTGCTTTTAATATCATTGTTAATATTATGTGTTCATTTTTTATATACTTGATTCCTTATATTAAGATAAAATGATAGGAAAATAAAATAATGTTATTGAAAGAAGTATAAAAATAGAAATGGATAAAATGAATAAAATGTGGGTAGTTAAATTTATTTGTGTAGGGGATTTGGTGTAGTAGGGGAAAGACTTTTATTAAAATGAGATGGGGGGCCATACCCCTTAAATCCCTCCCCTTTCACCTCCTTAGTCAAAAAGGACCCTACCCTCCATACTTCCTACATCATCCCCTCAACCTCCCCATACCTCTTCATCCTCTTTACTTTCCATACTCATTCTTCTTCATCCTCCTTCATTTCTCCCATGGAAATCCTCCATGGAAATTCTCTCCTAAGCTCCTCCTTCCAAAAATTATAATAAATACAATTCTCTTCCATTTGATGATCCGGGTGTACTTCCATGTTCGTAGAGGCAAGGGGAATACATCAAGCTAGACAAATCTTGGTTTCATCTCATATTACTAGGTAAGTTATTATGACTTCTTTCTAAATATTACACATTTTATGTGTAAATGAATGTTTTATGAAAAGAAAAAGTATATTGTATTTTTAAAATGGTTATTTGAGTAAGATGATTATTCAAGATTTAATTGATTTTAGTTAGGAGATGAGGGTTTAAGTTGAAGGAATGAGGATATAATGGGAGTAATAGGTTAATGACTTGAAATGGGGTTATTATGATCTTTTCTTTTATTTAATGTTCTTGAATCATTTGGTGTTGTTATTGTTATTAAAATGGTTATTAGATGCTTTGGAAACCTTCTTGTAGTTAAGAAAGTGGTTTATGTTATAGAATGATGTGGTTGTTTAAGGAAGATGATCAATAGGGTAAGAAAATGGATTAAGTTAGATTAAGGAGGTTAAACTTGAAATGTGGAAGTGAAGTGGGTGGAGAATCAAGTGGTAAATGATCTAGGGTTATATTATTTGTGGATTTAATGATTTAAAATGAGGTTTGTAAAGTTAGAAAATCCTTTTGGTATTTTTAAGAAAGATTATTAAAAGGGAAAAGAAAATATGTAAAAAAGAGTTAGAATTTTCGAAGTCCAGAAAATCCCCTTGGGCGGTCGCCCATAGGCCCTTGAGCGGCCGCCCAACCCACCAGAAGGTATAACCCTTTTTAGACCCTCTTGGGCGGTCGCCCATAGTGACTTGGGCGGTCGCCCATGTCACCGAAGTTCACCGGTTTCTTTCTTCTTTGAATTTTAACCACAACCACTAAGTATGATTCCTAACCCTTTCAAAGTAGTGAAATCTAATCTACTTCAGATATGAATTAATCCTTTTTAACCTAAGTTAAAGTAGAATACCTTGGCTAGGCCATGATGTCTTATTTGGTCAAAATGGAATTGTGGGAAGTAGGTCTTGCACCTTTATTAATATTATTCAAGGTTGAGTAGTAACTTTGTAAGAATGGTTTACGGTTTAGGTTGGCCTTACTTGCTCCCATACCTTGGTGATTAGTTGAACAGTGTAGAGACTGTAATCTCACTAGTGTGTTGGTTAGTAATGTCTATGTGTTACATCAATATATTGTATCCCGATTGTGGATTATTTGGTATATGGTTGTATTGTATCCCGAGTGTGGATTATTTGGTATTGTTATGTTGTATCCCGATTGTGGATTATCCGGGCATATTGATTATATTGCATCCGGTGTGGATTATGTGGTTATGTGGATACCTTATTTGAACTCATATTCGTTAATGGTATTATGCATAGTGTATTAAATGAACTTGTTGCACTATGGTATGGATTAGCATGAGTATATTTTACCATGTTGTTATATTATTATCCCTTTTTGTGGATTTATTTCAAGTATCTATTATGTGCTTGAACGTGTTGATATTCGGGGTATAATGGAATTCAATCAATTATTGATTTGTTCTATAAGTGATTGAAGGTTCATTATACTGTGACCGTTCCCCTCTGTGGCCACAGAGTGGGTGTGCTAACGACTGTATTGACCCAAAAAGCTTTACGGACCGTTGCGATTGGTGATTAGGGGAATGCTTACGTATTAAGCCTAAAGCTTTACAAGAGCGATATTATTATTGGATACTACGATATAGGTATCTTTTCTTATATGGATCTCTGGAGTATGAGTCCTATAAGAGGTGAATATCTTTGGAGCGATTCACCCAAGAGAGGAGTTTCACTCCCACGTTGTACGACTTATTGTTCAGACGGGAAAGGTAAAATGAGATAACGTAAGGTGTTTACCGCTTTCATAATGTGTTATGTGCTACCATGCTATGTGTTGCATCTTGTTTGGCATATTGCTGCATTCATAATAGCTTATTGAGATTTATTCTCACCCCTTCCCTTTTACTGCTTTAGATTGTCTTTGAGACAGGTAACCTGAACCAGTGAGGCCGGGAAAGAGTTTGGACTCTTGCTTTTTGGGACTTGTTTGGATAGGTATATGAGTGGGTTGTCGGGAGTCATATTTAAGTTTTATTCTTTTATAAGTTGTAAGGAAAACTCTTTTGCTAAACAATGTTAATTAGGGTTTTCAATGTAATTAATCAAGTATGGTTATTAAAGTGTTTGTTTAAATTCCTCCAAGTGGAGATATCATTATTTGATTTTTGTTTATGAAAAATTGAGAATTGGTTTTCTTGTAAAGGCAAATAAAAGTTTTAAAAATCTAAGATGGGTTCTCTTAGTTTGAGCTTCTCAAGCTCGGGACACGCGTTAGGTCCCGGGTTGGGGTGCTCACAGGTTGGCTTGCAGGGATGTGTTTGGGAAATCTATGGCGGGGAAGATTGATTGCCTCTAAGAATGAGAGGTCAAATTTTGACTTTGGCCAAAGGCGAGGGTAATGGTAACGGGAATATCCTCTAAAAGCGAGAGGATGGCTTGGGATTGATTAAGGTAATGGTGAGAGGAAGTCCAAGCTATCGAGAGCTTTTGCGAATCTTTCGAGAATTCAGGCTCCTTTTTGATCATTGGAGAGCTTCTTGAGAAGTCAGGGACTTTTTACTGAATTGTGAGGATCGACAGTCCTTTTTTTTTTTTTTTTTTTTGATTTTTGACTTGGAAAGCCTCCTGAGGAATTGAGGATTATCTTTGTCCTTCCTTCATGGCTCGAGATATTTTGCGCATTGCCGACTCTCGAAGTTAACTTCTTGGCCTTGCTTGGACTTCTCCCAGTAAGGAGCAAAAATGATGGCTAAACAGGGTTTCAAAACACGCCGATCTTGAAATGAAAGGTATTGTTTGGTGAGGGTGAGGTAATGGCTTTCCTATGGGTGAAAGGCTTCAACCGCAATCCCTACCGAATGACCTAATTGAGATTAAGTCTTCATTGCTTGCTTAAGCTTTAAATGAGAAAAGATCCGTGCAAATTCATCGAGCAACGAAATGACGAGGATGATGTGAGCATATGAGATGCAAGATGGGGAGTTGGTAAGCCCCAATTTGAGAAGGATATCAATTGATTTTCTCACTCCAATTAATTTGAATATTAATCATTTCAAAGAATTAGTGGTTGAGCAGCACAAGTGATCATCTAGGATAAAACCATTTCAATTAAGTGTAACGTGGGTGCGCAAGTGATGTCTCGAGTCTAGCAAGAAAAGAAAAAAAGACTTATATAAAAGTTAGACATTTAACTACTATGTCCAAAATGGACTTACAACGACAAATGTCCAGGAAGGACTTAGGTGAAAGAGAAGTACTAGAACCTACGAAGGTTGACTTAAAAGACTATTTTAGAGATAGGTAGCCCCTAGTCTAGCCGCTCTTTGCTGTTGGACCATGCATCTACTCTTCGACGCTGGAGATGGGAGCTATTGCAGATCTTTCCACCAGGATTTCTTTGGCAATCCCTTGCTAAATCCAGCCATTTTCATTGCCTGCGATGACTGGTTCGTCGATCTCACAAAAGGGCGAATCAAATTCCATTATGCCCGCAAGTCTTGAATCACCAAACTCGACCATGTTGACGCTCATGTTGTTATTTCTAGGGAACGGGTTACTGATAGTATTGGGACCTTCAGGCACCTCTAACTTCCTTTGCTCAATCAAACTTTAGATGGCCTTTTTCAAGGGGACGCAATCATCGTCGGAGTGCCCGTGAGTGCTGATGAAAGGCACAATGCTTGGAGGTATCCAAAGGAGTATTGGGGTTTCTTGGCTGATAATTGTCTAAAGGCCGGAGCAAACCTTCTTTTACCAAACCTCTGAAGATATCACACAAAGGCATCCCAAAGTTTCTCAAGTCTTGGAGCCGGGATCTGGACGCATCAGGTTTCTTGGGAACAAAGGGAGTGACATTGTTACAGTCCTGTTCCGAATAGGGCTGGGCAGGAGTCGTGTTGGAGGTGGATGAAGCCCGGTATCTGTAGGTAGGTGCAACAACTTGCTGTTGATTGTGAGCCCTCTCAAATTTAGCCTCGGAATTAACCATTGAACGCAAGTCCGCGTAGGGGAAGTGACTGAGGGAAGTTCTCAAATGAGGTTTCAGGCATGACTGGAAGATGTCCAATTGTTCCTCTTCAGAGGGAGGAATTGCCATTTCTCTAAGTTTCAAATTCCAACGCTTGTAAAAATCCCCGATGTTCTCGTCGGGACGTTGCACTGTTGTCTGCAGATCAACTCTATTTGTTTCCCATTCCAAGTTAGCTTTGTACTTCTCCGTGAAAGCACTAGTGATCTGGTCCCATGTGGCCCTGGCCTCGGGTTTTAAGCGGAAGAACCATTTCAAAGCCCCTGACTTCAAAGAGAGACTGAAGTAGTCGGCCAACTGCTGGTTTGTGCATCCCTTAGCTTTCATTGCCAAAGTGTATGTATCCAGGTGAGTTTTCGGGCATGCAGTCCCATCAAACAGGTCTAGATTAGGCATCACAAAATTGTGGGGTAGGGGCACAATGGAGTCCGGGTTCGCAGGCTGGAAGGCAGCTTTCTTAGCAGTCAATTCAGCAATTTGTGCTTTCATCTCATTGTGTTGTTCCATGAACCAGGCCAGGTGAGGGTCCTGTGGTGGAGCCATAGCGCTCAAACCAGTGACTGAGCTGGAGAGAGGAGTTACCACTGGCGGCACACTGGTGGAAGGGATACCATATCCCGGAGCATAGGTGAAAACCTGTCCTTGGCCCAAATTACCCTGGAGAGTGTAGGTAGGAGCATGGGCAAAGGGATAGAACCCAGCGACTTGTTGTTGGCTTCCCATTGGCAGAGAAGGTGGAGGCAGACCTGAGGTAGCTGGATAGCTAGGATTTCCTAAGTGAGACCCATAAATAGGCTTAAATGCGGGTTTCTGTCCCTGGTTGTTGAATTGCATGGCTGGCTGTGGCGAGGGTGCATAACCAGGAGGGTACTGCGATCCTGGTGATTCTGATGAAACTGGGATAGGGGCTTGCTGGCCCATCGAACCCTGAGTGAGAAATGGGTTTGTGAAAGCTGTGTGAGGAACAGCTGAGCTAGCATCATTCTGAGGAAGGATTCCCGATCATTGCCGGACTGCATCGCGGTGGCATTCCAAAGCTGTTCTTTGCGAAGGTCCGGATTGATCGGTTCCAAACTGAGGCGGGATCCCAATTTGCTGTGGGATTCCGAGGTACCCCCAACCATGAGAAAACATTCCGTACTGATTTTGTCCCCACTGAGGGGCTGCGAACTGATTCGCCCCGTCAGGCTGCATCGATCCAATAGTCTATAGCTGGGGAGCTGGCTGACCCGAAGATCGAGGAGCATGGGTTCTGATAGTAGTACCATAGGAGGTAGGTGGTGGCATCCTGGAGTAATCAGGGCGACTGAGAGTGGGATTGGGGTCCTCTTCTTCTTCCACGGTGAAGGTGCCATCGGGATTGAGACTGGCGGCCAAACCATGGCTCCTGATGGCTTCCATAAGGCTATTAATTTGTGCTTCCTGCCGCAATCTCATACGTTACGCTAAGCGATTCCACTTTGTTGTTACATTTGAGGGGTCCCGGGAGGCGGAGTGATGTTGTCCCCATCATTACCAGTGATGCAGACATTCTGAAACCCGGAGTCGGAACAAACGGTGAAGCTGATGATGCGCTTGACTCTTCCCAACTGATCAAACGGTGACCCGGTGCCCGAAACCAAGCTTTGTGATGAGCTGCGGGGGGAAAGACACGAGGGTTCAGATGTTTGGGAGTGAAGGAGGGTAGGTGTTTGGGCTTAGGGCTCATGCAACATGCAGTTATTTGTTCTTGTTTACTTAAAACGCATTTTATTAACCTAATCGGTTGGAAAAGATTGCTCTTCTTTTTCGCAAACTACTCTGATTCCTGGTACAGTGGGCCCCATCACTACGCCTGCGGACCCTCAACCTGTAACCTCGAACAAGGGTTCCGTAGGGCAAGCAGGTCTCACCGATCCTAAAGTCTGGCGGGTAATCTAGTCTTAACGAGCATTCGATGTAAATTACGGACAAAGCTGACGTCAAAGGTCAAGATCATGTCCGGAGGGCTCGACGAAAAGTCGGCATGGATCGGACTGATAAACGTCCATAATTGATCTTGACCCGTCATTAGTTAGGTCGTAATTAGACATGGAATAATCATTAATCCTTGATGACTCAGTGTCATACCGGGAGTCGGTGCATAAGTTGTGCCAGTCAAAGTCAAAGTCAAGGCGCCAGTTAATATCTGGTCAAAGTTTGCGGCGGAAAACCGGTATGACTTCGACTGATTAGGGTCCCCGAAAGATATTGACTTGGTATGCCGACTAAGGCTTGAAAGGAAAGGTGTATACACAGACCGGGCATGACACGGACCAGACTAAAAACCAATCGGGTCTCGGACAAAGTGTGTCACGGACAAGTGCATGGTCGACACGAGGCTCCAAGGGATGTTTGGGTAGTCCCGTGCTCGCACCGAGAGGCGTAATAAGGCCAAACGGGCTGCTACTGGGATTTTCCCGGGTTAAGGACGTAGTGTGCAGTGTAAGGCCAAGTGCGTGTAGTGTGCAAGCAGTCTATCTTCCTTTTCTGAGTAAAATAGAAATTTTTATGTGTCTTAAAGAGGATGATGCATGCAAAAAAATGATTTTTTTTTTGAAAATCTTTTTTTTTGAATTTTTTTTTTTTGAATTTTGTTTTTTGAAATTTTTTTTTTGAATTTTTTTTTTGAAAGCAAATAAACACATAAGCACATAGGCACAAAAATTCAAACAGTTAGGAAAATGATTCCGACAGTCAAAATACCGATTTTTCCGGGACACTGTAACGATGTGCCACCGGAAAAGATTTTTCTCTTTTGAAAATCAAAACACGGAGTCGCCACGCCATTTTTGTTTTAAGGGCCAAAACTTTGAAAAATGCCCGAAATGAGAGATTTGGGTTCGGAGGTCACGTTACATTCCGGGAAGAACGTTAGGGTTCACCCGGAATGCCTCGTAAAACGAGTCTTCCAAGCTTAAAAACCATTTGTGTGTGTATGTGTGTGTGTGAGTGTAATTCTTTGGCCAAAATAAATTCAAACTGAGAAAACTAAAAATTGGGAACTCTTTGTAAGACATAAAAAAAGTCTCATGATTTTTGGTATGATTTTAGGGTTGAGTTTTGGTACTCAAAAGACTCCTTGAAGTTGGAAATCAATTCTGCCAGAATGAAAAAGGCAGTGGACACTTGATTTTGAAATGGATTTAAGAGCTTTAAAACTTCAGAATATGAGGAAAATCCGAGAATGAAAGTTGTTCAAAACATCTTAAATAAGGTTACTGCAAAATACTTTTCCATTTGGAGATGATTTGATGGAACAAAACCTTCTGGAAATCGCAGATATGAAATCTGGATTTCCAGAGACTGTTGAACTGACCTTCAGAAAATAATTTGAAAAAGGGATTTATACTCACGTAAAAAATAAAGTAAAAATATGTATGTAAATCTATGGATGTTGGCTACAAAAAGTATTTTGTAGTCAACACCAAATTCCAAGTTCTTCTGTATCCAAAAAATTAGACAATGGACAGAGGTCTCAGAACAATGCTACTGGACAGCAAGATGTTCTTGAAGGAAAATGTGATTTAAAAAGGGGTTTGCATCCATGCTTTGTCCCCATTTCCTTAGGCTTTGATTAGTGATCACTGGACATTTTAGTGGTGATCTACTATATCAAGCCATCCTTAGGGTACATTAGGACTTAAAGCACTTCATTTGCTTGGGAAGGGGGGGGGATTTAACTTTGAAATCAAGATTTTATGTATGAAAATGACTTTTAGGTTTAGAAAAGTGTTTGTAAGTAAGTAAAAACAATTTGAAAGAAATGTTGATCCTTGTAGAGGATCATCCATGGAGATGAACTTCCATGGTGATCCTCTTGGATCTAAGGCAAGAGAAGAACAAGTTACATCTTCAAAGTATGAGATGCATGCATGGATGAGTGAGATTTAGGGTAGGGAGAAGGAGATTATACCTATCTTCCCTTGATTTGGAGTTTGAATTGAGGAGTATCAAGATTTGAATGTGTTTAGTGTTTGATGATAGAGTTGGTCAAAGAGAAAACAAGTAGATAACACTTAAGTCCTCTATGTTTTCTCTCTAATCCTCCTCTTTAGGGTTGACTTAAGCTTGAGCTTGTGTATGTTTAAGAGTGATTTGAGAGTGTTTGGAGTGAGATTGGAAAAGACTCAAGAGAAAATGGTGGCAATCTAAGGATTCCCACTGTTTTCTCTCTGTTTTTCACCAGAGTATAGCTTCTGTGAGCAAATTGTGTTGTGTAAACTGAGAGAGAAGGGTTCAATTTATAGGCCTCTGGAAATGACAAAAGCATCCGCGTGGATCTGATCGAAGGCATGCACTGTTCATTTCGCTGCTGCAGGCTTTGGACAGGAGGAATATTATTTTCAAAAATTCAACCAGCTGTGGTTCCAGCAGCTTCCAGTTTCGGAAATTCAACATTTGTTAGATTATTAAGACATGGAATGGTGTACTTGGTGTACTGGTATTTTCTATCAATCAAGGACAAAGCATTGTGAGTTTACTCCATTTTTTTTTATCATTTGGTTCAATACAGGTAAATGGAAAGCATTACATGCTAGTGGTGGTGTTGCAACAGTGTGTGATTGGCTTCTTTACTCCAGGTGAAAGCATTTTGAGTAATTATGTGTTATGCTAACTACAATCTTTTAATTTTTTTTCGTCCCAAAATGAATGTCCAATTTTTTTCAAATTTATTCATGATCAAAAATAAATTTGGAATTTATTTGAACATTTATTTTGGGACGGATGAAATAGTATTTTTGCATTCAAGTGTATACAGAAACTTGTTTGAGCTCTGTTAAAATAATAATATGCTAACTACTATCTTTTTTTCCTCCTCTCTTCCAGTGATATTCGATGATGGGAGAGACATAAAAGACAACCATGGATCGAGAATGAGGAATTTTCTTTTACAGCTAGAACTATTAAATTTCTTTGGCCACCCATTTGGCTTTTTTTTGTTCCTTCAAAATACTTGGATGGCAACTTAAATTTTGGATTAGTTATTGATTTTGATGTTATGTGTGATGCTGATTTGGTTTTGCTATCAATTTTGATCGATTGATATCATGGTATATGGTACATTTACTTGATTTAGTCAAGTTTTTTTTTATGTCTTTCTATGCCACAAGAAAAATCGAAAATACACCGTACCGATGTTATACCAAACCGAACTACCGAATTACCGAACCGTGTAAAACCGAAACTGTATGGTATTAAATATAATAAACCGAAGTTCTTTGGTATGGTATGGTTTTACCCAAAAACCGTACCATGCACACCCCAAACTGTTCATTTCGCTGCTGCAGGCTTTGGACAGGAGGAATATTATTTTCAAAAATTCAACCAGCTGTGGTTCCAGCAGCTTCCAGTTTCGGAAATTCAACATTTGTGAGATTCCTTTGCTTGTTTAACTTCAAATAGCAATCCCCAATTTACCCTTGCTTTGTTAGAAAAGTTAGAAATTGTTAGAAATGTTAGGGATGTTAGGGCTTTCGTTAATTTTCTAACGAAAATGCTAACGACTCAAATTAGAGCACTTACACTCTCCAAAATCAAGAAGTGTCCGCACGAACCATTTTGATTGCATGAAATGTCCGCGAGGACCACTTTACAACATGGCTAAATTTTCAGCAACTGCAAAACAGTTGCTGCCCGCGGCAGAATTTTACACCCGACTGCTCAAAAGCCTTTCCAAAGCCGTTTCCGACCCCCATACACTAAACACAAATGCATTCCCAGCTCATGCGACATGCATAAAAAATAAAATAAGCTAGAAACAATTCCTAGGCCAGTCCCAGGAATCACAGATAAATCCTTACATCACAAATAAAATGCTTTGCTATGCCAAATACGAGTATTTTATTACATATACAAATGTCTGCTACAATACAAAAAAAAAGAAGAAAACAAAAGGAGTCCTACTCCGAATCCTCATCGCCCTCGTCAAACGGGAACCCCTGCATATCGGCAAACCCGACAGCTACCTCCTCATCGTCAGAAACCTCGACCCCCTCCTCGATCGAATACTCGAGGTAGTCCGATGGGTCGAGCCCGACAAAAGGATCGAAAAAGGGACGTGTGGACGAACCCTCACCCTGCGTACTCGACGGAGGGAAGAGCTGGTGAAAGGCTGCGGCCTTCAAACCCCCGAAGAAGTCCCCGCATCAAAGCTATGCTGCTCCCGAACTGGCACCTCAGGCTGTGGGTCCGCCTCAGCCCTCGAAGAAGGAGTATCCACAGACCTCATCGAAGGCATTGGCTCGAAAGCCTCCGCACTCCGTGAAGACCCTCAGGACATCTTCCTCAAGAGCTTCTTCGTAAAAGCCATCAACCCCACATACCGGAGGGTAAGCATGTCCACGGTCCGCCCCGAGACCTACAAACAACAAAAGAAAAGCTCAGCAAAAGAGATACAAAAATACTCGACAAAAGAGAAATACAAAACAAGATGCCAAGATGGAAAAGAGTAAACAAACTCACCGCAGCATCTGGGTCAACCCGATAAGCGGCAGGAGCACGCTCAGGGATCGGCACCGACACCCTCCTCCTCGAATTTCCGCGAACATAAGTGAAGTCCGGCCTAGGCACCGGAACATCCGGAGGACACGACGAGCCAGTCTGCCTCTCCTTCGCCAACACCTGTGGCATCCTCAACTTCCGCCTGACAAAGGCCGCATACTCCTCGCCCTCCAGGACGAACTCCTCGACACTCACGCCAGCCCGATATCTCTTGAACTCCAGCAAGTCTATATTAGCAGGACTCATCATGCGGAAGGGGGGATCCCTAGGAGCCATAGGGGGAACACCTACACCATGCTGCCAGAATACCCTCTCCCCCAAATACATGGAGGCGCAAGTGAAGCCTCGCAAAAGCTTCCTCTGCCACGTCACCCAGGGGGCACCCTCATGCTCATCCTCGCCATACCGAGTCCAAGAGTACAGCTGACACCCCTCTGGGTTGTCCTTCTCTAGGAATCGCTGCACATCCCCATATGTGACAGTGATTCTCCCCCGACTCGTCCTCCTCTTCCTAAAGGAGCGAGCCCATCACAACATGGCGGGATACCCTAACATGGCCTCGTCCTGCCAGTCCCACTGCTGGCACCGAAAGATCTCGTAGCACCACGCCTGCCACAAAAAGCAGATAATGCTCAGACAAGAAAAGGAAAAAGAAAAAGAAAATGGAGAAATGATGAAATGCTAAACTACAAAAGCAATAAACTCATACCTCCAGTGCGAAGTCAAAGCACCCCAGGGAGTTGACCGCGCCCCGGCTAAATCTGTCTAAGGCAAAGTAAAGCTCGGCCAAGCCCGTCTCGCCCCAGGCGATATCACAGACCCGCTCCAAATCCACCAGCCTCTCCAGCAGAGGGAAAAGAGCAGTGGAAGCATGGTTCGAGAACAAAGTCTCAGAAAGGGCAAACCACAGGAACAAGTGCACCAGCGATTCCGCCGACACTACCCTAGTATCCCGGTGATACTCCCCAATGTTGGCAGTAATCTTTGCCTCCACATCGTGGTACAATATACCCAAGCCCTTATGGGGTCAAGGCGCAAAGCCAAGCAGCTCATAGGACATCCGGTCCCGCCATTTCACCGACTCCCCCTTGAAGGACAGCCTGGTGATGGCCGCAAAATCCGTGGGAGTCACCATCATCTCTCCTCAGCTAAAGTGGAAGGTGTGTGTGGTGTCCCACCAATACTTAGACAAGTCCAGAAAGATACCCTTGTTCTTCTGAGTCTCCGCCAGCCCGGCCAGGTTTTCTACGGGCATTCACAAATGAGTTGAACCGACTTGGAGTCCGGCACATCAGATCATCCGTAAGCAGATAACAATGTAATGGACAGGCTGAAGTAGCCAATAAGCTGGTATTAACAGCCCTAACTAAGAATCTTGAGGGAAGCGATGGTAGATGGTTGGACGAACTTCCCTTAGCTTTATGGGTAGTTCGTTCAACCACCAGGGGGCCAACCGGGGAAACCCCCTTCGTACCGACCTTCGGTTCTGAGGCTATGGCACCAGCTGAAATGGCTATCCCTACTATGAGAAATTCCAACTATGATGAGCAAGTCAACAAAGTCAATAGGCTCCTAGACCTGAATCTGCTATATGAAAGGAGACTAGTTGCTCAAATGAGAATGGTAAACTACAAGCAAAGGACGAAAGCCTACCATGACAAAAAATTCAATAAGAGAGTATTCCAATTTGTTGATTGGGTACTTAGAAAGATTGAAGCTACTGGCAGGAAAGCTTAACAAAACAAGCTCTCCCAAAATTGAGAAGGTCCCTACATTATCACCCAAGTCATCAGAGAAGGGACCTATAGAATGAAGACTAAAGATGGGAAAGAGCTCAAGCATCCGTGGCATTTAGACAACCTACGAAAGTACTATCATTAGTGTTAGTTTAAATTTTATGTAATAGATTAGTATTGTTAGTCTTTTCCTTTTTTTAGGATTACAGTTTGATGTAATCAGCTCAATTAATAAAGATTCAATCTTCATCAAACAAACGGCCGACAAGGCATCAGACGAGGAGCTCCCTCCTCGACAATTAAGGGATAAATTACCAACAAAAAACCATCTAAGACCTGTGTACGAGTCTTCTTTCCTCAGCACAGGTAGATAAAAGAAGGATAAGCCAAATGTCAAGCCAAGGAAACCCCTTGGCTTAATGAATCCATTGGCAAAAAACGTCAGAGCCCTATCTACGAGTCATCTTCCTCGGCATAGGTAGATGAAAAGAAGGAAAATCCTAAGTGTCATGCCGAGGAAACCCTCCTCGGCATAATGACCTAACTTGCAAAAATAGCACGAGCGGCAGGTCGAGGAAACCCCTCGGTCAAACGACTTCACCGGCAAAAAACGTCGAAACCTATGTCGAGTCATCTTCCTCGGCATAGGTAGATGAAAAGAAGGAAAATCCTAAGTGTCATGCTGAGGAAACCCTCCTCGGCCTAGTGACCTAACATGCAAAAATGTCAGGCCGAGGAAACCCCTCGATCCAGCCTACATGTCATGAAGTACGAGGAGACCTTCCTCGCCTTCCCAAGTTGATTTTGTACTTAGGAAATATTCAAACAAGCAAAACAGTGCATATATCAAAGCAATGAAGAAATATGACTTAAATAGGAAGAAATAAATTTTCATTAATATTCAAAGTTGAATTACAAAGGAGCCTATACTATTACATCAAAAATGGGAAAAAGCCTAAGTCTGCTCGTCTACAAAAGGCTCTTCGAGGAAGGCCTTCGTTTCAGCATCGTGAGTTTGAGCCTCAGATTGAGCTCCCTCATTGGTTGGCTCCTCAACATTAATGCCCTCCTCTTCCTCGGCACTGACGACCTCGTTCTCGATCCTCTCAATGATAACATTAAGGTTCTGAGGATCATGTGAGTACCCCAATCCAACTCGCGACCCAATAAAAGTGCCTTTTACTCATTAAAAGTGCGCTAGGGAGCGTTGTGGTAAATTTCCGGTTCATTCCGAGACTTCCAGGAGCTTTTTATAAGTTTCTCGCTAAGGAAGGACCTATAGGGTATTATTCAGTTTGGACCTTTAAGGAATTACTCAAGGAAGGGTCCAGATTCCGCCACCTGGCACGTTTCTAGAAGGAAAGCGGTTATACTTGTTTGGTCGTGCGACACAATAAACCAATTCCAAATCAACGTTAAATAAGGAATTTCTTTCATTTGGAAAAAGGGGGGGTCTCTCTCTCTCTAAACGCAGGACTCTCTCTCTAGACGGAATTCACTCTCTCTCTATACAGTGGTATCCATGGCATCCTCACCAGTTCGAGCTCCCTAATCCTCTTCCTCACCATTTATCCATCATCCCTAAACCCATTCACCGATCTAATCTCTCCCAAGGACCTCTCAACCAAGCAACAAACCAATTTCTCTCTCAATCCCTTTACCTTAATCACCTCTCAACCAAAAACAATGCCAATCAAACCCATCACCGAGCTCCCTTTCTCCACCTCATACGGCGACCTCTCCCCTATTCTAAACCCATTCGCCGGAGACCCAAGTCCCCCACAATCGTCCACCGGTTGCATCGCCCTCTAACAACAAACCCAATCAATCGCTTCCTCACCCGTTCTCTTCCTCTCTCCAACCATCGCCGTCTCCCCTGTTTCCAGCCCCTAAACCGTTCACCGCCACCGTTCCCCAACAACGTCAGTCACAGCCATCACCGTTTCCCTCATTCCCCCTAAATCTGTCTATGCCATTTTCCTTGTTTCCAGACCATAAGCCCGTTCAATCGGCCACCACCAATTTGCCAACAATTTCCGATCATACCTGCTAGCGCCGACCCCTGTTCCAACCCCTTTTGCGTTACGCTCATTCCAGCCTTGAAGCTTCACAGTGAGCTCGATCTCTCTCTCTCCCGGAGCTGATTTGAAGACTCTCCATACCGACGTGGTATAGAGAGGGTGGATACTACAAGGGTAACGTTCCAATTCCATTTCTCTCTCTCTCCTCGTTGATTCATGGGTTTTGCCGTATTTGGTATTGTTCTTCAGGCTAGAACCTGAGTAGATGAGCATGTATATAATCTCAGTTTTGTTCCCAGTATGCTGTGATCTGTGTGCTTGAGCATTTGTTCGATATTAATTTGTCTAAACACCAAATACAGGGTGAATCAATCATATTCATTCTCTCTCATGTGTTTATCCATATCTAGGTGATAATATTGTCTCGTTGCAATTATACATTTCCATCTCTTGCAATCTCGTTGTTGCTATTCCATTTTTGTTAACCTTGTTGTTGATATTGGCTTGTTCTGTAATTAGCCTAGTTGTAAACCTCTGCATATGGCATAGTATGTCTCGCGACACAACTGGCCATTCATGGTCCTGTGTCGGGCGACATACTTAGCCAACTGCAGCAGGTCCCTTTTTATTTGTAACCTGTTTACCTCGTTGTAATCGGGACGTGCCCCCCCAAAATAAGTGGCTCACAAGATGTAATTCCATTTGTTCATCAATAAAGCATTAATATGCATTTATACATATATTTTGTCTCACACATTTGCACACACTCTTGAATGAATTGGATGTTGAACATTGAAAGACTCGTCTACGGACGAGGCATGTTGGGTGAACTCTCGGTTCTTCCCAACACGTAACCTGACCCCCGAACCCAAATTCTCTTTTCAAAAAGGTTTTCAATGTTTCCTTTAAAACGGCGTGGCGACTCCTAAAATTTCATTATTTTTTCGGCGAGCGTACATTCAGTGGCGACTCCGCTGGGGATTTGAAACTTGTTTTTCAAAAGTGGGTCAAACTTTCGTTACTTGTTCAACATTCATTTCATGCATTTGTGTGTGCATTTGTTGGTGACATTATATGTGCGTAAATGCATTTATTGCTTTGCTTTATTCCCCTTCCCTTGCTTCCTGTTTGTTGTGCTGGGCTTGGCGTTGATCTCTTGCTTGTGCTTGGAGGCTGGGGCTGGTGTGGCTTTTGTTCAGATTCTGGATATAAGGCTCCTTATGTCGCGCGACAGAATTGGATTCATCAGTCCTGTGTCACACGACATAAGTGGTCTCTTTGCAGGTGTTAGACTCTGATACGGGTTGTGATTGTGGGGCTGCCCCGTGATCAAATGCATGATCCCTTGATTATTGTATCTCTATGGGGTGTATATGTGTGTGTTGTTTTTCCTTTATCACCCTTTCCAAATAAAAAAAATAAAAAAAATCCAAAAATCATTTTTCGCAAAATAAAGGAATCTAGTCATCCGCACACTACATCACATAGATCTAGAACCCTCGGGTGCGATTGACGGCATCGTGGACGGCCATGTAATTCGCCTACGCTTGAGCGCCTGAATCAAACCTATCCCCTTAGCGCGTTATAGGTGGAGCCACACTTTTAAAGCTTACCCAACGGTTGGTTTTGACACGCCATTTTTCAAATACACTAAAATGAATTGTTTCAAAATTTTTAATAGGCCTTCGTACCTACCCCAAAACCTAGCACGTGTGGGCATGTTGCCATTGCAACATGGTTTCGCGTAGGGACATGTCGCTCTCACTACATGTTCTAACGAGAGATCATGTCGCTTTGTCAACGTGCACCGACGAGAGGTCATGCCGGTTTTTTCCTCGAAATCCTTCAGGTATACCCGTTATGCTGCCCAAATTTCTCCAGAAATTGGGATTGCTCGTCCGTCCCATAAATGCTTCAGTTTAATTTAGGTATCATTGCCTATTATTAATTTTGAATCAACACATTTGGTGTATTTTTGGATGATGTGTCTCTAGGTTCCCCCGAGGTTTAGACTGCGTAAATAAAGGTTTCCCCCTTTTCCAACCGTTCATAGGACTTAAAAGACACCGATTTCTACTTGAACACTAATAAGATGTTGCGCGAGTCCATCTCATTTCCCATTCTTCCCTCTCCCATACCTCCTCAAGGTTCTCTCCTCTGCCACCTTTTCAATTCCCATCCACCTCTCCACCGATGCGGCTACGGCAAGTTGGGTGCGTGCTCCGGTCCCCGGCGCTCATTTGGTCCATATTCCCGAGGCGGAAGCAGTTCAAGTGTCCAAGCGGTTGTTTATCTGATTCGGTATTCGAGATGTTTGGTGCAGAGAAGATTATGGCCCACCAGTCTGGAAGTTCGTATCCCATGAGTGCAAACGGTATGTCAATCGAAAAGCCGCGAACTACCCTTGAAGCCGCTTTTCATCGCGAGCGGGAGGCCCGGTTGCTTGCTCAGATTGCTAAGGATAAGGAAGACGACTTATGGATGACAGAAAGTTTGAGAAGGGTCCTCACCCCATCAATGTCAACGATGCTCTTCCTTCCATCTGAAGTTGATGCAGTCAATCAGTCTTTGTAGGTTCTAGATTGTCTGTTTGTTTCTTTAATGAATGTCCCTTATTGGACAAGAGTCTGTTAAGTCCACGTTGGATTAGTCTTTTTTCTTGCAAAAATAAAAGTCTTTGTTTCTCTTCTTGCTATACTCGAGACATCACTTGCACACCCACGTTACACTTGATTGAAATGGTCTTATTCCACATGATCACTTGTGCTGCTCAATCACTAATGCATTGAAATGATTAATATTTAAATTAATCGGAGTGAGAAAATCAATTGATATCCTTCTCAAATTGGGGCTTACCAACTCCCCATCTCGCATCTCATATGCTCACATCTCTTTCATCATGCTCAGCATTTCGTCGCTCAATTAATTTGCATTAATCTTTCTTAGTTAAGCTTAAGCAAGCAATGAAGACTTAATCTCGTTTAGGCCATCCGATAGGGATTGCGGTTGAAGCCTTTCACCCTAGGGAAGCCATTACCTCACCCTCACCAAATAATACCCTTTCATTTCAAGATCGGCATGTTTTGAAACCCTGTTTAGCCATCACCTTTGCTCCTTGCTGAGAGAAATACAAGCCATGCCAAGAAATTAGCTTCGAGAATCGGCGGTGCACAAAATATTCAAGTCATGAAGGAAGGACAGATATAATCCTCAACTCCTTAATGAGGCATTCCAAATTATCAAAAGAAGGATTTTAAATCCTCACAATTCAGCAAAAGTCTTCGACTTCTCAAGTGGCTCTCCAATGTTCAAAAGGAGCCCGAATTCTCAAAAGTTCGCGAAAGTTCTCGATAGCTTGGATCTTCTCTCGTCAGCAATCCACCAAATAATCCCAAACCATCCTCTCGATTTTAGAGGATATTCCCATTACCAAAACCAATCCCAAGCCATCCTCTCATTTTTAGAGGATATTCCCATTACCATTACCATTACCCTTGCCCTTGGCAAAGCCAATTTTGACCTCTCATCCTCAGAGGCAATCAATTCCCTCACCTTAGAAATCCCAAACACATCCCCAAAAGCCAACCTCTCATCTTTAGAGGTTCAGTCAGCAAAAGGCCTAGCCGACCTTGAGTCTTAAGAGGTCATGATATCCCAAATTACCCGATGGCCGATCGAAGCCCCGAAACCCAGCCGCAGTTCCTACCGGATAGCAGTTTCACTCTAATTTCTTCGAGATTTAAATCAGATTAATGCTTCGTTGCTTGCTTAGATTGGAACCAAATCCATCTCGGTTCAAAAGATCATCAATCCGAGATTATGCAAATTCAAATCCATTCATTCGACACTTCATGTGAGCATATTTCATTTCTCCTCCGCAAACACTTGCCGTGGACGTCCCACTGGGGCTTCGCATCCGTGTCTCTCATCGACACTCCAAGAGGACATGCTTTTCAATTCTCCAAATCCTCAAAATCTTCAAAGGTCTTCAGATCCTCGAATTTCAACATTCATTCTCTTTTCAATCGGGATAAGCCCGAACTACGGTGACCTGAGCTCCTCCCAAGGAGGGGAACGTAGGCAACCATAACTGGTCCGATCGAAATCACAAACAAATCTCAGAAAATCCGGTCTCCTCAAGGGCCGTCCCTATACACAGATCCTCGTTCCATATTTCCGAGTTTGATTCTCGATATCAGTCGGCTTTCTCCTCAGGATTGATCAAAATATTTGTTCATATCAGGATTGGTGATTGAATAACCCGAACATCAATAAAGGGTTTTAAGCAGCTTTGTGATCACCACGAATAAGACAAGTTTTCAAGTGTCTTGACAAGTCTTCTCTTTCTACATCATAGGAAGATAGAGTCAAACACTGTTTTTCTGTCAGCAGGGGCTTCCACACACTTTTCCACACCTGGTGATGCTTATACTCTCCCAAAAGAGTCAAACCCAAAAGCGAGAGTGTCATACACAAATTCGGGATCCATTCCACTTTTCAAAAGATGTGCCCCTGCACGTAAACAGTTCTGAGTCTTGTCCAATGACTGATTGACTAAGGTCTGACAAGATGGGTGCCTCCTTGGCCGCATGATGATTCTGCCTGTAATGGGACTACATTGGATCTCTTCAAGCTGGGGCTTTGCTATGCTGTCCTCTCAAGTTCTCCTTACCAGATTCCGTTTGGGTTTGCCTTGTGTTATCAGCTGGGGCTTAGCCTAGTCATCTCTTCAAAGCCGGGATCATTCTCTGCACTTTCTCTGCTGCTTGCTGCCTCAGGCGCGCGACACACTTTGTCCTTATCAGCAACAATCAACCTGCTGCCATCTGTACTCTCAGGGTACACCCCGACTTGCCTAGCTGTGCCATATCATCCATCATTCATGGGAGAGGGTTCGACCCATACATCATCATATACACAGTCATTCCATCATAAATCCATCATAGCATAATTGCTATATACATATCCGCTTGTCAAGCCTTGCAAAATCCTCATCTCCATTTTCATCCCCAGCCGAGATGGACTCGTGCATCAAGATTAATAATGCATAAGCAAAAATAAAAACTCAATAATTGAATAAAATGCAAAGTGCCTAGTAGTGTTGTGTTTTTCCCCTCACAGGGTACAATAATCAAGTGATCATAATCTGATCGTGAGGACTGCGCCTCAAATCACAATATGTACAAGGAGTTCAAATCCTGCAGGTGGCATATTCTGCCTTTATCATCTTCATAGGTCTCGTCATCTTCAGACTCATCAACATCGTTTGAAAGAGCCCTAGCTGCCTCAGTCTCCAAGCAATGCTCGTCAAGCTCATCAGCCTCGTTGGAAAATCATCATCAAAAGTCCGTCTTGCAACGTCAAAATCATCAACAATGTCAGTCTCGCAACCTCAAATCATCAGCAGGGTCAGCTTGCAACGGCAAATCATCAGCAAGGTCCGGCTTGCAACGGTAAATCGTCAGCAAATTCTGTCTTGCAACGGTAATACCAACAGCAAAGTTCGTATTCTACCCGACAAATGTTTCCAAAGTCAGCCAATCACTTCAAGTGATCTTCGTGTGCACAACCCTTGCAGGTAAGCACAGCACAGGTATGAAAGTATATCTCATTTCAACTGCAAATCATCTTGTCTTATGTTTGCTTTCTCGCAAAAGTCATTTCAAGTCTTGGAGTTCATCTCGCGATACTTTTGAGTTAATCTCGATCCTCTTAAGGCTTGTTCCTAATGTCTCTTTAGGCTTGTTCCTATACCTTTTTAGGCTTGTTCCTATACCTCTTAAGGCTTGTTCCTATGCTTTTTTAGGCTTGTTCCTATACCTCTTTAGGCTTGTTCCTATACCTTTTTAGGCTTGTTCCTATACCTCTTAAGGCTTGTTCCTATACCTTTTTAGGCTTGTTCCTTTACCTTTTTAGGCTTGTTCCTATACCTCGTTAGGCTTGTTCCTATACCCCTTTAGGCTCGTTCCTATATTCTCGAACTACGATTTGGCTAGATTCCCTTTTAGGGATACGTAGGAATCCTTTCTCCAAAGGTCCAGCCATCCGATCTCGTCAATCATTCATCAACTATCTGTCATATCATCAGTCGCTCGTTAGGCTTGGGATTCTTCTTATCGACAACCTCACTTCTTCCATAAGTGACATTGCCGAGGGGCTCTGTGAGTACCCCAATCCAACTCGCGACCAAATAAAAGTGCCTTTTACTCATTAAAAGTGCGCTAGGGAGAGTTTTGGTAAATTTTCGGTTCATTCCGAGACTTTCGGGAGCTTTTTATAAGTTTCTCGCTAAGGAAGGACCTATAGGGTATTATTCAGTTTGGACCTTTAAGGAATTACTCAAGGAAGGGTCTAGATTCCGCCACCTGGCACGTTTCTAGAAGGAAAGCGGTTATACTTGTTTGGTCGTGTGACACAATAAACCAATTCCAAATCAACGTTAAATAAGGAATTTCTTTCATTTGGAAAAAGGGGGGGCTCTCTCTCTCTAAACGCAGGACTCTCTCTCTATACGGTGGTATCCATGGCATCCTCACCAGTTAGAGCTCCCTAATCCTCTTCCTCACCATTTATCCATCATCCCTAAACCCATTCACCAATCTAATCTCTCCCAAGGACCTCTCAACCAAACAACAAACCAATTTCTCTCTCAATCCCTTTACCTCAATCACCTCTCAACCAAAAACAACGCCAATCAAACCCATCACCGAGCTCCCTTTCTCCACCTCATACGGCGACCTCTCCCCTGTTCTAAACCCATTCGCCGAAGACCCAAGTCCCCCACAATCGCCCACCGGTTGCATCGCCCTCCAACAACAAACCCAATCAATCGCTTCCTCACCCGTTCTCTTCCTCTCTCCAACCATCGCCGTCTCCCCTGTTTCCAGACCCTAAACCGTTCACCGCCACCATTCCCTAACAACATCAATCACAGCCATCACCATTTCCCTCATTCCCCCCAAATCCGTCTATGCCATTTTCCTTGTTTCCAGACCATAAGCCCGTTCAATCGGCCACCACCAATTTGCCAACAATTTCCGGTCATACCTGCTAGCGCAGACCCTTGTTCCAACCCCTTTTGCGTTACGCTCATTCCAGCCTTGAAGCTTCACAGTGAGCTCGATCTCTCTCTCTCTCTCCCGAAGCTGATTTGAAGACTCTCCATACCGACGTGGTATAGAGAGGGTTGATACTATAAGGGTAACGTTCCAATTCCATTTCTCTCTCTCTCCTCGTTGATTCATGGGTTTTGCCGTATTTGGTATTGCTCTTCAGGCTAGAACCTGAGTAGATGAGCATGTATATAATCTCAGTTTTGTTCCCAGTATGCTGTGATCTGTGTGCTTGAGCATTTGTTCGATATTAATTTGTCTAAATACCAAATAGAGGGTGAATCAATCATATTCATTCTCTCTCATGTGTTTATCCATATCTAGGTGATAATATTGTCTCGTTGCAATTATACATTTCCATCTCTTGCAATCTCGTTGTTGCTGTTAATTCCAATTTTTGTTAACCTTGTTGTTGATATTGGCTTGTTCTGTAATTAGCCTAGTTGTAAACCTCTGCATATGGCATAGTATGCCCCGCGACACAACTGGCCATTCATGGTCCTGTGTCGGACGACATACTTAGCCAACTGCAGCAGGTCCCTTTTTATTTGTAACCTGTTTACCTCATTGTAATCGGGACGTGGCCCCCCCAAATAAGTGGCTCACAAGATGTAATTCCATTTGTTCATCAATAAAGCATTAATATGCATTTATACATATATTTTGTCTCACACATTTGCACACACTCTTGAATGAATTGGATGTTGAACATTGAAAGACTCGTCTACGGACGAGGCGTGTTGGGTGAACTCTCGGTTCTTCCCAACACGTAACCTGACCCCCGAACCCAAATTCTCTTTTCAAAAAGGTTTTCAATGTTTCCTTTAAAACGGCGTGGCGAATCCTAAAATTTCATTATTTTTTCGGCGAGCGTACATTCAGATCAACAGGAGGAGGAACCCAAGCAGGTCGCCTAGACTGAGCATCTATGACGGCAATCACTTGAAGGGCATTTTTAGAATAAGGGATAAGGTAGTGCAACTTGTGGGCTTCCTCGTCATATAAGTCTTGGCATATCCAACTAGCAATCCTCTCCAGGTCGAATGAGACAGACATGTCAGCCATGGCCCTCCTAGGCAGGTGCATGTAACCATCCATATACATGGTGGCCATCTTCTTATCCACTGCCTCGTTAAAAGCTGAGTTGGCTTTGTAACGACAATGGAACTCTCCTCCCTAGAGGGGATACTTGCCTCAAAATCATGAAGATGGGCAGCCGCCGCCTCCTCGGCCTCCTTTAAAGCATCCTCCTTCTCCTCTTCAATTTGGCCACCTCAGTCTTCTTCAACTTAACGGCCTCCTTAGCCCGAGTTAATGCCTCCTTGGCAACTCATTTCTCCTCCTCGGCCTCGTCCCTGGCCGCCTTGAAGGCATCAGCATCAACTCGGAGTTACTTGAGGAGCTCGAAAGCCTTCTTTAGAGCATCTTTATCTTTGAGCTCTTGTTGCTCAAGTTTCTTGTCATGGGCCTCAATAGCCTTATATTTAATCGAAGAAAGCTACACAACAAAGGAAAGTAAAAATTGTCAGTAAAATCACAAGTTACAAGTACGAGAAGAGAAAGAAATGACGACGAAGAAGCTACCTTGGCTAACAGAAGGCCCTTCCTGTTAGTTAGATGGTCGACATAAGGCTTGGTCGTCTTCAACTTGTCCACATAGTCCTCGTCGAAGGATCTACATATAACATCTCGGCCAACCCTTTGATTCCACCCTTCGCGAGCTAGGAGGTCCATGCCCTTGAGGATTGGCGCCTCCTGGACAAACTGCTCGGCCTCAACATATGATTTAATATGTCGAGCAGAAAGTCGGGAAGAGGAAGTAGAGGTTGCCTTCTTCGATGGGCCAACCACCTCTGCCTCCCTTGGGTGCTTGGGCGCAGAGTCCCTCTCCCCGGCGTTGACTTCCTCGGCTTGAGAATGGCCGGCCTCCCGGGTCACCTCCCCTTGAGGAGTTGATCATTGGGGAATCTCAGTATAGGTGCCTTCCCCGGCATGTGCCACCTCGGCATCTTCTTCATGTCCCCCCACCGGCTTCAACGGGACAGCCGCTGCATCCTGGGTCGACAAGACAGCCTGACGATGAGTGGCATCAGACTGCCTCTTGTCTATTGCCGAGCTACGAGAGGCCTTCCTCCTCAACCTGGCCAGGACTTGGGGATCAGTAGTTTTGCTAGACATCTCCAGCTCTTGCTCGTCGGTCAAAACTGCAAAAATGAGACAAAGAAAAAATTAGCATCCAGGACGAGGAAAGAAAAAGAAAAATTAAATTGTTACAAGTATAAATGGAAGAACGGGATGAAAGCATTACAGCCAGCTACACCATCTTCCTTTAAACACCGATCATCATTCTGTTGGCAAAGGGTGCAATCTTGGTGGAAGACGAGACCGGGGTGGATTCTCCAGTCAGGAAACCTATTGCCCCTGGCGACGGGGACGAGGGGCATTGACCCATCTCTAGATCCAGGCATAATGTCGGCCTGTACATAATATCTGGGGTCAGCTTCCATGCTCGACCAGCACAAGGTACCCACCTCGGCAAAACGTGTTAGACGGTCTATCAATGCCTCACTCCACTCAGGTCGCCACACCGCCGTGGGCACCCTTGGTAACTCCGAAGGGGCAGGAAACTCCCAGCCTTGACGACTATCCACCCTTATCACATGGTTATTCCAACCAAAAACCTTGCTAGATACGAGATGAATGATCTTGGGTTTTTTGGAGTCACTTCTTATCACCACCAGGTTGGAATCCTTAATGTATCCTACGGTGAAGAAATGGTGGAAAGCAGACTGACAGGGCTCAAAACCCAGGCTACGACAATGTAAAATGAAGCCAGTGAGGTACCTCACGACATTGGCTCCTAGCATCACAGGGACGAACTCATTTATAAAGGGATCTAGTGGAAGCCTAAAACCTAACTGAAACTGTTTGAAGTAGAAGTTAACGTGGTTCAGGTTATAGTAAAATTCATCTACGACTTTGGTACTGGGAAAATAGCTCAACTTATACTCATCCCTTGACACCCCATACTTGGAGTAAAGTTCCTCACACATGGGCTCACCGGCCTTAACAGGTTTAACATACACCCTACCTCGGTCAGCTCTCCCTCGGCCTCTTCCCCCTCGGCCTCCAGCATTTTCTCCCTCGTCAAAGGCATCAACAATATTAGGCGATGTCGAGGGACCACTCGTACTAGCAACACTTCATCATCCGACCATATCTATAAAACCAAGGAAACAAAGGATTATCAAAATTGTCCAAGGCAGGAAAGACGAGGGAGAGGAAGACTACCCTCCTAGTCGTATAGACTAAGGCTAAGGAGGGAACCTTACCCAACAATGGAGGACGCTCCAATGGGTTCGACGTCAGATAGTACAAATTGACATGGTCAATCACCTCGGTCCATCCATGGAACACTACGATATTGGAGGATCCTGCATCTACCCGGTCAATCCTAAACTTACTTGGGTAACGTATGTCTTCCCTAGGGCATCTGTACCTCGTCAACATCTCCCCAATTTCCATCAAGTTCACCAACAGCCACGACCCATCATATTGTCGATAAACCCTAAGGTTTTTTATGTGATAACCGTAGATGACATTGGGGGTATGACTCCATGTTCTGGCCATTTCTAAAATAGGGATGAGAGGAGAGGATATTCAAGAACAAGGTTCAAGAAAAGCTTCAAACACCAACAATGGCGGTTTCTCGAACAAACCCACCAAAAACCCAGAAATTGCAAAACAGAAGTACAGAAAACAATGAAGGGAGAAGAAATTATACCTTTAATCGAAGTGTGGTGAAGATCGAGCGGACAAATAAAATGCAATGAGTTAATCTGGGCAACGAACTCAAGAACACGAAGTGGCTGTTTGAATCTTGCTATTTCGCTCTCAAATGTTAACAGTGATAAAATATTGGAATTAAAGAAGGTTTAAGTTTTTATACCCCCAAATCCGGGTTGAATACGGGTCAGTCGCCGTCCTTTCCCCAGCATGTAATGTAATGGTGGTTTCCCAAGGCATGTGTCAGACATCGTGCACCACGCCCCATCATTGCACTATTAACCGACGGATATTAAAGCGACACTTGCCACGTCGACGCCTGTTCGTATTCGTTTAAGCCGAGATAGAGCACTACTTCCTTCTCGTCGTAGCCGAGCTAGGAAGTCGGGGGCCACTGAACGGTATAAATCGAGGTACGAATATGGGCTAGTCCGGGCAAGACCCAAATGGATTGGGCCCTAAACACAATCCGTACGACGAAGGGAGTGGGCTTTCCCTACCTTTCTCGTAATTGCCTCCTCGTCATTTCCCCTATGTCGGCTTGGATATAGCAGGTGTATAATAACCAAGGCCCAATAACACCGAGGAAGGCTTCCCTCCAAGGCCGAGCAAATCTCCCTTGACGACGAGGAGACCTCCTCAGCTATCAAGCAAAGGAAATGGGCTTCCTCATTCTCCTCATATCTTCTCCTCGGCATCTTCATAAGCCGACCTGGTCACGCTGACGAGAAGCCTCCTCCCCGGCACACATGCAGAATGTCAGTTTATACTATCCTACTCAAATTGGGACTATGAGCAGTTATAATTCCCCTAGGAATATAACCATATCTCACACAAATTCAGGTCCAACAAGGACTCATCAAGTATAATCCTCATAGGATTCATATCTTATCTCTTAGCATTCCTATCCAACATGAATTATACAATGCTATACCTATAAATACAAGCCATAATTCACACATTTTGGTAGGTTATCTTTTGACTCTCAACTCTTGTCAATTGATTTCTCTCTCTCAAAGCACATAAGCTTACTCCCACGCCGGAGGCCCTTCACCGGTGGAGCCCTGACTTAGTTTACGTGTTTGTTCAGCTTTTTCAGGCTATTCAATCGTCGGAGTACAACCTTCCGCCGTATTTGGGCTGAACCGAACGTTTTTTGCATCATCAAGGACTTACTTTTTCTAGAGAGAGAAAAAAAACTCTAAAGCTTTTAAGGACAAAAATACTATTGTTACTGTTAGACCAAATATTTAGGGCTTTGTAATTTTGATTCATCACTTTTCTATTTCAAAAAATATAATATGATCTTACAGATTTTTCTAAAATCGTTAGATTATCTCCCTACTAATTATAATATGATTTTAAATTTACTGTTGATCAAGACAAGTCTTAATTATTTTTGTCATTCATATTAGGTTAGCGAGAGACTATGGAATAAAAAAAATAAAACAAAATTATTTTAACAGTATGATACTAAAATATTTAGGGCATGTTTGATATAACTTATTTACAAGTGTTTATGACTTATTACTTTTCGTAAGTCATTTTTGTGCCGTTTGATTTTATTTTTGGTTAAATAAGTCATAAGTCATGTACAAGTCAATTAAAGCACAATCTATAGTATAAATGGCACCATGCCATGAACAGTACAATGAACAATACCAAATGTCAAATTTTCCATTTTGCCCTCACTAAGTTGTCCCTTTTTCATTTTGCCCTTTAATTTTTTTTTAAATTAAAAAAAAATAAAAAACACGTGTCCTCGGACACGGACTTTTACTAGTTCCCTTATAAGTCATAAGCAGTAGGCAAAATGCTGAAGCAAAAAAACACTTGTGAACAATAAAGTATGAACATTAAAATAATAATAATAATAAATAATAATAATAAAATAATAAAATAATAAAATAATAATAATAATAATAAATAATAATAATAATAAAAAAATATAATAATAATAATAATAAATAAATAAATAATAATAAAAAAAATATAATAAAAATAAATAATAATAATAATAATAATAATAAAAATAATAATAAAATAATACAATAAAATAATAATAATAATAATAAAATAATAATAATAATAATAATAATAAATAATAATAATAATAAAATAATAAGATGATAATAATAATAAAATAATAATAATAAAATAATAAAAAAATAATTAAATAATAATAATTAAATAAATAATAATAATAATAATAAAGTAGTAAATAAATAAATAATAATAATAATAAAATAATAATAATAATAATAATAATAATAATAATAATAATAATAATAATAAAATAAAAAAATAATTATAGAATAATTATAAAATAAAATAATTATAATAATAAAAATAAATAATAATAATAATAATAATAATAAAAATAATAATAATAATAATAATAATAATAATAATATTATTATTATTATTATTATTATTATTTTTATTATTATTATTATTATTATTATTTTAGTCTTTATAATTTCATTCAATACTTTTTCAGTTTATTAATCAAACAGTCATACTTACTTATGACAGCTCATCAGCACTTAAAAAAAAACTAAATCAAACAACATCATTCATCAGTCATAAGTAATAAGTCATCAACACATATCAATAAGATAAATCAAACGGGCCCTTATTCATCTAAATAGAACTTATATTATTAGATTTCACATTTTAGCTCCTTTATAATTAACAAAAAAAACATTTAGGGTTGATAATTTGAATTTCACACTTCAACCCCCTTAACGGGTCACGTCATCATTTTCTGTTAAAATATGACACTTGTTAGGACCAGGGACGAAAAGGAAAAAAGGTTCAAAGGTGAGGGATGAATTTGGTATTTTTTCCCAAAGAAAGAAAAAGAAAAAAAAAGAAAAACTACTGCCTTCTTCATTGCAACAAGATAGAAAAACATACAGAGGAGGAGAGAGAGACAGAGGGAGAGAGAGAGAGAGAAAGAAAGAAAAAGGATTCTCCCTTGTGAATTTTTATAATATTTTCCGGATCTCAAACTCTCTGTTCGTCCCAGCCCATCGGCGCGCTTAAACCCTAACCCACAAATTTACCCACAAAGATTTATTTATTTTTCAACCTAACCCACCGTCTCGCGCAGATCTATCTACCTTTTTCTGGGCATTCGATATAATTTTGTAAAATCTCTTTTTTTTTTAATTTTTACAGAGGGGGGTGTTTTTCATTTTTGTTTTGTAGGGTCAAGATCGAAGAGCCCTTTTAGCTGGTGAGGCTTTGTTTTCTTGTTTTTTACTTGGAGAAAACACACATGTGTGTGTGTGTTTCAGTGTTGTAGACATGCAAGTGGTTGATGTTTGAACATGGGTTTCTTGTAAAGAGAAGATTTTTACTTAGTTTTTATTGGGTAAATGGAAGATGGGGAATGAGATGAAGGTGGGTAGTTGTCAGCTGGGTTTTTGGTAAATTAGTGGTTTGGAGGGAGGGAAGTTGTTAGGTGGAGGTCTAATTGGGTTTATTTTGGTTGCATTACTTAAATGGGCCAGTATTTTTCTTGGAATTTGTTAATTTGCGTGGGTTCAGTTTTTTGAGTTCTTGTTAAGTTATTTTAGACATTTTAGTTTTGAGGGTAGAAAGCTGAAGCTGGTTCTTGACGTGGGTGTTCTGTTTTCATTTTTGTTGGTGCAGGAATATTTTTATATGATAATGGTGTATTGAGAAAGTCTATGGCCTCCAAAGGTCCAAAGTCTAAGGTCGATCATGAGTCAAGGGCCAGGAGGCAAAAGGTATGTGAAGTAGTGATTATGTTGTTGCTCGTAATTTAATCTTTTTGCAATGATTGTCTGCGTGTGTTTTAATATAGTATATACTAGCACTCCGTTGATAGATTTGGAAATGTAATGATAGCAAGTAAGAACGGGCCCTAATTGGCTTAAAATGAGTGTGGCTGTTCTTCAACACTTTGGGCAACGAAGTTGGATTAGCCAACATAGTGATTCTTTCTAGGAAGCAGTTAGAGGTTGTTTTATTTTCACCAAGCCCACATACGTGAGTTCTATCATTCAACCATAAACCGGGCTTAGGAGTGCGATAAATACTTAAGCCAACTATGAAACTCATCATAATAAATTTGACAATCTTATATATATGAGAGGGAAGGAGGGAGTATTATATATTTGAGAGGCACAAAACTCAACTCGATAATACCATCAATTTTCTCTCGTTGAAGGTTAAGTTAAGCCTCTTGTTTATGCTTATATTTTCTTGCAATTTGTTAGTCAAATGGTCTTCTTGTTCAGAAGCATAATCAAGTATCTTGTAGCCTAAATGTTGCTCCTATTACTATATTTGAACGGAAATGCTTAATTCCAAACTGATGTGGGCTTCAGCATTTACTCATTAGTAACCACTCACCAGGTGTTGAACTATGCGCAAAGAATTGGAAATTTTCTTCTGATATTTGGTTAAAAAGATTGTAGCATAAAGAATGGGTTCCGCATCTTAGTTTTTGACTGCATAATCTGAATGTGGGTTTCTCTATTGGGATAGTCAATCCATTTTATTTGAAGCTATTACGGTACCGATGCAGGGTTATTGGTATAAGATGCCAGTCAAGAGCTTATATGGATCAACAAGCAGTCATATTCATGCTTGTGTAAAATTCTAGTGCTTGAACAATGAGTTTATGAAGAATGAACCACATGTACACGTGGTACGAAATTGAAGAAAATAACAGAAGTATATCCAGGTCTGAGAAATGCTTGGCCTACTGCAGACTTGCATACCATGAATAAGAATAAAAAGAGCTCTCTCATGGTATCAAACAACAGGGTCACTAATGTGCACTGTAGAACCTTCTTTGTTAGTGGTTCATACGTCGAGGCTGAACTGGGAGGTTACGGCCATCTGTGGTGTGTAAGCATGGTGGAGGGCTTGAATAAATGTTCTGAAGCTGCATACCTGGAGATTGTTAGGAGCTGGTAATTGTGGAATTAGTATTTTTTCTTATCTTAACCAGAAACTAATCGTAGTAACATTTTTTATTTTTCCGCATTGCATTAAAAAGCATTTTTTTTCTGTATACTGCCAGTAGGTATCCATGCATCATAGCAACTTCTAAGTCAGACCTTCAATGGGCGGTGCTTGTATATAATTATATCTGGGTTTGAAAAGGGAGGATGGAAGTCAAGTGTGATAACTATTCGTATTGGGTTGACTTGTGTATGTTTAATGGAGTAGGTTGGGATTCCATGTAAAAGTTAAGTTCAATGGAAGAGCTAGAATCAAAATTTTGGTTGGACCCTTAGGATGTGGATGGAAATAATGTGAAATGGATCCCAAACATGTTTTATCTAGGTCTGATCGTATTTCTGCTTATAGGAGAATTGTTTTTAGAACTGCTCATTGGGACCGTTTATTGCTAGGAGGTTGAGGAAGTTGAGCACTTTACCAAAGATTTACATAAGAAGCTACTCTAGGAGGCACTGAGAATGTCATGGGATGGGTAAACCTCTGAAAAGTGGACTCTTTTCATGTTAATTCATTGTACAAAGTCATATATGCTAAACTGAAAAAACAGTTTCTTTGGAAAATAGGAGTAGTTTCGGTGGATATTCTATGTCTATATGGATATCATATTGGTTGGGAAAAAATAGGAGAGGTTTCGAAAGAGAGGATCTTTCGGCACATTATTTTAAGTATCCAATGGTGTACTTCCTTGATTTTGGTCAAGCAAGTGTTTGCAAAGTTTGTGGATAGTTTGATAACATTTTGGAAGATATTTCATTGGGAGCTTTATGTAGACTTTTGGTTAGATAATTCCATGTACAGAGGGTTTAGCTTTTGCTTCTCTTTATATACTTCTAGTGTACTTTGGTTGTGCCCCTTTCTTGCTTTTTATTGAATTCTTCACTTATGTTCTAAAAGAGTGGTTCATCTTGCTTCTTTGGGGGTCAGTGAGACAAGCCTTTAACGGCGTGCTCCTCTTCGTTTTTGGAATGCGCTGCTTTTTTAGTCATTACTCTAGCTCTTTTTATGCTTATCTTGATAAATTTCTCATATGTTCTCTTCCAACTTTTTTATGCATATCTATGCTCTTATAGAAAAGAAAAGAATACGCAAGTGCTTATGTACTCTGCTCATGCAAAGGATTTATCTGATTGAGAAGGTTGAGATGTGCTTGCCTATGTGTCAATTTTTTCACCTTTCGGGTTTAACTCTATACCTCTCAAGATACAATCCTTTGGTGACCAAAATCTTTGGGTGCATTGAAATTATTAAGTGAACATCGAAGATATCTGAGCCTGGATACTTGGCTGGAAGCTAGATACAAGTAGTACATGGCGATAAAAGAAATGTTTGTAATATAATTTGAAGCTTTAGATCCTCTACCTCTGGGCTTCCATGGTGTTGTATGTTTGTAATCATATTTGAAGCTAGATACAGATGTTACATGTTCCTGAAAGAAGAATCTGTAATCAGATTGAATTGATGGCTCTTGAGCCCCGCTTTTGGGCATTAGTTGTGTTGAGTCTTGATTAATCTTTTAAAGATTGAATACCTTAGGAGAATTATCTTCAACACCTATCATCCACACTTTCCTGAGCTTCTACTGTCGTTGGAGAACTTTCCTCATGACAGAGTCGGTTCATCTTCCCTGTTTAGTTTGCTTACTTTAGTACACAAGCATGATGGGTACATTTTTAGTGTTTCTGAGACGGTCATTTAAGATTTAGATCGATCATGCAAAATCCAGTTTGAATAAAATCTTACCCTCATTCGTTGCATTCAAATGTTTGTAGGTTCTGGGTTGACCAAGCTGCTAATTCATGATTTTATCTGATATTCGCACTGCACCTACTTGTTATTCTTCTTTATTAAACTTCTCTGCTTAGAATCATGTAAAACACTAAAACCTGTGCCTCACACACCTCATCTTACTTACTCAACGAGGTAACCTCTTTCAGTGATAAATGACCTCTAACCTTTTGTGAAGAAGCATGTTTACTTTGTGCTCTTTTGGAATGCTCACATAGACTGCATTGATTTAGATGCTAGTCTGTTTATATTATTTCCTATTTGATGATAATTTATCTGTTTGTAGGCTCTTGAGCCACCGAAAGAACCTAGACGGCCCAAAACCCATTGGGATCATGTTTTAGAAGAGATGGTTTGGCTGTCAAAGGTAAAGATTTGTACTTATTAAGCTATATTTGTATGTAGCTGTAATTTTTTTTTGTACTGAGTCATGTTTGTTGAACTGTAATACATTTTTATTACTCAATATGCACTTACAATCAGGATTTCGAGTCAGAGAGAAAATGGAAACTGGCCCAGGCAAAGAAGGTTGCCATAAGAGCCAGCAAAGGCATGGTGGATCAGGCCACAAGGGGAGAGAGAAAAGTGAAGGTCTGAGTTTTCACCTTTCAAGGCAACATCTGATTGCTTATTGGCCAGACAAGATCAAACATCCCTTTATACTAGATAAATATGAACATTTTTAATGATTATCTCATAATATACTTGTCCCAGCTTACTGTTATTTACTTTTACCAGTTCGTGACTGTATATGTTGTTAGGAAGAAGAGCTTCGGATGAGAAAAGTTGCGCTCAATATATCCAAGGATGTGAAGAAATTTTGGATGAAAATAGAAAAGCTGGCAAGTCATTTTTAAGATTAATTTTCTTACGTTGTACATACTCGTCAGATGGGGCTTCTGAAATGAAATGGTTTCTAATATATGCTTCCAGGTTCTGTACAAGCACCAGCTAGAGCTTGACGAGAAAAAGAAAAAGGCTCTTGATAAACAGCTTGAATTTCTTCTGGGGCAAACGGAAAGGTACTCAACAATGTTGGCAGAAAACCTTGTGGATGCACCAGGTCCATCTAAGCCAATACAGCCATCTTCTGCCCTGGAGCAACTTTCCATACAGAAAATAGAAGAAGATGATGACTCTAAATGTCCTAAGCCAGAATTTGGTATGAAGAAACTGCTATCTTATGTTATTCAGTTATATTAATTTATTCATATTCATGTAATATATTTTAAGGGGATGTGCAAAGGTATTGACCTGAAACTCCATGGTCTGTGAAGCCAGTCAACCGCTTGGCCACCCCAAGGCGATTTTGCTCTTCATTTTACTCCAAGATAACCGGGATATTTCGCTAATGATTTATTTATCCATGTTGATTATGACAGAATCTCAGTCAAATATTATAGAAAATGATGAAGATTATGCCATGCAATCTGAAGATGAACCAGTAAGTCAACATTATTGTTCATCCAGCACATCTTTTTATATGCTTGTAGATAATATAAGCTCATATCAGACTTGACATAGCAGAATCTCATTTCTGTTGCCTATTCTTTAGTTTTTTCACATGTGCAAGCCAAATGAGCTATCTTGAGCAGATGATAGCCTTTTCTGGAAGAGTTGAACATCAAATGAAATGAACTGTTAAATTCATGAACCAAGATTCTTTTTTAAGACACTAACCACGCTAAGCTGTTATATCAATACAACGTCGTCATGAGAAAAGTTTGCAATGGGTGAACAATTTGCGTAAGAAGCTCAGTAATGAGTAGATTACAGAAGTCAATTGCATCGTGAGCCATTGTCGGTCCTCACTCATCTTAGTGAACATGGTGCAGCTGATGTCAAGGGATGGATTTGCTGTGTTCTGCTGCGTCTCAATTTATTTGTTCTCCTTAGTATTACTATCTTTTCGTGCCACTTTTGCTTGTGCATATGCATGTTATGAAATGCCAGTGGAAATAATGACTTCGGCAAGTACCAGGCTTTCTCTTGGACTGGCTGCAAGTTGGATCTGGCATTTCAAAATCCAAACTGCCTTCTGCTTGTTAGGGTTCCATGTGTTACTATTCAGAGATTTAGTACTTTTTTCCAGTTTTTCTTTGCCTTTGTAGATTGAGGATTATTGTAGACTTTCTCATGAGGGGGATTGAATGTTCTTCTCCGTCTTTCAAATGTTTCTTAGAAGGTTGCTTGTCATGGTCCTGGTATATATTTATATATATATGTATACTCCCTCCGTCCCAGCGAAAAATGCACAAAATGGAGAGGGCACGCAAAATAAGAAATGTGATGTAGGAAAGAGAAAAAGTTTAAATGTTGTGAGTATGAAAAATTAAATAGGAGAGAGAATGAGTGGGAGGTGATGTAAGAAAGAGAATGTTGTGAGTGTAAAAGTAAAGTAGGAGAGAGAATGAGTGGAGAGAATAGTGATTTAAGGTTTCCTTTTTGGGAAAGTGCCTTTTTAAATGGGACGCCCAAAAAGGAAATTTGTGGCTTTTGAGTTGGGACGGAGGGAGTATACTATAAGAAAATAATTTTGTTAGAATATAGGGAAGAATATACAAGAGATGGACAGGCAATCCATAAAAAAAACTACAATCAACCCGTAGTAAATTGTGGCAGCAGACCTTTCTTGCGTCAAATCCATTAATGAGAGCTTCTTAGCAGATCCCCAGAGAGATGCCCTAGAAACAACTTTGTCCAATAAAGCGCCAGTGATAAATAGTGATCTCTTTCTGGAATTTCTCTCATTCCATAAACACCATAAAACTGCAAACATCCCACACTCCCATAATAATGCTGCATCACCATTTTCCCCTTAGCCTGGGATAGGTTCTTATGGAGCCATAAATCACAAATTGATTTTACTTCCGTTTCATATATGTGTGGTTACTTGCTTTGATGTTTCTGAATATATACTTCTTAGCAAAAAAGGGATTAATTTAGTGCCTGGTATAAGGACATTAGTTTCCTTTCCAAGCTTGAATGCTGAGAATTGTGAGCTAAGGATGCGATTACGGATGTCTCATTTTTATTTGTGCTGCTGTAGGAAGACGACGAGCATACTCTTGAGGAAGACGAGGCTCTCATAACTGAACAAGAAAGGCAAGAAGAACTGGAAGCTTTGCAGAACGAAATAGATCTTCCTCTTGAGGAGCTACTAAAACGTTACTCTGATGGGAAAGGTGAGCCTTTTATATGGACAAGTGACATTAAGCTGCTTGCACTTTCACCATTATATTCCATTTTAATACAAGTCCCTTTTGCATTGACAGTGCTTTTATATATCTTCTATCCAATAACATGTGGCTCTTTAATGGATGCCCACTACAACATGTTTAGATAACTTTTTATTGGTTTATAGGTAAGTTCTCAAAATAATAAAAAATAATAATAATAAAAAAAATTGCTCCACCACAAACAGGCACTCAGCAGTACAGAAGATTCACACTTTCTTCCTGTCTGTCTTTTTTGTCGGGGCTTCATAATTAACATTCAATATTTTCCTTATCCTTATTAATTAATTGGAATCAACTATGAAATTCTCAGCTAGTCGAGGAAGTAGTCCAGAGAGGAACATGGATGTTGCCGAACTATCTAAAGGATTGAGAGATGACAGTCAACGTAAGAGAGTGAACCATACATTTTTTTTTTGCTATCATGAGGTCGTCCTAATTGTTTGATAGTTTCTGCAGAAACAGAAAATGGTATTTCTTCCGACCTTCAAATTGTGAGACACAGCTCTCCCATAGTCCCTGGTCATCGTTCTGTAAGTTGTATGTGTTTATCATTGCTTTATTGAATTGCGGAGCGAATTTAGTGCTGAACATGATATTATCTCCTCACCTTTTTTGTAGGTTGAAAGTAATGGTGGTCTACCAGTTTCAGAAAACCAGGCTCATCAAATAAGAAATTGTGAAAAAGGATTACAGGGGCTGAGAAAAAAGCTATTGCAATATGACTTTCAAGATGAAAATGTAAGACTGTATTCTTTGTTTAACTACAGTAGACTTTTCACATTTCTATTAATGGCTTTATGTCAAACACAGTGGAGGAACTTACACTGAACATGGTCTGTACATCAAAACAGAAAGAAAAAAGAATCACACATTTCCTATGAAACTGTTGTATTGTGCCTGTAAACAATTTTATGATTGTTTTATTTATTAAATTATACTGGGGCCAAAGAAAAGATTTTTATTATCAACCACTAGTAAAAGCCCGTGTCCGAGGACACCTTTTTTTTTTAATTTTTAATTTTTTTTTAATTTTTTTTAAGGGTAAAATGGGAAAGGGACAACTTAGTGAGGGCAAAATGGGAAATTCGGCACTTGGAACTATTCATTGTACTGTAGCAAGGAGGGGTGCCATTTATACTATAGATTTAGTTTGTGGTGTTAAAGGTTTTTATTATTATCTGAGCTGCTAATTGATGGTTCTTTGCATTGATTGCCACGAGGGAAACTGTTGAATAGGAGTACAGCAATAACAAAGCCTTGGTCCCTGAAAAATGTGTGCATGTACTCGTGATCCAGAAAATGATAATTCCCTAGAAAATTGCATTTTGGAGAGAGCATTTGAGATCCTGGGACAATTTGCCTTCTAGAACACTCAAGTATCTTAACATTTTTCTAGCAGCACAGATGTCAGTATATTGGAATATGTAGGGTTGTCAAACTACACAAATTTCTTAAGATGAATAGATTTGTAGCATAGTTATTTACTTCCTCGTAGGAGCATTTTACATTTTGACTTTGAGATGCATCCGGGTAAATAACCTTAGTGATATTCCATTTAGATCCTAAAAGAAAGTGCAGTTCTGTTGCCATTCCATGAATTGAAGCAATCCACATGGACCTCATTCTTGATGATATAAATGTATACGAAAGAGGTTGAATTGTGGCATGTACCAGACATCTGATCTTCAAGTTTGTAACTGGTTGCTCCAATAGATTTTCTTCCTTTCTGTTTTTTCTTTCACTGAGCTCAACGTCTTCGGAAATACTGGTGTATAGCTAGTATTTTTGTTGGTTGCCATATGACTGTAAATGATGATCAGCAGTTTTTGGTGTTTTATAAACGGTCATTTTTGTGTTTTTTCTCGTATATAATTATGCATTAGCAAATTTGGTTTTTGAATAGATCACCCTAGTTATGGATCCTGTAGAATATGTGGGAACAAGTCCAGACGGGTATAAGAATATTATTATCTAAGGCTGCGTTTGGTAGTCAGGATTAGCCAATGGGATAGGATTAATAATACCACTGAACTTTAGGAAGGTGGTTTAGTAGGAAATAAGATCCAGGATTACACCTTAACCGGATTAAACCACCCTCTAAAACCCTCACTAATTATCCCCCTTGAGAGGAGGTATTAATAATACTGGTATTAGAGAATACGTGGATAACATTTTGTGGACAAAAATGCCCCGTCTACGTTGTTCATCTTAGACAAAGGTAGCCTCTTTTTTCGGACTCCTTAATTAGGTCAACAGACCCCTTCCCCTCTCATCCAACCCAGCAACAGTACGGCCATTGCAATTCTTAAAGCACACACTGTTGAAGTACCATCATGACCATTAACTAGTTGGCACTGCTGTTGCTTCAAAATCTCTTCAATCCCCTATTATTTTTTGATCCTCTCCATCATCGCCCCATTTCCCCTCTTTCAATAAACCTGCGATTGTCATACTGAAAGATCAAATCCGTTTCTCTCTTGATTAAACTAGATCTGATCTTAAGTATATTAGAAATGTCATGGATGTTCCCTCTTTCTTGTTCCTTCTTCGGATTGCCGCAGATGGGTAACGCTTGGTATCACAAAATAGATTATGAATCTCTATATTTAACTTTCATAATTCATCCTATCAATTTTTAGTTTCTCCTATATTTTTTTTTAATTTAGTGTTTTTTTTTTTTTTAATTTAGTGTTTTTTTTTTTTTTTTTTTTCGGATTCCTGTAATCAAGGATGAATTGGTGTTATCTTTCAAAATGTTAAAAAGTTTTGCCAGAAGATAGTTTTCGGGCATTTTGGTACTTTACCTAATAATCCAAGTTAGATAGGTGTGTGCTACATTGCTTCATCCAAACACGAATATTAATTTATTATGGGACAATTATGACCCTCCTTCTTACTCCCAGGACTTATAATCCCCGTCTTAATAATTATCCTTATCCCCTTCAGCTACCAAACGAGCCCTAAAATGGTTATTTGAAGTCTTAATACTTTAAAATTTGGTATTCTGACTTCAAAATTTCTTAGTTTCCCAACTAGTCTTATACTGGTGCTATCTTTACTTTCTGTAACTGTCACATGGTTATTTGAAGTCTTAATACTTTCAAATGTGGTATTCTGACTTCAAAATTTCTTAGTTTCCCAACTAGTCTTATACTGGTGCTATCTTTACTTTCTGTAACTGTCACATGGTTATGTATTGTTGTTCCTCTCTCTCTCTCTCTCTCTTGTTTTTTGATTACTTATGGTTTGTATCCTCACTATTATGGAGTTATAGTATCACCCCACCTTCTCGAGAAATGAAAAACGACGTATACGTTATGACTTGTGACCAGTGTTTATTTCTTTCTATAATATCTTATGCATTTTTTTTCCTGTTTTATATAGGAGGATGGCGATTTTATTCTTGCTAATGGGGAGGAAAAGGTATGTAATGTAATATGTCATACATATACAGTAAAGAGTCCATTCTTGTCTGTTACTTGAAGGTTGCTCTGCTAATTTCTTTGTGGGATTGTCAATAACTGTTCTCCATATTCTGCAAATTTATCATTAATGTTCACTAGTTTCTGGCTGTAAAAACTGTTTGATTGAGTGCAAGTCCTAGTCTGAATTGTTAGACCTTCCCCCAATCTACTTCTAATAGTTACTGGGCTCATTCATCTGATTCACATGTGTATATGCTTTATTGACTTTATAAATATTCTTTCCTTTCCCCACTAGAATAGGATCATATGAATTGCCAAATTCTATAAAAAAGTATATGAATGGGCAGATGTTGTGAATTATATTCGATAGGCACCCGCCTGATTTATGACTTTGCGTAATTATTTATGTTGATGTGCAGGATGATGAGGCTACATTATCAGAGGAAGAAGAACTAGCAAAGGGAGAAAATAATGAAGCTATAGATGAGGTGAAGAAACTTATATTTGTATTTATGTAATTTACCACTACAAAACAGGGAAAATATTATCTCCGAGACCAAGGTTTTGTACATCCCTTAACCTCAGTTTTATGCATGAGTAAATGAACAGGGATAATAACATAGCATATATCTTTAACTGGACCCATTTGGAAGGTGTCTAAGCACTGTGAATTGAATATAAGTTTACTGAATTTATCTATTTATGTTGCAGATTGCGTTGTTGCAGAATGAGAGCTCTATTCCTATCGAAGAATTGCTTGCAAGGTATAGAAAGGTATGTTGAAAAGTGCTTGCACCTGTAGTTTGAGATTAATCTTTTGTTCTGATCTCTTTCTATATTGTCCACCCCCGTTTTTGTATATCAGGATTCGAACACCGATAAGGATTCAGAAGATAACTCTGAGTCTGAATATGTGTCTGGATCTGATGAACATGATTCTGGACCAAATCTGCATTGTGTTCCTACGGATGAAGGTGAAGTGTCATCTGAACTCCCTGAATTCACCTGTTCTCTTACTGAGAAACAGGAAGAAAAACCAGATCAAGTATTGGAAGAGGGAGAAAATAATGAGGACAGAATCGCTGATGCAGCAGCAGCTGCAAAATCAGCACAGCCCACAGGAAATACGTTTTTGACAACCAAAGTGAGGACCCAATTTCCTTTTCTTCTCAAGTTCTCACTGCGTGAGTACCAACATATTGGCTTGGACTGGCTAGTGACAATGTACGAGAAAAGACTTAATGGGATCCTTGCTGATGAAATGGGACTCGGAAAGACAATTATGACAATTGCTCTACTTGCTCATCTAGCATGTGAGAAGGGAATATGGGGTCCACATCTTATTGTTGTCCCAACTAGTGTCATGCTCAATTGGGAAACTGAGTTTCTCAAGTGGTGTCCCGCTTTTAAAATATTGACATATTTTGGAAGTGCTAAAGAGCGCAAAAATAAGAGGCAAGGATGGTTAAAACCAAATTTTTTTCATGTATGCATAACAACTTACAGGCTTGTTATACAGGATTCCAAAATTTTCAAGCGGAAGAAATGGAAATATCTGATTTTGGATGAAGCCCATCTGATAAAAAACTGGAAGTCTCAGAGATGGCAAACACTTTTGAATTTTAATACAAAAAGGCGTATCCTTTTAACCGGCACTCCTTTGCAGAATGATCTTATGGAACTCTGGTCTCTTATGCATTTCTTGATGCCACACATATTTCAGTCACATCAAGAATTTAAAGATTGGTTCAGTAATCCAATATCTGGAATGGTGGAGGGTCAAGAAAAAGTGAACAAAGAAGTTGTTGATCGCTTGCATAATGTACTCCGCCCTTTCATCTTACGTAGATTGAAAAGAGATGTTGAGAAGCAGCTACCATCAAAACATGAGCATGTTATCTACTGTAGACTCTCAAGGAGGCAGCGTAATCTGTATGAAGATTTCATTGCCAGCTCCGAGACACAAGCTACTCTTGCAAGTGCCAATTTTTTTGGGATGATTGGTGTGATAATGCAACTTCGCAAAGTTTGCAATCATCCTGATTTGTTTGAAGGTCGCCCGATTATTAGTTCTTTCGATATGATTGGCATTGACATCTACCTCAGCTCTTTTGCTTGCTCAATGCTTATGCCCACACCTTTTTCTACGGTTGACCTTTCTGGTTTGGGATTCTTATTCTCTCATCTTGACTTTAGCATGACATCTTGGGAGAGTGAAGAAGTTCAAGCTATTGCAACGCCCTCTACCTTGATTGAGAGTCGTGCCGATCTTGTTAATCTCGATGCTGGAGGAAACAAGTTCAGGAAGAAGTCACAGGGATTTAACATCTTTGAAGAAATCCAGAAAGCCCTTTTTGAAGAGAGACTTAAAGAAGCAAAAGAAAGGGCAGCATCGATTGCCTGGTGGAATTCCTTGCGGTGCAGGAAAAAGCCCATGTACTCAACGAGCTTGCGGGATCTGGTCACTGTGAATTGCTCTGTTTCGGTTGAGCTTACTGACATTGTACTTTCTCCAATTGAACGCTTCCAGAAAATGGCTGATCAGATTGAGAGTTTCATGTTCGCGATTCCTGCTGCACGGGCCCCACAGCCTGCTTGCTGGTGCAGTAAGCCTAGAACTTCTGTGTTTATGGACCAAACCTTCAAGGAGAGATGTTCCATTCTGCTCTCACCCCTTCTAACACCTATTCGGCCAGCAATTGTCAGGAGACAAGTTTATTTCCCAGATAGGCGACTTATACAGTTTGATTGTGGCAAGCTGCAAGAGCTCGCTGTTCTGCTCAGGCGATTGAAATCAGAAGGCCATAGAGCACTAATATTCACTCAAATGACGAAAATGCTTGATGTCTTGGAGGCTTTCATAAGTTTATATGGATACACTTACATGCGGTTGGATGGGTCCACTCAACCAGAAGAGAGGCAAACTTTGATGCAGCGGTTTAATACGAACCCAAAATACTTTCTTTTCATCTTGTCAACACGCAGTGGGGGTGTTGGCATTAATCTAGTTGGTGCAGATACTGTTATCTTTTATGATAGTGATTGGAACCCTGCTATGGATCAACAAGCTCAAGATCGGTGCCACAGAATAGGACAAACACGTGAAGTACATATATATCGTTTAATTAGTGAAAGCACTATTGAGGAGAACATCTTGAGAAAGGCAAAGCAGAAGCGGGCCCTTGATGACTTGGTTATTCAGAGTGGTGAATACAACACAGAGTTTTTCAAGAAACTAGATCCATTGGAATTGTTCTCAGGTCATGGAAAAGTCTCCATAAATAATCCACAGAAAGAAAAAGTTGGTGTAAGTGGAGTTGAGGCTTCTGTATCTAATGCAGATGTGGAGGCTGCTTTGAAGCATGCAGAAGATGAGGCGGATTACATGGCACTCAAGAAAGTTGAAGAGGAGGAGGCTGTGGAAAATCAAGAGTTCACTGAAGAAGCCAGGCCGGAAGACGATGAACTTGTTAATGATGAAGACTTGAAAGCTGATGAATCCAACGATCATGGTGGCTTGGTTGCAGCATCAGCTGAAGAAAATGGGCAAATTATAAATGGGAGTGAACCAAATGAGGAAAAAGCTATCACTATCATCGATAAAGAGGACGATGTTGACATGCTTGATGATGTCAAACAGATGGCGGCAGCGGCAGCAGCAGCAGGACAGACGATCATCTCATTTGAAAGTCAGTTACGTCCGATTGATCGGTACGCAGTTCGTTTTCTGGAGTTGTGGGACCCTATCATAGATAAAGCAGCAAAAGAATCCCAGGTTAGGTTCGAGGAAACTGAATGGGAGCTGGATCATATTGAGAAATTAAAGGATGATATGGAAGCTGAGATCGATGATGATGAACAACCTTTCGTCTATGAGAGTATGTACCTTTAATATGCTCCCTCTCTGCAAAAAAGTTCCTATCCTTTTCTTCTTTTGACATCTTGCACATTTTCCAACTGAGTTTACTTAGTCACCTGTTGACATTAAATTATCAAAGCAAACCTGATAAGCAGACCAAAAAATGCTCCCTCTGTCATAAATAAGAGCCCACTATTCCCTTTTTGGGATGTCCAAAAATTGGTGTCCAATTTCTTTTTAGGGTTAAAAAGGATGAACTGTGTCCACAAATTTACTCTGGGCCCACCTCCAATTTAATCGTGTCCACGCGTTTTTCTTGGCATTAAACTATGTGCAAATAGTAACAGGACTCTTATTTATGGGTGGAGGGAGTATTGTTTTCCTTTTTCTCTTGTATGGTGGCTTTCTTCTTGGTGTTGTAGATAGTCTCATCTCTATTTCCCTTTTGAGAAAGAGGAAGAAGCAGAAGTTTATTGTACCCAGAATGGGCCCAGCCTTGAGTCAACTGCCAAGTACTTGAGCAGCTATATGGACTCTTTTGCAACCCTTCATAGCTAAAATTGCATTTTTATGCTGTCTTGATAATGCCTCTTATTTCTTAAGTTCACTTCAAATCTCTGGTTTAGCTTTCTACCCTGCTTTCAGCTAGTGAACATCTCTGTTTGATTACCTGATCTATTTGAAGTTTTGAACATCGTCTAGTTGTTTGTTATTGGACATCACGCATGAAATATTGACTCATCAATCAACTATAAATCTAAGAAATCATGTAATCTGCATTCTACTTGCTCTCAAACTATTTTAAGCACCTTTGATTTTCCATTATCAGGTTGGGATTCTGAGTTTGCTACTAAAGTATACCGAGAACAAGTTGAAGCCCTAGCTCAACATCAGGTTGGTGTTATCAACTTTTTTTCTAAATAAACCTCCCCCTCCCTTTTCATATCACTCTCATGTGATCTTTTTAGTTGATGAACTTAAATGGATAACTGGACTATGGTTATATTTGTAGTTGATGGAAGACAGGGAAAATGAAGCCAGAGAGAAGGAACTTGCTGAATGTGACTCAATGAAGTAAGATAATGCATTAACCATTTAATGTTTCTCGTTCCCAAACTCTTTTTCAGTTTCTTTATTGAAATACACATAATAATACCCTAGATTTGATATTTGGAACAAAAATTTCCCAATTCAACCTCAGTTGTCCTAATCTACTTATCATTTCTTGGAAGCAGGAATGAAACCGTAATTGCTTCTAGACCCAAGTCAAAGAAAAAATCGAAGAAAACCAAGTTCAAGTCTCTGAAGAAAGGAGCTCTAGCCTCAGAGGCGAAAGCCACCAATATGGAGTCGCCTTCAACACCTATGTCCTTGGATGAGGAATTTGACAATTATGATGTGGGCCCCTCTTCAGACATTGTATCGCCGCTATCAAATGTGTTAAAGAAACGCAAAGCTGTAGCAGATGGCAGTGAAGTGAAGATTGCAAAGAAGTCGAAAAAACTCGGGAAGACTCCTGAATTATGTTCCATGTTAAAGGATTCAGGCTCTCCAAGTAAGCAGCAAGATGAATTAAAAGATACAAAAGCAGTTGGAAATGGTCTTGAACTTGTGCATAAACCATTGAGCAGGAGCAAAACGGGAGTGAAAATCTCAATTACTTCCATGCCTGTGAAACGGGTTTTGATTATAAGACCGGAGAAAATAAAGAGGAAAGTTAGCATATGGTCTAAAGATTATTTACCGAATCCTGATTCTTGGCTCCCTTCAGAGGATGCCATACTGTGTGCTGTTGTACATGAATATGGTCCTCATTGGAGCATGGTGAGCGATGTTCTGTATGGAATGACTGCTGGTGGGTTTTATCGTGGCATATCTCGTCACCCGGTTCATTGCTGTGAGAGGTTTAGGGAGCTTATCCAAAGATATGTTTTGTCTTCAGCGGACAATCTTTATAATGAGAAATCCAGTAATGCTTGCCCTGCCAAGGTTCTTCTCAAAGTGACTGAGGTAAGCCAGGTTTTGCACTAAACTGTACCGAAAAGAGAACAAGATGGCCTGTTCTTCCCACCCTTGGGAAAAAAGAACAAAAAAAGAAAACTTGAAAAGATGTCTTAGAAAATATGGGTAATCACTTATAAAAAAGGAAGAATATAAATATGGGTTATCAAAGTAATCACTTTGGTCGTAACTAGAGGTGGATCTATGTTGTATATATTGGCTGCCGGGCACCCAATAGTTAAAGTAGTTGTTGTATACTGGTATGTGGTAATGCTTATTAAGGTGTTGACCCAGGTTCAATTCCCACTGGTGTTTTTTTTTTCTCTTAAATTTGTCGAATCAATTTGTGCACCCACTTTAATTTATCCTGGATCCGTCACTAGTCGTAACCTCTATTACTTGTATGATATGATGGCAGTTAAACTTGGGCTAAAATGACTCCCATTTTCTTTAGAATGGATCTAAAAGTTGTCCTGTCTTGGCTGCTTACCACATATATATATACCTGGTTTAAGATACCGAAAGCAATGATCTTGACTTTGGGTTATTAGGTCAAGTCTTCTGACTTAATGGACTTATACATGTGCCTGATACAACTTTATGGCCGTGTTGGGGTTTACTTCTATCCTGCGATAGGAATATTTATACTCCCTTATCTGTACTTTTACTTTATATATGCCCTGCAATTGAACAGTCATTACTGTTCTTACCCCCACTCCTGAATATTCTATGGGTTATTCAGATTGCCCTGTGGATGCTCTTTTCAAATATTGTGCTATTCATACTTGTATGTTGAAATGTCGGTACTTTTATCATTACTTCATCTTCTAGATTCCACCTCCCTTGAACCTTTTCATCCGTTTTTCTCTTCATTTGTATGACAAGATCTGCTCCTTGTGGCAGGATCATGTTCGAAAACTATTGGATGTTGCATCAGAACTGCCAGATCAGGAGCCTACAATTCAGAGGCACTTCTTTGCATTGCTCTCTTCTGTCTGGAGAGATACTACCCGCCACGATCACCGACGAAAGCTTCCATCTTTACAAATGGGAAGGTTTCTTCCTTCGACAGTGAAACATATATCTCGGGGTCCTAAATTGCCGCAATCAGAAAAGAGGATATTTACTAACATAAACATGTGTGCTAAAGTAGTAGCAGCTGTGCTCGATGATGCCTACAGTATACAACGGGAGGAAAGAGTACCCACTTTTAACCAGATGGAGAATGTTCCTGCTGCTACAGACCTGCTGGGGATTACCTTGGAAATTCCTGCAGCAAGTGATGATAAGATAGTTCAGTTGCCATCTGTCGTAGATCTGTCGATACATGGCCCAGATGTTTTGAGATCTGCCAACAAGCGTGGTGTGGAGAATGATCACTTTAGATCCTCACAGTATGTGGCTGAAAATCGCTTCAGGTATGATACTCTTGGGAATTTTTCACAAACTATCGATTGTTGATGGAAATTTCTGTAAACCCCCCATACTAGTTCGAATTAACGGATCACCTCCTGAGGCAAAAAAATATGTCATGAATCCCTCCTTTGTCTGTATAATCCTGAATCCTGCTTGAATGCCTTGGAAGTCCTTAAAAGTATAGGTTTTTTATTTATTTTTATTTTTTTATATGGGAACCCCTCTTAAAAATAAATACCTCAAATATGTTTTCCTGTCGAACATTGAGCCAAATGTGGAGGAAGTTGATATCAAGAATTGATTGAGGAGGGTTGCTGTTGGGTTCTTTAATTTAAGAGGATTATCATTGTCCTGGTGTGGTTTTTAGTTGTGATTCACTCTACTTAACAAATCAGACACCCATATTCCAGGCTCTGCCACCCTTGCCTCTTTTAGGATGCTATTAAGTGGTTTTAAAAATGTCTAGATTCTAATGAGCTTCTTGTTTTTGGTTCATTTTTTGTGTTTTCTTTTTCGTAACAAGTCTTTTTTAGTTCCCCCTCCGTCCCAGAAAACATGACATGTTCATTCTCTTTCTCAGGGACGCATCAAGAACCTGTGAAGAAGGCTCTTTGGGTTGGGCCTCGTCAGCTTTCCTGGCGGGCCATATTAACTCTCAAACACCATTAAAATCCCAAGCCTTGGGAAAGCACAAGCTGCCGATATCAGAATCAATATCCACGCCTTCTAAATCAAAAGTGAGGAAAACTACAACGAATCCAAGTGATATGATCTCTCTAACATCCAATCAAGATTTCCAATCAATGGTAGCAGTACCGAGTGACTTGTATCCGAGGTTAGATATGGGTCCACCAAATCCAGATGTCGGAACTGATGATGTTGTCGGCACTTCTTCCTTCGACATAAACAACGATCTTCCTTCAGAAATCGACGGCTTTAATGTGATCCCTCATAATTACATTCCTGACATCATCACAGGACTAGAAGAGTGTTCATTATTGCCAGATTTTATTGATATTGGGTAGGTTTGAATATGATCTCTTTTCATGCGTTTATTTGGAGCTAACAGAGCTGGCGCTCTCGGCATTTTTTTTACTCTATCGTGGAATGATCTGTTGAGAGAGGGTGTGATCACGAGGCCTAGGTGGGTCCGCATATTTTTTTTCACTTTGGACCAATGGAATTGAAGGAGATCCTTGGTAGAGATTTTAGAGGATACAAGATTTGCACATAGAATGTAACTCATAGTATTGCTAGAGTAAGTGGCCCTTCAAGTTTGTAGTTTGTTGGTTGGTTGGTGGGTGGGTGGGTGGGAAATTGGTCCTTCTAATTTTTGGGGTTCACATTTTAATTTGTTTATGTAGGCAGGCAGTAGGCAGAGTTCCCCAGATAGGGTAGACTTAGAAAAGGTATCAGTTCTCGATGAAATGGAAAAGCAATGTGTACATCCATCTCTCTGTCTCTCTCTTTGCGATTTCTCTTGGTGTGATTTTTCAGTATGGGTTATGATTGTTTATGCTTCATATTTCTGTGAAGGCATCCACTTGAAATGTTGAGTGTTTGCTTTGTTCTTGATACACTTGGCTCAAAATTTAGAAGCCGGAAATGTACTTCTCCCTGGAGGTTTGTGCAGCTTCAGGTGCGTTGTTCTCAATTCTTTCAAGTGATTTGCAATTTTCAGAGCCTGGACAATGCAGTTCTCAGGTTAGTGTTTTGAAGCCTTAGGTGTACTTTCCATTTTTTACTATTACTCCCTCCGCCCCAAATCAAATTGAATGACCTTTTGAAACTTTTTCTTCAGAAAAGCTGTCCCTAAATGACATTTTACCAATTCCCCCCCCCCCCCATAGTTCTTTATTTATTTGCAATGCTAAATGTTTGAAAGTGAATAGCAAGAGTATTTGCGTTTGTTTTTACGAAAAATCAACCATTACGAAATGACCCTTGAATGAAAATGAAAAAATGGTCATTTCATTTTGGTGTGGAAGGAGCAAATGGTTATTCAGAATATGTACTTGGTGATATTTCTGCTTCCAGGGTTAAAGTTATTATATTAGACGTTTACAGATTTGAGACACGGGAAGCCTCTTTATGATAATTTGGCTGTATATGTACCTGTTTTGGTTCTCTTTATTTTAACTCCGATGGAAATGTAGAGTAAAAGATTGTATAGTTCTGCTCTTATTTTTGTTTGTTACTTGTTGTGTGTTGAAATTCTGCTCTTCTTTTTGGTCACTGTGTGTGCTGAAATTCTGATTTATTCAAGTGACTTAGATATCGCGTTATTGTTCGCTTATCCTGGGGCAGGAGCACACACTGCATGCAGAAGAACTGGGGACGCACAGGATGCGGGTGCCGTGCCCCCACACACCTAACAATTCAACTATGTTCATTAAGGGATTCCCCATTAACCCAGTCCCCTAAATAAATATCCATTTTTGATTTTTTTTTTATTTATTTTTAAAATTCCCTAATTTTTTTTACCTACTCCCTTTATCCATAATAAATATTGGCACTTTCTTTTTTGGTTTGTTCCAAAATAATTTGTTGCAAGTCTAAATAAGAGAAGTGTCATTGTGCAATTTTATTTGTAGATATACAAGCAAGTAAAGCATATTCTTTAAAAACTCTTTGAAAACTTTACAAGCAAGTAAAGCATATTCTTTAAAAACTCTTTGAAAACTTGAAACGTTATCACAAGCTATATATGACTTTTATCAAGTAACAAAGGAAGTAATTTTTTTTTCAATTTGCTTGCAAATTTAAATGTTTAGAAAGTGAATTATAAGAATATTTACGTATCTTTACCATTAGAGTAGAGTGTATGAAAAAAAAATTCAGAATATTTTAAAAATAACAGCATTCTGGGATACGTGTTCCTTTCGACCTCACTTGGAGTTATTATTATAAGGTCTGAAGACTGATTAATGCGTAGACGGCTCGGCAGGTAAGTGAAATCTTGAGCTTATTCATTGGAATATGATTTTAAATATATTATCAAGATAAGTCTTAATAATTTGATTTTGGAAACCATATCTTCATGTTCCAAAATAGGTGAGACTATTATGGCAATCACTGACTGGGTGTTACAGTCGTCAAACATATTCCAGATATTTTAACTTTGAGCGAGTCATTTTATTGTACCATTGGAGTACCTCCATACGGGTATCAAAATTGTACTCCCTCCGTTTCAAAATGATCTTTCCACTTTTTTTTTTTTTTCTGTTAAAACTTTGAGCGAGTCATTTTATTTTAAGAGTTGGTGCCCCTAATATTAGATTGATTTAATTATCCTAATGAAAATCTTAAACTTGTTATTGATAGTATTGTTGATAGTGTATCGATAACAAGTTTCAAATTTATTCGTACAATTAAATCTAACCTAAAATTATTACTTAAAAATTCATAATTCATTCGTAGCATCGGCAACAAAAGTGGAAAGATCATACACATCCATCATCAGTCAAGCTTAGTCAAAATAAACTTGACAAGCTCAAACAAGGCTCGAGTTGACTCATTTACAACACTACCACTGGTATGCATCTAGGAAAATAATCTGACTGAAAGGTATTTATATCCCAACATATACTCCCTCCGTCTCTGAAAGATTGTCCCATTTGCCATTTTGACTTGTCCCAAAAAGTATGTCCCATTTCTAAACTTAGGCATGAATATTAGTGCAAATCTACTAAGGTACAAAAAGGTGAAGCTCTTCCTTAATAATTGCAAAATGTACAACAGGACAATCTTTTAGGAACGGAGGGAGTACTTATTTGCAGGGCAATCAAGAATTAAACATGAAATTGTCACAGAAGAATACTATAACATTCCCATTAAAAAAAAAAAAAAAAAAAAAAAACTGAAATGATTCTTGTTTATATTAGTATCAAAATCACAAATCAAAACCAAAAGTAACTAACGATTACAAATCCAAAGGCAGCTATTCAAAATCAACAAACACGACCATCATTTTTTCTTTTTGATTGGGTAATATCCCCCCTTCTTGCCGATTTTACACATATAAACTACTTATCTAACACACAATCCCTTCCCAATTATTTGAGAAGGCAAAATAATTAAAGAGCTTGAATTAAAAAATATACTAACCTTATAGGAAGCCTCCCCCGGTCCAGTTGCTATCTGATTTCCCAGTTGCAGTTTTACTATTTGCAGGTGCACTCTGGTACACACTATCGTATCCATCATCTTTCGCGTCATCCCAACCTGCCCAGCTGTCCCCATTGTGGGACCCAGTCCCCTTCAAGGAAACATCTTTTTTAATGTCTTGATTGTCCCAATCATCCCAGGAGCTTGAGCTAACGGAATTAATATTCCCACGAGATGAGCTAACGGAATTGAGATTCCCATTAGAATTCCATCCTTTGGATTCTTGCCCAAATTCCTGATAGGAGCCGTTTCCTTCATTTTCATTTCTTTGCCAATTATCGTTATTCCAGCTGGGGGTTTCTTTAGTGTACTCTTCAACCTTCTGTGAAGCTAGTGCCATGACCCCTTTCATGATCCCCCATGTCTTCTGTCCAATTTCCGATGTTTTTGCAGTAACAACATTTACAGTTTCATTCACTTTGTAATCATAGCCCCCCTCTCTCACCTGTAAAGAAGAATTGAACAGCAAAATATGCATTAATTTTCTCATAGTTTGTGTGGTAAATAGTAAATACCATGCAGAATGCAATTGCAAATATTAATTTAACATAAAACGGATTCATATCCTCTTGGCAAAAAATTAAAAAGCTTGCAAACGTAAACTAAGAAAGCCTAGAGTAGCTAGAGATACCCCCTTTAAGTTGTATGTGGCACCATAGAATAAGCAAAATAATTTCAATTAATCACCTCCTCTGAGACATGATCATGAACATGAAGTGGTACCAGAAGGGTTGAGCTTAATAGGACAGGATCCGTAATCAGAAATTTGCATTTAACTTGTGCTATAAGGAATAAAATTATGCTGGTTTGCACATAAAGAAATTTGTTCTGTAAACAAAAGATTGCTCGATATATCCACCTTTAGTGCATGCTGCAATCTTGAACATGGAATTGTCTTTTATGAAATGAAAATTTAAAGACATTATTCAAGACTAGCAAAACGAAAAGTGCAGTAAACATTTATTATTCATGGTGCCATTAAAGGGCAAATTACAAATAAGGATCCAAAGTATAGGGGTGTTTGTAGTATAGGGCCCGATGTTTCATTTTTGGCGATTAAGGGTCCAAAATCACCAAATGTTGGCAGTTAAGGGTTTTATAGCGGAAACGTTGGGACTTTTCAGTTAAGTGAGCACGTGCTGTTCACTGAGACTTAACTGAGGATATTTAAGTAATTTATTCTCATTTTCATAGTTTGATTTTTAAATTTTAATCTTCGAATTTCAGATTGAACTAAAAACCCCTTTCTCCATTATTATATTTCCATTCACCTCCAACACCAACACCAACACCAACATCCATTGATTTCCCCTGTTTTCTCAAGCAACATCAACCATCACCACCATCATTGAGAAAATATGAAAAAATCTGAAAAAAATATATCAGATAACACACAGGGAATTCATAGAAAGTTCACACTACTCCCAATAAACCCAGCAAATTGAAATGTACTCAAAGCACCAATTTCCCCTGTCTTCTCATCAATCAAGCCCTGGCGGAGAGTTGTTGTCGAACCGGAGTTACTACAACTCTAATCGGAGAAACGACCTTGACAACGATGATGGTGAGACGCCTGAGTGAACCAACTGGGGAGGGTGATGTGTGAATTGTGACCTTGAAGATTCTGCCATGGCTAGGCTATGACAAAGAGACGGTCCAATTAAAATCCTGGGCAGTCATCTTGATCAATTGGTGGCGAAAGGGGCATGGTTTGGGGAAGGGGAAGGGGAAGCGGACGAGGGTGTGAGGAAAATGAGATGGGTCAATGGAGATGGAATGGGAAAGGGATGAGGGTGGGTCGTGGAGCAACAACGGGGTGGGGAGGGGAAAGAGGCGGGGAAGATGGAAAGTTAGAGTTTAGCCCTTTCAATTTTTAAAATTTCATTATACCCCTTAAGTACTAACCTTTATTTCTAATATATCCTCAGCTGAAAATTCTAAACTACAAACACACCCTATACTTTGGACCCTTATTTGTAATTTGCCCTTTAAGATTCAATATGCCAAAATATTCATTCATTAATTTTCAAGGCACATCTTTGAGTTCAGGAATCACAAATCTAATGAGAACATTCAAGGGTGAATGTACAATTCGTGGATCACATATATTACTATTGATGACCAAAGACCCCATTATCTTCTAAAATCCCAAAAGTGGATCTCAAAGTAGAGATTACTAAATAAGTAAAAGATGATTTCAAGAAGGTAAATGGGTACCTCAAGTTTCAGCTATATATTATAAAACATCAATATAGCACCTAACACAAAATATATCTAACATTTCAATTGGTTTGAACCGCTGCGTCAAAACTCAAAACGAATGATTGCATCCTCCAAATGAACAATTGAGTTACTTTGTCATTAGTTACTCCTTCAATGTTTCTCCACTAATCTTATTACCAATTTACTAACGTCACTGACAAGGGTTCGACCATATCATATCACTCCCATCCAAATAATCTTATTCTTCATAGTCACTATAAGCAGATCAGATATCATCTGAATCCCAAGAACGAGCCTTTTCTCCTATTGCTGACAATCACCATGTCTCATATCAAAAAACACTCTTGGGCAATTGTCATCTCACAATCTACTTTCATCAGCAGCTTTCAGCCACAGTCATCCCAGTCACTGAATTAATAGACCTCTTGGTGCCACCCATGCCATTACTTGTCACCAGATCCTTCAACTATGTCGAAACTCACATCAATGCAGTCCCTTGTCATGAGGGTTATATCTTCCAATGAACATATCCTTTTCTTGTCAACATGATTTAACAGTAAATTGTAAAAAAGAAACGTACTGATAAAATATAAACGTAGTACCTACAGTGCATACGCATATGTTCATCCATATTATGTTACCCAACTTCTACAGGATACCATCTTCCACAAATATCAGGTTAGCTCTTTCTCTAGTCCTTACTCCTTTCAATGGAGAAGGCTTGGATTTTAAAAGACAGGTATAATTGAGGAAGGTAACTAAAAAAAAGTTGTTCCAAAATGCCTGAGATTTAGCACTCTTCATAAAAAAATAGTGAGTAACAAGACAGAACTTCAAACAATTGAGCTACTTAGGAGCTTGTTATATCCCTGTGGGTTACGGAGTTGCTTGGTACTAGGGGGCTATTAGTAACATCAATTATGGCTATGGCAAGAAGCAAGGCTATTTTGTAAAAGTGTCAAAACATCGATTGCTTGACTGTACGGTCAATCTAATGTCTTTGATCCAATTATTTTCAGTCACTATCTCAAAAATCGTCCTTCACTATTAAAAAATAAATATAACAAAGTTGTTTCTTTTTTGTTTCTCTAAATGCTTACATTTAATAAGGTGCACTTGGTATCCTCGATCCCAATACAATTTTTTCCTGTTTTGATAAGACTTTTAAATTCCATAAGCAAATAACATTATAATATGAGTGTCTCCAACAACAAACTTCACGTTCAATTCAATTGTTTGAACGAGAAATTTATGGTCTTTAACAAGATGAGACACTATATTAAGCTAAAGGGATACACTGACAAAAGAGATGCGAGGTTCCAGAAAGAATTCATGTCGGCCAGTGACCTCAAATAAATCCCCAATATCCATGAGGACACAACTCCTGCCCTTTCTATAATCAGTAACAACAACAGTTTCCTACAAACATATAAGCATAGCTACACCAAGGCGATCGACTATGCATACCAGGAAAAGGTAGATCTTGAACATGATGGAGAGTGACTCATCTGTTAAGTTGACGAGGGAGTAGTATCAACTCAATATGTCATTTCACTTAAGGCTTTAATTATGAAGATAAACAAATAAACTAACAAGAAGCCCCAAGTTACAAAATAAGGAAAGAAGTTTGATCCATTAACTTAATAACAAGATGTTAAGGACATAAAGGGCAAACCCCGGTGCGCCAAGCACTCCCCGCCGAGCGGGGGTTGGGAGAGGGAACCATTTGCTAGAGCCTTCCCTTGACAATTGCCAAGAGGCTGTTCGCCAAGGTTCGAACCCGTGACCTTATGATCACCCAAGGAGCAACTTAACCGTTGCGCCAAGATGTTAAGGACATACAGGCTTTAAAATATTTGGTATTTTGGTTCATTACAGCATTTCCTATGTCTCCCATACTTAAATCAATTGACCATTGAGAGGCGTAACAATAAAGTATGCCACAACTTTGGTTAGCTAATTCAACAAGACCTAGGGCATGCCAAACCAAATGACTTGCTTCAAAGATTTGCATGTATGAAAATTACAATAAAGAACCCAGGCAATGCTAATGGGACTCGCCACCTATGTTGCCTGGACTCGGGTACGGGTATCCGATATGGGTACGAATCCGAGTGTGGGATTCACTTTTCCTAAATTAATTGGACACGGGGACACTGTCCTAAACTTGGACACGAGTACGGAGATATATTATTAACAAAATATATTGAGTATATTTATATATTTTACTTATCATAAAAAAATAGCCTAATTAATTTTTTTGTACAAAAGTATCATCTATAATTTTATTTCTAAATAAAATTATGATTTTAATGAAATTTTGCTAGGATATAATGTATAATTAAGTAAAACACTAACATTAAATTTTTGTAAAATCTTTATAAATGAAGTCAACTCGCTCTTTTTTTTCCTTTCATTTTTTCTTGCCGTATCCGACTGAAAAATTGGGGTAAAGTTACGTACATCCGACCCCCTTTACCCCATCAGCGGGAGCCTTGCAAAGACCTGGGGTAATGTTGTTGTTGTATCTGACTGAAAAATTGGGTGTCGGTTACGGATTTTATACCCATGTCGGTGTCGTGTCGGACATGGGTACTTCAGCATATTTGAAGAGTCTGAGTAACATAGCTCGCCACCACCATGTAAGTTGCACATACTGTAACTTTGTCAAAGCAGCATTCGTTTATTTAGTTACATTAGAGGCCAAACTTTGGAAGGAATATGCTCAAGAAGATAAAATGCTATAGAAACCAGGAAAAATTAGGCTAACCCCAATAGACAAGAAAAGCAACCCCAATTTAGATTTGGAGGAGGTAGTGCAACGAGTACCTAGTGGTGAGAAATTAGTGATTGGTGGTGATCTGAACGGACATGTGGGGTCTAGTCGACATAGCTTTGAGAGCATACATGGAGGTTTTGGTTTTGGAGAGAGGAATGAAGCAGGAAATAGTATCCTGGACTTTGCGTTGGCATATGACTTGAGTATAATGAACACTTGGTTCAAGAAGAGAGAATCTCACTTGGTGTCCTATAGGAGTGGAGGTAATGCGAGTCAGATTGACTTCTTCTTAGTAAGAAATACTTGTAGAAAGAGTTATACAGATTGCAAGGTTGTTCCGGATGAGAGCACAGCAACTCAACATAGACTGGTGGTACTTGATTTTCGAAGTAAGAGAATTTCGAGGAAGAGAAAATCACAGGTAGACCCTAGAATCAAGTGGTGGAGACTTGAGGAAAATCAACCGAAATTTGTAGCTAAGATGGTCGATACCGGTATTTGGGCGGATAATATGGAGGATATGGATATAGATTCGACTTGGACTAAGATGGTACATACCATAAAGGAGGTGGCGAAAGAAGTCCTTGGAGAATCTAGAGGAAATGGGCCACCAAGTAAGGACACATCATGGTGGAACGAGGAAGTAAAACAAGCAATAAAGGGCAAGCGAGAATGCTACAAATTATTGGGGAAATGTAGGAGCGACGAGAACTATGAGAAGTATAAGGAAGCTAGAAGAGATGCTAAGAAAGCAGAAGAGACGCAAGATCAAAGGTGAATCGAAACTTTATGATAAGTTGGATACAAAAGAAGGGGAAAAGGACATCTACAGACTCGCTCGTATGAGGGATAAGAGGACACGAGATATTGGGACGGTTAAATGTGTGAAGGATGTAGACCAAAGAGTTTTAGTCGGGGATAAAGAGATAAAAGATAGATGGAGTTCGTACTTTGATAACTTGTTGATGGCGGTCGAGAGCGAGGATGTTGGAGATTTAAATATCTCTTCGAGTATGGTTAATCGAGATTTTATGCGGAGAATTCGAAAGAGTGAAGTGGAAATGGCAATGAAAAAGATGAGATTGAAGAAAGCCGTTGGACCGGATGGTATACCAATTGAGGTTTGGAGATGTTTCGGGGAGAGGGGAGTAGATTGGTTAACAACGCTATTTAACAAGATATGGAGAGTTAAACACAATGCCATTGGAGTGGCGGAAGAGTACTCTGATCCCTTTGTATAAGAATAAAGGTGATGTTCAAGATTGTGCCAACTATCGGGGGATCAAACTAATGAGCCATACTATGAAACTTTGGGAAAGAGTGATTGCACAGAGGCTGAGAAAAATTGTAGATATTTCGGATAACCAATGTGGGTTTATGCCAGGAAGATCGACTATGGAGGCAATATATCTTATGAGACAAACCATGGAGAAATATCGGGATCAAAAGAAAGATTTGCATATGATTTTCATTGATTTGGAGAAGGCGTATGATAAAGTGCCAAGAGAGGTACTTTGGTGGGCATTAGCAAAGAAGGGTGTTTCAAAGAAATATATTGATATTATCAAGGACATGTATAATGGAGTTAGTACTTGTGTACAGACTAGTGTTGGGAAGACTGAAGAGTTCCCTATAAAGATCGGAGTGCATCAAGGTTCCGCACTTAGCCCCTTTCTTTTTGCTTTGATAATAGACGAATTGACGAGGTCAGTCCAAGATGATATACCAAAGTGTATCTTTGTTCGCAGATGATATTGTCTTGATTGATGAGACAAGAGGGTGTTGAAAGTAAATTGGAGTTGTGGAGACACACTTTGGAATCTCGAGGTTTTCGATTGCGAAGCAAGGCGAATATTTGGAGTGTAAGTTTAGCAGAGTTCGAAGTAGGGAGGCGGGCGGTCACATTTGATGGAAATATTATCCAAGCTTCGAGTTTTTCGCTATCTTGGATCCATTATCCAAAAGGATGGAGAATTAGATGGAGATGTGGCTCATAGGATTAAAGCGAGGTTGGTTGAAGTGGAAGAGTGCTACGGGGTTTCTATGTGATCGCGGCATGCCCAATAGATTAAAGGGAAAATTCTACCGCACGGCAATTAGGCGGCATTGCTTTACTGCATCGAATGTTGGGCCGTGAAAGCAGTGTCACGTGCATAAAATGAATGTGGCGGAGATGCGTATGCTTCGATGGATGTGCGGTCATACAAGAAAGGATCGATTGGGAATGAGGTGATCGAGGTAAAGTAGGAGTTGCGCCCATCGAGGATAAAATGAGGGAAAATCGTCTACGGTGGTTTGGACATGTGAGAAGGAGACCGAGTGATGCACCGGTTAGAAGGCCGGAACAGTGGAGAAATTATAAAATGGCGAGGGGTAGGAAAAGACCCAAACAAACTTGGATTAGAGTAATTGAAAATGATATGAATTTACTTGGAGTGGATGAAAGTATGGTGTTGAAGAGGCCGGAGTGGAGGGCAAAAATTCAAGTGGGGGTTGATTTTTTATTTTTTATTTTTTATTTTTATTTTTATTTTATTTTATTTTATTTTATTTTGTTTTATTATTTTATTATTTTATTATTTTTTTATTTATTTTTTATTTTTGATTTATTTATTTTATTTATTTATTTATTTATTTTCACGATAACATATGAGGATTCATGTTAGCCGACCCCAAATTATTTTGGGACTAAGGCTTTGTTGTTGTTGTTGTCAAGCTGATAAATGTACATCTAAGGAGGTAGAAGCACTAGAGGTTCAGAACCTTACACAGCACTTGGCATATGTTCTTGGTTTCTAGCTAGAAATGTTCGAGATGTTTGTGAAAGCAAGAGAATTAAGGTTGATTGAGAATTGCAGACTTTCGGCACTGTAATGACATCCTTGAAAGATCATAAAAGTTATTACAGGATTGTTCCCTTCCCCCAAACTTATACAGGTCATGACTAAGGAGGCAGTAGCACCATGAGTATCCATCGAGAATATATTAATAAGGCTGGGACCAATAGAAAATGATAGAAAACTAAAGCATAAAAGTAAAGGAATTGCTTAGGAATCATAAAAATCCAATGAGCAAGACTAAATATTAAATATTCAATGACCTTTGTGGTGAGCTCCTTTGTGCCAGCTTGAACCACATTGGCAGCTGACTGCGCTGCTGTGGCAGCAACCACGGACAATCTACCAAATCCCTGTATAACAATGCAGGAAAGCACCACTAATAAGTATAACATTCGAGCAAAACTCTAACCTCTATCCAATATAAACTGTACAAGGACAATTTCTCACATTTCCCTTTATAAATCCAATCTTTGTTCAGGTGTACGGAGTACATAATATATGTGTGTGATCATAAGATTTATACAAGTATTCATCTCATATATATAGATATAAACAAAAATGATAATTAAATTGACAATAAATTACCTGAGTAACAGAAGAGAGAACATCCGGTTGAGAATTATTCCGCGGCATAGGCCCTGGGGACGATCCGAACCCAACATACTTCCCACCTTGGGACGGCGGTAACCCCTCCGGCTTTGACTCGTTCTCCGCCATCTTCCTAGCAAAAAAACCCTCCTTCCCCGCGGCAGAAGCCTCTAATTGAGATCGTGTATACATATCCTCTGTAGATCTCGATCTAGTCGGTGCCCCACCGCCACCTCCACCACTCCTAAAATCCCCAGCCGACTGGTTCCGCCTCATATTATCCGATTTATTCCCACCTTCATCAAAGTTATCCCAATTATCCCACCCACCGGTCCCACCATTACTAGCACTCCTACCACTATTATTTCCAAGAGGAGGCTTCCTACTGGCACTACTATTGCTCTTCCCTACGGTTTCCTTCACCACTGGCGGATCACGCCACGGCTTTCCTTCCGATAGGGCTTGGATCCGGTCACGATAAACCGACGCCGCGTTGGTGTTATACTTGGCCACAATATCGGTCTCCTTAGGGATACCGTACGACGAGAGGAACCGATTGAGGTTCTCGTTACCGCCGGCCTCCATTTTTTTGAGCTGGATCTCGGACCATGAATCCATGGTAACCGATCGGACAAAGGAGATGTGAACGCCGAGGCCGCGGTGCTTACCAGAACATTCTAGACACATGAAGATACCGTACGAGACAGACGCCCACTGCGGATTCTTTTGCGAGCAATCGACGCAGATCTTGTTCGCCGGTTGCGATTGGAGGTCACGGAGGCGTCGCGATGCCGCCATTGATGATCCGATTAAAATCCGAACAGCTAGAAATCGGATCTGTGAAATTGCCGAATTGATATCTGGAGAGAGATTGTTAGATCATGGATTTTGGTACGATTGAAAAGGGATGAATTAGGGGTGGAGGGAAGGAGGAGGGCCGACACCGTCAGTAGAATTCGGGATGATAACAACGGCTGTCAACCATTTGTATTTGAGCTGTCTGTGGAATTGGGGATTTTTGTTTTGGAGTTGGGATTGAACTCGTTGAACCATACTTTAACTCATTGAGGCCCTTTGAACGAGAATAATTTCATGAGCCTCCTGGTCGCTATTTTAGTAGAATTTACAGTATAATCCCTTAAACTTATTAATTTTGTCTCATAAGAATTTTATATTTTATAAGATAAGCAATATTTTATTTAATATTTTATCTAATCATATAATTTCTAGAATAATAGTACACCCTCCAATAATTTTAATAAATTTACCATCCCATCATTTTACTGAATCCATCCTATTTATCAATTTAATTTCTCTCTAACAATCATCACCTTAGGTCACCTCTTTCCATATTCTACTGTCAATACTTCCGACAACCATCAACTCCAGCGACCTTTTTTTTACGCCGGCGAACAAACAACTTAGAACTTAACTCATCAGTAATTTCTCAGTTGTCAACTAAACTAATAAGAACACGATTAACTCCGGGGAACACCAACTCCGACGATCACCAACTCCGGCGACCTGTTCGGCGACCAAGCAACTGAGAACTTAACTTATCAGTAAGTTCTCAGTTGTCAACTAAACTACGAAGAACACGATCAACTCTGGCGACCACCAACTCCGACGACCTCTCCAGCGACCAAACAACTGAGAACTTAACTTATCAGTAAGTTCTCAGTTGTCAACTAAACTACTAAGAACACGATCAACTCCGACGACCTCTCTGGCGACCAAACAACTGAGAACTTAACTTATCAGTAATTTCTCAATTGTCAACTAAATTACTAAGAACACGATCAACTCCAGCGATCACCAACTCCGGCGACTAGACAAGTGAGTTGTCACCTAAACTACTAAAAACACGATCAACTCCGGCGATCACCAACTCCGGCGATCAAACAACTGAGAACTTAACTTATCAGTAATTTCTCAGTTGTCAACTAAACTACTAATAGCACGATCAACTCCGACGACCACCAACTACGGCGATCACCAACTCCGACGACCTCTCCGGCGACCAAACAACTAAGAACTTAACATATCGGTAAGTTCTCGGTTATCAACTAAACTACTAAGAACACGATTAACTCTGGCGACCACCAGCTCCGGCGACCTCTCCGGCGACCAAACAACTGAGAACTTAACTTATCAGTAAGTTCTCAGTTGTCAACTAAACTACTTAAAACACGATCAACTCCGACGATCATCAACTCCGGCGACCAAACCACTGAGAACTTAACTTATCAGTAAGTTCTCATTTGTCAACTAAACTAATAGGAACACGATTAACTCCGGCGATCACCAACTCCGGCAACCAAACAACTGAGAACTTAACTTAGCAGTAAGTTCTCAATTGTCTCCACTAAGAACACGATCAACTTCGGCGATCAAACAACTGAGAACTTATCAGTAAGTTATCAGATGTCAACTAAACTACTAAAAACACGATCAACTTCGGCGATCGCCAAGTTCGGCGACCAAACAACTAAAAACTTAACTTATCAATAATTTCTCAGTTGTCAACTAAACTACTAATAACACGATTAACTCTGGCGACCACCAACTACGGCGACTACCAACTCCGGCGACCTCTTCGACGACCAAACAACTGAGAACTTAACTTATGAAAATCATAAATATAAATAAAAATACAACAAGATCAAATTAAAAAAAAAAATATCTATCACCGCCCTCTCCCATTTCAAAACCAAAACGTGAAATAAATGAATCACCTTTTTTTTCTAATACACTGACACACTCTACCCCTACTCCTTTTATTACATTCTAGTTGATTTGATGGCTTTTTGGACTTGTCTTCTTAGCCTCACAAAATGTTATTATTATTATATTGTTCAATTGAATATAAAATGAGAAAGAAATTAAAGTAATTTTAGATTGTTTTGGGTGGATGTTGCATCCTGTAGTTTCTGTTATAGACAACTAGACTATACTTCAACCTTTCTTTTATATAAAAATAAATATTTTAATATATTTTAATTTAATGTAAATTAAATGAATATTAATTTGGCATGGATAGACTATTACGGTCGAGAAAGCAGAGTCTCTCTCATTCCACTTTTGGTTGCAATTTGTAAAGAAATATAAGATTAAGAAGAAAAGCGGGATTTCCTCTGGCTGCAATCTCTTCTCGATTATTTTGCCCAGCGCATTCACAGTTTCTTTTTAAACCGTCACCCATAACCATCTCCTCCCGGTCAGTACATTGAATTGGAATTGAAGTATGGGGCTTCTGATTTTTTTGCTTTTTCTCTTTTTCATGTCTGGAGCTAACTATTTTTTTTTTGTTATGTTCTCTTTTTCATATTCTATCAAATTAGCAATTGCTAATTTTGGGAGGCATCAAGAAAGGCAGCGGGAGTTGATGATGCCCGGAGAAGAAGAAAATAGAGGTCGGAGAGAGCAAGAGAGATGGTCGCCGGAGTTTGGAGGGAGACGGTCGCCGAAGCGGGAGGGGAGAAGTTTGCCGGAGTTGGGGAGGAGAGGGGGTCATCGTATTAATAGATGATCAGAGGGAAGGGAGAGAGAGAGAGTGTTTTGTGTGTATGTGAGATGGGGTGGGTGTTTATTTAGGGTTTGAGGGACTATATGGTGAGATAAAATATTTTATGGGACTAGGAGGTAAATTAAAAATGTTCTTGCTCCAGGAGGTAAATTCAGTATTATCCAGGAATTATGAGGTAATTTTCTCCCTAAATTATTCTTTATAAAATTACGTGCAAAATTCAAAAGTTAATATACTATTAAAAAATCGAAATCAAAATTTCATATAAACCTATGTCTCATATAAACTCACCCATATCATTTCTAAGTTCTCAATTCAATCCCTAACAACAATTTAACAATCACGATTCAAATTACTCCTATGTAATTAAAATTAAAACATTCAATAATCGTATCTTACTTCTGGAAATCGCAAGAACCTACGGAATTAACCAGAATCTACAACTCTTTGCCTGAAAATTGAAGCTTCAGGTGGTTGATAGTGCGGTTCATGGCGGAGTATGAAGGTTTCAGCCGGAGATTTGAAGGTTAAGTTCGTCGAAATTAATCGGAGTTATGCGTAATTGTTGTTGGTGTAGGGGAGATTGAGGCAAGTGGCCCACACACTATCTAAGGTCGAGATTAAAATCTCATATAAACCCACATTTCATATAAACCCATTCTTATAACTAGGCATAAGAGTTCTTTTAGTTTTATAACTTTGAGTAATAGCGAATTGAGTAAAATAAGAGATTTTTTTATTATTTTTAAGAAAAATTTAAAAATTGTGAAAAAAATAATACTATTAAACCTTAAGGTATAAAAGTAATTTTAGTCTTATACATTTAGGTATAAGAGCAACGGGTAAGAGTAGGGATGGCAATTTGTCCGAACCCGATCCGTATCCGGAATGATCCGCACCGTAGCGGGGCGGGTTTGGTAGCATTTTTTGAAAACCCGGCGGGTCACGGGGCGGGTTCGGTTTCACCCCTCAACCCGCGGGGCCCCGCCCCGCATACTATTATATATATATAATTACTATAATACCCCTCACCCATTTTAATTATTACCCTTATTCTATTTCTAATTACTATGCGCATAAGGCATGCCCCTCACCCAGAGGCGCGGCTTCATTCACTCTCTCTCTCTCCTCAAATCGATTTCTAGGGTTAGAGCTTCTACGTCTTCCACTCCGCCGCCGTCGCTTCCACGACCTCCTCCGGCCGCCGCTTTACGTCTTCCTCCGGCCACCGCGTCCAGATCTTCCTCCGGTTAGAATGGTAAGTAAATATCTCTCTCTCTCTCTCTCTCTCTCTCGTTCATACCCTATGCTTTCTTTCAGCTTCCTCTTTCTCCCAAAAACTTAGACTCCGAGAGGGATTTCTATCTTTCCTCAATTCCCTCTCCCAAAAGGCAAGTTTTTTCAATTGTTTTCGTTTCTGGGTTAGTTTCTTTTTCACCAATTTCACTTCAATTTTGATATATATATATGTGTATATACATTTTTTTTTGGGTTTTTACACAGAGAACTTCTGTTTTTTTTCTTTCTATTTTTATTATTTTGTGTTAGATTCTATGGATTGTTTTCACTTTCTTGTAATTTGGTCAATATGTTTTTTGCAGTTCTTGTGGGACTAGGATATGTAATTGAATTCATTCCTCTTCTGTTTTTTTTTTTTAAATTATATCATGTTAGTTTCTCTGTGTTATGATTTATGAGCTATGATGAGTGTAAAGTTGGAAACATCCGGCCTGCAATTTTCAGTTCTTTGCCTTTCCTTTTCTTTGCCAAAAAAAATTGAGGGGCGGGGCGGGGCGGGGCGGATACGGGTTTTGCAGTTGGCGGGGCGGGGCGGGTTCGGTACTAGGGGGGTTCTTTGAGGGGCGGGTACGGTTTTGGTCAAACCCGCTCCGTATCCGCCCCGTTGCCATCCCTAGGTAAGAGTAATGTGTAAGCATGAGTTTCAGTGAAATTTTGCAACTTGTCTGAACTTTTACGGGTATGATATCCATGGCTCCTTAATTTGGACGTGGATTTCATGCTCTATTAATCCCCTAAGACCATGTCCAATAAGCGAACTACCAAAAAACATTCAACTACCCTAATATCACGACACCTCATCTTCTCTCTCCATTCACTTAATCATTCAACTACTTTCTCAACTACACCCCCCACAATAAGCTAGTTTAGTTTAAAATTTAACTCCTCTCAACTCATCATTCTATACCCTACCACTTTTTATTTTATTTATAATATTTAATTTTATAATTAAAAAAATAATAAAAATAATAATAATTTATTATTAAAAAATAAATTATTAATATTTTTGTTTATAAATTCGAGATTTTTTTTAATTTTTTTAATTCACACTTAATTATTTTTTTTCGAAGCAATTAAATAAATACGAGAATATTTTAATTTTAATAAAAATTAGAAAAGTTACAATATTATTATAAAAGAGAGAAATTAGAATCAAGCAAGCAGGTATAGTGCATTCATATTTCTTTTTAACTGTACTTTCATTTTGGGTTAATTTTGTTTATCTATTAAATTGGGTAGGAGAGGAATTGGGACCATTTGGCTAAGCGGGTTCCACAATTTTTTCTTCAACCTAGTTGAACCCTTTCAACCCCTTCCCTTCAACCACCCCCCTTTCAACTCCTTATTGCACACACTCAACTAGTTTAACCCCCATTCAACCCTCTTCTCAATCCCTTATTGAACATGATCTAAGGGAATGTTTGATAGTTCGATAAGATTAGTCCCCATTAGTATTAATAAAGAAGAGATTATTACTATAGAAATTAATAATGAGGATAAGAATACTTCAAATTAAAAAATTAAATTGTACTTTTTCTGTTTCAAAATGTTTGTCCCATTTGACTATTTTATTGAACTTTGACCACAAATTTATGAGAGATTAATCATGTTCATGAAATTCTAAAAGTTATTGTTGATAATATTATTAATGGTGAATCAATAGAAATTTTTAGAATTTCATGAACATAATTAAATTGTCATATATTTATGGTCAAAGTTCAACAAAAAAGTCAAATGGGACAAACATTTTGAGACGAAGAGAGTATTTGATAAAAACAATATAAAACAAGACAATTTTAAGTAAAAACTAAATTATTCACATTATATACTTGTTTATTAACAATTTAGATATATTTATGGGTAGTTTTGTTTAAATAATTTTCATCTCGTATTCTATCTATAGTTGGGGAGGATTTAACCGATAAGATGGATAACAAAATGATTTCGATATTTATCTAAAAAAAATTTATATCAGTTTATCGTCTAGTCATCTCGGATCTAAGTTTTCCATCTTGCCTAAAATGCCATTATTTATCTGTAAGTCAAATGGGGATTAAAATATACTCCCTCCATCCGCCTAGTAAGTTCACACTTACTGTTTACACGTTAATTAAGGAGGGAGTATTACTCCCTCCGTCCCACCTTAGTATAGACTTTTTTCCTTTTTCGTCCGTCCCACCTTAGTGTAGACTGCCAAAATTAGAAATTTTTTTATTGTTTTTTATTTGCCCTACCCCACCCACTCATTCTCTCTCTTCATTTTTCACCATACAATTTATTCAACCAACCTACTATTAACTCCACTCATTCTCTCTCTTCATTTTCTACCACACATTTTCATTATCTTAATAGTATTCCTTAGTTATTGTGCCCAAACATTTAGTCTACACTAAGGTGGGACGGAGGGAGTATATTGAAAGTGTTGTGAGTGTGAAAATAAAATAGGAGAGAGAATGAGTGGAGGGAATAGTAAATTATAATGGTTTGTGAGTATTAAAATAATGTAGGAGAGAAAATGAGTGGAGAGAATAGTGATTTAAGATTTCCTTTTTAGGAAAGAAACAAAGTGTGAACTTTGTAAACGGACGCCCAAAATAGAAAGTGTGAACTTTGTAAACGGACAGAGGGAGTACAGTGGATCTTCTGAATCTGATATTTCATTCATGTTACGGAACCTTTTGCAATTTTATGCCTAATTGGTTGTTTTGATGTTTCCTTATTTAACAACTTTTTTCTTTAGCCAGCAACATACATATATATAGATAAACTAGGAAATTAAAATTAGAGTTAGATATATTGTATTTCCTCGATTTTTTTTTTTCAAATAATTCCATTTTAAAAATATAAATATCAAAATAACTTACATTTAAAACTATTTTTTAAAATGTCTAACTTTTAAGAACTCGCCACACGGTGTATCGAGTTCAACATGTTACCGTTGAAACTTGCTACACGGCGTATTGAGTTCAGTTAAATTAGGGTTTAGGCGTTTGAATTAATCGATTGTAATTAACAAAGCAGAACTGTTGGTCTCAAAGGTGGCAACAAGGGTGAAAAAAAGCTAGAGGGGGGTGAATAGCTGTTACAAATTTTTCGTCCTCTTTTAAATACTAAACCTCTAAGCTTACAAAATCGCTTGCAGTTGATAATAAACTGCAAGTAGAAATGTAAAATGCACAGCGAAATATTTAAAGATACAAAGCGATTTTGAGGTGCGATTTTGCAATGCAGTTTTAAGTGCACTTGTAAAACAGAAAGTGAGGTTTGACAATGGTAACTCCAAACATAATTCACAATAATGGATAACTATAATTAAGATCAAACAGAGAAAAAGTAGATAATTAATAATCACAAGAAATAATAAATGCAGAAAAGTAAGAACACAATATTTGGAGTGGTTCAATCGATAAACGATCTACGTCCACTACCAAGATGGTTAGTCTTAGATTTTCTAAGAGTTAGATTTTATATTGAGTATGAGAGAGATTACAAGTTACAAAGTATTCAAACTCAGATCTAAAATCTATTCTATGAAGATCGAATCCTAGACTATAACTAGTGTATCTCAAATGAATAATCTATGTGATTAAACAAGTGAGGTGTGTGTGTTTACAAGATCAAGGCTCTTTGAATCTAAGATGTGAAGAGCACAATGATTCTTGATGTGTTAAGGCTTGATTTCTGGGCTGGGATATATTTCTTGAAGTAGAAGATGAAGATTCAAAGGACTAAGAATTTCTGGACAGAGCTTCAGCTTCTATGAACTCACAGCAAATCAATTTCTCAAGCAATTTTCAAATGGTGAAGATTGGGGGTATTTATACCCAAGTATCAAAGATATAGCCGTTGGACACAGCTGTTGCAAGGACTGTATTGATACTTTTCCATTGGTCCACAAATATCCACTTTTGTCCTTTGGTACAACAGTTGCAGATAAAGCTGATCAGACTCCAGCTGCAAATAAGGTAGTTAGGACACCTGTCACCTTTTCAAGATCCTTGCAGAACTTGTCTGATACTTGATCACGTGACAAGATATGGTGTTTGACTTTTGTCATTGTTGACGTGGATTCCAACAGTAAAATGTGGTTCACTTCAATTCTCCAATCATTGGATGTGGTTTGGTGTAAAGCGGTTGAGATCAAGCGGTTATACCAAAGGAGGTTTGCAAAGTGCGGTCAAGATATTGGAACTGCACAGGTGCGATTCACATATGTGGTTGCACTGCAGTAGTTTAAAAGGGGGTAGTTTCAACAAGGAATTCCACAAGGCGGTTCAGCACGAGCGGTTGCTTGAGTGCGATTTTGAAAGTTTTGAACTGCAATCCTCAAGTTCAATGAGTCTTGTGCCAGTCTTCAAGCCTAGTTTTAACCTATTCTATAAAATGGACTTAGCTAAAAAATTGAAGTCTAAGCTTCATTACATAGTGTTGGATTTTATGGATCCATGTGCAGCGGAATTAAGCATCTAATAACATAAAACTCAAGAGCCCTAAGATCCGTTCTATACAATTAAATTGAATTCCTATGAGATAGAATTTACCAATCTTAATTGCTTTCCGTTCTTGAGCTATCGAACAATCTATTAATGTGATTTTGAATCACAAACTTCGACCTTCAAGACTTGAATCTTCAGATTCGAACTCTAGGCCTTGATCGTCGTACGAGAGAAGACCCTCTAGTAGTATCCACACCTTTGAATGAACCAAGAACAATTCTTGATGATTGCTAGATCCTTAAACCTTAGAAAGAATATTGAGAAACCTTTTGTTGTGATTTTTCCTTAGAAAATTCGGTTAGTAATTAAGGTTCACAGACCTCATATTTATACTACCTTAGTATTAGTATTTGTTTCCTAATCGTATTAGGAAACTGTCTGTAAATCGCCTTTGGCATGTCCTGTCGCACGACCTCTAACAGCCTATGGGCAAGTTATGTCGCGCTATGACTCTTGCCATATCAGGACTTCTCAATTTTCTTCCTTTGATTTAACCAATTCATTTTAGTTGTTTGTGACCCAATAGGATTATATTATGTTGGCAATGAGTCCGATCATATCGACCCTCATAAAACATAAGTGGACTTTAGCAAACCATTATGTCTACCTAAATAACATAACGTAAGAGTTCACGTTTCCAATGGTACACTTCCATTTCTCCCTTTGTCACACGATGTTATATTAAACACAAGTCATAGTCCATGTCAACTTGTATTTGTTCAATGCTTTCTCGATCTCGAGTATAATGATAGTCCAATCGCATTGAGGTATGGCCATACACTTTCATCATTATCACTCATCGAGGTGCCCAAGCAAAACATCTCTCTTTCGAGGGACAAATTCCATCTTGACTTGTCATCCTTCCCATCATGAATTCGATCATACCAAAGATAGCCTTTATAAATATCGTGTTAAGATATCGTTTGACTAAAATCAAACATGACTTTCATCATATGTAAGGTCATGATAATCTCAGGTCTAGGGACTAAATGAAGTGACCATATGAGATTTAATTATGACATTTGATCAAGACATAAATCTCATACGGGTCAAGTCCAGTCACTTGTTCTCTAACAAGTACCCATAAATTTAATGTGCATCTCTATGCATATAATCATCATATGATTATCCATTAATATTTATACTAATTATTCACTTAATAATTAGGGACGGAGATTATTACAATAAATATGCAAAATATATAATAATCAAATAATAAACTTTTCATATAATAATAAATAATGTCAACATATAGGTCTATCAACTATAGGCCTAGGGCATAACACTAACAGTCTCCCACTTGCACTAGGCCCAATCTCCCATGTATCGAATACCCATGGACCTAACATGACCATCATGCTTAGCTTGCGGGAGAGCCTTAGTTAATGGGTCCGCCACGTTGTCATCAGTGTCTACTCTGCATATTTTTACGTCTTCCCTTTCGCATATCTCTCGAATAATGTGGAAACGTCGAAGTATGTGTTTGGATCTCTGATGTGACTTTGGTTCCTTTGCATGTGCAATGGCACCATTATTGTCACATTAAAGTTCATTAGGATCATTGATGCTTGGAACGACTTCCAAATCACTAATGAACTTTTTGATCCAAACAGCTTCCTTAGCTGCATCAGATGCTGCTATGTACTCAGCTTCGATTGTAGAATCAGCGACGGTACTTTGCTTGGAACTTTTCCAACTGACAGTGCCTCCATTCAGCGTAAACAAAAATCTTGTCTGCGATCTGAAATCATCTTTGTCGGTTTGGAAGCTAGCATCTGTGTAACCTCTTACAACAAGATCTTCTTCCATTCCTCCAAAGACCAAGAATACATCCTTAGTTCTTCGTAAGTACTTGAGGATAGTCTTGACTGCTATCCAAGGTGGTTCGCCGGGATCCGATTGGTACCTACTCGTCATGCTTAGAGCACACGAGACATCGGGTCTAGTTGTAGCATTGTGAGAAAAGAATTTTATCTTTTTAGAGTCGCCACCTATATTATTCGATTGGGAACATAGGAAAACCGTTTTGAAAAGAGATTTGAGTTCGGGGCTTAGGTTATGGAATGGGTAGGTCGAGGAGCATCCATTCCACCCGATCCGAAGATCGGTCTTGCTAAAGAAAAGAGAGGTTTTCAATCTTTACAATATATAGAATTAAAGAAAACAAGTAAACCCTAATCAATTTCTTGATTAGGAATATCGGATTGTATGCTTCGAGATCGCCTTCATCGATTGAAGGGACTCTAGGCCAATCCTTTTGATGGGATTACACCACTCTAAAAGTCAATAGAGAGATTGAGAAGAAGAAGAGAAATAGAGGATTTTACCTTGGGTTTAGGGAGTAATCGATTTAGAACGTGATTCTAAGATGTCTTCTCGATCGAGAAGCGATTCGGGCAGAGTTTCAACTCAATATGAGAGTCAAGTCTTGATGTGGACAGAGCTTCGCCTTGATGCTAGGCTTGAGCCTTGATGTTCGTCAATCAACGTGGTTGAAGGACGAATTTAGGAGTTGTTTGTGAGTGATTTGAAGGAGCCTTTCGTGGAAAGAAACCAACAAATTGTGTGTGTTGTGTGAAATTCTGGACCTTTGAAACAGTGGAAGTCACCAAGTATTTATAGGGGTTTAGGAGGTAGAGGTGGAGAGGTAAAACACTCCTAGGAAGCTTCGAACTCAATTCGATTGGAGAACTAGGATTAGATGAGGTTTATCAAGAAAAGAGTTTGAAACGGAGAAGGAGAGTGATTTCGCACATCCCTTGTCGAGGGATATCTCGCGCGAGATATGATATCTCGTGCGAGATATCTAGTCTGATGACTATTTTGTCCTCTTCAGTTTATTCCGTTAGTCAGTTAGGTCCATAACTAACGAGGTTAGTTAGAAACTTAACGAAACATGACGAAATTGATATGCTTTCATCAAAACATAAAAGAGAGACTAAGAGTAGTGTAATCATGATTTATTGGTTTAGAATGGGGTGTCTACAGAGCCCCTCGGCGACAGGTTTTATGAAAGAAGAAGTGTCGTCGATAGAAAAGACATCATTCTGAACATTGGGATGGTCGTGCCGCACGGCTGCCTACGTATCTCTAAGAGAGAATCAGACCAAACGTAGTTCGACTCCAAAACACTAAAAAGTCTATTTTAGGTATTTTGAAAAGCATTTTTGAAAATCGAAGAGGGATTTTTTTTTTTGAAACGGTAAAATCATACTGAGGAATCAAAAGACTTGACCCAATTCTGAAGATACCCCTTTGTTGATGAAGTTGTTGAAGTGTGCCGCCCGAGGTTACTGACGTTCCCGTTGTTGTTGTCGAGGTCACGGACTTGAAGTTTCGCCGCCGCTCAGTACTTTGAAGTTGTCGCCGAGGTCACGGACTTGAAGTTGCTGCCGTCACAGACTTTGATATTGTTGCCGAGGTCACGGTCTTGAAGTTGCTGCCGTCACAGACTTTGATATTGTCGCCGAGGTCACGGACTTGAGGTTGCTGTCGTCACATACTTTGTTGATGTCGCCGAGGTCACGGACTTGAGGTTGCTGCCATCACAGACTTTGCTGGTGTTGCCGAGGTCACGGACTTGAGGTTCTTTGCCATCGCGGACTTCTTTGGTGTTGCGAGGTCACGGACTTGAAGTTGTCGGTTGAGATGAAGGTTACGTCGGCCCACGTAATGCAAGAATATATGCACGATGGTCTCGGATGGACCCGAATGATTCTTACCTTTACGTACTGTCAGCACATAAAGATTCCAAGTAGAGATTTTTTTCAAATTTTAGTTGTTTGACTGGACTTACGTGGTGGTGCTCACGTCTGTTTGTGTAAATGGCCGGTCGGACATTTTGGTGGTAAGTTTATGTATGAGTGTATGGTATACGGACATGTGTATGGATTTGTATTTGAGATGGGTGAACTGTATGAGTGAACTTGTGTTTGACAAGTTGGGACCAAATCAGGTTTATGCAGAATCTGTTGCTAGTCAGCGAGGATGAATTGTTGTAGAATTTCGTTCGATGAGTATCCTTGTGTGAACACATCTAGGTCTGTTGAGAATTTTCATTCTTACTTCTCCTTTGAGTCGTGTCTCTAGGAGGCAAACAACTACAAAATCTGTTGACTGTCGTAATGGCTTTATGTCCAAGGCCCTTTTGCTGTCTCAAGCCCCAAGTTGTTTGCAAGTGGTAGATGACTTTGTGAACAGGCTTGTGAAGCTGCTCTCTTTGATTTGAAGGTGATCGAAGAAGACTCTCCTTGTTGATTTAATTTGAAGAAGATCGAATGACGCTCGATGAAGAAGGCTGAAGAATACTCTCCCTTTGTCCTTTGATTTTTTTTCTTAGTGCGCACCCTGGTTTTTGCCTAGACCGCCCTTTCGGGTTTTCAATCTAGCGGGCATCTCTTTTGCGTCTTTTTTTTTCATTTTTTTTGAAAGTAGTATGTAACTCGAAGAGAACTCAGAGAGAGAAAATCTTATTGAGGAGAGAGAAATGAGATCTCAAGTTAGTTTAGGAGAGACGGACTCTATTAATTGGAAGGTGATCCAAGCATTGACTTTTTGGAGAAGTGTATTCTCTAATGATGAGAGTGAGAAGCAAAGAGGAAAGCCCCTAATGCAGATTCGATTGTTTTGAAGAGTTGAAATAGAGATTGACTAGGGGAGGAAAGGTTAGGAAGCCCCAGTTTTGATGCTTGGAATTCAAGAGTGTGTATGAAAGTGGCTAACAGGAAGCCCCTAGACTCAACAAGAAACGTTACTTGGCTCAAGGATCTAGAAAAGTTGTTCTACCTTTTAATGAACCGTGTATCATCTAGAAATTTCTAAACAAGATTGAGGAGAAAGCCAATCATTAGTATGACTTAAGGGTAAACATTTTTCTTGATACTGAAAGTCTTCTTCACTTGATGTAGGAGGATTTTGAGGAATCCTCTTTTCTTTTGTTGGTATCACTTGACTCCTCTTCTTTGTGGGAGAGTCCTTCTTGCCTTTGTTGAAATTCCATCCTTGTTGTGGGGCGATGAAGGCTTGAGAGTTTTTTTTTTTTTTTTCGATGCTCTATTTTTGCCTAGGACGAATTGAGGAGTTTCGTCCTAGCGAGTTTTTTTTTTTACTCTCAAAGCCTTGAGTTGAGTAGCCCCACTTTTCTTTGGATGAATGTTGACAGCAGCACCTTTGGCTTTCTTCGATTGTTGACTTTTGACTTTCAGTAGGGGTAATGTTTAGCCCTTAAGCTTCCTAAGGACAAATTTCTTCTTAAACTCGCTTAGAAGTCTCTATTTTCGCGATGATTTAGTGAATGGAAGGTCCATTACTTTGCATGAGTTGAATGATATTCATGAGGTAGAACAACTTTAGGGAAAGTGTTTAGGAAAAGAAATTACTTTAATTTATTGAGAAATTTAAGAACAGACTCGATAGTTTAGAAGACACAAACTAGAGGAGGTGAGGAGTACTAGAAAGACAGAACGACTCTTCGAGTTCATACTTGGAAATTTAAAACCTAATCTACTTATATCAAAGGAGAAAGGGAGAGGATAGTGGTAGCCCCAAAGTGGTAAGTGCAGCTTTTCTTCTCGAAGCTTCATTTTTTTCATGGAGTACGAGGGAGAGGATTGGTGATGACGTTGGGACGTTCTAGATCTCCATTGTCAAAGAGGTCTTGGATGATGTCCTTCAAGTGGTGGCAGGAGTTGGTGTCGTGGCCGGTGAAGTTGTGATACTTGCAGAATAAGTGATGAGCATGATTTGGACCCATATCCTTCGGAGGACCACCTTCCCTTGGTTTGATCTTTTCATTTTGGACAAGCACATCGAAGAGTTCTTCTTGAGTGATTCCTTCAATTTTGTCGTAGTGCCTCTTTTTCTTTTCGGGAGGAGGGACAGCAGAATACTTTTCGGTGTTGGGGCGGCTGAGTGCAATAGCGTTGACTGAAGCATCCTTACTTGTAGCGGGTTTGTTATAGCGGAAGTTACTTTCCCTCTTTTTACTTTTGAGGAAGTCGTCAACTCTAATTCCGGACTCGAGGAGTTCATTGAAACTAGGAAAGTAGTTACCGGCGAGCTTCTCTTGAAATTCATCACGAAGGCACTGAAGGAAGATGTGGATTTGCTCTTTGAGAGTAGGCCTTTCGACAATTTCAGTAAGTTTGAGTCTCCATCTTCTAGCAAATTCAGCAAATGACTCATTTGCATGTTGCTTGGTTTGTTCAAGATCCCTCCTAGTAGGGCGGTAAGTGGAGTTGTCTTCAAACTGCCTTTGGAAGACCAAACATGCGGATGACCAATCAAGCCTTGTAGTCATAGGAAGAGACATGTACCAATCCCTTGCAGCACCTTCTAAAGTTTGAGGAAAGCATTGGGCCAAGATTGTGTTATCAACACCCATTGGAAGCATGGCCCAAGTGTAGGTTTCAACATGAGCTCGAGGACAGGTAGTACCGTTGAACTTGGCAATGTCGGGTGTCTTGTACTTGCGAGGAAACTTGGTGATGGATTATTGAAGAGCATCGGGATCAAATGGAATGAATGACCCCTTGGAAGTGTCAAGAGTCGCAAGCTTCTTCTCGAGGTAGTTCTTAGTAACATGGTCACCAAGTTTAGTAGTTTCACCACTGCCTTCTTTCTTGGTTTTAGCACCCTTGGAGGTATGTCCTTCGTCATCAGAGGATGATGAGGAAGAGGATGAATCGGATTCTTCCTTTTTCTTGCTTGACTTCTTGGTTTTCTTATTCACTTTGGTGTAGGATTCCTCTTCATCGGAGGAGGATTCCACTTTCTGCTTTTGCTTTCTTCCTTTCTTGACTTTCAAATCGTTGAGTTCTTTCATGAGGGCGGCCATTTGGGCGTTTTGCTCATCAATTTGCTTACTTTGTTCATCCAACCTAGTCATGGCTTCGATGAGTTGGACCTTAGCATCGTTGAAATCAGCCTCGGTGGTAGAAGGAGAAGCAGACATCGTGTCGAGCTTTGGCAAAGAACCTAGACGTGTAGCAACCGTGTTAAACCATGATCGAGTCCCAACAAGTCAGCTGAATAGGGTGAATGAAGGCTTGAAGGTTTGAAGGTTTTGGCAAAAACACGAAAAGACCGAACACTTATCTCGTACGAGACAAGTAGTCTCGCGCGAGACTTCACCACGGAAAGTCACAATTTTCTGATTTTAATCCTAATTTTGGTCGGACGGAAAATCCGTTTTGGGGGTTTCTAAAGTTCAAGAACCAAACCTAGGGACCTAGGGGTCGGAGTAATCCAAAGTAACATCAAGTTTTGTGCAATAATTTTGATGAGAAAATTTTCTCTTTTTAGGGGCAAATCCGAAGGGACAACCGTAGGAACGTTTTCGAAGGGACAATTCCGAAGCGACAATTTATTGATTTCCTTTCCGTGGATTATTGCACAAAACGATCTTGACAAGGGATTACAAGGACTCCAAGATCAAACCGACCGGTCAAGGAGTGTCTTAAAAAGTCAATCTACATGATATGTGGCAATGCAGGGCTGGAAGGCTAGGCTCCCCGCGATATGACAATCTAGGTGGATTGAATACGCGGAGTGGGATGATCCAACTTCGGAGAGACCGGCGACTAGGTGGTTACCGTCATCCGTCCTTAGTGTGGGTCTCGGGTTTATAGAGGGTATGTAGTGCAATGACAGTTATATATGAGTGCGCGTGTGTGAGAGTCAATCTAGGTGATAGAGTAAAATAGAAAGTTTTTTTTTTTTGAAAACAAAAGAAAACAGATAATGGCCGCACCAAGTGGTTGCCTACGTTTCTCCCAAATTAGGAAGACTCAGGCCGTCGTAGTTCCACTTAAAGATAGAGAAAGAAATAAATAATTCAATTTACAACTCCCGAATCCCCAATGGACCGGACTTTAATTCAATAAAACCCAATCGCACGTAGTTTATAAATAATAATCAATTATTTAAATGGAAAACGATTCGAGTTCTACATCTTAAGGGAGGCCTTAAGATGTGGGAACTCTGCAGATAATGAATTCTGGGATCCCCCTTGCGTGTTCGGCTCTCGTCTTGGACTATGAGATGAACGGGAGAAACCAGAAAGCAACCAGATTGCCGAGGCGATATCTCGCGCGAGATATGATATCTCGCCGCGAGACATGCCTCATCTGAGAGCGAAAAATTCGAATTTACAAATTTTTTTTGAAAACCTCTCTTTTAATTTTGACGCAAGTTTAAGCCTCTTAATTTTAAGTCCCCAGCAGAGTCGCCACTGTAGCGTTGTGAGAAAAGAATTTTATCTTTTTAGAGTCGCCACCTATATTATTCGATTGGGAACATAGGAAAACCGTTTTGAAAAGAGATTTGAGTTCGGGGCTTAGGTTATGGAATGGGTAGGTCGAGGAGCATCCATTCCACCCGATCCGAAGATCGGTCTTGCTAAAGAAAAGAGAGGTTTTCAATCTTTACAATATATAGAATTAAAGAAAACAAGTAAACCCTAATCAATTTCTTGATTAGGAATATCGGATTGTATGCTTCGAGATCGCCTTCATCGATTGAAGGGACTCTAGGCCAATCCTTTTGATGGGATTACACCACTCTAAAAGTCAATAGAGAGATTGAGAAGAAGAAGAGAAATAGAGGATTTTACCTTGGGTTTAGGGAGTAATCGATTTAGAACGTGATTCTAAGATGTCTTCTCGATCGAGAAGCGATTCGGGCAGAGTTTCGACTCAATATGAGAGTCAAGTCTTGATGTGGACAGAGCTTCGCCTTGATGCTAGGCTTGAGCCTTGATGTTCGTCAATCAACGTGGTTGAAGGACGAATTTAGGAGTTGTTTGTGAGTGATTTGAAGGAGCCTTTCGTGGAAAGAAACCAACAAATTGTGTGTGTTGTGTGAAATTACGGATCTTTGAAACGAGTGGAAGTCACCAAGTATTTATAGGGGTTTAGGAGGTAGAGGTGGAGAGGTAAAACACTCCTAGGAAGCTTCCGTAACTCAATTCGATTGGAGAACCGGATTAGATGAGGTTTATCAAGAAAAGAGTTTGAAACGGAGAAGGAGAAAGTGATTTCTGCACATCCTCATTGTCGAGGGGATATCTCGCGCGAGATATGATATCTCGTACGAGATATCTAGTCCACGATGACTATTTTGTCCTCTTCGCCTTATTCCGTTAGTCGGTTAGGTCCAAAACTAACGAGGTTAGTTAGAAACTTAACGAAACATGACGAAATTGATATGCTTTCATCAAAACATAAAAAGAGAGACTAAGAGTAGTGTAATCATGATTTATTGGTTCGAGAATGGGGGTGTCTACACTAGTACATAACATAGCATACATGATAGACTCAATTGTCGAAGCATATGGAGTACCATTCATTTTCTTTCGCTCGTCATTAGTCGTAGGACTTTGAGTCTTGCTAAGAGATATACCATGCAACATTGACAAGTTTTCTCTTTTAGAATTTTCCATTTGGAATCTTCTAAGAACCTTGTCAATGTAAGTACACTTTTGACTTAAACCAATCATTCTTTTAGATCTATCTCTATAGATCTTGATACCAAGGATATATGCGGCTTTCGCCACTATATCTTTTATTGAAAAGCACTTTCCCAACCAGACTTGATGAGTCAGAGTGCCAAGCAGGAATGTCATTTCCAATTAGTAAGATGTCATCGACATACAACACTAGAAATAGTGCTACGCTCCCACTAATTTTCTTGTATACACATGGTTCATCTTCGTTCTTGATAAAGCCAAACTCTTTGATTGCTTCGTCAAAATATAGATTCCAACTCCTAGAAGCTTGCTTCTATACATAAATGGATCTCGCAACTTACGCACCTTATTAGAATTTTTCGGATCGACAAAACCTTCGGGTTGTATCAGATTACGTATACATCCTCAAGTAACTTTCCATTTAGGAAAGCTGTCTTGACATCCATTTGCCATATCTCATAGTCATAATATGCGGCTATGGCAATTAAAATTCTAATAGACTTAAGCATAACTACAGGCAAAAAGGTTTCATCATAGTCGATAGAAAAGACATCATTCTGAACATTGGGATGGTCGTGCATCTTGAATCGATTCCACTTCTGCGAAGGACTTGTGCATCTTGAATCGATTCCACAACTCTTTGTGAATTTGGTTCAGTTTCTACCATTGGTTCAATGTTGTTTTCGGGTTCTCGAATTTCTTCGAGATCTATTTTACTCCCACTGGTTCCTTTGCGAAGAAACTCCTTTTCTAAGAAGGTACCATTTCGAGCAACAAATACTTTCTTCTTGTTTCGGTTGTAGAAATAGTATCCTTTAGTTTCCTTAGGATATTCCACGAAAACACATTTATCAGACTTAGGTGCTAGCTTGTCAGAAGTTAACTTCTTGACATATGCATCCAGTCCCAAATCTTCATGAAAGACAAACTAGGTTTTCTTTCATTCCACATCTCATATGGGGTCTTTTGAACTGATTTGGTAGGAACTCTGTTTATAGTGAAAGTAGCAGTTTCTAGTGCATGTTCCCAAAAGGATAAAGGAAGCTCAACTTGACTCATCATAGAATGAACCATGTCCAACAAAGTTCTATTCCTCCTTTCATACACACCATTCCATTGTGGTGTTCCGGGTGGAGAGAGTTCTGAAACGATTCCACAACTCTTAAGATGATTGTCAAATTTTTGGCTCAAATATTCGCCACCTCGATCAGATCGAAGTACTTTAATAGTTTTGCCAAGTTGATTTTGCACCTCATTTTGAAATATTCGAAATATCTCAAACGATTCACTTTTATGTTTCATTAGATAAACATATCCAAATCTACTATAATCATCGATGAATGTTATGAAGTACTGAAATTCTTCCCTAGCATTGCTACTCATAGGTCCATATACATCAGTATGTATGAGGCCTAATAAGTCGCCCGCCCTTTCACCAGTTTTGGTAAATGGGTCCTTGGTCATCTTTCCAAGTAAACAAGATTCGCATGTCTCATATGATTCATAATCATGTGAGTCTAAAAATCCATCTTTATGGAGTTTAGAAATGCGTTTCTCATTTATATGGCCAAGACGACAATGCCATAAGTAAGTGTGGTTTACATCATTGGGTTTAGATTTCTTGTTAATGTTATAGACATCATTATCACGATTTTCAACATCAAGGATATAAAGGCCATTGAATGAAATAGCAAGACAATAATGCATATCACTCTTGTAAATAGAAAACTTCTTATCACATATATAAGAAAATTAAAACCTTCATTATCCAAATTTGAAATCGAAATAATATTATTACTTAAAGTCGGAACGTAATAACAATTGTTCAAAGCAAGTATTAGTCCACTAGGTAAAGTAACTTCAAAGTTTCTACGGCTAATGCAAAGCAACTCTTGCTCCATTCCCCACACGTAGGTCCACTTTACCATCTTTCAAGCATCCTTCGTTCTTTAGACCCCGCACATTTAAACAAATGTGAGATCCACATCCGGTATCCAATACCCAAGAACTAGAAGTAGATAGAAATATATCTATAACAAAGATACTCACGAAGTCGAAGCAACACCTTTGCTCTTCTTCAAAGGCTTCCTTGTATTTTAAGCAGCTTTCTCCTCCAATGTCCAATCTCATTGCAATGGAAGCGGAATCGGGTCCTCTTGGAACTTGGGCTTAGCCTCTTCGATTTGACACCCTCTTTGGTTTTGGCAACATTTGCTTTAGGATTAGCAACTTTTGCCTTTTCCTTACCCTTGAAACCTTTCCTTTTGTTAACCATCAACACTTGATCGATTTTCTTTTGACGATATTGGTTTCCGCAGTTGTTCAACATTTGAACTAACTCGAAAGGTTCTTATTCATGCCCCCATGTTATAGTTCATTATGAAATTACTAAAACCTTCGGCAATGAATTCAATATCATGCCGCAGCCAACTCTTGGCTAATTGGAAAAGCGAGCCTCTCAAGATGCTCGATGTGGCCCTTCATCTTTAGAGCATGGGGACCAACAGCTTGTCCTTCACTCATCTTGCATGAGGTTAGGGCCTTAACTGTGTTATACCTTTCCTGCCTTGCTTGAACTTGGAACATTTCCATCAGTCGATTGTTTAGATCAACTGTCCCCAAGTGCTCAGGATCCTTCAAGGCTATTGCACATGGCGGAGAGCATGAGGCAACCAACATCGCGACATCACGCTTATGCTTCGTATATTGATCCTTCACTGCCCTGGTAGCATTGGCAGCAGGTTCAGGTGGAACAGGTTCCTCGAGAACGTACAATTTTTCCTCTTGTCTGAGAACAATTCTCACGCTACGGATCCAATCCATATAGTTTGTACCATTCTCTTCCAACTTTTCCTTCTCAAGGACAGATCGCAGTGACAGATGATTATTGTTTGATGCCATTTATTCTACAAAAAGATATACATAAAATTTGAACACAAATAAGCAAATATATTATATGAGAAGTATAATGCATTTACATGAAAATAAATGCTCCCACTAAATTATACACCTTCCAATGCAAATAAGCATAATATACATTTAATGGGCTAAGATCCAACTTTAATTTAATTTCAAGTTTGCTATGGCAAATGGCTCAAAACTAAATTAATTATGTAGAAACATCAATCATATCACATATATGACTCTTAGATCTTTTATGAGATTTATTCAAGACATCATATGTCTAAGCATATTTTAATCTCATCTTATGCCTTGGGTCCAAAACCATTTTGATAACCCAATTAAGTTCATTCACTTTAAACGTATATGAACCACCATTTCCTCATCTTGCTCGCAAACGAATAGAATCAAAGTACCTTGCTATGGCAAGCCCACCCAAAACTATCCGAGTGATCTCAAGTATTTTAATCATTGATTGGCATAAAGAACTTAAAAGTTAAAAAGAAGGTTCTTTAAAGCAGATTATAAGCATATCAGCAAAGATAATCATAATCGCGCACTGTAAGTTCCTGTGAAGATAGGTGAGCCACAAGGACTACTTACGTATCAAATCTCTCCTTCGACTTGAACTTTCCTTGACATGCATAATTAGAATACCAACTACGATTTGCAACATAATCAATAATTTGTATCAGACTTGTTTCTCACAAACAATCAGATTCCTTCAAATTTTCACAACGTAAACCGACTTGTTTCTCATAAACAATCGGAAAACCAAAATTTTAATGTTTCAACTAAACATTCAGGAAATTATAATTCAATGTTTCAACTAAACATCTAACAAAGCTCTTAACACATAAGAACATATAATTCATGCATCGCAACAATTAATAAAATCATATTTAAATCAATTAAGCATGCATAAACAATGAATTAATCTAGCATAGCCCTATAAATTTAATTTCCAGAAATTTATAGCATCCAGATTAAGACAGAAACATATCATATTATAAACATAATCACAGATTAGCAAGGAAAAATTAACAAACTGATTCTGTCCATATCAGGCATAGTCTGTCGCGTGACAGACTTCAATGAGTCCTGATCCGTCGCGCGACCAGGCGAGTCCATCGACGCCTACGGCAATCTCTCTCGTCGCATGACATTGAGTTGCCGTAGCGGCCAACTCGTCGTGTAACGTAAGCCAACTCGTCGCGTGACGTAATCCAACTTGCAGATTTTCCAAACTTCAATCAATTCCAATCATAAACCAATTAAATCACATAAAACAACCTTTTAACATATTTAATTCAACATAATCAGAAAACGATTTTCAATTGTTTCACATAAACAATCAAAATTCTACCGCATACAAAAACATGCAACGAACATATAAACAATTTATATAAACATTCTAGCATGTTAATTCAAACTTAACCATACGAACGGGGCTCTGATACCACTGTTGGGTTTTATGGGTCTATGCGCAGCAGAATTAAGCATCTGATAACACAAAACCCAAGAGCCCTAAGATCTGTTCTATACAATTAAATTGAATTCCTATGAGATAGATTTTATCAACCTTAATTACTTTTCGTTCTTGAGCTATCGAACAATCTATTAATGTGATTTTGAATCACAATTCTTGATGATTGCTAGATCCTTAAACCTTAGAGAGAATATTGAGAAACCTTTTGTTGTGATTTTTCCTTGGAAAATTCGGCTAGTAACACAGACCTCATATTTATACTACCTTAGTATTAGTATTTGTTTCCTAATCGTATTAGGAAACTGTCTGTAAACCGCTTTTGACATGTCCTGTCGCGCGACCCTCTAAATGCCTTACTGGGCAAGTTATGTTGGCGCGATGACTCTTCGCCATATCGGGACTTCTCAATTTTCTTCCTTTGGTTTAACCAATTCATTCTAGTTGTGTGTGACCCAATAGGATTATATTATGTTGGCAATGAGTTCGATCATATCGACCCTCATAAAACATAAGCGGACTCTAGCAAGCCATTATGTCTACCCAAATAACATAACGTAAGAGTTCACGTTTCCAATGGTACATTTCCATTTCTCCCTTTGTCACACAATGTTATATTGAACACAAGTCATGGTCCATGTCAACTTGTATTTGTTCAATGCTTTCTCGATCTCGAGTATAATGATAATTCAATCGCATTGGGGTATGGTCATACACTTTCATCATTATCACTCATCGAGGGGCCCAAGCAAAACATCTCTCTTCGAGGGACAAATTCCATCTTGACTTGTCATCCTTCCCATCATGAATCCGATCATGCCAAAGATAACCTTTATAAATATCGTGTTAAGATATCGTTTGACTAAAAATCAAACATGAACTTTCATCATATGTAAGGTCATGATAATCTCGAGTCTAGGGACTAAATGAAGTGACCATATGAGATTTAATTACGATGTATTTGATCATGACATAAATCTCATACGGGTCAAGTTCGATCACTTGTTCTCTAACAAGTACCCATAAATTTAATATGCATCCCTATCGCATATAATCATCATATGATTACAATAAATATGTAAAATATATAATAATCAAATAATAAACTTTTCATATAATAATAAATAATATCAAAATATAGGTTTATCAACTATAGGCCTAGGGCATAACACTAACACATATGGTCCTAAAGTCCTTAAAATATACAGGAGGTTATGATATCAATCAAATCTTAAGCTAATCTAGGAGGGTTAAAATATACATACCCAACAATCTCCCTATTTGATTGATGCCATTACCTACTATAGCAAAAGCAAACATTGTACTTAGTAAAAACATGTCCATAGGAATAAACATGGTAAGTCATGTCCCAAGTCAATGCACACACTAGCTTAAGCTATAGATTTCTATACTATTAAAATATTGAAAAACTTACAATTTAACAAGTATAGAAATGCATTCGGCACTTGAAAATATGAGTTTAAGTTTAAAGTGTTGTTTAAGGCGAATGTTTAAACTTCATTTCAAAAGAATGATTTTAAGTAGAAAAATATTTGAATGAGGTTTAAGATCATAAGCGGTTTCATTGTTCTACAAACAAGCGGTTTGATATGAACAAAGTTTTGGAACCATGATGCAATTTCCATTAATTCCTTAAGCGATTACAAATACAAGGAATGAAAGAAAATTACAAGGGTTACAAAAACAAAAGAAGTTGGACAAAAATTACGGTGAGTGCGGTCCAACTTACAAAAAGAATTCACTACAAAAAGGGTTACAAGGCGTAAGCGGTTCATTCTTTGGGGCCATTTCTGACGCTGGCTAGCTGCTGTGATCAACCAGGATCACGAGCTTGATTTGATGCGAGAAGTCTCTGTCTTCAAAGCTCTTCTAATCTTTCGACCTCTTCAACAGCTTCTTCCTTGAGCGGTCACTAATCTTCCAAGAGTGGTTTCTTGAGTTGCAAGCCTAAGATTAGCATCACTAACTGCCCTAGAATTTCCTCCGACATGAACAGTCAGGTCTTCGATTAGAGTATGGAAGGAGGTATTCAATGAGTTGAACATAACATGGATCTCCCCGAACTGGCTGATGCAGGAGGAAATAGCTTCTTTCATAGGATCCAGATCAACAGACACCTTTAAGGAGGTTTTTAACTCATGGATTGTAGATTCAAGCTTGGAGTTAAAACCTATCTTGAGATTGTCTAGGCGGTCATTGAATTCATCCTTGATTTCATTCAGCTTAGCCTTTAAGGAATCTTCTAGAGTATTTGTCTTGATTTCTAGCTGAGATTTGACTGTATCAATTTTAGATAAAACATTTGTCTCAACTGCATCCAAAGCGGTTTGAAAGTCTTGAGAGGGAAGCGGTCGAGAGTTGATTGATTGGAGCAGTTCAGCTTGAAGGGATTCCAAGGCTGTCTTGGAGGAGTTGGAGAATTGGTTGAGCATATCCTTCAGCTGGGTGGCTGATACATTGTCTCCCAAAGTTTGAATTTGAATGATTCCATCAGCTAAATCTTTTCAAAATCCTTCAAAACAGGTTTCAGCTGAGGATTTAACAATGTTTGCTATATCCTTCTCCCCCTTAATGGCATCAATTCTCATGGCAAAATGTTTCAATGAATTTTTGTGTTCATCCATCTGGAGAGTTTGGGAGGCAATCAGATGGGCCTGAGTTTCAACAGTTTTCAGAAGGGAGCGATTGGAGGCTTCAAGAGTTGCATTAGATGCAGTTAACTTGATGATATGGCCTTGGTTAATTAGGAGTTGGTTTGAATGAGGTTAAGAGTTGAAAGTATTTGGGAGTAGTCAGAAGAAGGAAGGGTGGTTGAGGCGGAAGGAATATGAGTGAAAGAAGGAGGTGGTTGAGAAAAAGGTAGGAGGAGTGATTTGGGGTAATTGGGTAAAAAGGGTTTGGAATACACGAGAGGCATGAATAGTATAAGGTGAGGCGGTTGAAGTTGGAATGGGTAGTGTTTGGGGCAAGGTAGCAGGGGCGGTTGGAATAGGGGTGGTTTGAATAAGGGTGGTTTGAATAGAGGTGGTTTAAATAGGAGTGGTTAGGATTGGAGTGGTTGGGATAGGAGCGGTTGATATAAGGGTGGTTTGAATAGAGGTGGTTGGGATATGAGCGGTTGGTATAAGGGTGGTTTGAATAGAGGTGGTTGGAATAGGAGCGGTTGGGATAGGAGTAGTTGATACAGGAGTAGTTGAAACTGGGGCAGTTAGAGGAGGAATTGTGGAAGTTGGAAGAGTTGTAGTGATTGGATTTGTATGCGAGGAAGGGGATTTTTGTGGCTGAGGAGAGACAGGAGGTGTTTGGGCACGGTCTGAAGTAGGAGGGGTAGTTTGGCGTATGGGAGAATGAGAAGGAGAAGGAGAAGGAGTTAGATCCCTAATTTTGGAAGTGGAATGAGCTGGGCCTGCTGATGGTTTGGAGGTCCATTCAGTAAAGGCAGGGGGTAAAGGGTTATCTTGGTTTAGAGGGGTGTGGAAATCAGATTGGGAAGATGAATGTGAATTATATTGAGAAGAGGATGACTTATCAAAATAAGAAGAGGTCTCACCAGGAATCTTTACATGGGTTTGGGCAACACGATGAAGAAATAGTTTTGGCCCTTTGGTGGGGGTTGTCTTTTTGGCCATCATTTTATATCTCCTCTTTTTGGGATTCTGCCCCTGAGCGGTTTCGAGCTCTAGGAGGTTGAGTAGGGAGAGCGGTTGATGGAGATTTGGCAGGTGAAGGCGGTTGGTTATAAATTGGTGAAGGAGGTTGGTTTTGAATAGGTGAGGAAGGAGGAGTTTGAACTGGAGGTTGAGTTGGAGGTGGAGGCGGTTGGGTTTGAGGAGGGGGTTGCGGTTGAGCTTTCGGTTGGGGTTCAGAAGTGGTTGACTTACCCTTAGCAGCTTTCCTTAACTCAGCATTTCTTTCCAACTTGGCTAGCTTGGCTCTGTAGAAAGCAGCCTGATCCTCTTCAGATAGGTTGGCAGTTGCAGCTTTAGCTTTCTTGGCCTTTGAGAATAATGGAGCAATTCCAGCATCTTCTTCTTCCTCTTCAACCTCTTCATCAGATTCATTCAACAGATCCATCTTCTTATTTCCTTTAGAACTAGGACCAGCACCAGCGGTTGCAGCACGCGGTTTTGCTGAAGTGGTCTTAGTTCTCTTGACAGGCGGTTCGATTGCAGGATTTTTCTTCCTTGAGACCTTCTTGATGGCTTTCCCAATTGCTGTGACAGCGGTCTCAGGAGTCATCTCAACATAGAATTCCATTGGTTGATGAGTATCAGCATCATACAGGAATTTGTATTCAGCATTCCCAAAAGAGTATCTAAATTTATGACACACCCTTAATCCAAGGGATTCTTCATCACCCCAATGCACAGACAGGTTAGGAGTGGAGATCCTCAAATCTTCCAAATGTTGGTAGCTGGCAAAAAGGGCGGTTAGGAGCCTGCAGAAGGGTCTCCATCTCATCTCTTCATTCTTCTTCTTGGATTGATAGGTGTCAATGGAATTGGCTAGCTCTCTCATAAGGATCTTGGGCCAATTGAGTTTGATTCCATTGTATATTGCACAGCAGTACATCCACTGTTGGGAGGTGAAGTTATTGTGATTTCCAATTTTTCCACAAATAGACTTCCCTACAAGATAGCATAAGTGGCTCATCATCTCACCAAACTCTTTCCTTGGTTTCTTCTTATAATACACAGACAATGAGGAGAGTTTAACTGTAGAAGAAGCGGTTGCATCCATCACCTCTTGATGACTTCCTCATGGGCACCAGAAACATGAAAATCAAAAGTACTTCGAATGTCCAAGTAATCAATAGAAACATCAAATCCTTCAACAGAGGCAACTAAGCAGTTGATCTTCTTTCCATCAACTAGCTCTCTTTCACCAGCCTTTGCGGTTGATAAAACTGATCAACAAAAGAGGGAATTGTAAAAGATTGCTTCTTGTTGAAAAGAGGAAGGATCCCAGAAGCATTCATCCTTCTAATTAACTCTCTGCCTAGGGCATCACTCTGAAGTTCAGCCTCTATTATTTCATACCCTGGCAAGAAAAATTTTGGTTCCTAATAAGTAAAATATAGAGGTTAGATCTATTAAACAGATTCACAGTACACAGGCGGTTTGGGCACTTTTGCGGTCAGCAATGGTGCGGTTCGAAATGTTAATAACTTCAAACCCCAAGTGAATTGTGAATACAACTAAAAGAAAAAGGAAAATATAATAGAGAGGTTACTAGTACGTGGCATTGTAATCCAAAGTTATCCCACACATGCAAGCAGTGTTTTGGAGGGGAAGATTATGGTGTCCAGCCTATATACTAAGTAAAATCTCAAAAACATTAAGCATGCAGTTGCAAAGGATTAATACAAGTGGTTAACTGACATGCGGTTTCACTGATACTTAACATGCGGTTTGAAACAATTGATAAGCGGTTGCAAGAATGCAGTTTCAAACAAGGGAGCATGCGGTTGATGTTCAAGAAGTAAATCCATAAATTTATTGAAAATAATCAAAGTGTGGAAAACATGATTGAAAATCACATGAGCCAAAATATACAAAATTTTCACAAGGCAAATGAACAGTTTTTTTGAGGACATGATGAACACGAAAAACAACAAGAACATCAAGAACAGAGATTCATCAATAGTTCACCAAAATCAGCAAATAACATATCAAAATGATCACAATGAGCAAGGGATTACCAATATCACAATAAAAGTCCAACCTTTGCTCAGAATCAACAAGAATAAGCAAGAACACTAAAGTGGGTTTTCAAAAAGTTCAAACTGAAAAATCCAAAATCAGTGTTCAAAACAAGCATTGATCATACAATAAAGTGCATAATCAGAATCTAAATGATAATCCGAACAAAACCTAAGTATTTTCATCCAACATGACTAAGAAATGAAGCAGATATGAACAAAGTAAAATAAAGGGTTTCGAAGGTTTTAAGGCTTAACAATGGTTGTTCAAAAAATCAACATGGTAAAGAATGATTTGAATATAACTAAAGAGTTAGGGTTCAGAAATCATACCATGTCTGTGAAGGGTGTCTTGGGAGCCATTGAAAAAGGTTTGAAAAAGTTTAAGGTTTATGAAGATTTTGGAGGAGAGAGAAAGAGTGAGTTGGTAGAGAGAAAGGACTGCGTGTAGAGATGACAGAGGTGGAAGAGTTGAAATTGTGGTGCTTGATTGTTATTTATAGGTAATTTTCAGAATGTGATCAGTTGAGAAGACAGTTTGATTATCCCATAAAATGAATCATTGCCTCTGTTGCACCCTTTCATCTTCTACACCTTAGCCAATGACGGCTGACAAGAGAGCTTTTAATGCTAATGTTCCCTTTGCATTAAATGCATTTAAATTTTGAAATAACGTGGGAAAACATTTGCAAAAATACCCTTATGCCAAAATGAGGACTGAAATGAAAATAAGAAAACTTACCTGGAGTCTACGTGGCATGTGCGGTTAAAAAAATAAAAAAAAGTTAAAAGCAATTGAAAATTCCAAGTTTTGAACGCGGTTGATGAATAAGCGGTCAGAATGCAGCATGCGATTAGAACTACGCGGTTTGCTGCAAGCGGTTGACTACTTGCGATTTGGATACACGCGGTTCAACAGGGCGAGGTTTGAAACCTCAACAGGAAATTCAACCTATACTCAACACACAAGTTAGCAAATAAGAAGTATGGAATCATTTCAGTTCAAGCATACTCATTTCTCCTCTGAGGAAAGAAAACCTCTTGGAGTCTAGAGCTTTGGGGAGGATATCAGCAATCTGGTTGTCTGTCCCCACGAACTCTAAATGGATATTCCTCTTTTCCACATGGTCTTTGAAGAAAAGATACTTGATATCTATATACTTGGTCTTGGAATGCATGACAGGGTTGTTGGAGACTGAAATTGTTGAAGTATTGTCACACATGATAGGGCAATTTTTTTCTTCAATTCCATAGTCCACCAACTGCTCTTCATCCAATGGATTTGACAGCAACAACTTCCAGCAGCAATAGCCTCTGTGGTTGACACTGAAACTGAAGCTTGCTTCTTGCTGGCCCAGGCAACTAGTCTATTTTCAAGAAAATGACAAGTCCCACTAGTGCTTTTCCTGTCAATTGTACAAGCTGCATAATCTGCATCTGAATAACCTACGAGATTGAAGTTCGAATCTTTGGAATACCAAAGACCAAGGTTAGTGGTTCCAGATAACTCTCGGATTATACGCTTGACTGCAATTAAATGTGCTTCTCTTAGATCTGCTTGATAGCGTGCACATACACAGACGCTAAACATGATATCGGGCCTACTAGCTGTTAAATAAATTAATGAGCCAATCATACCTCGATATAAGGTTTGATCAACCTTCTTACCTTTTAGATCCTTATCTAGCTTATTGCCGGTGGCCATTGGAGTATCATATGCTTTTGCATTTTCTAGTCCAAACTTCTTTATCAACTCCTTGGTGTATTTGGCTTGGCTGAGGAAAATACCTTCTTCGCATTGCTTGATTTGAAGCCCGAGGAAGAATGTTAATTCTCCCATCATGCTCATCTCAAACTTGCTTTTCATTAGCTTTTCAAAACGCTTACAAAGTAACTCATTAGTAGAACCAAAAATAATATCATCGACATATATTTGAACAAGTAAAGTATGCTCATTATATTTGGCAATAAAAAGAGTTGTATCAATTTTACCGCGTTTAAATCCTTTTTCTAGTAAAAATTTAGAAAGAGTCTCATACCATGCCCTTGGAGCTTGCTTAAGTCCATACAAAGCTTTCTGGAGTTTGTAGACATGATTGGGAAATTTGGAGTCTTCAAATCCAGGTGGTTGGGCAACATACACGGTCTCTTGCAGTTCACCGTTGAGGAAAGCACTCTTCACGTCCATTTGATATAACTTGAAACGCTTGAAAGAGGCGTAGGCTAAGAAGATTCTGATAGCTTCCAATCTTGCAACTGGAGCAAAGGTTTCATCATAATCAATTCCTTCTTCTTGCCTATATCCTTGTGCAACCAACCTTGCTTTATTCCTTGTGATGCTTCCATTCTCGTCCATCTTATTCCTAAACACCCACTTAGTTCCTATCACTCCTTGATCCTGAGGTCTAGGCACCAATGTCCAGACCTTGCATCTTTCAAACTGGTTGAGTTCTTCTTGCATAGCAACAACCCAACGGCAATCTGAGTGGGCTTCATCAATCTTCTTGGGTTCAACTTGAGATAACAAGGAAGTATGCTCATCATAGTTCGATCTCCTTGTTTGAACACCGAAAAACAGATCACCAATCACATTAGAGAGAGGGTGACTGCTGACTTCACGAACCTCCGGGGGTAAGTCTGGTTGGACTGAGGTTTGCTGAAGATCTTCAATTGGAACATCGTTAGATCCTTCAACAAAGTCATAGAAGGTAAGTTGACGAAGAGGTTCAATAAGCTGGATGGGGGAATTCTCAACTTCTTCTTCCCTTGGAGTTGCATCTGGAGTGGAAACTTCATGTGGGATTTCAAATGTGCGGTTTGAGGGAATTTCAGTTGAGGGTGCTGGATTTTGCGATTGAGGTTCAGGTGCGATTCTAGATGGTTCACCTGTTTCATTATGCTCAGCAAAATCATCAGCAACATTTGGAGCCAAATGTGGCTCAAGGAGAGAATGCTCATCGAATGTAACATGGACAGACTCAACTATCTTTAAACTAGTTTTATTAAAAACACGAAAAGCTTTTGAATGTTTAGCATACCCAACAAAAATACCTTCATCGGCCTTGGCTCCGAATTTACCTCTATTTTCTCTTCCGTTGTAGAGGATAAAGCATTTGCAGCCAAAGATCTTGAAGAATGCAATGTTGGGGGTTCTTCCTCTCCATAGCTCATATGGAGTCTTGTTATAGGTTTTGTTGATGAGGGAGTGGTTCTGAGTGAAGCATGCTGTGTTGATTGCTTTAGCCCGAAATACCGAGGCACTTGGCTTCGTATATCATTGTCTTTCCACCTCAATCAATGTCCTGTTCTTCCTTTCCACAACCCCATTTTGTTGTGGAACACCACGTTGAGAAATTGTGATCAATCCCATGGTCATCACAATACCGAGCAACACCGTTGTTCTTAAATTCTGTTCCATTATCTGATCGAACACTAACGATGTCGTCTTCTTTTTGAGTTTGGAGCCGCCTAAAGAGTGCGGTTAAGATGTCATAGCAATCATCCTTAGAAATCATCATCTCAACCCATGTATATCTTGAATAATCATTCACAAACACTGAAGTATCTCTACTTCCTCCAATGCTGGCAGTGGTTACGGGTCCAAACAAATCTATGTGAAGCAGTTGTAAGCATCTTGAAGTTGATGGAGCGGTCTTGCTGGTGAAAGACGACGCGGACTGCTTACCAAGTTGGCATGCACTGCATTTCTCAGGATTGTGGTCAGCCACTTTAGGTAAACCACCAACGAGGTTTTCCCTTCCAATCATTGCTAGATACTTGAAGTTCAAGTGGCTCAACCTCTTGTGCCATAGCCAACTATTTTCGCTCACATTTTTAGCTACAAAAAAGAGAGTAGTAATACTACATGCAGAATCTAGATCAATAACGTAAATATTACTCTTACGAATCCCTCTGAGTAGGGTGACTCCAGAAATGCTATATTTGATAAAGCAGTTTGATGACGTGAAGTTGCAAAGTATTCCTTTGTCGCAGAATTGAGAAATTGAAAGGAGGTTGTGCTTGAGTCCTTCAACAAGAGAAACCTTCTCAATGGTTAGGTTTCCTCTCCTTATTACACCATATCCAATGGTCTTTCCTTTGTTGTTGTCACCAAAGGTTACAGACGGACCACTTGCTTCAATGACATCTTCGAGTAATGATCTATCTCCAGTCATATGTCTTGAGCAGCCACTGTCAAGATACCATTCATTATCCTTGGAGTGACCAGCCATTAAGCAGAGGACCTGAAATGTAAACATTAAGAACGAGGTCCCCCTTTATTCCTTGGGTCCTGAAGTTAGCAACCCTTCACGACCCACACCTGTTTGACAGAAGGAGGTTTGCTCTTCCTGGCATTGGATGTGAACCGCAAAAGGCATTCTGCAGCCTTGTGACCTAAACCATCACACACAGAGCATTTATAAAAACTACAAGCATCATGAGGTTTTACTAACTCCTTACTTTTCTTAGGAGTTGCATGCGGTTTGGGAGGAGCGGTTGCAGCCTTGACAAAGGGAACTGGCTTTGGTTTAACCACGTATTTTCTAGGAACGCTCTTCTTGCTTTTGAAGGCAGGAGGAGCGGTCGAAGAAGAAGGGTGGTCAGCCTTGCAGTTGCCAGCACCACCTGTTCCACCAGAAGCGGTTGGAGCAGGGATACGGCCAACTCCATAAGCCATTTCCTCTGAAGCTACACTCTCAGAATCCTTTGCCTTCATCTGAGATTTCTTCCCATATTGTTTCTTTGGGTAGACATAATGAAAATTTTGATGTCCTTTACCCTCCCCTTTGGAATTTCTTTAGTTAGTTTCAAAATTTCCTCATCCTTTTCACAGCAGGATGCACACTTCTCCTCTTCACCAGATCCAAATCCCAGACCGTCCTTAATTCCACTGGGAACTTGGGCATCTATAATTTGATCCATGGTGACTTTTGACTTTGTCCACCCATCAATGATCCTTAGGAGATCGAGTTTCTGGGCAACTAGGTCATCATTTCAGAGTTGAAGTGCAGCAACCTTAGTTTCAAGGATGCGGTTTTGGTCAGCAAGAGGAGTCATACTTTTGATTTTTTCCTTAAGATTTGAAATTTCAGACCTCATCACAGTTTTCTCCGTCTTGTACTGAGAAAGTTCATCATGAGCTAAGCTTAAGGCTTTCTTAACATTAGAGAATTTGTGGATCATCATTTCTGCTTCCTTGAATATTCTTTAAAGTTTGGAAGTTTTGTAGAAACCTCATCTTCCTCCATATCTAGCGACTCGATTGACTCAGTATCTGACTCATCGGAAGCATCTGCAACTAAGCAGAGATTAAACTCTTCCGTTTCTTCATCACTTCCATCATCAGAATCTGTTTCAATCCAAGTTGCTAATTCCTTGGAATTCTCTTCCTCTTCAGCAACCATACCCTTACGACGAGAAAATTTCGCAGGAGTGGTTTTTTTTTGTTCATGTATTCGTATTTAGGCTGTGGACACTTAGATGCAAAGTGACCAGATTTTCTACAGTTATAGCAAACTAGATCACTCTTTTTCTTTGTATCTGCAGCCTTTGAAAATGTTGCTGGAGGTTTGCCTTTTGAAAATGATTTTGTGAAAGGTTTTGAGGATTTTCTAAATTTTTTAAATCTTTTCACAAACATGGCAAAATCATTATCATCCATCTCGATGAGTGATGAGGTTGATATGGAAGAATCAGCGGTTTGATTGGATGTGGATGGTTTCTCCTCATGTTCCACGATGGACATGGAAAGCGATTTGGTTTTCCCTTCAATCTCTTCAATATGATTTAATTTAAGCTCATAGACTCTAAGATTTACATACAAGTTACTTAACGACCAAGTATTCAAAACTTTGGAGTTTCTAGAGAGGTAGCCTTATTAACCCATCTAGAACCTAGAGCAGCTAGGAAAGTCATATTGATTTCCTTATCAGTTAAAGTTTTGCCAAGAGATTTACAAGCATTAACTACCCCAACATAGTGGTCGTAGGTTTGATGCAAGGTTTCGTTGGATTTTCTGTTGAAGTTGTTGTAGGATCTTTCAACATCATATAATTTGTTCTCCTTGCATTCGTCATCACCTTCGAGGTAGCTCTCTATGGCATCCCACATCTGCTTTGCAGTTTTGAGATACATCACCTTTTCAAGGGTTGAAACGGGAAGGGTTCCAGAAATGATATTCCTTGCCTTGTTATCCAAGGCAGCTAGTCTCTTCTCTTCATCTGACCACTCATCTTTTGGCTTTTTGACTTCTGGAATTTCTGTATTGGTGGTTGCATCAGTGTTGGCCTTCATGGGAACAAACGGGCCATTGATCACGCATTCCACTAGCATTTCATCAATAGTTTCCAAATGGATAAGCATTCAGCACTTCCAGATGTCAAAGTGGTCTTCGTCCAAAACTGGAATGTGTGAATAGTTAATAGTTGTCATTGACTTTGAGTTTGCCATATTGATTCGGCACACAAGCTGTTAAGCTTGAAAAACAGTGGTTTTAAAATGTGTTAATCTCTAATACCACTTGTTGGTCTCAAAGGTGGCAACAAGGGTGAAAATACAGCTAGAGGGGGGGTGAATAGCTGTTTAAAATTTTTCGTCCTCTTTCTAAAAATAAACCTCTAAGCTTACAAAACCTCTTGCAGTGTGTAAGAAACTGCAAGTAGAGTTGTAACATGCACAGCGGAATATCTGAAGATACAAGCGGTTTTGAGGAGCGGTTTTGTAAAGCGGTTTTGGTGCAGTTTTCTGAGCAGTTATAAAACTGAAAGTGAGGTTTGACAATGTTAACTCCAAACACAATTTCACAATAATGGATAACTAAATAAAGATCAAACAGAGATAGTGATAGATAATCAGTAAGCACAAGAAAATAAATGCATAAAAGTAAGAACACAATATTTGGAATGGTTCAATCGATAAACGATCTATATCATCTACCAAGATGGTTAGTCTTGGATTTTCAAGAGTGATTTTACTATTGAGTATGAGAGATTACAAGTTACAAAGATCGATACTCAAATCTAAAATCTTTTCTATGAAGATTGAATCCTAGACTATAACCAGTGTATCTCAAATGAATAATCTATGTGATTAAACAAGTGAGGTGTGTGTGTGAGAACAAGATCAAGGCTCTTTAAATCTTGAGATGTAGAGCACAATGATTCTTGATGGTGTTAAGGATTTATTTCTGGGCTGGGATATATTTCTTGAAGGTTGAAGATGAAGATTCAAAGGGTTGAATAATTTCTGGGCAGAGCTTCAGCTTCTTATGAACTCACAGCAAATCAATTTCTCAAGCAATCTTCAAATGGTGAAGATTGGGGGTATTTATACCCAAGCATCAAAGATATAGCCATTGGACACAGCTGTTGCAAGGACAGTACTTGATGCTTTCCCATTGGTCCACAGTAACCACTTTTGTCCTTAGGAACTGTAGTTGCAGGTAAAGCTGATCAGACCTCAGCTGCAATCAAGGTGGTTAGGACATCTGTCACCTTTTCAAGATCCTTGCAAATTTTGTCTGAAAAGTAGTCACGTGACAAGATATGGTGGTTGACATTTGATATTGCTAACGTGGATTCCAACGGTCAAATGTGGTTCACTTCAAGTCTCCAATCATTGGGGCGGTTCTGGTGTACAAGCGGTTCCAAGTGAGAGCGGTTACACCAGTTGAGGATTTCCATATGTGCGATTGAGGATGAAACTGCAAGGCAGTTGCATGAAGCGGTTCAAAGGCATTTTGCACTTAGGAGTTTATTGGAGTGGTTTCAGACAATATTCCACCAAGCGGTTCCAGGAGCGGTTCTGCTTAGGTGGTTTTGACAAGGTGGTCTGAAACTCTGAACTGCAATCCTCAGATCCAATGAGTCTTGTGCCAGTCTTCAAGCCTAAATTAACCTATTCTATAAAAATGGACTTAGCTAAAAATTGAAGTCTAAGCTTCATTACATATGGGCCTAAAGTCCTTAAAATAGACAGGAAGTTATGGTATCAATCAAATCTAATCTAAAATAGGAGGGTTAAAATATGCATACCCAACACTAACCTTAACCATCTTCCCCCTCATGATCTCTACTGCATGACCACTCCCTGGCCTTTCGCCACTTGAGGAATCAACGTCATCGGGAAGATCGCTCCACCCGGCAGCAACGGCCACGAGTTCGTCTTGGTAGCCATTGACTACTTCACAAAATGGGTGGAAGCCAAGTCCTACAAAGTGCTAACTTCCAAGAAGGTCGCGTAGTTCCTTAAAGAAAAAATCATATGCCAATACGGCATCCCGAACGTGGTCATATCTGACAACGGATCTCACTTTGAAGGAGAATGCGACAAACTATTGGCCGAATTCAAAATCAAACGCCCTAAGTTCTCTCCCTACAAGCCACAAACTAACGGCGCAGTGGAAGCGGCAAACAAAACCCTCGAAAGGATCATCGGAAAAATGAACGTACGAGGATGAGATTGGCCCGAGAAGCTGCATCTGGCACTTTGGGGCTACTGAACATCAGTCAGGACCGCCACGGGAGAAACTCCATTCGCCCTGACCTATGGGATGGAAGCAGTATTGCCCGTCGAGTTGGAAATCCCATCACTCCGAGTGCTGTTGGAAAACGAAATCAACGAAGTGGAATGGCTCCAAAGCCGGCATGATGAATTGGCCCTACTAGATGAACGCCGACTAAAGGCCATGGAACACATTCGAGCCTACCAAAGCAGAATGGCTAGGGATTTCGACAAGAAAGTCAAATCCCGAGACATCAGGGAAGGCGATCTGGTGCTCAAAGAAAAGCCTCCCACCCGGACCAATCCGCTTGGAAAATGGGAAACAACATGGATCGGCCCGTTCGTGGTCTAAAAGATCTTCTCTGGAGGTGCCATAAAGCTAACAAACCTAGACTGAAATCCCTTCGTGAATCCAGTCAACGAATGCAAACTCTGCCGATACTTCGCCTAAAGAATATTGACTTTTTCGTCTCCCCTTCACTCACAAAAAGAGTGTCGAACTACGGGGACCTGAGCCCCTCAGTCCGGGGGAACGTAGGTAGCCTTCATTGGTTTGGATTAAAAAATACACAAAAAAACAAAAATCCAAAAGTTCGATGCCATCAAGGCTCAGACAAAAAGCAAGCAAGAGATTTTTCGTCTCGACAAAGCTTTAAAAGTAAATCACAAATCACTACAATTAAAATACTTCTTGATGAGTACAAGCACAGTCTACTCTCAAGCTCACAACATGGTAAAAGACAACTTAATACATATAACAAACAATGTGTCTGCAAATGACAATGAGTGGATACTTAGGAGGTCATTCCGCGCCACTCGCGCTTGTCCCTTCGCCATTCTTCCCTTTCTTCTCCATCCCCGATGAATCTTTCTTCGCTCCACGTGAGTCAAGCAATCCAGTAGCTCTCAAAGCTTCATTCACCCGTGCCTCGGCCCGGATCTCTTCCCTGTGAGTCTGCAAAAGGGGACCTCTCTCCGTCAATCGGTCAACTCTAGTCTCATAGTCAAACAAAGCATCTCCCGTGACATCCTGAGGGTCAGCCCAAGCTTCTACAATTCTAAGGTTATAGCTGAGATGGCAATCTTGTCCCAGAATCGCCTCACGGTTGCTCTCCAAAATCACTTGGGTCTGTCCGTGATGCTGCTCATACCAATCCAGGTACTCGGTGGTCAAAACAACACTCTCCCGTTGGTCAAAACTGTTGGTGTAATGCCTTAGGCTTTAGTTATATTTAACTGAAAACCGTTATGTATCATCTTTATCCTTAAGTTTATTATTTGATTATTATATAGTTTGCATATTTGTTGTAATAATCTCCATCCCTAATTATTAAGAGAATAATTAGTATAATTGTCAATGGATAATCATATGATGATTATATGCATAGAGATGCACATTGAAATTATGGGTACTTGTTAGAGAACAAGTGACTGGACTTGACCCGTATGAGATTTATGTCATGGTCAAATGTCATAACTAAATCTCATATGGTCACTTCATTTAGTCCCTAGACCTGAGATTATCATGACCTTACATATGATGAAAGTTATGTTTGATTTTAGTCAAACGATATCTTAACACGATATCTATAAAGGCTATCTTTGGCATGATCGGATTCATGATGGGAAGGATGATAAGTCAAGATGGAATTTGTCCCTCAAAAGAGAGATGTTTTGCTTGGGCCCCTCGATGAGTGATAATGATAGAAAGTGTGTGGCCACACCCCAATGCGATTGGATTATCATTATACTCAAGATCGAGAAAGCATTGAACAAATACAAGTTGACAAGGACCATGACTTGTGTTCAATATAACATCGTGAGACAAAGGGAGAAATGGAAGTGTACCATTGGAAACGTGAACTCCTACGTTATATTATTTGGGTAGACATAATGACTTGCTAGAGTCCGCTTATGTCTTATGAGGATCGATATGATCGAGCTCATTGCCAACATAATATAATCCTATTGGGTCACACACATCTAGAATGAATCGGTTAAACCAAAGGAAGAAATGATTGAGAGTTCCTGATTTGGCATGTTCTGTAGCGCGACACAACTGGCCATCTGGCATGTTCTGTAGCGCGACACAACTAGCCACATAAGCGGTTTATACTTGTTTCCTAATTTGATTAGGGCACAAACTCTAATACTAATGTAGTATAAATATGAGTCTGTAAACAGGCGAAATTAAGCCGAATTTTCAAGAGAGAAAATCAGCAAAAAGGTTTCTCAATATTTCTTCCATAAGTTTAAGATGTAGACACCCCATTCTGAACCAATAATTACACGATTACACTACTCTTCATCTCTCTTTTATGTTTTGATGAAAGCATATCAGTTTCGTCATGTTTCGTTAAGTTTCTAACTAACCTCGTTAGTTTTGGACCTAACTGACTAACGGAACAACTGAAGAGGACAAAATAGTCATCAGACTAGTTATCTCGCACGAGATATCATATCTCGCGCGAGATATCCCCTCGACAGTATGTGCAGAAATCACTTCCCTTATCCGTTTCAAACTCTCTTTTTGGATAAAACCTTATCAATTCGGGTATCCAATCAGAATTGAGTTCTGGAACCTTCCTAGGGGATTTTACCTCTCCACCTTCACCTCTCCAACCTCCTATAAATACTGGATGACTTTCAGTGTTTCAGATGTCGACAATTCGGATCCTTGATCAAGAAAACACACAACACACACATTTGTTGGTTTCTTTCCATGAAAGACTCCTTCAAATCACTCACAAACAACTCCTAAAGTTAGTTCATCAACCTTGTTGATTAACAAACATCGAAGCCCGAATCAAAGGACCAAGGCGAAGCTCCGTCCGCATCAAGATCCGAATCAAGGATCGAGGCGAAGCTCTGTCCGTATCAAGTTTCAACTCTAAACTTGAGTCGAAACTCTGTCTGAATCTCTTCTTAAAAAGGTAATCATCCTTTAACTTTCACTTCTCTTCTCAACCTCTCTATTGATTTTAGAGTAGTGTAATCCCATCAAAAGGATTAGCTTAGAGTCCCTTCAGTCAATGAAGGCGATCTCGAAGCATACAATCCGACATTCCTAATCAAGGAATTGATTAGGATTTATTTATTCTTCTTTAATTATTTTATTAAAAAGATTGAAAACCTCTCTTTTCTTTAGCAAGACCGATCTCCGGATTGGGTGAAATGGATGCTCCTTGACCTACCCATTTCATAACCTAAGCCCCGAACCCAAATCTCTTTCAAAATGATTTTCCTATGTTTCCAAACGAATAATATAGGTGGCGACTCAAAAACGAAAAGGACAAAATTCTTTTTCCTCACAACGCTACAGTGGTAACTCCGCTGGGGACTTAAAATTAAGAGGCTTAAACTTGCGTCAAAATTAAAAAAGAGGTTTTCAAAAAAAAAATTGTAAATTCGATTTCCTGCTCCCAAATCAGGGATATCTCGCACGAGATATCATATCTCGCGCGAGATATCGCCTCAGCAATCTGGTTGTTTTCTGGTTTCTCCTGTTCATCCCGTGGTCCAAGACGAGGGTCGAACACGCAAGGGGGATCCAAGAATTCATTATCTGCAGAGTTCCCGCATCTTAAGGCCCCCCTTAAGCTGTAGAACTCGAACCTTCGTTTCCTTTAAATAATTGATTATTATTTATAAACTGCGTGCGATTGGGTTTTATTTAATTAAAGTCCGGTCCATTGGGGATTCTGGAGTTGTAAATTGAATTATTTATCTCTCTTTCTCTCTCTTTATGTGGAACTACGACGGCCTGAGTCTTCCTAAATTGGGAGAAACGTAGGCAACCAATTGGTGCGGCCACTATCTGTTTTCTTTTGATTTTCAAAAAAAAATCTCTATTTTTTATCTATCACCTAGATTGACTCTCACACACGCGCACTCATATTATATCTGTCATTGCAATACATACCCTCTATAAACCCGGGACCCACACTAAGGACGGATGACGGTAACCACCTAGTCACCGGTCTCTCCGAAGTTGGATCATCCCACTCCGCGTATTCAATCCACCTAGATTGTCATATCGCGGGTAGCCTAGCCTTCCAGCCCTGCATCGCCACATTCTCATGTAGATTGACCTTTTTAGGATCACTCCGTGACCGGTCGGTTTTGACTCGGTGATCTTTTCTTGTTTTTGACCAAATCAAAGCCATGCAAAATTGACAATAAAGAAGGATTCAGAAAAGTCCCTTCGGAAAAAGAAAAAGTCCCTTCGGAAATGTCCCTTCGGAATGACCCTTTCGGAAGTCCCTTTAAAGAAAAAAAAATCCTTCCGATCAATTTTACATGGCTTTATTTTACAAAGAATGGTCAATTACCGAGTCTCTAGGTTTGATTCGAATTACGTATGCCTGCAAGATTTACCTAGGACGCTAGATAGAAAACGGATCTTTGTCCGTCCGACCATGAATTTAGGAAATAAAAAGGAATAAAATCCATCTTTCCGAATGGTTATCTCGTGCGAGATTACCTAGTATCGCGCGAGATATTATTTGCAGAATCTGTGTTTGTGATTGATAATCGATGTGTGCTCCCTCCTTGAGTCAAAACTCCGTCTCTAATAAGAATAAAACTTCAAAAAAATTGCTCATGAGGTAATTTTAACCATCATCCTTTTCTCCATCTAGGATCGTTTGGGGCTAATCTTCTAAGAGGCGTTTCGATAGGATATCTCGAGTTCATTTCTAAGGTCGTCAAGCTCCCTTGCCTCTCCAACGGTAGCGTCACAATTTCTTTCCAACATGATGAGTTCCGAAGCACTCAAGAAGGAAATTGAGGACCAAAGGATTCGATATGAAGAAATGCTACAAGCCCAAGCCGATGAACTGAAGGCCCGATTTGAACTTGAAAGGAGAATCCAAGCTGGGGAAATGAAAGCCATGGTTGACGAACTCCAATCCATGAAACTACAATTGGCCGAATTAAGCTCAAAGAAGAAAGAAAGTAGGACCTCTTCCGATGATGAAGTATCATACACTAAGAAAGCTAAAAGGCACCGCAAGCACAAGAAAAAGGTGTATGAGTCTAGCTCATCATCTTCCTCCTCCGACAATGAGAGTTGTGCTTCCAAGAAAGAAATCAAGGAGGAAAGCAAGAACAAACCCCTTACCATGGCAATACTAGAAAAGAAACTTGCATCCCTCGATGTGAGTAAGGGAGCCTCGCTCTCTATTGACTATGACATCCTTCGTCAATCCATGTCAAAGCTTCCTAGAAAGTACAAGACACCCGACATTGCAAAATTCAACGGTTCTACTTGCCCTAAAGCTCATTTGGAAACCTACTCTTGGGCCATGCTACCTATGGGTGTCGATGACAACTTGCTAGTTCAATGCTTCCCTCAAACCCTTGATGGTGCCGCTAGAGATTGGTACATGACTCTTCCACTCTCCACAAGCCTTGATTGGCCACTCGCCAGTCGTGCCTTCCAAGAACAATTTGAGGACAACACTACCTACCGCACTACTAGGAGAGACCTTGAACAAACCAAGCAACTTCCGAATGAATCATTCGCAGACTTCGTCAAAAGATGGAGGACCAAACTGACTGAAATCGTTGATAGGCCAAGCCTAGACGAACAAATTCACATTCTACTTCAATGTCTCCGCGAAGAGTACCAAGAGAAGCTTGCCGGCAATTACTTCCCTAGTATCCTCGAACTCCATAAATCGGGCCTTAGAGTTGATGAATTGATCCTTCTTAGAAAGAATTCAGAAAAGGAGAATCGTCCAACAAAGGGGAGCACCGGTCGTACCTATCATGATTTTGGAGGGACTACTCTTAAGGAGAAGTTCGATGATCTAGTAGGCCAAGAAAAATTGAAGCCAATGGAAGACTATCATCCTAAGAAAATGAGAGAAGATTGGGACCACGACAAATTTTGCGATTACCATCAGTTTAGTGGTCATGACACCAACAATTGCTACAATTTGTGGAATGCCATCCAAGACTTGTATGAAGCCGGCAAGATCAACTGAAGCATCACCACCTTGGGGCTCCGATGTCCTCTCCCTTTTTCCTTTGAAAAAAAAAAATATAGATTAGGTCATCTTCCTAGTATGTTCTCGAAGAGTCATTCTGTCATTCTAGTCCATCTCTATCCTCTCTAGTTTGTGTCAAGTGAACTATCGAGTCTGTTTCGAATTTTCTTATCAATAAAAGTTATCTCTTTATCCTAAACACTTTCCCAAAAGTTGTTTTTCTTTATGAATATCATTTGATCTATGTTGAATAGTGGACCCTCATTCCTTAAATCATCACGAAAAATAGAAACTTCTAAACAAGTTTGAAATGAAAACTATTCTTAGAAGGCTTAAGGCTAAACATTACTCATGTTGAAAGTCGAAGATCAACAAACGAAGGAAGCCAAAGGCGCTGCTATCAACATTCATCCCAAAGAAGAGTGGGGCTACTTCATTCAAGGCTTTGAGAATACAAAAATAAATAAAAAGCTCGCTAGGTCGAAACCCCTCAAATCGTCCTAGGCAAAAAAAAAAAAAAAATGATGAAAAAAAAAAAAAGAGAAGAAAAGAAAAACTCTCAAGCCTTCATCGCCCCACTACGAGGATGGAATTTCAACAAAGGCAAGAAGGACTCTCTCACAAAGAAGAAGAGTCAAGTGATACCAACGAAGAAAAGAGGATTCCTAAACATCCTCATACAATGAAGCTTGAATGGCAATGCAAATGAAGAAAACTTTCAACATCAATCCATAAAGAGAAATGTTTAGCCTTAATTCATACTAATGATTGACTTTCTTTTCAAACTCGTTAAGAAATTTCTAGATGATACAAGGTCCATTAAAAGTAGAGCAACTTTTCTAGACCTTTGAGCCATATAGCATTCTTTGTTGAGTCTAGGGGCTTCCTCTTAGCCATTCTCATACACACTCTTGAAATCCAAGCATCAAAACTGGGGCTTCCTAACCTTTACTCCCCCAGTCAATCCCTACTCAAACTCTCAAGAGTAATCAAATATACATTAGGAGCTTTCTCCTTTTTGCCTCTCACTCTCATCATTAGAGATTATACTCTCCCAAAAGAGTCAATGCTTGGATCACCTTCCAAAGAATAGAGTCCGTCTCTCCTCAAAACTAAACTCGAGATCTCATCATTCTCCTTAAATTCTTCCGACTGAGTTCTCTTCGAGTACACATACTTTTAAAAAAAAAAGAGGCTCGCTAGGTTGAAAACTCGTAAAGAGCGGCCTAGGCAAAAGTTAGAGCACAAAAACAAAAGACGCAAAAGAGAGGCCCGCTAGATTGAAAACCCGAAAGGGCGGTCTAGGCAAAAAACAGGGTGAGTCACTAAAAAAAAAAAATTCAAAGGGAAAAAGGAGGGGATCCATTTTCAATTCATACATCCTCACAATCCTGTTCACGAAGTCATCTGCAGCATACAAGAAGTCTTGGGGCTTAGTGTCGAGAGAAGCCTTGGAAAATACATGCTTTGGAATAGGCATCATAAGTTCTACATAGAAAAAGCCATTGGAGTGGTTTGGACATCGTTCAGTCAATGATCATCACATGAGAAACTTGGGGCTTGACGATGAAAAAGTCCTACGACAATGAAAAATCCTTGAAGTATCCTTAGCGTTGAACTTGGGTTATCTCAACGAAATCCTATTAGACGATTGTCTCATTCGATCTTTAGATGGAACTCACGAGTTGGTCTTCTAAAACCAAAATTTAAATCACACAAACAATTTTCATTCCCACATAATAGAACTCATTCTCCCCGCTTATTCTTGGAGTCGAGTGCACATTGGTCGTCTTGAACAAACAAGTGCTTAAGTGAATGTATGTTAGGCAAATGCTTTCACTAACCCTCTTGCAGGAATTAAAATGCGTAAGGCACGTCAATTGCCTACTTTCGAGAATTGGATCAAACATGTTGAGTGTTTGGATTTTGCCTACCTTTCCATATATCAATGCATCAAATTAAAGCGTCAAGCATCCATTGCGTCAAGCAACCATTGCGTCAAGCAACCATTGCGTCAAGCAACCATTGCGTCAAGCAACCTTTGCATTTAAGCAACCATCGCGTCAAGCATCCATCATGTCAAGTGCCATGCGTCAAGCATATTCCAACAAAAAGCCCGATTCAACGCCCAGATAGGTGGATCGTTATCAATTAGGTGTGTCAAGCATCTAGGTTCAGTATGTCAAATACTTAACTTACCAAAAGCCCGATTCAACGCCCAGACAGGTGGATCGTTAACAATTAGGTGTGTCAAACATCTAAGATGCGTCAAGCATCTAGGGTCAGTATGTCAAACACTTACCTCATCAAAAAGCCCGGTCTTGAATCGCCAGGATCGTCACCAACAAAAAGCTCGATCCCGAATCACCAGGATCGTCACCTCGACAAAAAGCTCTTTCCCGAATCGCCAGGATCGTCACCTCACTTCCACAAAAGACAGGTATCTTCCGAATTGGGTCATGATTTGATTCCTCAGTATGGATTTGCCTTTTCAAAAATAAAATCTCCTCGATTTTCAAAAAAAAAAAAGATTTTCAAAATACCTAAAGCAGCCTTTTCGTGTATTGGAGTCAAACTACGTTTTGATCGAATTCTCCGATAGAGATATGTAGGCAGCCGTGCGGCACGACCATCCCAGTGTTCAGAATGATGTCTTTCTATCAACGACACTTCTTCTTTCATAAGACCTGTCGCCGAGGGGCTCTGTAGACACCCCATTCTGAACCAATAATTACATGATTACACTACTCTTCATCTCTCTTTTATGTTTTGATGAAAGCATATCAGTTTCGTCATGTTTCGTTAAGTTTCTAACTAACCTCGTTATTTTTGGACCTAACTGACTAACGGAACAACTGAAGATGACAAAATAGTCATCAGACTAGTTATCTCGCACGAGATATCATATCTCGCGCGAGATATCCCTCGACAAAGATAAAAGTGCGTAAATCACTTCCCTTCTCCGTTTCAAACTCTCTTTTTGGATAAAACCTTATCAATTCGGGTATCCAATCAGAACTGAGTTCTGGAACATTCCTAGGGGATTTTACCTCTCCACCTTCACCTCTCCAACCTCCTATAAATACTGGATGACTTTCAGTGTTTCAGAGGTCGACAATTCGGATCCTTGATCAAGAAAACACACAACACACACATTTGTTGGTTTCTTTCCGTGAAAGACTCCTTTAAATCACTCACAAACAACTCCTAAAGTTTGTTCATCAAGCTTGTTGATTAACAAACATCGAAGCCCGAATCAAAGGACCACGGCGAAGCTCCGTCCGCATCAAGATCCGAATCAAGGATCGAGGCGAAGCTCTGTCCGTATCAAGTTTCAACTCTAAACTTGAGTCGAAACTCTGTCTGAATCTCTTCTCAAAAAGGTAATCATCCTTTAACTTTCACTTCTCTTCTCAACCTCTCTATTGATTTTAGAGTAGTGTCATCCCATCAAAAGGATTAGCTTAGAGTCCCTTTATTCAATGAAGGCGATCTCGAAGCATACAATCCGACATTCCTAATCAAGGAATTGATTAGGATTTGTTTGTTCTTCTTTAATTATTTTATTAAAAAGATTGAAAACCTCTCTTTTCTTTAGCAAGACCGATCTCCGGATTGGGTGAAATGGATGCTCCTTGACCTACCCATTTCATAACCTAAGCCCCGAACCCAAATCTCTTTCAAAATGGTTTTCCTATGTTTCCAAACGAATAATATAGGTGCCGACTCAAAAACGAAAAGGACAAAATTCTTTTTCCTCACAACGCTACATAAGAATCTAGCAATTCTCAAGAACTGTTCTTGGTTCATTCTTACGTGTGGATACAACAATAGAGGGTCTTCGCTCGTTTGACGATCAAGGCCTAGAGTTCAAGCAATCTGAAGGTTCAAAGGTTTTGAAGATCGAAGTTTGTGATTCAAAATCACACCAATAAATTGTTCGATAGCTCAATATCGGAAAGCAATAAAGGTTGGTAAATTCTATCTCATAGGAATTCAATTTAATCGTATAGAACGAATCTTAGGGCATGGGTTTTTTGTTATTTAGATGCTAATTCAGCTGCGCATGGACCCATAAAACCCAACAGTGGTATCAGAGCCCCGTTCGTATGATTAAGTTTGAATTAACATGCTAGAATCAAGATATAAATTGTTTATATGCTTATTGCATGTTTTGTATGCGGTAGAATGTTTATTGTTTATGTGAAACAATGTGAAAATCGTCTTCAGATTATGCTGAATTAAATCTGTAAAAGCTGTTTACTTGATTTGATTGATTTATGATTGGAATTGATTGAAATTCAGAAAATTTGCCAAACTGGCAACTCAAGTCGTGCGACAGAGTTAGCCGCGAGGAGAAATTCTGGTAGTTGGGCTTGGTATGTCACGCGACAGGTCTGGCCAACTGGCTGATTGCGTCGCGCGACATAACTAGCAAATCCGGGTAGAATCAGTTTGATAATTTTTCTGCTAATCTGTGATTATGTTATAATCTGAGATGTTTAATGTCTTATTCTGGATGCTATAAATTTCTGGAAATTGAGTTTATAGGGCTTTGCTAGATTAATTCATTGTTTATGCATGCTTAATTAATTTAAATGTGGTTTTATTGATTGATGCGATGCATGAATTATTTGTTCTTAAGTGTTAAGAATTTTATTAGATGTTTCGTTGAAACATTGAATAATAATTTGGTAATTGTTTAGTTGAAACATTAAATTTTGGTTTTCTGATTGTTTATGAGAAACAAGTCAGTTTACGCAAAATTTGAAGGAATCTGATTGTTTATGAGAAACAAGTCAGTATAAAAGTATTGATTATGTTGCATTCAAATTGGTATTATAATTGTGCTTGACTAGGAGAGTTCTGTCAAAGGAAGATTTGGTACTTAAGCAGTCCTTGTGGCTCACCTAATTTCTTGGGAACTTACCTGGTGTACATTATGATTATCTTTGTTGATATGCTTATAATCTACTTTAAAGAACCTTCATTTAACTTTTAAGTTCTCTATACCAATCCATGATTAAAACACTTGAGACCACTCGGATAGTTTTGGGTGGGCTTACCATAGCAAGGTGCTTTGATTCTATTTCGTTTGCGAGCAAGATGAGGAAATGGTGGTTCCTATACGTTTAAAGTGGATGAACTTAATTGGGTTATAAAAATGGTTTTGGACCCAAGGCATAAGATGAGATTAAAATATGCTTAGACATATGATGTTTTAAATAAATCTCATAAAAGATCTAAGAGTCATATACGATATGATTGATGTTTTCTACCTAATTAATTTAATCTTGAGCGGTGCGCCATAGCGTACTTGAGATTAAATTAAAGTTGGATCTTAGCCCATTAAATGCATATTATGCTTATTTGCATTGGAAGGTGTATGATTTAGTGGGAGTATTTATAAAATACATTAATTGCTCTTAAATATAAATGTGTTGATATTGATATGTGTTCATATAATTTGTATATTTTGTTGTAGAAGTAGCATAACATAATGATAATTGCGATTCATCCTTATGAAGGACAAAGTTCTAAAGGAACGATACAAATAATTCTGATTGAATCAGAAGCCTAAAGAATGGTTCTCGGGTAAATGTGTACATTCTTGACGAATCCGTTTCCACTGAACCCACTGCAAATGTTGCAAAGGGCAAATAAGGAGCAACATTAGAAACATGTTGATGATTCTAATAGCATTGCTTGCCTTATACTTTCCACCATGTTTAAAGGCTCTTATGAAGAACCTTGAACACATGGAAACTGCTTTTGTTCTAGCACACCGCACAAAGGAAATGTTCCAAATGTGAACTAGGCAAAAGATGTATGTTGTGGTGAAGGCTCTTAATGCATAAGATGCAAAAGGAGCAATCCGCAAGTGTGTTAATGGTTAACAAAAAAAATGGGTTCAAAAGGAAGGAAAAGTAGGTAAAGCAAAGGTTGCCAAACCTAGGACAAAAGTTGTCAAAGCCGAAGAGGCTAAACCCAAAGTGTCTCAAAAGGATGCAGTTTGCTACCATTACAATAAGTTTGTTCATTGGAAGCAAAGTTGCAAGGCTTATTAGGAAGGCCTAAAAAGGTGAAGAAGGGCAATATGATTGCTACTACTTCAAGTATCTATATGATAGATATTTTCCTTTCGACTTCTTGCCCTTTGGTATATGATACCGGATTCGATCCCACATTTGTTGAAGAATGTGCAAGGAATAAAGAATAGAAAGCTACTCAAAGAAGGTAAATTAAACCTATAAGTTGGAATGAAGCAAGAGTAGCTGCATTAGCCATGAGGGACTTATAAAGTCAATTTACCTAGCGAATTAGTACATGTTTCGAACAAATGTTACTACGTTCCGGATTTGAGTAGGAGTATTATTTCTGTTTCTTAAATGGATGATGAAGGATATAATTTTCTTATTTTCAATAAGAAGTTTTATATTTATTTAATGATATGTCTTATTGTATTGCATATGTCATTGAATGATTTTCATATCCATGATGGTAAAAAACAAAATAATATTGAAGATATCTAAAATGTAAATGGGAATTCTGAACCGAACAATATGAACAAAGCGTTCATATGGCATTGCCGGCTTGGTCAAATAAATAAGAAACATATATCTAAACTCTATTTACATGGACTTTTAGACTCATATGACCATGAATCATTTTGAGGAATGTGGATCTTATTTATTGGGATTATTGACCAAACCGCCCTACACTAAGAGTAGTGGGAGGGCTAGTGACTTATTGGTCATTATACATGAGATGTATATGGACCATTAAGTAGCATTGCTAGGGGAAGACTTCGGTATTTCATCACATTTCACTAAAGACTTATCTAGATATGACTATGTCTATCTGATGAAGTCCAAAGGTGAATCGTTTGGGATGTTTCGAACATTTCAAGATGAAGTACAGAACAACTTGGCAAGACTATTAAGTACTTCGATTAGATCGAGGTGATGGATATTTGAGCCAAGAATTTGACAATCATCTCAAAACTATGAAATCGTTTCAAAGTTGACTCCACCCGGAACACCACATTGTATGGTGTATCTGAAAAGGAGAAATTGAACCTTGTAGGACATGGTTCGTTCGATGATGTGTCAATTAGACTTTCCTATTTCCTATTTCCTTTTGAGGATAATGCGGTTACACTGAATCAAGTCCCTACTAAATCGGTTCCTTGGTCCCCACATGAGATGTGGCATGGAAGAAAACTTAGTTTGTCTTTCATGAAGATTTGGGGTTGCGAATCTTATGAAAAGAGACTTGTCTCTTATAAGTTAGCACCAAATCTGACTAGGTTATTTTTGGAAATTAATTTTACAACCGCAAAGAGAACAAAACATTTGTTGCTCTATACGATTCGTTTCTTGAGAAATAGTTTCTCAATAAATAATCTAGTGGGAGTAAAATTAATCTTGAAAAGGTTCAAGAACCTGAGAATGACATGGAACCAAGAGTAGAGATAGAACCAAGTTCACAAAAGAGTTGTGGAATCGGTTCAAGATGCACAAGTCCATCGTAGACTTGATAGGTTACGATCCGAACTCAAGAAATATTGATTTCTCGTATCGGAAAGTAATAAGGTGGAAGTCATTGAGAATGACGATCCTACTTCCTATCTTGAGGCGATGTCCACTAATAATTTGGATAAATGGTTAGGAACCATGGAATCCGAATTAAAATCCATGTTTGACAATCAAGTTTGGAACTTGATTAGGCTACCTGAAGGTGTAAAAACTAAAGGGTGCAAGTAGGTCTTCAAGACCGTCATGGATGGGAAGGTGCATACTTTCATGACTAAGGATTGTAGCAAAAGGATTTAGGCAAATTCATAGTATTGACTATGTTGAAACCTTTTTCGCCAGTTACAATGTCGAAGTCTGTTAGAGTTTCAATTGGCATTATCACATATTATGACTATGTGATATGACAAATGGATGTCAAACGACTTTCTTTAAATGGAAAGATTATTAGGGATGTGTATAGTACTGTGAATGTGTGCCCAAATTTTTTTGTTTGTTGGATTCACGCGAGTTTGAAGACATCCGGTTTAATTTGAAAAACGGAGTCGCCACGCCATTTTGATTACCTCAAAACTTTGAAAAAAAGGTTTTATGGGTTCGGAGGTTAAGTTACCCCTTGGGAAGAACGGATCGTCGTTCACCCAAGGTGCCTTGCCAGAGCAAGTCTCCCAAGATCCCATTAATCGTGCTTGCTTGCGTGCTTTCTTGTGTGCATGTGTTTGAAAATAAAGGGAAGGGAATGTCCCAAGTCGTCTTCCGGACGTACAAACCATTTGTTGGTTGTCGCTCGGGATTTCTTAGATTTTATGTATTCGGGATTATGATCCCGTCCTCATCTTGGACTTGTGATCATCGTATTTTTGGACCTCGGGGCTTGCGTGACCGAGAGAATGACTCTCTTTATAGTCAAAGATGAGGTTCTTTAGAAAAGGAGGGTCCTTAGCCCATCAATCCTACACTTTAAGATGGTCGAGCTCGTATGGATGCTTCGTACTCATCTTAAGTGATAATCGGAGATATAGGGTTCAAAGGTGTCCCTTTCTAAAGAGATTATGAAACCTTTATGGAAGGAACGATGTAAAGATAGGATCTTTTACACCGGTCCGTTCCGAGGTTGCTAATGGGGAAATGGGGGAATGTATGTAAAAATGACATTTTTAATGAAAAGATGACATTTTTGGGTTGCAAAGGATGCATTTGATTTAAAGAAATGATCTTTATTGCCAAGGATGCATAAAGACACAATTTTTATGCAAATGATGCATTTTTATGAAGAAATTGGAATTCAATATGCAAAGGATGCATAAAGATTGCATTTTGAAAAGCATAGGATGCTAGTTTATGGTAAAGATAGGATCTTTAAAGCAAATGATGCTTGGAAAAGGGATTTTGAATGCAAAGGATGCATTTTTATTGAAAAGATTTGATTTTTATATGCAAAGGATGCATAAAGATGACATTTTTATTGGAAAATAGGGGTTTTAGGTGCAAAGGATGCACCTTTATGGATAAAGACTACATTTTTAATGGCAAATGGTGCCTAATTCATGCAAAGGGGAAGGGGGAATATAAAGATATGATCTTTAATCTACCAAGTCCCAAGCAAGATAAAACCAATGCAATGAGCAATTATAAAGCAATTAAGATGCAAGGTTAGGGCGTACGAGGTTACCAATGGCTTCCTTTTCTTCTTTGGATGAAGCTAGGAGAAGAGGATTGATCTTGGGCCTTCAAGGAGGAGGGAGATGACTTCTTGAGCTTCTTCTTCACCTACTTGAACTTCCAGCTGTTCTTGGGAGGTTTCTTCACGTATTATGAGTATTTGTGGGTGATTTTTCGTATGTAAAATGGGTAGAGGAGGGCTCTATTTATAGGCAGTCTGGATATCGCCAATGAAGCCGTGCGGCTAGGGACCTCGAGCTAATGCAGCCGTGCGGCATTATCCCTTGTGACTCAGCATTTCTAGAACCATGCAAGGTGGCAAATTCTAGAAGCCTCCTCCCAATTAAGAAAAACGTGTTTCTTAATTGGGAAGGCTCCCTTTCAGCCTTTATTCAATTTGGAATAGTTCCGGAATATTTCCGGAACACTAGGAAGGTCCGGGGAATTACTTGGGAAACTTACCGAAATTTCCGGAAATTTAACCTAAGGCATGAGCCAGATTTGGGTACTTACAGAAGCCCCTCGGCAACGTCACTTGCAAGGCGAGTGGGGTTGTCGAAAGAAAAGGATCCGATCTGGCGAATGCCGAGACGGATTGAGAGACCAAAGTGGTGGAGTGGCTGAACCTCTGGAAGGCTACCTACGTATCCCGAGTGGGAATCAAGCCAGGTCGTAGTTCGGAATAGATCCGCTGGGGAATGGAGAAGAGAAACTGGTCTCTTGCTGGGGAAGTAAAAGAGAAAATGACCTAAGAGGTCAAGCAGTTGATCCTACTGGGGATATACTAGGAGTGACCGATGTGGTCAGATATCTGAACCTCTATGAGGGGTTACTTCATCACTGATGAGTGACGAAGAAACAGGGTGACCAAAGTGGTCGGATGGCTGGACCTTTTATAAAAGGCTACCTACGTATCCCGGAGGAATCAAGCCTTGATCGTAGTTCAAGCATCACTAGATAGTTAGGAACGATGTCTAGGATCCTTGAAGGTTTTGACAATTAATGGAGGCTGTCACCTGGGGAAACTAGAGCTTACGTCACTATCGAGGAGATAGAGGTAGCTAAAGTTGAGAGAAACTTGAGCGTACGTCACTATCTGGGATAGAGGTAGCTTAAGTTTAGAAGAACTTGAGCGTACGTCACTATTCGGGATAGAGGTAGCTTAAGTTAAGAGGAACTCGAGCATACGTCACTATCCGGGATAGAGGTAGCTTAAGTTTAGAAGACTTAGCATACGTCACTATCCGGGATAGAGGTAGCTTAAGTTAAGAGGAACTCGAGCATACGTCACTATCCGGGATAGAGGTAGCTTAAGTTTAGAGGAACTTGAGCGTACGTCACTATTCGGGATAGAGGTAGCTTAAGTTTAGAGAACTTAGCATACGTCGCTATCCGGGATAGAGGTAAGCTAAGTTTAGAGTTTTGACAATTCGGAGGTTGTCACCTAGCGTTATCCCGTTATAACAGAATTAACGGAGGCGACTGGGAAAAAAGCTTAATTGCTTAGGAGATGAGGGACATCTTCTGAAAAGGACGTTATCTCAGTTAAAGGATAAAGGGATCCACATCACGTCGAAGAGCAAGGGCTTGGTCCAGGCCCTATCTGAGTTTTGGTGGGATAGCACCCATAGCTTCCATCTGAGCTGGGGAGAGTTGACAGTGACTCCCGCTGATTTCACGGCTATCACTGGTCTACAGTTCACTGGGAGGCCCGTGACTTGGAGGGACCATATCACAGCGGAGGAGTTCCGAGCTTTGGCTGGATTTGAGCTGATTCCCAAGGGACTGGGTATGGAGACAAGGAACGTCGAGGTGGCAGTCCAGAACTGCATACGGGACTTTGCCGTTAGCGATGTGACTGCCCAGCAGCTGGCTAGAGCCTTTGTATGGTTGATGCTGTCGGTCACCATTTTTGCTAATTCTGGGACGCTGGCCATGACTTGCCTCCTCGACTCTCTGGAGGATGTGGATGGGATAGGGACGGTCTCTTGGGGAGAGGCCGGATTGGCGGAGCTGTACTTCTCCTTGGATCTGTACAGCCGGAACAAGGCTGCCTCCATGGATTGCTTTTCATTTGCCCTTGAGGTAGTCTCCTTTTATTTTCTCTTTCTTTTCTTGTCTTGAGACTTTTATGAGAGAGAAATGACCCTTTTGATGTTTTGAACATGCGGGTGCAGTTCTGTGAGGTGATCGGGTTCTTTTCGTGGAACCAACAGAGTGATATCACCATCTTTCCCGCTATGGTCCGCTGGAGGGGAGATGCGAGGGATAAGTTCACGGGAAAGACCCGGATCACTTTTGATTACAAGATGGTGAGGCCGGTCATCAACAGGGATGGGCACGACGGAGTGGACTTCTACCCTTGGGGCGGTATCCTGAGATCTCTGGCGGGAGAGGCCGTTGAGGCGAAGAGGCGAGAGGAGATGGCTTTACTGGCCGACATGTGATGTCATATATTTGGGGGACCGTTTCTCGAGGCAAAGATGGCCATGTCCCTCCATTGGATGCCATTACTCCTCGGGGATCCTCCAAAGACGGATCTTTGCCGGACCAGGGATTGGCCGAAGGATGAGATTGCTAGGTACCGGGCGGGCGTGGCCGGCGAGGAGTACTTTGACATGGATACCCCCTACGCCGTGTGTTTGTGGAGCAAACGGCGAGGACGCCACGTAAGCTAGTGAAGCTAGCGGTCACTCGTGGGTATGGGGAGGATGAGCCTCTTGACCCGCCGATCCCTCCCCGCGCACCCGTCCCTATGTGGTCCATGGAGTTAGAGGTGGATGAGGATTCCTGTCCCCAGCACTAGGGAGCCCCAGTATACCCTGTCGCCCGACAAAGCACTGTAAGTATACTTTTAGGGTCTTTCCTTTTTCGGCTTTCTTTGCTTTTTGCAATTCTAAGATTTTCCGAGATTTTTTTCGAGATTTTTCTCTTCTTTTTTAGGTTCCATTTCGCACTTATGATAGAGCCGGTCGGGCGTAATAGGGGCTGGAAGGACATGTGCCGGTCTCTTCTGAGGAAGCTGGCCTGCGCTTCAAAGGCGGCAGCGGATGCACAGGAGCCCGGGCGCAAGAGATGGCATGTCGGGGGCACAGCGTCTACCTCATCGGCCTCGGAGTACTCTTCCAGTGCCATGCCTTGGGGGCAGGGACCCAATGCTGACATCCTAGAGTAGTTGGCTGAGTACGGGCACGATAATGTCCATTTATCTAACGTGAGCGACCAGGAGGACTTGATGAGGGAGGCTAGCGTCTACGAGCTGAGCAGTGATGAGGAAGAGGAAGAATCGGAGGCCTAGGAGGTCTCTAGAATGGAATTAGGAACAAAACAAACAATGAACACGATTTGATGCACACTTTGTTTATTTTTTGCTTTATTTGGGCGCCGATGGGGCGAAGACATTGTATTAATGCTTTATTTACTTTTCTAATTTATGCTTTTTAAATTTGCATATTATCTGAGCCTCGGGGCAGCTTTTTGCTTGGAATTGGGGCTGAAACTGGGCCAAAATGATTTATAATGGTATATAAATGCTTGAATGACTTCTGGACATGTTTTTGTACAGGTTTTGGTTGAAAAAGTGGGGTGAAAACTCCCTTTTGGGGCAGCAACTTGGTTGCTGCAGATTTTTTCTGCAGATGGCTAATGTAGCCGTGCGGTTTGGTCCTGAGGGCAGATGAAGCCGTGCGGCTCACAGTTCTGTCTGAACTGGTTATTTTCTGAATAAAAGCAAGGCTTGGCCATTTCATTTCATTTTCACTCTAGACTTGTCCCAATTGTTCCCAGAGCACATTTTGGACTTAAAGACACCATCTTTGGTCATTTTGCGATGGAGAAGCCCGTCAGATTGCAAAGGGGGAAGCGAGACCATTTTCTGTCCGATCTTTAATCTTGGGTGAAGCACAACTTTCAATCTCACAAGGAGCTGCTTGATTCTTCCTTCAAGATCAAGTCTTTATGGCATTTGAGGGATCTCCCGCCTGATTGGGATCTTTTGAGAGCAGCAGCAAGGTTTTGGGACGTCCGGAGACATGTTTACTGCTTTTCTTACAATGAGATCGTCCCAACGTATGAAGACTTCCGAGCCTTGATTGGGGGTTCCGAGATTGAGGCTATATCTATTCCGCTGATCGGAGACGTGCCGGTGGCGGTAAAGCTTGCATCTTTTCGCAGTTTCTTTGGAAGAGGCGAGGGGATTGATGATAGCCAGGATAGGATTGACCTTTCCGGTATCCGGGCAGGTTTGGGTCTCTGCTATGGCTGTGACCACGGTGGCTATGGATGCCTTCATTCTCTGCATATTTTCTGCTCTGTTCACCGCTGAGTCCGTGGGGATCTGTCATGGCGGTCTCTTGGACATGGTCAGAGATTGCAAGGCTGGGAAGGATATTGTCCCACTGGTTTTGGGTGAGACCCTTCATGGCATCGACAGGATGGCTAGGGGAGACCGTTTCATGAGGTCAGGAGTCCGGTGTCCGACTTTGTGGCTGCGCAGGAGAGGATCGGGGCTTTGCCGGGGGCTTTGCCGACTCGGTGCCCTTGGGTGATTTCTCGGAGAGGTGCACCGAGGCAACGGGACCGAGTAGCCGGGATCCGGCGATGGCTAGGCTATCCACTTCGGACATCCGTTGGTGGATACCTCACTGGAGATTGCGGGCAGGAGGATATTTCAGGAGTCTTATGCCGTGAGGGTTCCGGGGTTCTGCTGGTCATCCTTCTACATTCCCTGCTTGGTATCCAGGCAGTTTGGGGCATTACAGGAGCCACTGAGCGATTGGGAGGACATTCGGACGATGGAGGTGGGGCCATTGGACATGAGAGATCCAGCCAGCTTCTCATTCTTCTCGAGGGCTTGGACATATGCTGCTTTCCCACCCAGGGCTATCTTCAGGAGCAGGAAGAGCACCATCTTGACCACTTTGTCTACTCGGGACCGGGTACGAGAGGGAGATGGGAGCGACTCAGGTCATTCTGGGGGAGAGACGTCAGGCTTTATTGGGGGCCGAATGTGACTCGAGTAGGACTCTGAGGGAGACTGAGGCTAAGGCGAGTCTCCATAACCAGTCGTGTGACCTAATCAGAGATATGGACGCTCGATACAAGAGATTTTCTGAGGTCGCTCCTTTGACTAAGGCTCAGAGGGAGGAAGTGCGGACTCGTTCTCGTGTAGAGAGGACACTTATTGACACAGGTTTGATAGAGGCTCCAGTGAGGATACCGGAGATCGGGGTGAGGGATACCGACCTTATAGAAAAGAAGAGAAAGAAAACTCGACGGGGTCGAGGTAAAGGGAAGAAGACTCAGTGAATGACGACTGACAGATCTTTTCTTAGGATTCCCTTATTGCCATTTTGCAAACACATTAGTTTATTTAGGCATTTTTTTGTATTTTAGATCTTTGTAGCAGGTTAGCAGAGTCAAGAGTAGACCGTGCTTGAACTCATCAAGAAGTTTTTAACTTGTAATGAACAAGAAATATTATCTTAGAAATTAATCAAGACACATTTCATGGAAATTCAAATGTCTTATTGATTGGGACCCGTTTTATGAAAACTGAAATACCCTTTATTGTTTAGGACACACCTCATGGAAGCTTGATTGCCATTTTTATTGTTTAGACCGAACCATATATGGCTGCCTACGTTCCCCTTTTACAAGAAAGACTAAGGGGCTCAGGTCTTCGTAGTTCATTCTGGTGAACTTTTTTTTCATGTGCAGCCCTGTTTTTTGCCTAGACCGCCCTTTTTGGGGTTTTCAGCCTAGCTGGGCATTACTCTTTTTGCACTAAGATTTTTTTTTATGTGCAACCCTGTCTTTTGCCTAGACCGCCCTTTTTTGGGGTTTTCAGCCTAGCTGGGTATTACTCTTTTGCACTTTTTTTTTTATTTTATTTTTTTTATTTTTCTTTTAGACATAGTATCTTCTGAGCTTATCACCGTTGACTGGGTGGACAAAGGGATTGCCGTCCAGGTCTGCAAGCTTCATGGCTCCTCCCGATAGTATCTTCTGTACCACATAAGGGCCGATCCAAACGGGTTCCCATTTTCCCAGGGGGTTGTCTCTGGTAGGGGGCTTCACTTTCAACACTAAGTCACCCTCTTTGATGTCTCTGGCCTTGACCTTTTTGTCAAATGCTCTGGCCATTCACCTCTGGTAGGCTCGGGTGTGTTCCATGGCTTTAGCCGCCAAGTGCAGCTTTTTGTCACGACCACGGGTGGCCATTTTTTCTGGCAAACCGCTGGCACTTGTCGCATGCTCGGACGTGCTGGACACAGTCTGTTTCCATGGAAATCCAGTAGTAACCCATTCTGAGGATTACTTGCATCAGGGCTCTGGCATTCATATGAGGACCGCAGGGACCATTGTGGACTTCAGTCATCAACTCTTTGGCCCTTTCTTGAGTGACACACAAGAGGAGTGGTCCTTGGTATCGCTTCTTGTACAGGTTGCCTCCTAGAATAACATAATGGGAGGCCAACCTTTTCAAAGCTTGTAAGCTTTTGGCTCTGACACCTTCTTTCGGTCTACCTTCTTTGTCTCTGAAAGCTGACTCTCCATCTTTGAGGAACTGGTAAATTTGATTGTACCAGGGTTCCTTTATAGGCTCGGGTCCCAGGTCTACTTCACAAATGTAAGGCTGGGGCTTCTCTTCGACCCACTCGGAAGGGTTTGATGGCTTTTCCCTCGGGGATCTCTACCAATGAGGCTAGAGTAGCTAGGGCATCTGCGAATCTGTTCTTTTCCCTTGGCAAGTAGTGGAAGGTCACTTCTACAACTCGTCCGGTCAACTCCTCCATATGGGCATGATACCTGCAGATTAGGGTCCACAGGTCTTCCATTTGTTGGAAACCTGGTTGATGATCGTGTGAGTCTCCGTAAACTTCTAGCTCCTTGATGTTCCTTTCTAAGGCGGCTTCCAAACTAAAGCAATGCGGGCTTCGTACTCGGCAACATTGTTCGTGGCAGGGAAGTTCAACGTGAGGGCTATGGGTGTATGCTCATCTTTCGGATCGACCAGTAGCATCCCGACGCCATTTCCTCTTTTGTTAGCGGCTCAGTCAAAGAATAATTGCCATCGGTTTCGAGGCTCGACTGCAAAGATCCCTTCATCGGGAATTGGGGTTCAGCCCTCTCGTCCTCATTGCAGGAAGTTTTCCAGTGGTCGACAACGCTTGACCCTTGATGGCCTTTACGGTCACATAGTTGATGTCGTATTCTGCTAAGAAGAAGGACCACTTTGCTAAACGCATCGAGAGGGAAGGTTTATCAAAGATATACTTGATGGGGTCCATTTTTGAGACCAAATTCACAGGGTGGGCTTGCATATAATGCTTTAACTTGCCGACTACCCAGACCACACCGCACGGTGTCTTTTCACATGCCGAGTAATTGAGCTCACTTCCTGCCGGCTTCCCGCTAACAAAGTAAATGGCATTCTCTACCCGAGAGTATTTCTTCTCTCGAGCAAGCATAGCCCCAACTATCGTATCGGTGACGGTGAGATAGAGCGAAGAGGTTTCGTCTATGTGGGGGCATAGCACCTGAGGATGTACCAAGTATGCCTTGATGCGGTCAAAAGCATCCTGGCATTCTTCGTTCCATTACGTGTCTACGTTCTTCTTCATGAGCTTGAAGATGGGCTCGCACATAGTGGTCAACCGATTGACGAAACGGCTGATGTACTGCGGTTTTCCCATAAAGCTATTGACTTACATGCAGGTTTGAGGTGGCCTCATATCCATAATGGCTTTGATCTTTTGGGGTCGGCTTCAATACCTCGCTCCGTGACCATATACCCAAGCACTTTTCCCTTGTCACTCCGAAGGTGCATTTTGGCGTGGTTTAGTCTCATGGAATGTTGTCTCGGCCTCTCAAAGAACTTCCGCAGTCAACAAAGTGCTGCCCGTCCTCGCCTTTGGAGTGGATTATCATGTTGTCTACGTAGACCTCAATCTCCTTGTGGATCATGTCATGAAAAAGCGCGGTCGTTGCCCCTTTGGTAAGTAGCCCGGCGTTCTTAAGCCCAAATGGCATCACTTTGTATAACAGTAAGTCTCCCACGGTGTGGTGAAGGCCGTCTTTTCTTGGTCTTCCTCGGCCATCTTGATCTGGTTTTATCCTGCAAAGCCATCAACGAAGGATTTGACTTCGTAGTTAGCGCTGAGTCCACCAGATGTCTATGTTTGGTAAAGGGTAATTGTCCTTGGGGCTGGCCTTGTTCAGATCTCGGAAATCACACCTGCAGTCAAGCACCTTCCCGTTGGCCTTGGTGACGGTCACAATATTGGATAACCATGTCGGATATTCAATGACTCGATGAATCCTACCCGCAGTAGCTTCTCAATTTCTTCTTTGACTCTGTAGAGACCATTCTCGCTTGATCTTCCTCTACGCTTTGCGGCTTAGCATCCGGTGCTAGAGGGATTCTGTGCTCTACTATCGAAACTGTCTAGCCCCGGCATATCCACTGTATGACCATGCAAACACGTCGACGTATTCCCTGAGCAGATCGATCAGTCTGTCCCGTTCAACCCCCTGGAAGAAGTTTCCGATCTGTGTCTCTTTAGGTTCTTTGACAGTACCCAAGTTCACACTTGTCAAAACCTCCTCGGCAGCTTGGGCCCGGTTTTCCTCTTTCTGCGAAACCCTTTAAAGATTTCTTTAATGTATTGTTCATTTAGTGTGTTTGCATCTTGTTCAAATGATTCATTATTAAGCGTTGTTAAGTTTTTGAGTTAATTTATCATTTGTTAAGTTGGCAATAAGAGGATACTCAGAAAGATCTGTCATTTCATTCAAAATAAGGGGAAAGATGACATCGATTACATTTTGATAGTCCTCAGGCGTGAGGCCTTCGGATGACTCAGAGGACTGGGATTCAAAGATTCCTGACTCGACTGACTTTGGACCCTACACTACTTATTGACTCGAGGGTGGCTTAACAAGGGTTGGACCGGGATCTCACTCCTTCTTGCTGTTGCCCTGGGGAGTAGTAGTCTTGTCAGTGTTCTTCATTTGGCTGTGCACCCTGTGGATCATAATTGCCTTTGTTGACACCATTTCCATGGGGAATACCTGACTGATCTGGCAGAATTTCCTTTCTGAACTTATCTTTATGCATACCTGCAGGGCAGTAGGACCGGTTGTGCTTTCGGCATCGAGATACAGGCTTTCTTCATCCCAAAAGTCTTCCTGGTTGGTTCACTCTTCTTTCCACCTTTTCACAAACAGGGGAGGGTGATCCTCGGGAGTGATAAGAGCCATTACAAATACATTATGCTCATCATGGGTGATGAAGGGCTCTGAAGAAACTTTCATTAACATGGCTTCGTTTTACTTCAAACTCGCAGTCTTCATAAGTGAGCCTTTCTTACGTAATCTTGACCATGGTTCTTGGTTCGATATCATAGAAAAGAGGCCGAGCTCTGACAACATTAACAAAATCAGTTCCGACTATGGGCCCAAATTGTCCTTCCATGGCGGCGGCATTAATCAAATCTTTCCATTTTCCTTGCAATTCAGCATAAGGAACATTGAACTTCAGAATGTCTATGATCTCTGGATTTCCAAAGTTGACTGCATTTGTCTCCCCGAACTCGATCATGTTGACCTGATTGTTAGCTGGAAGAGGGTTCTTGACCACATTAGGACCCCGAGGTGGTTCCAGCTTGCCTTCTTCAATTAGGCGAGAGATCAGGAGTTTCAGGTAGGTGCAATCATTGGTGTTATGCCCATGATATTTGTGGAAGCGGCAATGTTTGGTTTCGTCCATTCTGACACTAGGGTTTTTGGGTTTCCAGTTTTCCAAAGGTCTGATGAGTCCTTCGGCTACCAAACCGTCAAAGACCTTTTCTAGTGGCATTCCGAAATCTTCTGCGGTATAGAAGCGAGGTCTCGGCTTCGCAGCTACTTGGCTTGAATTCTGTCCCACTTTCTCATTCTGGATGTAATTGACAGCGCCGACCGTTTCTTTTCCCTTTATAGTGACAGCCGAAGCGTTTGACACTGGTGCTTTGTAGCGATAAGAGTTGGCTGATCCTGTGGCCGGGGCCATGTTGAAGGCATTTTCAAACTTGGTACCAACATTTACTATTGCTCGAAGGTCAGAATAATAGTAATTGCCAATTTGGACCCTTAGTTGAGGCTTTAAGAAGGATTGGAAGATCTCCATGTGTTCCTCTTCATTTAGCGGGGTCATCATTTCACTGAGCTTCCAGTTCCATCTCCTGTAAAATTCACTCACTGGCTCGTCCTCGCGCTCGTAGAGTGCCTTGTAGGTCATTCCTGCTGGTTTCCCAATTCAAATTGGCCTTATACTTCTCCGCAAAGGCTTCCTTAATTTGGTCCCAGGTGGCTCGGGCTTACGGTTTTACGTGCGGGAACCATCTAAGAGCTGAACCCTTTAATGACAGTCGAAAATGGTCGGCCATTTCTTGATGTGTACGATCCTTGGCTCTCATGGCAAGAAGGTAGCTTTCAATATGAGTCAGGGACAATCGGTGCCGTTGAACTTTTCAATCTCTGGCATCCGGAATTTTGGAGGAAGAGGGACAATTTTCTTTGGGATCGACGTAATCCGATATGCCGCCTTTTTGGTGTTCGAGTTCTCCGAACTTCTCTTGCGTGGACTTAACTTGTTCCATCAACCAAGTCATGTTGGGATCGGGGACGGTTTCGATTCTGAAGCGAGCTTGTCGGATTTGGAGTGGCGGGGACTGGGTGGCACAGTGGTAGCCGGTACCATGGCTTGGGAGTCTTTAGAAGGGAAATAGGTGTAAACTTGGCACAGTCAGGTGTTTCCCGAGGCCGACCGGAGGCATAGGAATTAGGCTCGTAGTTGCAGTAAGTAGGAAAAAGGAGCCTCGTGGGATCCTATTGGCAAGGTTGGAGGTGGAAGATCCGCCGTGGCGGGCGGGAGTTGAAAAGGTCATTTGATTGATTCGAGGCACGGAAGTTGTATGCAGGGACGGCCCATACCGGGGAGAGGGAGTGAATCCCATAGGGTAGTGCGGAGGCTGCGTGGCGGGATAGCCGTGGCGTTTGTTTTCGTTGGTAGGGAACAAAGCCGGGTCTTATCTCGAGGAGGAGAGGGTGTCGGGACCCTAATGGCTTGGGATACCGGAAAAGACGAAAAGGGACAGTCTTTGGCAAAGGCTCATATGTGGATGGAGGAGGGCCGGTTATAGGCTAGGGGCCGAGATGGTTACTTCTGGAGTTTCATCTTCTACCATAACCAAGGAACCATTGGGCTCTACCACTATCTGGACCCCATGACGGCGTAGCGCATCAATGAGCATGGCTCTTTGTTCCTCATGGGCCTTACGACTGTTTTCCAAGGCTAAGGCTAGCTCTTCTTCCCTGGTCATCTGGTTACCCAAACCAAAGGCTTTGTTCTCTGTCGAATCGGACATTCGACTCTGGGCGACCAAACCGAGGATTACAGCGAACTGTCTGAGAATTCTGCGCTAACAAGTCGCCGACCCGGTGTTCTCACCCACTTCTTTCTCATTGCGGGAAAGGGATAGGAAAGGTTTTAGACTCGGGGTAGGTGTTTAGTCAAGGCTCAGGGCAATATGCAAATTAGAATCTTCCAGTTTACTTAAAACGTGTCTTTTATTAATATCTATTTGGTTGGAAAAGGGGTTTTGCCCTTCTTTTTCGTAACTACTCTAGATCCTGGATCGGTGGGTTCCGTCACTACGTCTATAAGCCCCTCGTATTCCACCCGTATTTCGACCTCCCGGGGTGGACGGCCCGGGCGAGGGTCCTATAGGGCACGCGGATCCCACCGACCGAGAGTAAAGAATGCTCCTAACGGGTCTAGCGGGTCATAGGAACTTTCAACGCACGAGCGATGCGGATTATAGTCAAGGCAATACCGGGAAAGTCTCGTCTTTCTGCCTTGATAGAATTTTGGCAGAATTTTGCTTGAGCGAATGACGTTTTGACTTTCGGTAATGTCCGAGAAGATAATAGGCATGGGTCGGGCGGCAAAAGCCGGATGACACAGTGTCACATTGAACTTCGTTGCATACGCCGGGCGTGAGTTAGAATCGAAGTCAATGCCGGGTCAAGATCTTGCCAATTTTTCCTTGTCGGAATTTTGGCAGAGCTTCGCTTTGAGGGAAAGATCTTTTGATTTGGTGGCAAAGACTCGGTCTTGACTCTTACGCATTCCATGCAGGTCAAGGTCAATAGTCAATGTCGGAGTCGAGATCTCGCCAATTTCTCCTTGTCGGAATTTTGGCAGGGTTCCTCCTCCGTTATGAACTAAGGCTTGACATTTACGAGGGTATGCAACTGGGCTATATGACACGGACTAGACCAAAAACCAACCAAAAAGTCATAGTTTTTTGAAACGTGTGACACGGACTGTGCATTGGTCGACACTGGCTGCCATGGGGAGGTTGGGATGATTCCGTGCGCGCCCGGGAGCATCGTAAGGCTGTCCGTGACTGCAGCTGGAACCACCCTCGGGTTTGAAGGACGTGCGTGCAAAGTATACAGGATATATCAGGTGCGCGTAGTGTGCGGTCTCCTAAAAATGTTCCTTTTTGAGTTAAAACAGAGATTTTCAAAATGTGTTTTAAAGGAATGATTTTCAGGACGGGGAAAATGCAACACATAAGCACGTAAATTTTAGGAAGCCCTGGCTCATGGAGCCGAGTAGCCCCAAGTACCGCTAGGACTGCCCGTATTAACCATGATTTTTCCTGGTGGAATTGCCACTGAGGTCGCCCGGTCAGAATCCAAGGAGGATTGAGCCGTACGACTGCATGGATCAATTTTCCAGGTTCCACTCCTTTTGCTATTTTTCGGGTTGTTTCCCGTTTCAAAGTATGCACAGATTCCAAGATGCAAATGATGCAATGCAAGGTAAAGAAAGCAAGCACGATTAATGAAATCGGCGACGGGAGTCTAACCCGCTCAAAGGGAAAAGCTTTCTTTTATTTTTTTTTCAAAAACTTTTTTTTTCGAAAAGGGATACTGGTACGTGGGATTGTTAAACCACCGGTTATCCCAACTCCCACATCAGGGAGTATACAGGAAGGGCAAGTGGTTTCCACCTATATACTGAGTATCGATTTTTTTTTTTGTTTGTTGGATTCACGCGAGTTTGAAGACATCCGGTTTAATTTGAAAAACGGAGTCGCCACGCCATTTTGATTACCTCAAAACTTTGAAAAAAAGGTTTTATGGGTTCGGAGGTTAAGTTACCCCTTGGGAAGAACGGATCGTCGTTCACCCAAGGTGCCTTGCCAGAGCAAGTCTCCCAAGATCCCATTAATCGTGCTTGCTTGCGTGCTTTCTTGTGTGCATGTGTTTGAAAATAAAGGGAAGGGAATGTCCCAAGTCGTCTTCCGGACGTACAAACCATTTGTTGGTTGTCGCTCGGGATTTCTTGGATTTTATGTATTCGGGATTATGATCCCGTCCTCATCTTGGACTTGTGATCATCGCATTTTTGGACCTCGGGGCTTGCGTGATCGAGAGAATGACTCTCTTTATAGTCAAAGATGAGGTTCTTTAGAAAAGGAGGGTCCTTAGCCCATCAATCTTACACTTTAAGATGGTCGAGCTCGTATGGATGCTTCGTACTCATCTTAAGTGATAATCGAAGATATAGGGTTCAAAGGTGTCCCTTTCTAAAGAGATTATGAAACCTTTATGGAAGGAACGATGTAAAGATAGGATCTTTTACACCGGTCCGTTCCGAGGTTGCTAATGGGGGAATGGGGGAATGCATGTAAAAATGACATTTTTAATGAAAAGATGACATTTTTGGGTTGCAAAGGATGCATTTGATTTAAAGAAATGATCTTTATTGCCAAGGATGCATAAAGACACAATTTTTATGCAAATGATGCATTTTTATGAAGAAATTGGAATTCAATATGCAAAGAATGCATAAAGATTGCATTTTGAAAAGCATAGGATGCTAGTTTATGGTAAAGATAGGATCTTTAAAGCAAATGATGCTTGGAAAAGGGATTTTGAATGCAAAGGATGCATTTTTATTGAAAAGATTTGATTTTTATATGCAAAGGATGCATAAAGATGACATTTTTATTGGAAAATAGGGGTTTTAGGTGCAAAGGATGCACCTTTATGGATAAAGACTACATTTTTAATGGCAAATGGTGCCTAATGCATGCAAAGGGGAAGGGGGAATATAAAGATATGATCTTTAATCTACCAAGTCCCAAGCAAGATAAAACCAATGCAATGAGCAATTATAAAGAAATTAAGATGCAAGGTTAGGGCGTGCGAGGTTACCAATGGCTTCCTTTTCTTCTTTGGATGAAGCTAGGAGGAGAGGATTGATCTTGGGCCTTCAAGGAGGAGGGAGATGACTTCTTGAGCTTCTTCTTCACCTTCTTGAACTTCCAGCTGTTCTTGGGAGGTTTCTTCATGTATTATGAGTATTTTTGGGTGATTTTTCGTATGTAAAATGGGTAGAGGAGGGCTCTATTTATAGGCAGTCTGGAAATCGCCAATGAAGCCGTGCAGCTAGGGACCTCGAGCTAATGCAGCCGTGCGGCATTATCCCTTGTGACTCAGCATTTCTAGAACCATGCAAGGTGGCAAATTCTAGAAGCCTCCTCCCAATTAAGAAAAACGTGTTTCTTAATTGGGAAGGCTCCCTTTCAGCCTTTATTCAATTTGGAACAGTTCTGGAATATTTCCGGAACACTAGGAAGGTCCGGGGAATTACCGGGAAACTTACCGAAATTGCCAGGAAATTTAACCGGAAGGCATGAGCCAGATTTGGGTACTTACAAGTACACAACCCGAATAGTTTGTTGATCCAAGAAACTCTAATAAAGTATGCATGTTGCAAAGATCCATGAGATGGGTTGAAGCAATCTTCAAGGAATTGGAATCTTCGTTTTGATGAATTGGTCAAAGAGTTTGACTTCATCAAAGAACAAAGATGAATCTTGTGTATGCATGAAATTCAGTGGGAGCATAGTATTATTTCTATTGTTTTATTACAATAATATCTTACTCATTGGAAAAACAAGTTCCGACACTTAAGACTGTCAAGTCTTGGACAAGGAAAGGTTTCTCAATGAAAGATATGGGTAAAGCCACTTACATCCTTAGCATCAAGATCTGTAGAGATAGATCTAGAATGATAAATTGGTTTGAGTCAAAGTATTCACATTGACAAGGTTCTTAGAAGAGTCTAAGAAGAGTAGCTTGTCAATGGGTCATGGTGTTTCTCTTAGCAACACTCATTGTCCTATGACAATTGATGAGCAAAAGGAAATGAATGAAGTTCTATATGCTTCGGCATTTGGATCTGTCATGTGTGCCATGATTTGTACTAGACCTGACGTCTCGTATGCTCTAAGCATGATGAGTCGATACCAATCTGATCCTGTGATGAGAACTATTGGATGGCAGTCAAGATGATCCTTAAGTACTTAAGAAGAACTAAGGATATGTTCTTGGTATTTGAAAGGTTGGAAGATAATCTTGTTGTAAATGTTACATAGATGTTAGCTTCCAAACTGACAAAGTTGATTTAAGATCGCAATTAGGATTTGTGCTTATGCTTATTAGAGGTGCAGTTTTGATTGGAAGAGTTCCAAGCAGAAATTGTAGCCGATTCTACCACTAAGGCCGAATTTTAGCAACATATGATGTGGCTAAAAGAAGCAGTTTGGATCAAAAGTTCATTAGTGTTTTGGAAATGTTCCAAGTATCACTGATCGGTGAAACTTTTGTTATGACAATAGTGGTGCCACTTGTGCAAACAATGGAACCAAGGTCACAACAACGATCCAAACACTCACTTAGACGTTCTTCGAGGAATTCATAAAGAATGAGAAGACGTTAAGATATACAAAGTATCAACCGATGATGACATAAGGGATTCACTAACAAATACCCTCGCACAGGCAGAAGCATGATGGTCATGTTAGATCCATGAGTATTCGATACATAAATGGAGCCTAGTGCAAGTGGGAGTCTGTTGGTGATTAATAATGCCCTAGGCTTTAGTTATGTTTAACTGAAAACCGTTATGTATCATCTTTATCAATTAAGTTTATTATTTGATTATTATATAGTTTGCATATTTGTTGTCATAATCTCCGTCCCTAATTATTAATAGAATAATTAGTATAATTGTCAATGGATAATCATATGATGATTATATGCATAGAGATGCACATTGAAATTATGGGTACTTGTTAGAGAACAAGTGACTGGACTTGACCCGTATGAGATTTATGTCATGGTCAAATGTCATAATTAAATCTCATATGGTCACTTCATTTAGTCCCTAGACCTGAGATTATCATGACCTTACATATGATGAAAGTTATGTTTGATTTTAGTCAAACGATATCTTAACACGATATTTATAAAGGCTATCTTTGGCATGATCGGATTTATGATGGGAATGATAATAAGTCAAGATGGAATTTGTCCCTCAAAAGAGAGATGTTTTGCTTGGGCCCCTCGATGAGTGATAATGATAGAAAGTGTGTGGCCACACCCCAATGCGATTGGATTATCATTATACTCAAGATCGAGAAAGCATTGAACAAATACAAGTTGACGAGGACCATGACTTGTGTTCAATATAAAATCGTGAGACAAAGGGAGAAATGGAAGTGTACCATTGGAAACGTGAACTCCTACGTTATATTATTTGGGTAGACATAATGGCTTACTAGAGTCCGCTTATGTCTTATGAGGATCGATATGATCGAGCTCATTTCCAACATAATATAATCCTATTTGGTCACACACATCTAGAATGAATTGGTTAAACCAAAGGAAGAAATGATTGAGAGTTCCTGATATGGCATGTTCTGTAGCGCGACACAACTGGCCATCTGGCTAGTTGTGTAGCGCGACACAACTAGCCATCTGGCATGTTCTGTAGCGCGACACAACTAGCCACAGAGGCGGTTTACACTTGTTTCCTAATTTGATTAGGGCACAAACTCTAATACTAATGTAGTATAAATATGAGTCTGTAAAAAGCCGAAATTAAGCCGAATTTTCAAGAGAGAAAATCACCAAAAAGGTTTCTCAATATTTCTTCCATAGGTTTAAGAATCTAGCAATTCTCAAGAACTCTTCTTGGTTCATTCTTACGTGTGGATACACAATAGAGGGTCTTCGCTCGTTTGACGATCAAGGCCTAGAGTTCAAGCAATCTGAAGGTTCAAAGGTTTTGAAGATCGAAGTTTGTGATTCAAAATCACACCAATAAATTGTTCGATAGCTCAATACCGAAAAGCAATAAAGGTTCGTAAATTCTATCTCATAGGAATTCAATTTAATCGTATAGAACGAATCTTAGGGCTTGGTTTTGTGTTATTTAGATGCTAATTCCGCTGTGCATGGATCCATAAAACCCAACAAAAACAACACTCTCCTGGTGTCTAAGGAGTACCACAGGAGGGAAGGCGGAATAATTCCATATCCTCAGAAAGAAAAGGAAGGCATTCGGGTCTGTCATAGAGAAAGAAGTTACATCCATGATGGCATTGTCGTTACAGCCCAGCAAAGGCTCCTGCCTCATCCCAAACTATCGAGGTACGAGCAATGAGATATAGAAAGAGGACCAAGACAACCCCGGAACTCTGACAATATAGGAGCCTTCCTGAAAGGCCCTCCTAGTCTCAATTCCCCAATGGGGAACCCACCAACGGATCTGATGCGTGCCAAGATGAGCCATCTACCTTTCCAGGCGGACTCATCTATATCCAAGACAAGAGGCCGCAGAGCAAACGTCCACAGACTGAAAGATGACGGAGACACAGGCATAGCTTGAAGCCTCTCTCGAAACCACAAGGTGAGCAAAATGGGACTTCCCCCACGCATAAACATGTCCCCCATCGCCAAGCGGTCTATGCCGTGAAGGGTTTCCCCCAGAACCAAAGGAGCAATATCCTCACCGGCTCGGCAGTGGCCTATCACATCCAAAAAAGCGCCGTCACATACCCGAAGGGAGCTGACCATGAAAAGCGTAGCTATGACGCACAAAGCAAACACATTCCACGAGATATCACTCTCGTCATCACCCATATATCTCTTGGGCAGTGCAGAAATATCAATATGACCAGAATCAAATGTCATACCTTGCGCTTCACCCAACGAAGTCCGATGAAAATATGCGAGCTTCACGCTCACGATCGCACCCCCGACCAAAGGAAGCGAGATGCCTCCACCTTCGGTCCTCCAAGCAAAGCCCGGAAATCTTCACAAGTGGGCATGACTTCATTGTAGGAGAAGCTATACACATGCCTCCTTGTATCCTAGAACCTCGCGGCCGCCCGAAACAACTCCCAATCAGGGGCTAATTCCTTGAGAGACCAAACGGATTTGAGTTGAAATCTCACCTCGAATGCCCGCTTGTTGTGCTTCATGTGGTGCCTCATCCACATCTTAAGCCGCTCAAGGAAGTGCATTTGCCTCTCCTTCGAAAGCCTCGGGAGATTTCTCAAAACAAACGACGAATCCATGGCAAAAATGGAGGTTTTTTGAGAAAATGGAGAAGAAGAACCGAATTGGCTATAATTTGGAAATGGGAGGATTGGAAAATCCAGATTTCCTGCAAATTTTATCCCCTTCTGCAAATCAACAAGTGTCCGTACGAACCTTTTTGCATGCAAGTGTGGTCCGTATGGACCTCTTTGCACCCTAGCTAAATTTTTCAGCAAACACAAAACAGTTACTGCTCGTAGCAGGATTTTGCACCCGACTGCTCAAAAAGTCTGCCAAAGCTGTTTACGACCCCCATACACATTTCACACAAGGGTCCGTCCATACATACAAAAAATTTCACAAAGGTCCGTCCCTACACACACATTTTCAAGGGTCCGTCCCTATACACACAATTTTTCACAAGGGTCCGTCCCTACAACACACAATTTTCCACAAGGGTCCATCCCTACACATACATTTTCAAGGGTCTGTCCCTATACATACACAATTTTTCACAAGGGTCCGTCCCTACACACATTTTCAAGGGTCCGTCCCTATACACACAATTTTTCACAAGGGTCCGTCCCTACAACACACAATTTTTCACAAGGGTCCATCCCTATATACACACATTTTCCACAAAAAGTCCATCCCAACACGGCAATTTCACACATTTTCAAGGGTCCGTCCCTACATACACATTTCACACAAGGGTCCGTCCCTACATACACAATTTTTCACAAGGGTCTGTCCCTACAAACACATTTTCAAGGGTCCGTCCCTATACACACAATTTTTCACAAGGGTCCGTCCCTACAACACACAATTTTTCACAAGGATTCGTCCCTATACAAACATTTTCCACAAAAAGTCCGTCCCTATACACACATTTTCCACAAAAAGTCCATCCCAACACGGCAATTTCACACATTTTCAAGGGTCCGTCCCTACATGCACATTTTCAAGGGTCCGTCCCTACATACACATTTTCACAAGGGTCCGTCCCTACATACACATACAATTTTTCAAGGGTCCGTCCCTACACATACAATTTTTCACAAGGGTCCATCCCTACATACAATTTTTCACAAGGGTCCGTCCCTACACACGGCAATTTTTCACAAGGGTCCGTCCCTACACGCACAATCCACCACAAAAGTCCGTCACAAAAACACGACACATTTCACACAATTTACCCACAAAAAGTCCGTTCCTACACAGCAATTTTCCAACAAAAAACTATGTACATAAAAAACATCATCAAGGGACAAGTCACCGAAGCATGTATTTCAAGGAGAGACACTTTATTTTCACAAATAAGAGCTAAACTCCATGTTTTTGGACAAAAATCACATACCCACAATCCATACACATCCAATTTCAACAAATCGACATCAAATTCACAAAATAAGCATGGCAACAATAAAGCCCAAAATTTGCAAGAACCAAAACCCTAATTCTAGCATACATCATTCAAATAAGAATCAAAGACAAAATTTGATTTCTTACCTCCACTTTCGCTTTCCCCCTCGCATTGTGCACCCCCGCATCCGGATACAACTCATTCGGATTGATTGTTGAAGGTGTGTAGGGAGAGGAGTTTCTTTGAAGATCCAACCTCCTCTCCATGGCCCCTCAGCCTCTTTGACAACGTCCTAGCCTCAATCCTTCTGCCATGATAACAATCTAGCGATTTGGAAAGGTCTTCTCGGGGAAACAAAGCTTGAAAATGGGATTTTCTCCTCCTTTTCTCTCTTCTTCCTCGGCTGAAAATGGAAAATAGGGGTGGAATGGCGTTGTTCAAATCTGAATATGTTTAAAAAAATCAGATTTGCATAAGAGTCTGTACGGACCACTTTGCAAGTGCAAGATGTATCCGCACAGACCACTTTGCAGCCCCAAACTTTACCCTTGGCTGTCCAGAAGCCATTTCCAGCAGAATTCATGCAATTTGGTCCCTAAATCAACAAAAACAAAAACCGGCCGTCATTGTAAGTCCGGATCCTGCCTCAACTAATACGGCAAAATAATTTCGGCCATCATTGTAAGCCCGAACACCCTATCCCCAGCGGACAAAAGTCAAACGGTAATCATTGTAAGCCCGTATGACAAATCATTTCTCGGCCATCAATGTAAGTCCGAACCCCTTTTCCCCAGCGGACAAAAGTCAAACGGCAATCATTGTAAGCCCGTACGACAAATCATTTCTCGGCCATCAATGTAAGCCCGAACCCCCTTTTCCCCAGCGGACAAAAGTCAAACGGCAATCATTGTAAGTCCGTACGACAAATAAAATCCCGGCCATCATTGTAAGCTCGAATTTATCCCCAGCGGACAAAAGTCAAATGGTAATCATTGTAAACCCGTACAGAGGATACATATTCCCAGCAGATAAATTTCGGCCTTCATTGTTAGTCCAACACCCAAGGAACAAACGCCTCCCCCTCAAGGCACAAACGCCTCACACACAAGGCACGAACGCCTTCCAAAAATCACACTCAAGGCACAAATGCCTCCCGCTCAAGGCACAAATGCCTTCATCACAGGATACCACCACGTCCTCACTACTTCATCTCAGAGGCGCCACCACGTCCTCACTACTTCATCTCAGGACACCACCACGTCCTCACTACTTCCTCTCAGGACACCACCACGTCCTCACTACTTCATCTCAGAGGCACCACCATGTCCTCACTACTTCATCTCAGAGGCACCACCACATCTTCACTACTTCATCTCAGGACACCACCACGTCCTCACATACACGACAAAAACTCAGTCAGAGACACCACCAGTCCTCATACACGACAAAAACTCAGTCAGAGACACCACCAGTCCTCATACGTGACAAAAACTCAGTCAAAGGCACCACCACATCCTCATACACGACAAAAACTCAGTCAGAGGCACCACCACATCCTCATACATGACAAAAACTCAGTCAGAGGTGCCACCACGTCCTCAGCCATCTAACCCAAGCGGTCACCTCACACATGAACTACAATCAGGCTTGATTCCCACTCGGAATACGTAGGAATCCTACTAAAGGATTCAGCCATCCGACCAACACGGTCATCTTCTCTCTCCTGATAAGCGATCCAGATCGAGACCCTTATCTTTATTGACGACCCCATTTCCTTCATAAGTGATGTCGCCGATGGGCTTCTGTAGGTACCCCAATTCGGACCGCTCTCCATCCGAGCATATGGGAAACACTGCGGATTCACGCTTCATGATCCCAAAGACCCGTAACATCTAAAAGGTCCAGACTGACCAGCCAAACCAAAGAAGGACCTTTCAGGGATAAAAGAAATTTAATGACTTTGCAGGAAATAACAAAAAAGGCAAAAATACATCAGCTTGCATACATGTCCGTACGGACACATGTGCAATTCAAGATGTGTCCGTACGGACACTTATGTCAACACGCCAACATCATTGCGAAATCTTCACAAAGTCCACAATATTCCCTGAAATCCAGGAAAACCAAAAACTTGTAATTGCACAAAGGTCCGTACGGACCACTTTGCAATTTTTTGAGGCCTATAAATAGAAGGCTCCTCCTCTCATTTCATTCACACCTAAACCTTCTCCTATCTCCCCCCCCCTCAGCCTTGAGGCACCCTTCTAAGCCATCCTGACCTTTTTCGACCCTTCTCGAGGCCTCTGGAGCCATCCTGAGGCCCTCCCGAGCCGCTCCAAAGCCCTCCCGAGCCGATCCTGATCCATCCCGATCGACCTCTCGACGTCCCTGCAGCCCTATTCATCCCAAGCCAAACTCCAAACACCCAAACGGCTCAAACCGGTCCAAACCCGCGAGTCCAAACGAGTGTGAACGAGTGCAAATTAGGGGAGGTTCTGCCCGAGTGAGTGCAGAATTTCTCTCCTCTTTAGAAACCCCGAGTGTGATATCGAGAGTTAATTAGGGGAGATTTTGCCATTAGTGAGGGCAAAACCTCTCTCTTCTTTAAACACCCTCAACCACACACGTTCCCCCGAGGAAGATAGACACAAACCAACATTGGTATAATCTCCTTCCGCACATTTACATAGTGATCTAAATTCAGTCTTTAAATACTTTACTGCTTACAATGTAGTCTACATTTACTATTCACACAGACCCAAACCGTCCAAACGATCCCACAAGGCCTTCCATTGCACTATGGAGGTCTGACGGTGATAGCAGTTTGTTAATATCCCCGCACTGTCTTTCAATTATTTAGTTAATGCATTTTATTTAAAAGCATAAACATACACACACACACATGATTTAAAGAAAGAAGGGTATCAAAAGACTCGTGTATACGAGGCGACTCGGGGGAGCTCAAAATATCTCTTCCTGAGGCGTAACCTGACCTCCGAACTCAAAAACTTATCACACAACAAAACAAACAAAATAGGCCTTTTCTCATTGTTTTGGGCATACTTAAAATGGTGTGGTGACTCTACGAAACGAAAAGCAGCAAAACGGGCCTCCCGGACTTCGAAATATCGTCCGCGCGCTGGATCGGGTAATTTAAAATAGGCAAGCAAGACAATCAAGTGGCAGACGTCCTATCTAAATTAGCAACTATCGACGTGGCAGAAACCAACTCTAACCCACACGTAGTCTTTGCTGAGAAACCTGCCTACGAGAGATTGCAAGTAATGCTCCTAGATGGAGAGGAGAGGTGTTGGATTGATGATTACGTGGACTACATCGACAAAATCCAACTACCGGAAGATGAAGCACAAGCTAGGCTCATCAAGAAAAATCAATAAGGTACACAATAATGAACGGAATCATCTACAGAAGATCATTCACCAAGCCCTTGCTAAGGTGTGTCTATCCAAAGGAAATAGAAAATCTCTTGGCAGAATTCCATGAAGGCGTTTGCGGTGGACACCCGGGGGCTAGAACCTTAGCTGATAAAATCATCATACTAGGTTATTATTAGCCAAACCTGTGAGAGGACGCGCAAGCCTACGTAAGAAAATGTGTCAAGTGCCAAAGATACTCTGACATTCCTAGACTCCCAGCAGTTCAGCAAACTCTTATAATACCTACGTGGCCATTCGATATGTGGGGAATCAACATCATCGGACCCTTCCCTCCCGCCCGAGGTAACAGTAAGTATGTGATCGTGGCAGTGGACTACTTCTCTTAATGGGTCGAAGCAAAGGCATTGGCAAAAATTACAGAGGAGAATGCTATCAACTTTGTTCGTGACTTCATCTGGTGTTGCTTCGGGGTGCCACACACTATCATCTCAGATCATGGTCTCCAGTTTGATAGGGCATTCACAAAAGAGTTGAACCGACTTGGAGTCCAGCACATCAGATCATCGGTAAGCAGACCACAATGCAATCGACAGGCAGAAGCAGCCAATAAGCTGGTACTAACAGCCCTAACTAAGAACCTTGAGGGAAGAGACGGTAGATGGTTAGATGAACTTTCCTTAGCTTTGTGGGCAGTTCGCACAACCAACCGGGGGCCAATCGGGGAAACCCCCTCGCACTGACCTTCGGTTCTGAGGCTATGGCACCAGCTGAAATGGCTATTCCTACTATGAGAAATTCCAACTATGATAACCAAGTTAACAAGGTCAATAGGCTCCTAGACCTAGACCTAGACTTAATAGATGGAAGAAGACTAGCAGCTCAAATGAAAATGGTGAACTACAAGCAAAGGCCAAAAGCCTACCATGACAAAAGAGTCAACAAAAGAGTATTCCAATTTGGTGATTGGGTACTTAGAAAGATTGAAGCTACTAATAGGAAAGCTGAACAAAACAAGCTCTCCCCAAATTGGGAAGGTCCCTACATCATCACCCAAGTCATTAGAGAAGGGACCTACAGAATGAAGACTAAAGATGGGAAAGAGCTCAAGCATCCGTGGCATTTAGACAACCTACGAAAGTACTATCATTAGTGTTAGTTCAAATTTTATGTAATAGATTAGTCTTGTTAGTCTTTTCCTCTTTTAAGATAGGATTGTAGTTTGATGTAATCAGTTCAATTAATAAAGATTCAATCTTCATCAAACGAATGACTAGCAAGGCATCAGACGAGGAGCTTCCTCCTCGGCAATTAAGGGATAAATTCCCAACAAAAAACCATCTAAGACCTGTGTATGAGTCACCTTTCCTCAGCATGGGCAAATAAAAGAAGGATAAGCCGAATATCAGGCCAAGGAAATCCCTCGGCTTAATGACTTCATCGGCAAAAAATGTCTGAGACCTATGTACGAGTCATCTTCCTCGATATAGGTAGATGAAAAGAAGGAAAATTTTAAGTGTCAGGCCGAGGAAACCCTCCTCGGCCTAAAGAACTAACTTGCAAAAATAGCCTGAGCGTTAGTGTAAGTACCCAAATCTGGCTCATGCCTTCCGGTTAAGTTTCCCGACAATTCCCCGGACTTTCCTAAAGTTCAGGGGCTATTTGGGAACTTTCCCAAACCTTCCAAGGGGTATAAGACTTGTTAGGAATTAAAATTCCACATAGTCCCTCGTTTGAAAAGAGCTTCTAGAAGGCCACCTTGCATGGTTCTAGAAATAGGCTGAGTCACTAATGGATAAGACCGCACGGCTTCATTAGCCAAAGGTTACAGCCGCACGGCTTCATTTGCCAACACCAAACTGCCTATAAATAGAGACCTCCACTACCCATTTTGATATACAATTTTTGGCACTGTTACTCTGCCAAAATATAGTCACGAATTTCCAGAGAACAAAAGCCTCCCAAAATCACCTCCCTCCTCTTCAAAACCTCTCCAAATTTGATCCTTCCTGAGGAAATCTTCAAGGGAGATAGAGGAACACCACCATTGGTAACCTCTCCTCCTCTTCTCTATAAAATATACTTGTCATACTTGCTATATTGATCTTTGCTATTTATATTGCTATCTATTTGCTTTATATTTGGTTGGTTGCTATAAAAATCAAGTCTTTAGTCATGTAGATCATAATACCTCCATTCTCCTATCACATGGGATTCATGGAGGATCAATCCCAAGGATGAACAATAAGACCTCAAATGGCTTGTTCTAGGGTGGATCTCTCATATGATGATGTGAAAATAGCATCATTTTCATATAAAAATGTCATCTTTTCCATTAAAAATGTCATCTTTATTCATGATTATCATTCCCCTTCCCACAGACCTTGCTTCCAAGGATTGTCCACCTAAATGGTTTTTAAAGGACATAGGAAAGCCATAAAGGTCCTCCCTTTATATTCCTAGTCTTAGCTTGCATCATGTTCATTACATATGTTAGCATAAAAATGTCATCTTTACTTTAAAATGCATTCCCCATGTCCCTCATGGTTGGATCACTCTCCAAGGATTGACTAGTGATCTTCATAAGGCACAAAAAGGCATAGGATGAGTATAAAGATCCAATCTTTATACCCCTCCCTTAGTCCCCTTTGGTACTTGAAGCATCTCTTGGAGTGTAATGGTGTAAAGGTCCTATCTTTACATCATTTCCTCCACATAAAGATGTCATAGCCGGATATTCCTTTAGAAAAGGATGAACTTGAGCCCCCACATCTCTGATCATCACTTGAGACGAGCATAAATGTCCCTATAAAGCTCAAATCGTCTCAAGATGTAGGATTGATGGGCAAAGGTCCTTCCTTTCTAAAGAGTCTCATTCTTGGACTATAAAAGAGGCGTCCCTATTCCGATCACATGTGACCCAAGGTCTCATAATGATGGTCGTAAGTCCAAGATGAGTACGGGATCAAAGTCCCAAACATATCAAAATCCAAGGAATCTCGAGATATAACCAACTCATGGTTTATACGTCCGTAAGACCACTTGGCACATTCCCCCCCCCTTTTATCAAAACACATCCCACACACGAAAACACAAAGGCAAGCATGAAAGTTGGATCTTGGAAGACTTGCTTCGGCAAGGCTCCTTGGGTGAACGACGATCCGTTCTTCCCAAGGGGTAACTTAACCTCCAGACCCAAATCCTTTTTTTCAAAGTTTTGAGGAAATCAAAATGGCGTGGCGACTCCATTTTTCAATTTAAACCGGATGTCTTCAAACCGATGTGAGGCGGTGACCCCCTTACACGAGAAAGCGGTTAAAAAATAAGAAAAAAGGAAAGCCGCGATCTTGGGCACCACATTCACAGTTTGGCGACTCCGTTGGGGAATAAACCAAAAGAAAGCTTTCATTTTTAAAATAAAAAAATGATACTTGGTATATAGGTGGAAACCATTAAACTTCCCGTTATCGCCTCCTAACACGAGTCTCGGATAAACTATGGTCTAACAATGCCACGTACCGGTATCTTTTCGGAAAAAAAAAAGAGAAAGCTTTTTGAGTGGGTTAGCCTTCCACCGCGGATCCAATTCTCATGCTTGCTTCCTTTTCCTTGCCTTTTTGCATGCATTGTTGGTTCTTGGGATTGTGCATATTCTGGAGATTGAACAGGAAGCTTTCTGGAGCTGAAAAAGTGCCAAAACATTTGGGGAGCAACCTGCAAATGAAAGAAAATGGAACCTGGAAAATTGATTGATGCAGCCGTACGGCTTGATTCTCCTTGAATCCTAGCCGGGCGGCTTCATTGGCAATTCCACCAGGACAAAATTTGAGGTTAATCTGGCAGCTTAGGCAGCTTGAGGCTATTCAGTTCCAAGACTGACCGGGCTCCAAAAAATTTACGTGCTTACTTGCTGCATTTTCCCCCGTCCCGAAAATCATTCCTTTAAAACACATTTATGAAAATTTCTGTTTTAACTCAAAAAGGAACATTTTTAGGAGGCCGCACACTACGCACACCTTATATATCATGTACACTTTGCACGCACGTCCCTTTAACCTGGGGTGGTTGTTCAGCTGCAGTCACGAACATTATTACAATGCTCCCGGGCGCGCACGAAATCACCCCAAACTCCCCATGGCAGCCAGTGTCGACCAATGCACAGTCCGTGTTACACATTTTAAAACCGTGACTTTTGGTTGGTTTTTGGTCTAGACCGTGTCATATAGCCCATTTGCATACCCCCGTAAAGGTCAAACATTAGCCCATGTCGAGAGTCGAGATCATTCGCGCAAGCGAAACTCTGCCGAAATTCCGCCAAGGAAAATTGTCAGAATCTTGACCCCGGCATTGACTTTGACTTTGACCCGCACGGGATACGTAAAGGTCAAACCTTAGCCCATGTCGAGAGTCGAGATCCTTCGCGCAAGCGAAACTCTGCCGAAATTCCGTCAAGGAAAATTGTCAGAATCTTGACTCCGGCATTGAATTTGACTTTAACCCGCACGGGATACGTAAGAGTCAAGCCCGAGTCTGTGCCAAAAATCAAAAGATCTTTCGCGCAAGCGGAGCTCTGTCAAAATTCCGCCAAGGAAAAATTGGCAAGATCTTGACCAGGCATTGACTTTGACTTTGACTCGCACAACGTATGTAACAAAGTTCAATGTGACACTGTATCATCCGGCTTTTACCATCCGACCCATGCCTATTATCTTCTTGGACAATGCCAAAAAGTCAAAACGTCAATCGCGCAAGCGAAACTCTGCCAAAATTCCATTAAGGCTGAAAGACGAGACTTTCCCGACATTGCCTTGACTAAAATCTGCATCGCTCGCGTGTTAAAAGTTCCTATGACCCACTAGACCCATTAGGAGCGTTCTTCTCTCTCAGTCAGTGGGATCCGTGTGCCCTATAGGACCCTCGCCCGGGGCTATCCACCCTGGGAGGTCGAAATACAGGTGGAAAATGAGGGGCTTATAGACGTAGTGACGGAACCCACTGATCCAGGATCTAGAGTAGTTGCGAAAAAGAAGGGCAACCCCTTTTCCAACCAACTAGAAATAATTAAAAGACACTGTTTTAAGTAAACTTGAATAATTAATGGAATCATAATTGCATGGTCCTATTTCTGGAATTTCCAATCGCGACATTCACGGTCCGATCTCCGATCTTCGATCCTGACCTTTCACGGTCAAATCTCCAATCGAGACCCTCACAATTTGATCTCCGATCTTCGACCTCGACCTTTCATGGTCAAATAGGCAATCTCGACCTTCCATGGTCAAATTTTCAATCTCGACCTTTCATGGTCAAATCTCCAATCAAGATCCTCACGGTCCAATTTTCAATCTTGACCTTTCAAGGTCTAATTCTTCTCCGACCAGTTAGGATTAGGAGAAAATGTGTTTTAAGTAAAATTTAAGCAATAATTGCTTGTTACTTGAGCCTTCAACCTAAACACTTACCCCCGAGTCTAAACTTCACTTACCTCCGAGTCTAAACTTCACTTACCTCCAAGTCTAAACCTAACTTACCTCTGAGTCTAAAACTCACCTACCTCCAAGTCTAAACCTTACCTACCCCCGAGTCTAAACTTTGCCTACCCCCAAGTTTAAACCTTGCCTACCCCCAAATCTAAACCTTGCTAATCTCTTTTCCTCAGCGAGAAAGAAGTGGTTGAAGATACCGGGTCAGTGGCTTTTCAGTGCAGAAACCTCAGGATTCAGACAGTCCAGCAGGATCATCAGTTTTGTTAACTCAGGGGTTTAGAATGGCAGATATGACAGAAAACGGTGATGGTATGGGTAATCCGGTGACTAGAGAGGAAGAGTTAGCCCTAGCTTTGGAAAATGCCCATAAGGTTCAAGAAGAGCAGCTGACCATGCTTATCAGTGCTCTCCGCCGTCATGGAGTCCAGGTAACAGTTGAGGCAAATGGTTCCCTGGTCATGGTCGAAGATGAGACTCTAGAAACAGTGATCTCAAACCCTCCATCATATAACCAATACCCTCCATACTACCGCCAATACCTTCCTCCACCCACATATGATCCCTTGCCAAGGACTACTCCTCTTCAATCTTTTCCAACATCCCAGGCCATCAGGGCTCCATCGCCCTCAGCTCCCCAAAACGGATTGGGCTTCATCACACCTGTTCCTCAGTTTCAGCAGTACCTGCCAGTTTATGCTCCAGCTTCACATAATCAGTTTGAGCCATGTGGCTATGTTTTTGAGACCCCTATACCAGCCTGAATACAATCATGAGTGGCTAAAAGAAAATTCGGAGGCCTCAAGTTTTCAGTTGTCACCTACCGGACTTAGTGAATTCACCCGTCAATTTCACCAGTCTGCGACTGTGGTTCCCTCTACTGATAAGAGTCTTGTTGCGAGTACCAGTAACTCGAATGTTCCCGTTGACCCCCATGTGGCAATATTGATAGAGCAAGTGAAACAGATGCAAGAAAAGCATGATCTCATGATGAGTGCCAGTACTCCCTCGACCCAAGATGTCGAACCAAGTAAAGAAGTGGTTTTGCCGTGTAAAATTCAAATGCCCGAAGTGAGAAAATCTGATAGGACAACTTGCCCCCCGAGTTTGCTTGGACAATGCCAATTCTAATCTTGAGAAGGGTCTGAAGACACAACCAGCCTCAAACATAACCCGATACTACCAATAGCAAGCAGCAACTGCACCTAACTCAGCATCGGTTCCTCACAAAGGAAAAAAGGCCACAGCCTCTTTCAGACAGATCCAACAATGGAACCAACTGAACAATGGAAATCCGAGTCTTGGGAACAATAGTGCCCCCCGAAAACTCCGCTTCCTTCATTATGACAATGTGGAGATGCCTTTAAGCAAGATGCTGGCAGAACTAGTGAAAGAAAAGCTGATAAAGCCATTGGAGGATTGGAAGCCCAAGAACCCCAACATTCGATTGGATGAGTCTAAGCATTGTCGTTTCCACCAGTACTACAGACACGACACTGATGATTGTCACTATTTGAGGCATGAGATCCAGAAGCTGATAGAAGATGGGACGCTTGAATGCCTGCGTGTATCTAACAATCTTTCCCCAAGCAATGCCAACATGAGTGTCATGGAGCGGGAAGCAGCGCCAGTCAACTCATACCCAACTCCTTTGCCAAAAGCACACATCTGTTATGACAAGTGTTTGACTGTGAAGAATGAAGTTCAAGGATTGATCTACGAAGGGAAAGCTCAAGTGTTCTGGCAGTCCAATAGCAAAGAGTAGCTAGACTAGGGTCTACCTATCCTTAAGCAAGATTAAAAGATAAAACAGTCTCTCAGTCAACCTTCGTAGGTTCTAGTACTTTTCTCTTTCAATCAAGTCCTCCTCGGACATTGTAGTTGATCTTAAATCTTCTATAAAAGAGTCTTTTTCTTTTCTTGCTAGACTTAAGACATTATTTGCACACCTACATTACATTTAATGAAACGGTTTTATTTTATATGATCACTCATATTGCTCAACAAATGATCCCTCAAAATAATTCACGTTCTGATTAATTGGTGTGAGAAAATCAACCAATGCTCTCCCTATACACTTTCCTTATCTCCCAAAAACCTTCATCAAGCCATACACTTCTCAAATCATGTCCTCATCGTCACCTTGACCAAGTCAACGACGGCGGCAACATCAAGGAGCAACGAAAGGTCACTCAGCATCGAAAGATTGACCCCATGTTGACAACAACCTAGGAGCTTACTTACGCCCTCATGCGCATCAAGAAAGTTCAAGCAGGGGCTCTCCTTGGCCCTCATGTGCTTTAATAAAAAAATATATAGTGCAAAAAGAGTAATACCCAGCTAGGCTGAAAACCCTGAAAGGGACAGTCTAGGCAAACAACAGGGTTGCACATAAAAAAATGAGGCCAAGGATCCAGCACCGCCAATCAGAAGTTTGACAGGTGAGGCAAAGTCAAAGCTGAAAGAATGAAAGTTGTCAATGACAAATGGAGTGGTCAAAGCAAAGGCAGAAACATTTCATAAGCCTTTAGGCATATGCCAATTATTTCTCTCCCAGTAAAAGATGAAAATTAGGAAGCAATTGAAGCAGCCATCCAAAAATGACTTGGTCAAGGAATCATCCCGAGGCCCATACCTCATCATCCAACCTTCTCATCCGAGCCTTTCCACTAAAGGAACCACAAATCCCATTTTCCAAAACCAAACACAGTTCAACCGAGGCCGAACTACGGCGACCTGAGCTCCTCACAATGAGGGGAACGTAGGCAACCAGAAATGGTCCGGTCATAAGCACATTCAAATTCCCGAAAATCCGGTCTCATCAATGGCTTTTTCTCATAAACATATTCAAATCCCAAAAAATTCGGTCTCATCAAATGGCCTTTCCCATAAACATATTCAAATCCCAGAAAATCCGGTCTCATCAATGGCCTCTCCCATAGACATATTCAAATCCCAGAAAACCTGGTCTCATCAATGACCTCTGTTGGGATAGAGGATCAATTGGGCTAGACATCGAAGCAAGGGGAAGATTTTTTCGCAGCAGGTTTCTGGGGTCAAGAGCGGCCGCGCTGCCTATGTGCGCGACCGCGCTCTTGTGCCGAGAATGGTGCTCGGGAGGAACATCTTCGAGGGCAACCGCACTGAGAGGAAGGGTGACCGCGCTCAAGGGCCGAGGCTGGCGTTGGTCTTACTCGTCAATAGCGCGACCGCGCTTAGCAGGAGAGCGGCCGCGCTCCGCCCGTTCAGCAACAGTCAAAGTTTCCTTGTTTGTTTAGGTTTTGGACTCTACCCTAGGTCATATATAAACAATGTTCCGCCCCCAATTCAGTTGTAACACAAATTCTAATTACATAGTGCAAGATCCTGGCTTGGTAGTGCCCCCAGACGTAGCCAATCAAATTGGTGAACTGGGTTAACAATTTCTGATGTTCTTTTCTGTTTCTTTGATTTCTTGTGCTTGGTTTGTGTGCGATTATTATTCTTGTAGGTTTGCTTGGGTGTGGAGGGCCATATTCACAACAACTGGTATCAAAGCTTTTGGTTTCAAGATCAAGGGAGTTGTTCCAAGCAATCAAGAATGGGCAAGGACAAACAGGCGGTTGAGAAATTCGATGGGTCTGACTACGGATATTGGAGGATGCAGATTGAGGATCTCTTGTACAACAAAGATCTCTACAAGCCTCTGAAGGGTGTCAAACTGGAAGATGTAAGTCAGGAGGAATGGGAACTCATGGATCGGAAAGCCCTAGGGGTGGTTATATCTACTTTGTCAAAGTGGATCGCGAAGACTACCAGGAAGGCGGCAACCACCAAGGAGCTATTGGATTATCTTACTGAGAGATTTGAAACTCCGTCTGCTGCAAATAAGGTTGATTTGATACGCAAGATGGGTAGTCTCAAGATGCAAGAGGGAGGATCCTTGGCTAAGCACATCGATGAGTTTATGGATGTTATAGACTCATTGACAGCGGTGGAGATCAAGTTCGATGACGAGGTTCATGCATGCTTGTTGCTAGCTTCTTTACCGGCAAGTTGGAGCGGAACGGTGACTGCAATCAATGCTTCAGCAGGTAAGAAGAAATTGAAATATGATGATGTTAAAGACTTTCTATTAGGTGAGGAAAATCGTATGAAAAAGTTGGGGACATCAAGTACTTCGGGAGCGGCTTTAGCTACTACTAGTAGGGGGAAGCCGGGTACTAGCAAACAAGGGAGAACCGAATCTAGGGAGAACGGAGTGAGTGGAAAGGGCAAAGCTGATGAGACCAAGGATAAACCGAAGGTTGCGAAGGGATCTGTTCAGTGCTATTATTGTAAGGAATTGGGACACTTCAAGAGGGATTGTCCAAATCGTAAGGGCAATCAGGCGAATGTGGCAGTCGAAGGTGATGATGTGCGGTTGCGAGTGTTAGTAGTGCACTAGAATCATGGGTGCTGGATTCGGGGGCATCATTCCACTCTTGCGGGCATAAGGAAGAGATGGATAATTACACTTCCGGTGATTTCGGGAAGGTCTATCTAGCTGATGGCGAGCCTTTGGAAATCAAGGGGAAGGGGGATGTCAGGATAGGAGCATCGGACGGGAAGGTTCTACATCTGAACGGGGTCAGACACATTCCGGGTTTGAAAAAGAACCTACTTTCAGTTGGGCAGTTGGACGAAGAGGGTTACAAGGTGACTTTCGGCTGCAGAAACTGGATTATTACCAAGGAGGATTGTGAGATCGCTCGGGGTAATAAGGAGGGTACTTTGTATTTGGCGAACAACACCAAGGATAGTATTGCGGTGGCAGCAGCCAAGGGTGATACTGATTTGTGGCACTGTCGATTGGGTCACATGAGTGAGACAGGTATGAAGGTACTTTGTTCCAAGGGACTACTACCGGGTTTGAAGATAGTCAACGTGGGGATCTGTGAAGATTGTATGTTTGGCAAACAAGGGAGGAATAATTTCTCGAGGACAGGTAGGGGATTGAGGGAAGCAAAGTTGGAATTGGTTCACACGGACTTGTGGGGGCCATCTTCGGTTACATCTACGGGTGGTGCGTCATATTACATGACTTTCATTGATGATTCTACAAGGAAGGTCTGGGTCTATTTCTTGAATGGGAAAGATGAAGCTTTCGAGGTGTTCAAGAAGTGGAAGGCTTTGGTGGAGAATCAAACGGGACTTAAGCTTAAGTGCTTGAGATCAGACAATGGTGGGGAGTATGAGCTCGGGGAGTTTAGGGAATATTGTGCTGCGAATGGTATTCGTATGGAGAAGACTCCAAAGAAGACTCCACAACTCAACGGGGTAGCAGAAAGGATGAACAGAACATTGAACGAGGGGGCTAGAAGTATGAGATTGAAGTGTGGACTTCCGAAGACGTTCTGGGCATATGCAGTTGACACGGCAGCTTTCTTGATCAATCGGGGACCATCGGTTCCATTGGGGAACGGAATTCCAGAGGAAGCTTGGAGTGGCAAGCAGGTAAATCTGTCCTTTCTTCACGTATTTGGCTGCGTTTCTTATGTTCATGTTGATTCTGCTGAGAGAACTAAATTAGATGCTAAATCTGTTAAGTGTACATTTATTGGGTATGGCGGGGATGACTTCGGGTATAAATTTTGGGATGATCAAAACCATAAGGTTATTCGTAGTCGAGATGTGGTATTCAATGAACAGGTTTTGTACAAGGATAGAAAGGGGGCATCTGATGATACTAGTTCGGAATCGGAGGTTGTAGAGGTGGATATTCCAGACTCGGGTGGGAGCGGGGACGGTTCATGTTGACCATGGTCGGGAGGTCGTGAAGATGAACCACATACTCCAGAACCGGATATTCCGCTGCGTAGATCCAGCAGATTGCGTGGATCACCTGACAAGTATACTCCTTCGAATTATTATTTGTTGTTGACAGATAATGGGGAACCGGAATGTTATGCGGAGGCAGTTCGTAGTGTGCTTTGTAACAAGTGGAAAGCTGCGATGGATGATGAGATGGTCTCATTGAAGGCCAACAAAACTTGGGAGTTGACTAAACTACCTAAGGGGAAGAAGGCACTGCATAACAAGTGGGTTTACGGGATCAAGGAGGAAGCAGACGGTAGCAAGCGTTACAAGGCAAGACTGGTTGTTAAAGGGTTTCAGCGAAGTATGGTATTGACTACACCGAAGTATTCACTCCGGTTGTGAAGATGACCACTATCGAAATGGTTAAGGGATAGTAGTGGCGGATGACTTCTTTGCTTGAACAGATGGATGTGAAGACAGCCTTTCTTCATGGAGACTTAGAGGAGGAAATTTACATGGTACAGCCAGAGGGTTTCTTGTCTAAGGGTAGCGAGGAGCTAGTTTGCAGATTGACTAAGAGCTTGTATGGCCTTAAACAAGCTCCTAAGCAGTGGTACAGGAAGTTTGATGGATTCATGCACGACATTGATTTTATCAGATGCGAGGCGGATCATTGTTGCTACTTCAAGAACACGGACAATGGGTATATTATCTTGCTGTTATATGTGGACGACATGTTAATAGCGGGCTCTAGCAGTAGAGAGGTAAACAGGTTGAAGACTCAGTTGTCAGAACGGTTCGAGATGAAGGATTTGGGAGAGGCAAGAAAAATCTTGGGCATGCGGATTGACCGGAATAGGGAGTCGGGCAAGTTGGTTCTTTCACAAGCAGAATATGTTGAGAAAGTCTTGGCAAGGTTTTGTATGGAAGATGCGAAGCCAACAGGGACGCCATTGGGTTTGCATTTCAAGCTATCCGAGAGGGACTCGCCTAGGAACAAGAAGGAGCATGACAAGATGGAGAGAACTCCATATGCTTCAGCTGTGGGGAGTCTCATGTATGCAATGGTGTGTACAAGGCCGGACATTGCACATGCGGTGGGAGTAGTCAGCCGGTTCATGGGCAATCCAGGAAAGCAACATTGGGAAGCGGTTAAGTGGATCCTACGTTACTTGAAGGGTACTGCTGGTAAGGCTCTGTGTTTTTCAAGCAAGGAAGTGGTGTTAGCGGGTTATGTTGATGCGGACTTGGCATCAAGTGATCTTGATAAGAGGAGAAGTACTACGGGTTATGTGTTTACATTGGGTGGTACAGCAATCTCCTGGGCTTCTAAGTTACAAAAGATCGTGGCTCGATCATTGCGAAGCGAGAATATGTGGCGATGACGAAGCAAGTAAAGAGATGGTTTGGCTGCGAGAACTTCTTGGGTGAACTTGGAAAGACGCGAAGTGGTAATATTCTCTACGGTGACAGGTCGAGTGCAATTCACTTGGCAAAGAATCCGGCATTTCATTCGAGGACGAAGCACATTGAGCGAGGTTTCACTACATCGAGGCATCTCTTGGAGGAGAAGACTTTGTGGCTTGAGAAGATATTGGGATCGGAGAATCCAGACATGTTGACGAAGGTTGTGAACCTTGAGAAATTGAAGCTGTGCAAAGCTTCAATTGGGCTTGAAGAATGAGAGAGGAGGATGGCACTACCATGATCGAGGTGAGCACTAGGAGGACACCAAGGGTGAGTTGAAGACGGATACGGGGCTTATATGTGTGGTTGATCTCTAGGTGGGAGATTGTTGGGATAGAGGATCAATTGGGCTAGACATCGAAGCAAGGGGAAGATTTTTTCGCAGCAGGTTTCTGGGGTCAAGAGCGGCCGCGCTGCCTATGTGCGCGACCGTGCTCTTGTGCCGAGAGTGGTGCTCGGGAGGAACATCTTCGAGGGCGACTGCGCTGAGAGGAAGGGCAACCGCGCTCAAGGGCCGAGGCTGGCGTTGGTCTTACTCGTCAATAGCGCGACCGCGCTTAGCAGGAGAGCGGCCGCGCTCCGCCCGTTCAGCAACAGTCAAAGTTTCCTTGTTTGTTTAGGTTTTGGACTCTACCCTAGGTCATATATAAACAATGTTCCGCCCCCAATTCAGTTGTAACACAAATTCTAATTACATAGTGCAAGATCCTGGCTTGGTAGTGCCCCCAGACGTAGCCAATCAAATTGGTGAACTGGGTTAACAATTTCTGGTGTTCTTTTCTGTTTCTTTGATTTCTTGTGCTTGGTTTGTGTGCGATTATTATTCTTGTAGGTTTGCTTGGGTGTGGAGGGCCATATTCACAACAACCTCCCTATACACAGACCTTTCTTTCACACATAGCCAATCTTGATCCGCGACACTGGTTGACTTTTGTTGGTGTAATGCCCTAGGCTTTAGTTATGTTTAACTGAAAACCGTTATGTATCATCTTTATTGTTTATGTTTATTATTTGATTATTATATAGTTTGCATATTTATTGTAATAATCTCCGTCCCTGATTATTAAGAGAATAATTAGTATAATTGTCAATGGATAATCATATGATGATTATATGCATAGAGATGCACATTGAAATTATGGGTACTTGTTAGAGAACAAGTGACTGGACTTGACCCGTATGAGATTTATGTCATGGTCAAATGTCATAATTAAATCTCATATGGTCACTTCATTTAGTCCCTAGACCTGAGATTATCATGACCTTACATATGATGAAAGTTATATTTGATTTTAGTCAAACGGTATCTTAACACGATATCTATAAAGGCTATCTTTGGCATGATCGGATTCATGATGGGAAGGATGATAAGTCAAGATGGAATTTGTCCCTCGAAAGAGAGATGTTTTGCTTGGGCCCCTCGATGAGTGATAATGATGAAAGCGTGTGGCCACACCCCAATATGATTGGACTATCATTATACTCAAGATCGAGAAAGCATTGAACAAATACAAGTTGACGTGGACCATGACTTGTGTTCAATATAACATCGTGAGACAAAGGGAGAAATGGAAGTGTACCATTGGAAACGTGAACTCTTACGTTGTGTTATTTGGGTAGACATAATGGCTTGCTAGAGTTCGCTTATGTCTTATGAGGGTCGATATGATCGGACTCATTGCCAACATAATACAATCCTATTGGGTCACACACAAATAGAATGAATTGGTTGAACAAAAGGAAGAATGATTGAAAGTTACGTAAGCGGCTAATTATGTCACGCGACATAACTAGCCACTGGCTAGTTATGTCACGCGACATAACTAGCCACTGCACGCGTTTTGACGACACTGGTCTCCTAATTCGATTAGGAAACATATTCATACTAAAGTAGTATAAATATGAGAGGTCTGTTAACCCTAATGGTCTGGCCGAAATTTTCAAGGGAAAATCATAACAAAATACTCTCAATATTCTTCCATAAGTTTTAGGAATCTAGCAATTCCCAACCCGAGAATTGTTCTCGACATTCATATTTGTGTGGATTACCAAAAGAGGGTCTTAGTTTTGTTCAAACAAATCAAAGACCTAGAGTTCAAATCTGAAGATCCAAAAGGAGTTGAAGATTCGAAGATTTGAAGATCAAAAGTTTGTGATTACGAATCACATAATTATCCGTTCGATAGCTCAAGGCCGAAAAGCAATTTAGGTTGGTAAATTCTATCTCATAGCAATTCAATGTGAAAAACGTTTTCGAATTATGATGAATTAAATCTGTAAAAGGGTTGTTTTATATGATTTAATTGCATGTAATCTGAATTGATTGAAATCTGGAAATCCTGCAAACTGGCTAGTTATGTCACGCGACATAACTAGCCACATGTGGAAATCTGGTTATCTGGCTAGTTATGTCACGCGACATAACTAGCCACTGGCTAGTTATGTCACGCGACATAATAAGCCGGATCTGGGCAGAATCAGTTTGTTTAATTTTTCTGCTATTCTGTGATTGTGTTTACAATCTGAGATGTTTTATGTCTTAATCTGGATGCTATAAATTTCTGAAAATAAAATTAATAGGGCTATGCTAGATTAATTCATTGTTTATGATGCATGCTTAATTAATTCAAATATGTTTTAATTAATTGTTGCGATGCATGAATTAATTGTTCTTAAGTGTTAAGAATTTTATTAGATGTTTAGTTGAAACATTGATTCATAGTTTCCTAATATGTTTAGATTTAGACATTGTAAATTTTGGATTTTATGATTGTTTATGGAAACAAGTCATAATTACGCGAAATTTAAAAGGAAACTGATTATTTATAAAAGGTAATGATTATGTTGCCAAATCAGAGCTGATTTCTAATTGTGCATGACTAGGAGAGTTCTGTCTAAGGAAGAGTTGGTACTTAAGTAGTCCTTGTGGCTCATCTATCTTCCTGGGAACTTACGTGGTGCATGATTGTGACTATCTTTGCTGATATGCTTATAATCTACCTTAAAGAACCTTCATTTAACTTTTAAGTTCTTTATGCCAATCCATGATTAAAACACTTGAGACCACTCGGATAGTTTTGGGTGGGCTTGCCATAGCAAGGTGCTTTGATTCTATTCCGTTTGCGAGCAAGATGAGGAAATGGTGGTTCCTATACGTTTAAAATGAATGAACTTAATTGGGTTATCAAAATGGTTTTGGACCCAAGGCATAAGATGAGATTAAAATATGCTTGGACATATGATGTCTTAAATAAATCTCATAAAAGATCCTAAGAGTCATATATGATATGATTGATGTTTTCTACCTAATTAGTTTAATCTTGAGCGGTGCGCCATAGCGTACTTGAGATTAAATTAAAGTTGGATCTTAGCCTTAAGAGTCATATACGATATGATTGATATTTTCTACCTAATTAGTTAAATCTTGAGCGGTGCGCCATAGCGTACTTGAGATTAAATTAAAGTTGGATCTTAGCCCATTAAATGCATATTATGCTTATTTGCATTGGAAGGTGTATGATTTAGTGGGAGTATTTGTAAAATACATTATTTGCTCTTAAATGATAAATGTGTTGATATTGATATGTGTTCATATAATTTGTATATTTTGTTGTAGAAGTAGCATTACATAATGATAATTGCGATTCGTCCTTGTGAAGGACAAAGTTCGAAAGGAACAATACATAATGTGTACGTTCTTGACGAATCCGTTCCCAATGAACCCACTGCAAATGTTGCAAAGGGCAAATAAGGAAGCAACATTAGAAATATATTGATGATTCTGACAATATTGCTTGCCTTGTAATTGCCATCATGTTTAAAGGCTCTTGTGAAGAACCTTGAGTACATGATAACTATTCTTCTGTTCTAGCATAACGCAAAAGGGGAAATGTTCCAAGTGCAAGCTAGGCAAAAGATATATGTTGTGGTGAAGGCTCTTAATTCATGAGATGAAAGAAGGAGCAATCCGCAAATTGTGTTAATGGTTGACACAAGAAAAGGGTTCATAAAGGAAGGAAAAGAAGGTAAAGCAAAGGTTGCTAAACCTAAGGAAAAAGTTGCAAAGCCAAAGAGGCTAAACCCAAAGTGTCTCAAAAGGATGCAGTTTGCTACCAATGCAATAAGATTGGTCATTGGAAGCAAAGTTGCAAGACTAATTAGGAAGGCCTAAAAGGTGAAGAAGGGCAATATGATTGCTACTAATTCAAGAATCTATATGATAGATATTTTTCTTTCGAATTCTTGTTCTTGGGTATATGATACCGGATTGGATCCCACATTTGTTTAAATGTGCAAGGAACAAAGAATAGAAAGCTACTCAAATAAGGTAAATTAAACCTGTGCATGGGAATGGAGCAAGAGTTGCAACATTAGCCATAAGGGACTTATGAAGTCACTTTACCTTGTGAAGTAGTACTTGTTTTGAATAAGTATGACTACGTTCCGAATTTGAGTAGGAGTATTATTTCCGTTTCTTAAATGGATGATGAAGGATATAATTTTCTTATTTTCAATAAGAAGTTTTATATTCATTTAATGATATGCCTTATTGTATTGCATATGTCATTGAATGGTCTTCATATCCTTGAAGATGAGATACAAAATAATATTGAAGATATCTAAAATATAAATGGGAATTCTGAACCAAACAATATGAACAACGCGTTCATATGGCATTGCCGGCTTGGTCAAATAAATAAGAAACATATATCTAAACTCCATTAACATGGACTTTTAGACTCATATGACCATAAATCATTTGAGGAATGTGGATCTTATTTATTGGGATTATCGACTGCACCACCCTACACTAAGAGTAGTGGGAGGGCTAGTGACTTATTGGTCATTATACATGAGATGTATGTGGACTGTTAAGTAGCATTGCTAGGGGAAGACTTCGGTATTTCATCACATTTCACTAAAGACTTATCTAGATATGACTATGTCTATCTGATGAAGTCCAAAGGTGAATCGTTTGAGATGTTTCGAACATTTCAAGATGAAGTGCAAAACAAACTTGGCAAAACTATTAAGTACTTCGATTAGATCGAGGTGGTGAATATTTGAGCCAAGAGTTTGACAATCATCTCAAAACTATGAAATCGTTTCAAAGTTGACTCCACCCGGAACATCACATTGTATGGTGTGTCTATAGGAGGAAGTGAACCTTGTAGGACATGGTTCATTCGATGATGTGTCAAGTTGACTTTCCTAATTCCTTTTGAGGATATGCATTAGAAATAATGCGGTTACACTGAATTGAGTCCTTACTAAATCGATTCCTAAGGCCCCACATGAGATGTGGCATGAAAGAAAACTTAGTTTGTCTTTCATGAAGATTTGGGGTTGCGAATCTTATGTAAAGAGACTTGTCTCTTATAAGTTAGCACCAAATTTGACAAAGGTTATTTTCGGAAATTAATCTTACAACCGCAAAGAGAACAAAATGTTTGTTGCTCTATACGATTCGTTTCTTGAGAAATAGTTTCTCAATAAATAATCTAGTGGGAGTAAAATTAATCTTGGAAGAAGTTCAAGAACCCGAAAATAATATGGAACCAAGAGTAGAGACAGAACCAAGTTCACAAAGGAGTTGTGAAACCGGTTCAAGATGCACAAGTCCATCGTAGATTGGATAGGTTACGATCCGAACTCAAGAAATAGTGATTTCTCGTTGCGGAAAGTGATGAAGTGGAAGTCATTAAGAATGACGATCCTACTTGCTATCAAGAAGCGATGTCCTCTCCTAATTTGGATAAATGGTTAGGAACCATGGAATCCAAATTACAATCCATGTTTAACAATCAAGTTTGGAACTTGATTGGGCTACCTAAAAGTGTAAAAACTAAAGGGTGCAAGTAGGTCTTCAAAGACCGACATGGATGTGAAGGTGTATACTTTCATGACTAAGGATTGTAACAAAGGGATTTAGGCAAATTCATAGTATTGACTATGTTGAAACCTTTTTCGCCAGTTACAATGTCGAAGTCTGTTAGATTTTCAATTGCCATTATCACATATTGTGACTATGTGATATGACAAATGGATGTCAAACGACTTTCTTTAAATGGAAAGATTATTAAGGATGTGTATAGCACACAACCCGAATAGTTTGACGATCCAAGAAACTCTAATAGAGTATGCATGTTGCAAAGATCCATGAGATGGGTTGAAGAAAGCTTAAAGGAATTGGAATCTTCATTTTGATGAATTGGTCAAAGAGTTTGACTTTATCAAGTACGAAAATGAACCTTGTGTATTCATGAAATTCAGTGGGAGCATGGTATTATTTCTATTGTTTATTACAATGATATCTTACTCATTGGAAAAACAAGTTCCGACACTTAAGACTGTTAAGTCTTGGTCAAGGAAAGGTTTTTCAATGAAAGATATGGGTGAAGCCGCTTACATCCTTGGCATCAAGATCTATAGAGATGGATCTGGAAGGATAAATTGGTTTGAGTCAAAGTGTTCACATTGACAAGATTCTTAGAAGAGTCTAAGAAGAGTAGCTTGTCAATGGGTCATGGTATTTCTCTTAGCAAATATTCATTGTCTTATGACAACTGATGAGCAAAAGGGAAATGAATGAAGTTCCATATGCTTCGGCATTTGGATCTGTCATGTATGCCATGATTTGTACTAGACTCGAAGTCTCATATGCTCTAAGCATGATGAGTCGATACCAATCTGATCCTGATATAAACCATTGGATGGCAGTCAAGATGATCCTTAAGTACTTAAGAAGAACTAAGGATATGTTCTTGGGATTTGAAAGATTGGAAGTTAATCTTGTTGTAAGGGTTACATAGATGCTAGCTTCCAAACTAACAAAGTTATTTTAAAATCGCAATTAGGATTTGTGTTTATGCTTATTAGAGGTGCAATTTTGATTGGAAGAGTTCCAAACAGAAATTATAGCCGATTCTACTACTAAGGCCATATTTTAGCAACATACGATGCAGCTGAAAGAGGCAGTTTGGATCAAAAGTTCATTTAGTGTTTTGGAAACACTCCAAGTGTTTTTCCAAGTATCACTAATCCGTGGAACTTTGTTGTGATAATTATGGTGTCATTTGTGCTAACAATGGAACCAAAATCACAACAGTGATCCAAATACTCACTTAGACGTTCTTCGAGGAATTCATAAAGAATGAGAAGACGTTAAGATATACAAAATATCAACCGATGATGACATAAGGGATTCACTTACAAAGACCCTCGCATAGGCAGAAGCATGGTGGGCATGTTAGATCCATGAGTATTCGATACATAAATGGAGCCTAGTGCAAGTGGGAGACTGTTGGTGTAATGCCCTAGGCTTTAGTTATGTTTAGCGAAAACCGTTATGTATCATCTTTATCGTTTATGTTTATTATTTGATTATTATATAGTTTGCATATTTGTTGTAATAATCTCCGTCCCTGATTATTAAAGAGAATAATTAGTATAATTGTCAATGGATAATCATATGATGATTATATGCATAGGGATGCACATTGAAATTATGGGTACTTGTTAGAGAACAAGTGGTGGACTTGACCCGTATGAGATTTATGTCATGGTCAAATGTCATAATTAAATCTCATATGGTCACTTCATTTAGTCTCTAGACCTGAGATTATCATGACCTTACATATGATGAAAGTTATATTTGATTTTAGTCAAACGGTATCTTAACACGATATCTATAAAGGCTATCTTTGGCATGATCGGATTCATGATGGGAAGGATGATAAGTCAAGATGGAATTTGTCCCTCGAAAGAGAGATGTTTTGCTTGGGCCCCTCGATGAGTGATAATGATGAAAGCGTGTGGCCACACCCCAATATGATTGGACTATCATTATACTCAAGATCGAGAAAGCATTGAACAAATACAAGTTGACGTGGACCATGACTTGTGTTCAATATAACATCGTGTGACAAAGGGAGAAATGGAAGTGTACCATTAGAAACGTGAACTCTTACGTTGTGTTATTTGGGTAGACATAATGGCTTGCTAGGGTCCGCTTATGTCTTATGAGGGTCGATATGATCGGACTCATTGCCAACATAATACAATCCTATTGGGTCACACACAAATAGAATGAATTGGTTGAACAAAAGGAAGAATGATTGAAAGTTCTGTAAACTGGCTAATTATGTCACGCGACATAACTAGCCATTGGCTAGTTATGTCACGCGACATAACTAGCCACCAGACGCGTTTTGACAGCCTGGTCTCCTAATTTGATTAGGAAACATATTCATACTAAAGTAGTATAAATATGAGAGATCTGTTAACCCTAATGGTCTGGCCGAAATTTTCAAGGGAAAATCATAACAAAATACTCTCAATATTCTTCCATAAGTTTTAGGAATCTAGCAATTCCCAACCCGAGAATTGTTCTCGACATTCATATTTGTGTGGATTACCAAAAGAGGGTCTTAGTTTTGTTCAAACAAATCAAAGACCTAGAGTTCAAATCTGAAGATCCAAAAGGAGTTGAAGATTCGAAGATTTGAAGATCAAAAGTTTGTGATTACGAATCACATAATTATCCGTTCGATAGCTCAAGGCCGAAAAGCAATTTAGGTTGGTAAATTCTATCTCATAGCAATTCAATTTAATCATATAGAACGGATCTTAGGGCTTGGGTTTTGTGTTAATTTTATGCTTAATTCCGCTGCGCATGGATCCATAAAACCCAACAACTTTCTCCTCATAATTAATCAAAATGTTTTTTCATATCGAGATTAGTGGTTGAATAACCCGAACATTAATAAAGGGTTTTAAGAAATCTTGTGATCATTATAAATAAAACAAATTTTCAGATATCTTGACAAGTCTTCTTTTTCTATATCTTAGGAAAAATAGTGCTAAACACTGATTTTCTGTCAGCAGGGGCTTTCATACACTTTTACAAACCTTTCTACGCTTATACTCTCTCAATAGAGTCAAACCTAAAGCGAGTTCTCGTGCCTATGTCGAATAAGGCCATCAAAATAACACGAAATCGGGATCTATTCCCACCTTCCGAAAAAATATGCCTCTGCATGTATAAATTCCTAAAATTCTTCTCTTCGTCCGCATCTTCTTAAGGTTGACTGAGTGACTAAAGAAAATAAGGAAGTAAATAAGAAAGGATAGGTTTTTCCCTCTTTCTGCTACAAATTCGCATTAGGGCTGTCTTGAAACTCTTCAAGGTTGGGGCTTTGCCAAGCCATTCCTTTAAACTGGGCTTCTTTAGCCATTTTTGGGGTCCGCATCGGGTTCTTCACTAGGTCCCTAGATGGATTCAGTTTTGGTCAGATCAACCTCAGGATCACTTTTGCAGTACCAAACAGATTGGGACTGTTGCTAGGTCATAAGCTTGGGGCTCTGCCAAGTCACTTCTTCAAAATCTAAACTTCGCCTATTCAGTTCATCAAACCGGGGCTTTGCCAATGAAAAGATCTTTTCCTTGCTTTAATAGAACCTGGGGCTTTGCAGAATATTTCCCCCCAGATCGGGGCTTCAATGAGTCGCATCCACCCTCAGAGGAGAGGTTTGGTCACTTTGACCTTTGCTTTAAGTCTTCGGTTATAAAAGCCTGTCAACGTCAGCATCAGGTGCCAATCAAAACCCGAGGTCTAAACTTAGTATCAGCCCAAGAAGGAATCCTGGTCCACGACAACATCTCAGCAACACCAGCAGCTCATTCCGCACCCAAGGAATACGACTCCACCTGCTCGAAGCCTATCTCAAACAGTTCCCAAACACATACATCCTAACACATACATCCAAACACATGCATCCAAACACCTCCTTACATACATCAAATCCCTCACATTGCCTTTCTGCAAAAGAGTCAGCCCGTGGCTTATATGACATGCACAAAGAAAAATAACCTTAATTAATTACCAAATCAAAATAGGAAATACTTTTGCCCAAAATTTTCCCGTTATCGCCAAATGGGATAACGTTTCCTCCGGGAAATCCTCCGTTATCGCCAAATGGGATAACGTTTCCTTCGGGAAATCTTCCGTTATCGCCAACTGGGATAACGTTTCCTCCGGGAAGTCCTTCTGTTATCTCCAAATGGAATAACGTTTCTTACCAAAAAAAATTCCGTTATTCCCAAATGAAGGAATAATATTCCGCTATCTTTTCGATCTCCTTTATTCCCGAATGAAGGAATAACATTTCGACCTCTCTCGCGATCTCCGTTATTCCCGAATGAAGGAATAACATTTCGCTATCTCTTTCGATCTCCGTTATTCCCGAATGAAGGAATAACAATTCGACCTCTCTCGCGATCTCCGTTATTCCCGAATGAAGGAATAATATTTCGCTATCTCTTTCGATCTCTGTTATTCCTGAATGAAGGAATAACATTTCAACCTCTCTCGTGATCTCCGTTATTCCCGAATGAAGGAATAACATTTCGACCTCTCTCGCGATCTCCGTTATTCCCGAATGAAGGAATAACATTTCGACCTCTCTCGAAATCTCCGCTATCGCCAAATGGGATAACGTTTTTCCCAAAATTATTATCCGTAGCCCGGAAGGCTTTAAATTACCCGGTCCGGAAGACCTTATAAATTTCCCAAAATCATTATCCGTAGCCCGGAAGGTTTTAAATTACCCGGTCCAGAAGACCGTATAAATTTCCCAAATCATTATCCTTAGCCCGGAAGGCTTTAAATTATCCGGTCCGGAAGACCATATAAATTTCTCAAATCATTATCCGTAGCCCAGAAGGCTTTAAATTACCCGGTCCGAAAGACCGTATAAATTTCCCAAATCATTATCCGTAGCCCGGAAGGCTTTAAATTACCCGGTCCGAAAGACCGTATAAATTTTTCAAATCATTATCCGTAGCCCGGAAGGCTTTAAATTACCCGGTCCGAAAGACCGTATAAATTTCCCAAATTGTACAAATTTCTCCCAAAAATCTCCTATATCTCTATTAGAATTAAATCAAATAAGGAAACAGCCCCCGAGTTGTCAAGATTCAACTTTTGCTACCTCTATCTCTAGTTCGAAAGAGATAGTGAAGTACGCTTTAGTTTTTTCAAACTTTTGCTACCTCTATCTCTAGTTCGAAAGAGATAGTGAAGTACTCTTAAGTTTTTTCCAAACTTCAGCTACCTCTATCTCTGATTTGAAAGAGATAGTGAAGTTGAAATTACCCAAATTTTCGCGCGTGGATGCGGAAAGGCGGTTGTCATTCGCGGAGGTTTTGGTGTCTGAGACCTCGCTTCATGGGAAGGAAAATGAGGAGTCGCCACGCGGTTTTTGTATTTTGAGCCCAAAACGTTGAGAAACGGCTTTAGTGAAAATGGTGTCATTTTTATTGGTAGCAAAAACTTAGGAAAAGGCTTTGAAAACGGGGGTCATTTTTATTTGTAGCAAAAACGAGTAAAAAGCTTTGAAAACGGGGGTCATTTTTATTGGTAGCAAAAATGAGTAAAAAGCTTTGAGTACCAGAGATTGTTAGGTTCTGAGGTCATGTTACGTTTCGAGAAGAGTATTATGAGATCACCCGAAACGCCTCGTATGACGAGTCTTTCTACCTTTCTCGAAAACGTATGCGTGTGTGTGTGTGTGTTTGCATTTTGAAATGGGGGGCTTGAATGACAAGCTTAATCTTGGTTTGAATGTCAAACGTTGATTAGGTGAATTTGTTTGAAAAGACGAGCGTTTGAATGACAAACGTCGGTTTTGAGTTTGAAATGAGCGTTCGCGTGGCAAACGTCGATTTTGAGCTTTTTGAAAGAGAGTTCGAAGGATGAACTCCGATTTTGAACCGGGCGAGTCATTATTAACGATTTTTACGGTAAAAAGTGTATTAAATGGTTTTGAGTGTCAAATGGCGGCTTTTAAGTTTGAAGATGAGCGTTCGGATGCCAAACGTCATTTCGCGCGTTTTTGAAAGAGAGTTCGATGGACGAACTCCGATTCTGAACTGGGCATTACATTGTTAACGATTTTTACGGGAAAAAGCGTATTAAATGATTTTACGATCAACGAATCGGGTTGCGACTCGGACTTTGAAAAGTAAATACTATCACGATCCAAACGGGTCGGACTTTGTAAATGATAGTATTTAAAGCAGTATCAATGGAATCAAATGATCCGAAATCATAAATGACGATTAACGAGCCAAAACGGCTCGGAATTGTAAATGACGATCAACGAGCCAAAACGGCTCGGAATTGTAAATGGCAGAAAGTAAATGACGATCGACGGATCGATCGATCCGGAATGTTAAATGACATAAAAAAATAAATGGAACGGGGTCGGAACGCCGTTTTAACCCGTGATTACTTCTCTTACGGGAAGAGAAGAGGATCGAAGGGCTAAAACGTATCGGACCCCGTTAGACGGAGGCGTCTACATTTCAATAACGTGGTTTGAAACGGTTGTAGCGACTGGCGCGTAAACCGAGACGAAACGAGAGATCAGAGAGAGGGAGTTATACCTATGGCTAGGGTCGACTCCTTTGGCTCGGGGGTGTGTACGGGACACGGAAAGTAGTTTGGAAAGGTGTTTCGGAGTGGTGAGGGGCGTATTTGATCGAAATACGGAAGTTTCACGCGAATCGAGGCAAAACGGGAGCTCGGGAGGGGTGAAGATCAGTTTGGGCCGTGGGTGAAGTGATTTTTTGGAGTAAAAATGTTGTTGTTTTGGCTTTGAAAGCCCTCCTATTTATAGGGTGAAAAATGTAGTAAGAGTCCGGACGAACTTAGACTGATTTCCAGGGTTTTTGTGGTATTTTGGAACTTTGAGGGGCTTGCTGGCAATTTCAGAAAGTTTGCACAGGGGGTCCGGCCGGACTTAGACTGTGTTGTATCCGAATCCGGAGGTGCATAACCGGCGAGTAAGGAACGTCGGGGAGGTAAGAAATCAATTTCGTCTTGATTCCTTGCTTGAATTTTTGAATGCTAGAACTAGGTTTTAGTTTTTCGCATTTTGGGGCTTTTGTTATTTGCCATGCTTTTTTGTGAAATTCTTGATGAATTGTTGAAATTGAGCATGTAAATATTGTGGGTATGTGAATTTTGTGCAGAAATGTGACGGGTTTTGTCTGAAAGTATGTGTCGTGTAGGGACGGACTTTTCTTTTGAAAATGTGTTATGCAGTGTGTGCCGTGTTTTTGCTGACGGACTTTGTGGGGAAAATATGTGTAATGCATGCCGTGTTTTGTGACGGGTCTTTCGAAAATATGTCATGTAGTGCTTGATCCTTTTGAGAAAATTTGTACAGTGTGTGCCGTGTTTTGTGACGGACTGCATGGGGAAAATTATGTGTAATGCATGCCGTGTCTTGTGACGGGTTACATGTGAAAATTTTGTGCATTGTGTGCCGTGTTTTATGACGGACTTTTTTTTTTATTATATATTTTTTTTTTGTATTAAGTACTGTGACAGAGGTACCTTTGCTGTGTTTACCTGCAGGATGAGGGGCTTTTGGCTGGGAAAGCCAAGAAGATGAAGACTCGGGGATCGCTCGAGGCTGTGGTCGAGATTATGGCGGCGGATCTGCAGAATATCTCTGTGGATGGCGGGCCGAGCCACAGGAGGCTGGTCTATGCTTACAGTGCAGGCGTGTTCGTGGAGAACTTGGCGGGATCTACGATACGAGGAAGAACAAGAGTGTCTTCTGGGCCTTTACGAGTATTGGTGGGATACCACCCACACCTTCCATCGAGTGGGGCGAGGTGACGGTGACGCCCACAGATTTTCTTTGCTATCACGGGCTTTCCTTGAAGGAAGGCCGGTGCGGTGGAGGATATGATTGCCGAGGACGTCTTGGTGAGCTGCTGGGCTTTGCGCCTCTTCCTCGTAGGGGCCTGGGGATGTTGTACAGCGATGTAGAGACGAGGATTACGGCCAGTATTGGGGCCTACTGTCGGGGTACCGGCCAGGTGACGGCGGAGCAGCTGGCGCGCTCCTTTCTGTGGTTTGCCCTTTTCGAGACTTTGTTCTCGAACCATGCGACGATGGCTCCTTTTGCTCTGCTGGAGAGCTTGATTGACTTGGAGGGAGTTTGTGACATAGCTTGGGGCGAGGCGGGCCTGGCCGAGCTTTACTTCTCCTTGGACCGGTTCAGCAGGGGTGTGGCCAGTTCTTTGGCCTGTTTTGATTTTGCTTTGGAGGTATGAGTTCATTGATGTTTTTGATTAGCAACATGTCATTTTCTCCATTTTCTCTTGCACTGAGCCTTTTCTGCTTTTGTCGCAGGTGTGGTTCTACGAGATCTTCCAGTGCTTCCCATGGGATAGAGATCCTGGGGCCATAGCGGCCTATCCCGCTATGTTAGGCTGGGCACACCCGGCGAGGAAGAGGAGGACCAGCAGGGGTAAGCTCACCATTTCCTACGGGGAGGTGCAGGCACATTTGGGGAGAGATAGCCCGGAGGCATTCGTTCTGTACCCCTGGGCTCGATACGAGGCTGATGAGTTCGAGGGGGCTCCTGTGGTGACGGCGCAGTGGAAGATGCTGCGGGGCCTGACCTGCGACGTCATGTACTTGGGCGAGAGGGTCTTTTGGCAGCATGGCCCGGGTATGCTTCCCTTGGCTCCGAGGGACCCGCCTTTCGGGATGTTGGATTCCCGGGATATGGATGTATTGGAGTTTGAGAGGTATTTGGGCGGGGTGAGTGCCCATGAGTTTGTTTTGTATCGAGATGAGTATGGGGCCTTCGTGAGGAGGAAGTTGAGGACGCCACAGGTGTTGGTGAGGGAGAGGGAGGCTGGTCCGCAGGGTCCCCCAGAGGTTCCGGTGCCTGGGGCGGATTTCACATATGTTCGCGGGGATTCATCGAGGAGGAGGGTGTACTGTGCCGTCCACGAGCGAGCTCCAGTGCCTCTGAGTTGACCACGATATGCCGGTGAGTGTGCTTACTCTTTTCCATCTTGGCATCTTTTCTGTATTTTTTTTTCTTTTAGTTGAGTATGACTGTATTGCTGAGCGTTTCTTTGGCTGCTTGCTTGTGCAGGTCCCGGGGAGAGCCTATGACATGCTGACCCGCCGTTATGTGGCGATGAGGTCCTTCACGAAGAAGATGGCATCGAGGCTGTCTTGCCGGTCTTTGCGACGTGTGCCGGCATACGAGCCGATGCCTTCGAGGAATTCTGTGGATGTTCCTCCACCGAGAGCCGAGCCGGAGCCACAATAGGAGGGACCTTTGCAGGGGCGGCATAGAATGGATGTCGGGATGTCCTCGGGAGCTCAGAGACCGCAGACCCTTCATCAGTTCTTTCCTCCGCCGGATGCACAGGGTGAGGGTTCGTCAGGGCATGCCTATATTGACCCTTTTTTCGGTTTCGATCCTTCTGAGTATCTTGAGTACCAGCCTCAGGAGGGGGCTCAGTAGTCCGATGATGAGGGTGTAACTGGCGAGTTTACCGGGATGCCCGACTTCTCGCTTGAGGATGTCAGTGATGATGATGCTGAGGAGTCGGATTAGGATTCATTTGCTTTCCCTCTTTCCATATCCCCTTTCTTTTTCTTTTTTTTTTGTTTAGCAACAGACATTTATGGGTACCTGTAATAAAATACTTGTATTTGCATGGCAAAAGTATTTTATTTTAAAATGTAATGTCGTTTTTGTGATTCTCGGGAATTGTCCTAGGAATTGTTGCTACTATTTTTTTATTTTTTTGTGCATGCCACGTGAGCTGAGAGTGCGTTTGTGGGTAGTGTATGCTTGCCGGAAATGGCTTTGGCCAGTGTTTGGGCAGTTTGGAGCAAGGTTCTGCTTTGGTAAACGATGGTTGTTGTACTGTTTGCTGGGGAAATGGGTCATGGTTACAAAGAGGTCCGTACGGACAGACCTAGCATGCAAAGAGGTCCGTACGGACCAGCTTTGCTTTTGGGGATGACATAAATGTTTTCCGAATGTATGAACTTTCCCCACTCCCCATTTGCAGTTATTTTCGAGCTTTCTTCCCCATTTTCTCTAGGAACCTCCATTTTTGTCATGGATTCTTCGTATGTTCCAAGAAATTTGCCAAGGCTTTCACAGGAGTGGCAAGCACTCTTCCTTGAGCGGCTGAAAATGTGGATGCGACACCGTATGAGGCATCAGAGGCGGGCTTTCGAGGTAAGGTTTCGACTTTTCTCGGTTTGGTCTTTTAAGGAGTTGGTTCCTGATTGGGATTTGTTGCGGGCTGTCGCGAAGTTCTGGGATGTTAGGAGGCATATGTATTGTTTCTCCTACAACGAGGTAGTGCCCACCTTTGAGGATTTTCGGGCTTTGATTGGAGGACCGGAGGTGGAGGCCATCTCGCTTCCTTTGATTGGTGGTGCTGCTGTGAGCGTGAAGCTTGCAGGCTTTCTTCATACTTCATTGGGAGAAGTGCAGGGCATGATCCTTGATTCGGAACATATTGACATTTCTGCGCTGCCGGAGTGGTTCATGGTTGATGATGAGAGTGATGTCTCTTGGGATGTATTTGCCTTGTGCGTGATAGCGACGCTTTTTATGGTCAGCTCCCTTGGTGTTTGCGATGGCGCTTTGCTAGATGTGGTTGGGCACTGCAGAGCTGGAGAGGATATTGTCCCGTTGGTGCTGGGGAGACTCTTCATGGTATCGACCGTCTGGCGACTGGGGATCGGTTCACGAGAGGGGGAAGCCCCGCTTTGCTCACCTTGTGGCTGCGAGAGAGACTTCAAGCCATGCCCGAGGCTCCGACGTCGTTTAGCCAGTGGTCGTTTGCTCGGCGACCTCTTGTGTTGGATATGGATCAGTCCGCCTGGGAGAGATGGATGGCACAGCTTGGTACGCATCAGATCCGTTGGTGGGTTCCACACTGGGGGATCGAGACTAGGAGGGCCTTGTAGGAAGGGTCCTATGTTGTCAGAGTTCCTGGTTTGTCTTGGTCCTCCTTCTATGTTCCGTCGCTTGTTTCCCGGCAGTTTGGGATGAAGCAGGAGCCTTTGTGGGGACAGGATGACCTTGCTCTTTGTGGAGATAGCTCCTCTTTGTATGGCATCTCCAGGTGCTTTCTTGTATTTTTGAGGGTATGGAAGTACTCGCTTTCCCTCGTGGTGCTCCTTAGACGTCGGGAGAGTGTCGTATTGACTACCCGATACACAGCTTGGTATGAGCGGCGTGTTGGGCGATCCCAGTGGCTTTCGGGAAGCAGGCGTGGAGCGATTACAGGGCCCGATTGCCGTAGTAGCTATTGCCTTAGGAGTGCCGAATCACAGTCCGACCCTCGGGATGTGACGGAGACACTTTGTTTGACTACGAGACGAGAGTTGACGGGCTGGCGGGGAGAGGTCCCCTTTGCGGGCTCGCGGGGAGGAGATCCGAGGCCGAAGCACGGGCGAATGAAGCCACGAGAGGCTGCTGGATTGTTTGACTCTACGGGAGGACCCCTAATCTCGGACTGAGAGACGCAGAGATGGCTCGCGTGGAGCGAAAGAAGACTCGCCGGGGACGAGGGAAGAAAGGGAAGAATGGCGAGGGGACAAGCGCAGATGGCGCGGAATGACCTCCTAGGTATCCATTCATTGCATTTGCAAACACATTATTTGTTAAATGTATTAAGCTGTCTTTTATCATGTTGTGAACTTGAGAGTAGACCGTGCTTGAACTCATCAAGAAATGTTGTAACCGTTAGTGATTTGTGATTTACTTTTAAAGCTTTGTCGAGACGCAAGATCTCTTGTTCGCTATTTGTTTCTTTTGTGCACCTTGACGGCGTCCATCTTTGGACTTTTCTGTTGCATTTGCGGACTGGAGCAGCCTGGGCCTTGACGGCAATCCCCTTTGCTTGGGCTTTGTGCTTGGCTGAGAGGTTGGATGATCCCCTGACAAGTCGTTTTGACGATCATTTCCGTAGCTTCCTTGCCTCTTGCTTGTTGGCGTTGGGCTCTTGACCTTAATTTCGCAGCTTCTGCTTGAGCTTTTTTTATTTTATATATTTTTTTTCGTGAGCCCTTGCTCGAACTCTTCTTTTTTTTGTGAGCCCTTGCTCGAGCTCTTTTTTTTTGTGAGCCCTTGCTCGAGCTATTTTTTTTTTTTTGAAGCGCGTGAGGGCGAAGACAAGCCCCTGGCTTGGAAGTAGACATGGGTCAGTCGTTTGACGTTGAGTGACCTCCGGATGTCCTTTGATGTTGCCGCCGTCGTTTGACTTGGTCAAGGTGACGTTGGGGCGTGCTCTTGAAAAGTGCGTAGCTTGATGGAGGTCTTGATTGACATTCAAACTTTTGGCTTTTTTGTGTGTTTTTAGACCGGACCAATTAAGGTTGCCTACGTTCCCCCGGACTAGAGGGCTCAGGTCTGCGTAGTTCGACACTACATGGAGTGCCACGAGATGAACGATTGTTCTTCTTTAGGTGAAGTATCTGCGAAGTTTGCTTCCGTTGACTGGATTCATGAAGGGATTGCCGTCTAGGTCTGTCAGCTTCATGGCACCTCCGGAGAAGATCTTTTGAACCACGAAAGGGCCGATCCATGTTGGTTCCCATTTTCCCAGTGGGTTGGTTCAAGTGGGAGGCTTTTCTTTGAGTACAAGGTCGCCTTCCCTGATGTCTCGAGACTTGACTTTCTTGTCGAAAGCTCTCGCCATCCTGCTTTGGTAGGCTCGAACGTGTTCCATGGTGTAAGTGCTCCAATTTGAGTTGTTAGCATTTTCGTTAGAAAATTAACGAAAGTCTTAACATTCCTAACATTTCTAACAATTCCTAACCTTTCTAACAAAGTAAGGGTAAATTAGGGATTGCCATTTAAGGTTAAACCAAGAAAAGAATCTTAAAAAAGAAAAAAAATTGGAAAAATCCGAATTAGGCAAGCTGAAAAACAGCAACCAGTTTGAATTTTCAAAAGATATTCCTTGTGTCCAAAGCCTGGAGCTGCATTTAATGAACAGTGCACGCCGAGGTTCTCATCCGCGCGGACATCTTTGCCAATTTCAGAGGCCTATAAATTAAGCCCTTCAGTCTCAGAAGAAAAGAGAAGAACACATTTTATAACTTCACCTTGGCGAAAAATAGGGAGAAAACAGTGGGAATTCCCTTGAATTGCCACCATTTTCTCTTGAATCTTTTCCAAATCCCCCTCTCTCCAAACATTCCCAAATCACACTCACTAATCACTCTCAAATTCAAGCCTCAAACACTCTCAAATTCAAGCCTCAAACTCAAAAAATCAAGGGAAGATAGGTATAACCTCCTTCTCCCTACCCTAAATCTCTCATCCATGCATGCATCTCATACTTTGAAGATGTAACTTGCTCATTTCTTGCCCTAGATCCAAGAGGATCACCATGGAAGTTCATCTCCATGGATGATCCTCTACAAGGATCAACATTTCTTTCAAAGTTGTTTTAACTTCTTACAAACACATTTTCAAAACCCTAAAAACCATTTTCACAACAAAAATCTCGATTTCAAAGCTAAATCTCCCCTTCCCAAGCAAATGAAATGCTTAAGTCCTAATGTACCCTAAGGATGGCTTGATATAGTAGATCACCACTAAAATGTATAGTGACTACTAATCAAAGCCTAAGGAAATGGGGACAAGCATGGATGTCAAACCCCTTTTAAAATCATGTTTTTCTTCAAGAGAAAGTTGAAAGTTGTTGTCCAGTAGCCTTTCTCTAAGACCTCTGTCCATGGTCTAATTTTTTGGACATACAAAAACTTGGAATTTGGTGTTGACTACAAAATACGTTTTGTATACAACATCCATAGCTTTCCAGAAATATTTTTACTTTATTTTTTACGTTGGTAAAACTCCCTTTTTCAAATTTTCTTTTAAAGGTCAGTTCCTCAGTCTCTGGAAATCCAGATTTCGTATCTGAGGTTTCCAGAAGATTTTTGTCAACCAAATCATCTCCATATGGGAAAGTTATTTTACATAATCCTTATTTAAGGTGTTTTAAACAACTTTCATTATCGTACTTTCCCCAGATTTTGAAGTTTTAAAGCCCTTAAACCCATTTTAAAATCAAGTGTCCACTGCCTTTTTCATTCTGGCAGAATTAGTTTTCAACTTCAAAAAATCTTTTGAGTAACAAAGCTCAACCCAAAAATCATACCAAAAATCGTGGGACTTGTTTAATGTCTAATAAAGAGTTCCTAATTTTTATTTTTCTCAGTTTCAACTTATTTTGGCCAAAGGAACACACACACACACACACACAAATGGTTTTTAAGCTTGGAAGACTCGTTTTACGAGGCATTCCGGGTGAACACTAACGTTCTTCCCGGCGTGTAACGTGACCTCCGAACCCAAATCTCTAATATCGAGCATTTTTCAAAGTTTTGGCCCTTAAAATAAAAATGGCATGGCTACTCCGTGTTTTTTTCGATTGATTTTCAAAGAAAAGCAAAATACCAATCTTTCGGAAAAATGGCAACATCGTTACAGTGGCGACTCCGCTGGGGATTATGAGTTTTATCTTTTCAAAAAAACAAAAAAAAAACTTTTGAGGGTCAAGCTTCCGTCCCGGCATTTGAAACCGTTTGTTGTGTGTGTGTTGATTTTTCACATTTTCGTGTTGTTTTGGTCGCCTCGGAAAAAGTCAAAATTTTGACTATCGGACCCGTTGCCTTGAATTTTGAATAATGTGCATGTGTGCTTATGTGTTCATTTGCTTTCAAAAAAGAAAAGATTTTCAAAAAAAAAATTTCAAAAAAAAATCAAAAAAAAAATCAAAATAAAAAAAAAGAGATTTTCCAAAAAAAAAAAAGGTTTCAAAAAAAAAATCATTTTGTGCATGCATCATACTTTTTAAGACACATGAAAATTTCTATTTTACTCAGAAAAAGAAGATAGACTGCTTGCACACTACGCGCACGTGGCCTTACACTGCACACTACGTCCCTAACCTGGGTAAATCCCTGTAGCGGCCCGTTTGGTCTTATTACGCCTCTCGGTGCAAGCTCGGGACTACCCAAACATCCCATGGAGCCTCGTGTCGACCATGCACTTGTCCGTGACACACTTTGTCCGAGACCCGGTTGGTGTTTAGTCTGGTCTGTGTCATGCCCTGTCTGTGTATAGACCTTTCCTTTCAAGCCTTAGTCGGCATACCAAGTCAATATCTTTCGGGACCCTAATCAGTCGAAGTCCTGCCGGTTTTCCGTCACGGGCTTTGACCAGATATTTACTGGCGCCTTGACTTTTACTCTGACTGGCACAAATTATACGCTGACTCCCAGCATGACACTGAGTCATCAAGGATTAACGATTATTCCATGCCCAATTACAGCCTAATTGACGACAAGTCAAGATCAATTGTGGACATTTATCAGTCCGAATCATGCCGACTTTTTGTCGAGCCCTCGGACATGATCTTGACTTTGACGTCAGCTTTGTCCGTAATTTACATCGAATGCTCGTTAAGACTGGATTACCCGCCAGACTTTTAGGATTGTTTTCATTCTCGGTCGGTGGGACCCGCTTGCCCTATAGGACCCTCGCCCGGGGCTGTCTACCCTGGGAAGTCGAAATACAGGTGGAATACGATTGGCTTATAGACGTAGTGATGGGGCCCACTGATCCAGGATCCAGAGTAGTTTGCGAAAAAGAAGAGCAATCTTTTCCAACCGATTAGGTTAATAAAATATGTTTTAAGTAAACAAGAACAAATAACTGCATGTTGCATGAGCCCAAAGCCCAAAAACCTACCCTCCTTCATCCCCAGACATCTGAACCCTAGTGCCTTTTCCCCCGCAGCTCCTCACAAAGCTTGGTTTGAGTGGCCATAGGGTCACCAGTTTGATCAGGTTGGGAAGAGTCAAGCGCATCGTCGGCTTCACCGTTTGTTCCGACTCGGGTTTCAGAATGTCTGCATCGGTGGTAATGATGGGGACAACGTCACTCCGCCTCCCGGGACCCCTCGGACGAACGGCGGTGGAATCGGTTAGCGAACGGATGAGATTGCGACGGGAAGCACGGCTAAATAGCCTTATGGAGGCTATTAAGAGCCATGGTTTGGCCGCCGGCCTCAATCCCAGATGGCACCTTCACCGTGGAAGAAGAAGAGGATGCCAATCCCACTCTCGGTCGCCACGATTACTCCAGATGCCACCACCCACCTCCTATGGTACCACTACCAGAACCCATGCTCCTCGATCTTCGGGTCGGCCCGGCTCCCGGCTTCGAGACTCTTGGATCCATGCAACCTGACGGGACAAATCAGTTCGCAGTTCCTCAGTGGGGACAAAGCCAGTACGGAATGTCTTCTCATGGTTGGGGATACCTCGGAATGCCACAGCAAATTGGGATCCTGCCTCAGTTTGGAACCGATCAGTCCGGGCCTTCCGACAAGCAGTTTGGAATGCCGCCACGATGCGGTTTGGGGCCACAATCGGGAGCCCCTCCTCAGAATGATGCTAGCTCAGTTGCTTCTCACACAGCTTTCACAAATCCATTTCTCACTCAGGGTTCGATGGGTTACCAAACCTCCATCCCGGTTTCATCAGAATCACCAGGACCGCAGTACCCCCCTGGTTATACACCATCGCCCCAGACGGCCATGCAATTCAACAATCAGGGACAGCAGCCCGCACCTAAGCCTACCTATGGGTCTCACTCCGGAAATCCAAGCTACCCAGCTACATCAGGACTGCCTCCACCCACTTTGCTAGTTGAAAATCAACAGCAGGCCGCAAGGTTCTATCCCTTCGCCCGAGCTCCTACTCACACTCCCGGGGTAATTTGGGCCGAGACGGGTTTTCACCTACGTCCCGGATCGGCCGTTCCTCCACCAGTCCGCCGCCAGTGGTAGCTCCTCTCTCTAGCTCAGTCACTGGTTTGAACGCCATGGTTCCACCACAAGATCCTCATCTGGCCTGGTTCATGGAACAACATAAGGAAATGAAAGCGCAGATTGCTGAATTGACCGCTAAGAAGTCTGCCTTCCGGCCTACGGACCCGGACTCCATCGTTCCCCTGCCTCACAAATTTGTTATGCCAAATTTGGACCTCTTTGATGGTACTGCATGCCCGAAAACTCATCTGGACACGTATACCTTGGCAATGAAGGCCAAAGGGTGTACCAATCAGCAGTTGGCTGACTATTTAAGTCTATCTTTGAAATCCAGTGCCTTAAATAGGTTCTTCCGCTTAAAACCCGAGGCCAGGGCTACATGGGACCAGATTACTAATGCCTTCACAGAAAAGTACAAAGCTAACTTGGAATGGGAAACAAATAGAGTTGACCTGCACACAATAGTGCAGCGTCCCGACGAGAATGTTGGGGATTTCTACAAGCGGTGGAATCTGAAACTCAGTGAAATGGCCATCCCTCCTTTTGAAGAGGAGCAACTGGACATCTTTCAGTCATGCCTGAAACCACATCTGAGAGCCTCCCTCAGTCACTTCCCGTACTCAGACTTACGGGCTATGGTTAACTTCGCAGCTAAGTTTGAAAAAGCTTACAATCAACAGCCGGCTGCTGCACCTGCCTACAGATATCGGGCTCCTACCTCCAACACCGCTCCCGCTCCTTCTAAAGGCAAAGAGGTGATCAATTACGCAGGACAGGAATGTAATAACACAACTCCTTTTGCTCCCAGAAAACCAGCCGAGCCCAGGCCACGGGTCACGAACCTCGAAAACTTTGGAATGCCTCTAAACGACATCTTTAGGGGACTGGTGAAAGAAGGCTTGATGCGGCCTTTGGAGAATTTCCAACCCAGGAATCCGAATGCTCCCGTGGATACCTCAAAGTATTGCGCTTTTCATCAAGCCCACGGACATCTGACCGACAACTGCTTCACTCTAAAAAAGGCGATCCAAGGCTTGATAGAGCAAGGAAAGTTGGAAGGCCCCGAGGGGCCTAATACAGTCAAAAATCCTCTACCAAGGAACCATAATTAGGTGAATATGATTGAATGCGGAGAACCTTCGCATGCCCAGAAAGATGCTGATGAAAGTCCCCAAATACCCATGGCCAACCTTGTCGAGGATCCTGAATTCGGATTCCCCCTCAATCTTGAGGACGATGAACAAGTCAGCCCACCTTGGTCTCATGTCAGAGATTTCTTGCAAGATTACGAAGCCCGCTATTTCTCGAATGAAGGGAAAGGCGATCTTGAAGCTGAGTCATTAGGTCAAAACATGAGAAAACCATTTACACAAGATGGTTAGAATAATCGAGAAGGATCGAGCAAGAAAGCTTAAGGCGGGCGCCTGTACTGGGGCTTATCAGCAAAGAGGCCGAAGAGCATCTGGAGCTAGTACACTTCTGCAAGTTGGCTCTAAGAGAAACCAAATACGATCCCGAAGATAGTGAAACTGAAGAGGAGGATTGCTTCTATATCCTGCCTGGAGTTAAATACGTGCCACCCCCTCTCACTCTTCCCCCGCAGTTTCTAGGAGGAGAAGCTGAGTCACAATTACCACTTCCAGGAATGGGGACATATGACAATTTCTGCGGTTGCACGCACCCATATTCCCCTAACGGGTTTGATCGGCGTTCCCTTTTAGCCAAAATCCCAGTAGTATGGGAAGATGATTCCGATGACAGCGATGACGACGATGATGACTGTAAGTACGCCAATCCAATTCGCAACCTTTTTTAGATGCATTTTAATGTAATAAAATTGCATTAAGGGGTGTTTTGGTAAATTCCCGGCCTATCCCAAGACTTCTGGAAATGTTTCATGAGTTTCCCGCGAAGGAAGTACCTTTTGGTACATTATTCATGCCAAAGGACCTCTTGGGAATAAAACCTGTTGGACCTTTTGGGTATTTTCCCGGAATGTTCCAAAAACTAGTTTTGGCGCCAAAAGCAGTTGGACCACCTTGTGTCACGCGACAGCTTGAGGCATGGAAAGTGGACGCGTAAGGTCGTGTGACACATTGAGGTCACCAACTGAAGCTTATAAATAAGACCCTCCCCCTCTCAGAAAAAGGATCCCAACTTGAGCCTACTGTCACTCTGCCAAATTTACACCGTGACGAAACTCCCAAACACAACCCTCTCTCTCTCCTACCTTCAACCTACCCAATTCCTTCCTACCCAAACCCCTTTCTTAAGCCATAGCACTTGGATCCCCTTGCATCAATCCTTCCAGATTAGAAGTGACGAATTGAAGGGTTCTGTGTCTGACTAGATACAGGATTCGTGGAATCATCAAGGGTAAAGATTCTCCAACCTCTCTCTCTCTCTCTCTTGCTTAATTTCTCATAATCCTAGCATTTATTTCTGTTTGGATTCAGTAATCAGATCCTAGCTATCTGGATTACTGAATCCCAATCGCAATCTCTCTGTTTAACTTGAATAATTCGTGCAATTGAGCTACTATTGTTGAATATTTGATTGAACTTGGTGTTTGAACCCCAAGGGGGTGTGGATCTACCCATATCCACACTCCCGGGGTCGATTTGGTGTTATTTCTGTATTTCGTTCGTAATTTAGTTAATCAATTAGATCTGTATAGCTTTCTGTTGATTCTGTGTTCATCTTGTTAAGTTTCTGCAGATGGCTTATGTATGTCACGCGACATCTTCGACCCCAAGTGATCCTGTGTCACGTGACATATATGGTCACTGGTGCGATGTGTCATGCGACAAACATGACCTGTCTGCGGAGACCTCTTTCCTTTGTAATCTGTTTTAGATCATTTGTATCAGGGATGTGGCCTCCCTATATAATGGGCTCACAATCTGTAATTCTCGTTTCATAATTAATAAGATGCATTTTACCACACCTTGTTCATTATCAATATTTGCACACACTTTGGATTTATTTGGATGTTTGATTGAAAGACTCATCTACGGACGAGGCGTGTTGGGTGAACTTTTGGTTCTTCCCAACACGTAACCTGACCCCCGAACTCATGCTTTCTCTCTAAATAAAAAGGTTTTCAATGTTTCCTCTTAAAAACGGCGTGGCGACTCCTTCATTTTCACGAAAAACAAATTTTCGGGCGAGCGCACATTCAGTGGCGACTCTGCTGGGGACTACACTTGAAAACCTGTTTTTTTAAGTTGAACATCCAATACATCCACTTTGTGTGCATTATTTGATGATCATTTGTGGTTCATACATCTTGTTGATTATGAAACTTGTGAGCCCTTTGTGCTTGTGGTCACTTGTTGTGCATTAGTATTTTGTGTTGCTCTTGCTATAGTGGAGCAGGGGCTGATTTGATGATTGCAGAGTGGCTGGTTCAGTGACCATCCAGGTCGTGCGACACCTTTGCCTCTAGATGTCCTGTGTCACGCGACAAAGGGTGGCCACCGAACGTAACATCGAAGACCGGGTTTGAGGGCAGTCCCTTGGATCAAGCGTGATTCAATTGATTGTTGTTCCCTGTATCTCTTGTTGTGAGGGTGTGTGTTTTCCTTTCTTTTTTTTCTTTTTTCAAAATAAAAAAAATAATAATATTAAAAAATCTTGTTTTTTGTAAATAAAAGAATATAGACATCCGCACACTACATCACTTAGACTTAGAACCCTCGGGTGCGATTGACGGCATCGCGGACGGTGATGTACGTCGCCTACGCTTGAGCGCCTGAAGTCAAACCTAACCCCCTAGTGCGTATAGGTGGCGCCACACATTTAACCTTATCCACGGTTGGTTTTGATACGATGTTTTCATTACAACTAAATGAATTGTTTTTTTGAAACATATCGTAGATCTTTATACCTTTCCCCAAAACCTCGCATCTTGTGGGCATGTTGCTAATGCAACATGATTTCACGTGGGGACATGTCACTCCCGTGGCGTGTTCTAAACGAGAGATCATGCCGCATTGTCAACGTGCACCGACGAGAGGTCATGCCGGATTTTTCTTCGAAATTCTTCGAAAAAGAGCCGTTATGCTGCCCAAATTTCCCTAGAAATTTGGACAACCTCTCCGTTCCATAATGATGGTAGGGTTTGGTTAGGTATCATGACCTATTATATATTTCAAAACAAGGCGTTTATTGTAATTTGAACGTTGCGTCCTTTTAGGCTTTCCCAAGGTATAGTTAGCATGAATAAAGGCTTATCCTTTCCCAACTGTATTTAGGATTTAAAAGACACCGATTTATACTTGAACATGAATAATTTTGTTTGTGCGAGTCTGTCCCATTTCTTTCCCTCTCCCATTCCTCAAATTCTTCCTCCGATGCCTTATAACCAATCCTTTTTGTAGTAAGGAGAAGCGACAAGTTTGGGTGCGTGCTCTGTTGCAAGGAGGGTGATCAATCAGTCCGCATTTCCAAACATTTGCAATTTCCTCCAAGGTTCCTGCATATCCTACTGCTCAAGGATGTCTGGTGCAAAAGATGTGTCATCCGCTCAGTTTGGAATCCCTTTTGCTTCGGGTCAATTGGATATGAATGATTTGTCAGTAACGGAATTGCGGGCTGCCCTTGAAGCTGCCATGATTCGGGAATGCAAGGCCCTACTGCTTGCCCAAGTCGCCAAAGCCCGAGAAGAAGAGGCTCACTCTCGATTTGTTGAAGCAATGCGCATCCGAGGAGTTACAGTGATTCGTCATGAAGATGGATCATACGAAGAAATCATCAAAGCCAGCAGCGTTGAGAATGGAGATGGAAATGTGATAAAAGGGTTGAATGAAGATAAACAGGATAAGATTCTTTCCCCTGTACCTCTTGTGGTCCAGGCTCCGGTTGAAGATGAGCAGCCAATCCCCGAGGTCTTTAATGTTCCTAATCAACCTGATGTGAAGAGTCCGTACCAATCAGATTCTCGAAAATCATGTCATTATTTCACCCAGGAGGGATCACTGCTATTCCATCCCGACCAAGCTTCCCCGCAAGGAAGTGTTCCGCAATCACCAATGAATGCATACGGTTTCAGTTTGTCACCCTCACATGAACAACCTTCAGGACCAGCTTCATATGTGACCGTCAATCAGATGTCTTTTATGCCAACTCTGAACCCTACCCTGCAAGAAATGACAATATCCGAGCCTCCTCCTTCTGAGAAAGCCCAGAAAAGAAGAAAGAGAGCTTATTGGGGAAAGGTAGGAATGCCCATGAATCAGTTTCTTAAGGTTCTAACAAGCGGAGGTCTGGTGCAACCACTAGTTAGTTATACTCCTCTCCATCACAATGGAAGCCTGGACCCAAGCAAATACTGCGATTATCACCAATATTCAGGACATGTCACCCATGCATGCTTACAGTTAAGGATAGTTATTCAAGGACTTATTGATGAGGGAAAGATTGAATTAGGCTCTCTTGATGGTGGCAATATCCAAGATCTCCGCCAGTATCCCCCTCGTAAGAAGCGAGAATTCGACGATCTCGGGATGTCAACCGAAGAAGCTTTCAACGGATTAATGCAGAGAGGAATGATAAAGCCACTGGAAAACTATCAACCCAACAGACCTAATCCTAATCTGGATCATGGTAAGTACTGTTACTATCATCAGTACCCTGGGCATTCAACCAATGATTGTTCCACTTTGAAAGCGCAAATTCAAAGACTTGTGGATGAAGGCAGGATTGAGAAAGCTCACCCCAACGTGATTACCAATCCTCTCCAGTAATATCAATGGAGCCCAGAAGATTCCTTATAATGAAGAAGTCAGTCAGGGAGGCATCGTAGGATCTTAGATTATCTATCTAGCAGTTTTCATTTTTATGTTTTGAGTCCATTGCATCCTTGTTATCAGTCTTTTATTGCAATCAAATAAAATTATTTCTCGAGACATTACTTTCACTTACACTATGCTTAAATTGAAATAGTCTTCTTCTACGTGATCACTTGTGCTGCTCACCGACTAATGCTTTGAAATGACTAATGTTGAATTAATCGGAACAAGAAAACCTGCTGATATCATTCTCCAAACTGGGGTTGATCAACTCCCCAGCTTGCATTTCCTATGCTCACAATATTATCTTTCATCCTCACCGTTCCGTTGGCTCGATAAATTTGCACGGATCTTTCTCAGAATAAGCTTAAGCAAGCGACGAAGACTTGATCTCGCTCAGACCATCCGGAAGGGACTGCGGTTGAAACCTTTCACCCATAGGAAAACCTTTACCTTACCCTCACCAAAGAATATCCCTTCATTTCAAGATCGGCATATTTGAAACCCATTTAGCCATCGCCAGAATAAGAGGGACTATCCTTGAGGCTCCCGTGATGCAAAAGAAGATTGACCGTCTCCAAACGCAAGAACGACGGAAGGCAATGATCCATCCTGGGGACTAACTGAAATTCTCTCTCAAGAAAATAAAAAAAAAAAAGAAAAGAGAGAGACAAAAATACAAAAAAAATAAGAAAAGAAAGAGAGCCTAGTCCCCAGCGATTCTCTCAGAAGTGAAAGTCAAAAGATCCGGTCATTACTCAAAGAGGAGTCTCAGAGCGAATAAAGAGACAGCACGGATGTCCCTCACCACTACCTCAACCAATTCCGGCCGTCCTCTCGATCTTAGAGGATATTCCCAATACCTTGACCAATCCCAAGCCATCCTCTCGATTTTAGAGGACATTACCATTACCATTACCCTTACCTTTGCCTTTAGCCAAAGCCAAAAGATCGACCTCTCATTCTTAGAGGCATTGAAGATGCAATCATGGATTCCCTCACCTTAGAAATCCCAAACACATACCCAAGAGCCAACCTCTCATCTTTAGAGGTCCATCCAGCAAAAAGCCTAGCCGACCTCTCGTCTTAAGAGGTCATGATATCCTGAATCACCCAAAGACCGATCGAAATCCCGAAGCCCAGTCGCAGTCCCTACCGGGTAGCAGTTTCATTCCAATATCGTCGAGATCTAAAACAGATCGTCGCTTAAAGCGGAGCCAAGTCCATCCCGGCTCAAAGAACCGTCAAGCGAAGATTGTGCAAATTCTGTCCGTTCATTCAACGTCGCATGTGAGCATATTTCATTTCTACTCCGCAAACACCTGCCGTGAACGTCCCACTGGGGCTTCACATCCGTGTTTCCCATCGACACTCTAAGAAGACACGTTCTTTCGATTCTCAAAATCCTAAAAGGTCCTCATATCCTCGAATTCCAACGTTCATTCTATTCATTCGGGATAAGCCCGAACTACGGCGACCTGAGCTCCTCCTATGGAGGGGAACGTAGGCAACCATAATTGGTTCGGTCGAAATCACAAACAGATCTCAGAAAATCCAGTCTCCTCAAGGACCATGCCCATACACTGTTCATCTTTTCGAGTTTGATTCTCGATATCAGTGGGCTTTCTCCTCAGGATTGATAAAAATATTTGCTCATATCGGTTTTGGCGGTTTGACTAACCCGAACATCAATAAAGGGTTTTAAGCAGCTTTGTGATCATCACGAATAAGACAAGTTTTCAAGTGTCTCGACAAGTCTTCTCTTGCTACATCATAGGAAGATAGAGCTAAACACCGTTTCGGTCAGCAGGGGCTTCCATACACCTTTCCCTACCTTGTAATGATTATACTCTCCCAAAAGAGTCAGGCCCAAAAGCGAGAGTGTCATACAGAAATTCGGGATTCATTTCCCACCATTCGAAAGTGTGCCCCTGCATGTAAAAACTCTTGAGTCTTGTCCGCTGCCTGACTGACTACAACCCGAAGAACAACCTCATCCTGGGGCTGCAAAAGACTATGTGGCAGACTGGGGCTTGGTCAGAAGTTGGTACGTATGGTTCCTGGGGCTGTTTCTATGATATCAAGCAGTTAAGAATGGATTATGTTACAAGAGGCCTACTTCATGATGGAGCTATTGAATCTCATACTTTGGGCAAGGGAATAAGGCTTGGAGACAGTAAAGAGGTCCCTTTCTGAAAGCCTGTCAACCTGACTTATCATGTCACATGACAAAACGTACCCTGGCTGCTTTGAGTCGTGCGACATGTTAAGTCCACCATCAGACATCAGTGAACTGCAATCTGATTAGTACCAGGGCACGCCCCGACTTGTCCCAAGCTGCAAACAACAAGACATCCTGCAAGCATAATGGGGGAGGGAATCTCATCCAAAACAACATACACATTCACCGCTCTCATATACAAGCCCAAAGCATACAAACCATTCATAATCATCCAAAAAACCATTCATTTCCACTCTTCCCAAAATATGGACTCGCACAAGCAAACTAACAACTAATAATGTACTAGGTCCAATATAAAAAAAAAAGAGAGAGTGTTTGTCTTTTCTTCCCAAAACAGGGTGCAACAATCAAAAAGGGTCACAAATCAATCCAAGAGCTACTCCGAACCATCGTCTCCAGAAATGTAAGTATCATCCTCGGCGGAGCTGCTAGCATCATCATCTTCAGTCTCCTCGCTGTCCTCTCCATCTGCATCACCCTCCTCAGGATCCGGGCCAGCAGCAGCATCATGATAAACAATATGGTCGTCACGGAAAAGATCGTGGGCAACAGGAATGAGAACGGTCTCAAGCTCATGAGGATCCCCTGAGATATCACTATCAGAGCTGGAAGGGGTAGGAGGACGACGAGACGCGGTCTTAGTTCTGGGCCAATGTGTATCCCTAACAGACATATCAGTCCGGGCCCTTTTCCTATCTGGCAAGCTGGGCGTAGAATCGCCATCATCATCAGAACTTTCAGAACTCTGGACCAAGCATCACTCCCGCCAATATCGATTGCTCCTCACCAACTGATCAATCATGTCCATAGCCCCGATATAATGGCGAGCAAAACCCCAGTAGATGTCAGCCGATACCTGGTACAAGCAGACAAAAGAGAATCAGAAATCATATCAGAACAAAAGGATCAAAAGATGTAAACAGTTTAAAGCCATTTACGGAGCGAGTACCCTCAGGGAGGTGAAAGTATGGATAAATCCGGCTAGTATCAAGAGTGGCCCGCCTCATGTGGTCCCCATCCTGAAAATCAACAAAAGGAGGTGGTACGGGAGCATCCGTAACATGTCCAATAGATGGTCCCGCAGCCTGATTATCATGTCTCGGAGCAATCTGCGGCGACCTCAGCCTCGTAGCCACATAAGCGTCATAATTCCCATTGTCCTCAGTATAATTAAAAGCAGGCTCTCCCTGGATCAAAGCGGCCACATCATCCAGCTTCCGAGGAAACCACATCTCAGCAGGAGGATCGAATGGAACTCTAGCCATACTACCGGGACCATGCTGCCTACTAACCCGCTCGCCCAGATACAATGCATCTCCAGACAAACCCACCAACAATTTGCGACACTCAGTAAGATGAAGGGCATGCTCCAGATGAACTCCAGCATATCGTCCAGCCCAAGGGAATAAAGTCAAACTCCCGGGAGTCCCCCGTAAACAAACCAAAGTATCGGCCAGAGAAGCAGTCATCCGTCCTTTAGTATCAGCTGTCCGAATCTTCTGCCTTGCATCCTTCACCCAACGCTTCATAGCAGGAAATGTGGTAGCCGGATATGCCTCCCCTACCCGCCAGGCATAACAACCAATGATCTCGTAAGCCCAAGCCTTAAGAGAAAAAACAGAAAAGAGTCAGGTAAGGAGAAAGGGGACGGAAAGAAACGGTATAAAAAAAAAGAGAATCAGACCAAGAGATACCTCAAAAGCCAAGTGACAGCAGTTGAAGGACTTAGCCTTCCCCCGACTGATATCATCTAAAGCCAGATACCACTCGACCAAACCGGCCTCTCCCCAAGACAGCGACCCAACATTAGCCCAATCCCTCAGGACCTCCAATAAAGAAAGCAAAGCCGTAGATGTGGCATTGATGAACAACATATCCGAGAAGCCGACCCAAACAAACGCCCTAGCCAATCTCATAGCTCTCAACCTGTCCTCATCAGTGTCTGCCATCTCAGCTGGAAAACCGGTACTTTGCTCAACCATCTGGCTATGAAGGTCCCCGAGCTCATATCCATTCCCTTTCTTGTCATGGGGAACAAAGCCGATCAGCTCCATAAAGTAAGCCTCAGTAGGGGGCTGCGGGTCAGCAATCAGAGCAGGCTCCTCCAAATATAAGGGCTCATCAGTAAAGGGCAGGCCAGTGATAACAGCAAAATCATACGGCGTGATAGTTGCCTCGCCCCAAGAGAAATGAAAAGAATGGGTAGTCTCCCACCAAAATTCTCTGAACGCCTTTACCAGCCCGATGCTCCTCTGTGTACCTCCAACAGCCTTAGCCATCCAAAAAACTGTCCCAACCCAGCAGCATATACCAAGCCTTTCGGCGAGTGATCCAGCTCCTGACTACCGGGCAGCAAATCCCACAATCGGCCAATGACCTCTGGAGAACCCCGAGTGCGTAGCTCCTGCAGGTAATCACAACGCAGGTATGAATATCCCAAATTTACTTGTCAAATCAATTGCATATTTCAATTCCAAGCAAAACTAGGGTTTGAACACTTTAAGCATGCATTCACAATTGCTAGATAACTCAGAGCACGCAATAGTTTTTTTGAGTCCAACAGAGAAGGCAAAATCAATCAATTCTGAAAAAAAATAATCCGACTTTTCTCATTGCATCAAAAAGCGAGGGTTACGAAGATTACCTTCTTTCTATTCCCCAGTGCCGAAGTATGTTCTTTCAGATGCGGGTAGAAGTCTCCTCTAACGGTATGAGGAACAAAAGGCCTCTGATTCCTCAAGGCATTCTTTCGCCGTGCGGCTAACTGAGCTTGGGTCGGAGCATTCTTGGTGGGTCGACGCTTAGGAGGCATTTTGATGAACCTAGGATGGAATTAAACCCTAGAATCAGTCAGCAACGATCAAAATTGGGTGAAATGGTGTTCTCTTCTCACCAGACCGTCCACCTCCCTCCAACGATATATTTCAAAATGAGGACTGTTCGCTCTTTTAAAAGACTGCTCAATGGCCTTAAGCGGTCGTGCGACATAACGATCCTCCATAACCAAAATTCCAAAAATGCCCCTGTAATCTGATGATTTACAAATTTTGACCCCGCATGGCATATTTTGTTTTACCCTCGGAGGTACAATAATCAATTGAGTCTCAAAACTGGCCCTCACACCAAATTGAGAAAGAAAAAGAAGAAGCAAAAGGCCTGTATCTGTGATAGCCCCCAAGCAGAGCTCAGCAAGACCAGCAGCCCCACAACCCCAAGAAAAGAAGCCAATTCCCAGAAAGCAGAATCCCCGGCTTGATGAACAGATTGTTGGGTTTTATGGGTCCATGCGCAGCGGAATTAAGCATAAAATTAACACAAAACCCAAGCCCTAAGATCCGTTCTATACGATTAAATTGAATTGCTATGAGATAGAATTTACCAACCTAAATTGCTTTCCGGTCTTGAGCTATCGAACGGATAATTATGTGATTCGTAATCACAAACTTTTGATCTTCAAATCTTCGAATCTTCAACTCCTTTGGATCTTCAGATTTGAACTCTAGGTCTTTGATTTGTTTGAACAAAACTAAGACCCTCTTTTGGTAATCCACACAAATATGAATGTCGAGAACAATTCTCGGGTTGGGAATTGCTAGATTCCTAAAACTTATGGAAGAATATTGAGAGTATTTTGTTATGATTTTCCCTTGAAAATTTCGGCCAGACCTTAGGGTTGACAGACCTCACATATTTATACTACTTTAGTGTAAATATGTTTCCTAATCGAATTAGGAGACCAGGCTGTCAAAACGCGTTTGGTGGCTAGTTATGTCGCGTGACATAACTAGCCAGTGGCTAGTTATGTCGCGTGACATAATAAGCCAGTTTACAGAACTTTCAATCATTCTTCCTTTTGTTCAACCAATTCATTCTATTTGTGTGTGACCCAATAGGATTGTATTATGTTGGCAATGAGTTCGATCATATCGACCCTCATAAGACATAAGCGGACTCTAGCAAGCCATTATGTCTACCCAAATAACACAACGTAAGAGTTCACGTTTCCAATGGTACACTTCCATTTTTCCCTTTGTCTCACGATGTTATATTGAACACAAGTCATGGTCCACGTCATCTTGTATTTGTTCAATGCTTTCTCGATCTTGAGTATAATGATAGTCCAATCATATTGGGGTGTGGCCACACGCTTTCATCATTATCACTCATCGAGGGGCCCAAGCAAAACATCTCTCTTTTGAGGGACAAATTCCATCTTGACTTACCATCCTTCCCATCATGAATCCGATCATGCCAAAGATAGCCTTTATAGATATCGTGTTAAGATACCGTTTGACTAAAATCAAACATAACTTTTCATCATATGTAAGGTCATAATAATCTCAGGTCTAGGGACTAAATGAAGTGACCATATGAGATTTAATTATGACATTTGACCATGACATAAATCTCATACGGGTCAAGTCCAGTCACTTGTTCTCTAACAAGTACCCATAATTTCAATGTGCATCTCTATGCATATAATCATCATATGATTATCCATTGACAATTATACTAATTATTCTCTTAATAATCAGGGACGGAGATTATTACAATAAATATGCAAACTATATAATAATCAAATAATAAACATAAACGATAAAGATGATACATAACGATTTTCAGTTAAACATAACTAAAGCCTAGGGCATTACACCAACAGTCTCCCACTTGCACTAGGCTCCATTTATGTATCGAATACTCATGGATCTAACATGCCCACCCTGCTTCTGCCTATGCGAGGGTCTTTGTAAGTGAATCCCTTATGTCATCATCGGTTGATACTTTGTATATTTTAACGTCTTCTCATTCTTCATGAATTTCTCGAAGAACGTCTAAGTGAGTGTTTGGATCACTGTTGTGACCTTGATTCCATTGTTTGCACAAGTGGCACCACTATTTGTCATAACAAAAGTTTCACCGATTAGTGATACTTGGAACATTTCCAAAACACTAATGATTTTTTGATCCAAACTGCCTCTTTTAGCCTCATCATATGTTGCTAAAATTCGGCCTTAGTAGTAGAATATGCTACAATTTCTGCTTCGAACTCTTCCAACAAAATTGCACCTCTAATAAGTATAAACACAAATTCTAATTGCGATTTTAAATTAACTTTGTCAGTTTGGAAGCTAGCACCTATGTAACCCTTACAACAAGATTAACTTCCAATCTTTCAAATCCCAAGAACGTATCCTTAGTTCTTCTTAAGTACTTAAGGATCATCTTGACTCCCATCCAATGGTTTATATCAGGATCAGATTGGTATCGACTTATCATGCTTAGAGCATATGAGACGTCGGGTCTAGTACAAATCATGGCATACATGACAGATCCAAATGCCGAAGCATATGGAACTTCATTCATTTTCCTTTTGCTCATCAGTTGTCATAAGACAATGAGTATTGCTAAGAGAAGTACCATGATCCATTGACAAGCTACTCTTCTTAGACTCTTCTAAGAATCTTGTCAATGTGAACACTTTGACTCAAACCAATTTATCCTTCTAGATCCATCTTTATAGATCTTGATGCCAAGGATGTAAGCGGCTTCACCCATATCTTTCATTGAGAAACCTTTCCTTGACCAAGACTTAACAGTCTTAAGTGTCGGAACTTGTTTTTCCAATGGGTAAGATATCATTGTAATAAACAATAGAAATAATACCATGCTCCCACTGAATTTCATGCATACACAAGGTTCATCTTCGTATTTGATAAAGTCAAACTCTTTGACCAATTCATCAAAACGAAGATTCCAATTCCTTTAAGCTTGCTTCAACCCATCTCATGGATCTTTGCAACATGCATACTCTATTAGAGTTTCTTGGATCGTCAAACTATTCGGGTTGTGTACTATACGCATCCTTAATAATCTTTCCATTTAAAGAAAGTCGTTTGACATCCATTTGTCATATCACATAGTCACAATATGTGATAATGGCAATTGAAATTCTAACAGACTTCGACATTGTAACTGGCGAAAAAGGTTTCAACATAGTCAATACTATGAATTTGCCTAAATCCCTTTGTTACAATCCTTAGTCATGAAAGTATACACCTTCACATCCATGTCGGTCTTTGAAGACCTACTTGCACCCTTTAGTTTTTACACTTTTAGGTAGCCCAATCAAGTTCCAAACTTGATTGTTAAACATGGATTGTAATTTGGATTCCATGGTTCCTAACCATTTATCCAAATTAGGAGAGGACATCGCTTCTTGATAGCAAGTAGGATCGTCATTCTCAATGACTTCAACTTCATCACTTTCCGCAACGAGAAATCACTATTTCTTGAGTTCGGATCGTAACCTATCCAATCTACGATGGACTTGTGCATCTTGAACCGGTTTCACAACTCCTTTGTGAACTTGGTTCTGTCTCTACTCTTGGTTCCATATTATTTTCGGGTTCTTGAACTTCTTTCAAGATTAATTTTACTCCCACTAGATTCTTTATTGAGAAACTATTTCTCAAGAAACAAATCGTGTAGAGCAACAAACGTTTTGTTCTCTTTGCGGTTGTAAGATTAATTTCCGAAAATAACTTTGTCAAATTTGGTGCTAACTTATAAGAGACAAGTCTCTTTACATAAGATTCGCAACCCCAAATCTTCATGAAAGACAAACTAAGTTTTCTTCCATGCCACATCTCATGTGGGGCCTTAGGAACCGATTTAGTAGGGACTCGATTCAGTGTAACCGCATTATTTCTAATGCATATCCTCAAAAGGAAATAGGAAATAGGAAAGTCTGATTGACACATCATCAAACGAACCATGTCCTACAAGGTTCAATTCCTCCTTTCGTACACACCATTCATAGTGGTGTTCAGTGTGGAGTCAACTCTTGAAACAATTTCATAGTTTTGAGATGATTGTCAAACTCTTGGCTCAAATATTCATCACCTCGATCTAATCGAAGTACTTAATAATTTTGCCAAATTGTTTTGTACTTCATATTGAAATGTTTAAAACATCTCAATCGATTCACCTTTGGACTTCATCAGATGGACATAGTCATATCTAGATAAGTCATTAGTGAAATATGATGAAATACTGAAATCTTCCCCTAGCAATGCGGCGTAATAGTCCACATACATCTCATGTATAATGACCAATAAGTCACTAGCCCTCCCACTACTCTTAGTGTAGGGTGGTTTGGTCAATACTCCCAATAAATAAGATCCACATTCCTCAAATGATTCATGGTCATATGAGTCTAAAAGTCCATGTTAATGGAGTTTAGATATATGTTTCTTATTTATTTGACCAAGCCGGCAATGCCATATAAACGCTTTGTTCATATTGTTCGGTTTAGATTTCCCATTTATATCATAGATATCTTCAATATTATTTTGTTTCTCATCATCAAGGATATGAAGACCATTTAATGACATATGCATTACAATAAGGCATATTATTAAATAAATATAAAACTTCTTATTGAAAATAAGAAAATTATATCCTTCATCATCCATTTAAGAAACGGAAATAATACTCCTACTCAAATCCGGAACGTAGTCATACTTGTTCAAAACAAGTACTACTTCACAAGGCAAAGTGACTTCATAAGTCCCTTATGGCTAATGTTGCAACTCTTGCTCCATTCCCATGCTTAGGTTTAATTTACCTTATTTGAGTAGCTTTCTATTCTTTGTTCCTTGCACATTTAAACAAATGTGGGATCCAATCCTGTATCATATACCCAAGAACAAGAAGTCGAAAGGAAAATATCTATCATATAGATACTTGAAGTAGTAGCAATCATATTGCCCTTCTTCACCTTTTAGGCCTTCCTAATAAGCCTTGCAACTTTTCTTTCAATGACAATCTTATTGCAATGATAGCAAAATGCATCCTTTTGAGACACTTTGGGTTTAGCCTCTTCGGCTTTGCAACTTTTGCCTTAGGTTTAGCAACCTTTGCTTTACCTTCTTTCCTTCCTTTATGAACCCTTTTATTGTGTCAACCATTAACACAATTTGCGGATTGCTCCTTCTTTCATCATATGAATTAAGAGCCTTCACCACAACATACATCTTTTGACTAGCTTGCACTTGGAACATTTCCTTTGTGCAGTATGCTAGAACAAAAGAATAGTTATCATGTGCTCAAGGTTCTTCATAAGAGCCTTTAAATATGGAGGCAAATACAAGGCAAGCAATATTGTCAGAATCATCAATATGTTTCTAATGTTGCTTCCTTATTTGCCCTTTGCAACATTTGCAATGGGTTCAGTAGGAACGGATTCGTCAAGAACGTACACATTTGCCTAAGAACAATTCTTAGGCTTTTGATCCAATCAAAATTATTTGTACCATTCATTTCGAATTTTGTCCTTCATAAGGACGAATCGCAATTATCATTATGTAATGCTATTTCTACAACAAAATATACAAATTATATGAACACATATCAATATCAACACATTTATCATTTAAGAGCAAATAATATATTTTACAAATACTCCCACTAAATCATACACCTTCCAATGCAAATAAGCATAATATGCATTTAATGGACTAAGATCCAACTTTAATTTAATCTCAAGTACGCTATGGCGCACCGCTCAAGATTAAACTAATTAGGTAGAAAAACATCAATCATATCGTATATGACTCTTAGGACTAAGATCCAACTTTAATTTAATCTCAAGTACGCTATGGCGCACCGCTCAAGATTAAACTAATTAGGTAGAAAACATCAATCATATCATATATGACTCTTAGGATCTTTTATGAGATTTATTTAAGACATCATATGTCTAAGCATATTTTAATCTCATCTTATGCCTTGGGTCCAAAACCATTTTGATAACCCAATTAAGTTCATCCACTTTAAACGTATAGGAACCACCATTTCCTCATCTTGCTCGCAAACGGAATAGAATCAAAGCACCTTGCTATGGCAAGCCCACCCAAAACTATCCGAGTGGTCTCAAGTGTTTAAATCATGGATTGGCATAAAAGAACTTAAAAGTTAAATGAAGGTTCTTTAAGGTAGATTATAAGCATATCAGCAAAGATAGTCATAATCATGCACCGGGTAAGTTCCCGGGAAGATAGGTGAGCCACAAGGACTACTTAAGTACCAACTCTTCCTTAGACAGTAACTCTCCTAGTCATGCACAATTAGAAATCAACTCGATTTGGCAACATAATCACTACCTTTTATAAACAATTAGTTTCCTTTTAAAATTTCGCGTAATTATGACTTGTTTCCATAAACAATCATAAAATCCAAAATTTACAATGTCTAAATCTAAACATATTAGGAAACTATAAATCAATGTTTCAACTAAACATCTAATAAAATTCTTAAAACTTAAGAACAATTAATTCATGCATCGCAACAATTAATAAAATCACATTTGAATTAATTAAGCATGCATCATAAACAATGAATTAATCTAGCATAGACTTATAAACTCAATTTTATAACATCCAGATTTTCATATACATTGCAATAATTATTAAAATCACATTTTAATCAATTAATCATGTATATCAATGAATCAATCTATCGGACTTATAAACTCAATTTTATAACATCCAGTTTTCATATGAACATATCGATTGTTAGCACAATCATAGATTAGCGTAAAAATTAAACAAACCGATTCTCGCCCAGATTTGGCTTATTATGTCGCGTGACATAACTAGCCGTGGCTAGTTATGTCGCGTGACATAACCGCCGATTACCGCATTTCCTCCTTTGGCCTACTATGTCGCACGACATAGGTAGCCGCGCAGGATTTCAGTTTCAATCAATTCAGATTACATGGCAATTAAATCATATAAAACAACCCTTTTACATATTTAATTCAACATAATTCGAAAACGATTTTCACATTGTTTCACATAAACAATCAAAATTCTATCGCATACAAAAACATGCAACGAACATATAAACAATTTATATAATCATTCTAGCATGTTAATTCAAACCTAACCATACGAACGGGGCTCGATACCCTTTGTTGGGTTTTATGGGTCCATGCGCAGCGGAATTAAGCATAAAATTAACACAAAACCCAAGCCCTAAGATCCGTTCTATATGATTAAATTGAATTCCTATGAGATAGAATTTACCAACCTTTATTGCTTTCCGGTCTTGAGCTATCGAACGGATAATTATGTGATTCGTAATCACAAACTTTTGATCTTCAAATCTTCGAATCTTCAACTCCTTTGGATCTTCAGATTTGAACTCTAGGTCTTTGATTTGTTTGAACAAAACTAAGACCCTCTTTTGGTAATCCACACAAATATGAATGTCAAGAACAATTCTCGGGTTGGGAATTGCTAGATTCCTAAAACTTATGGAAGAATATTGAGAGTATTTTGTTATAATTTTCCCTTGAAAATTTCGGCCAGGCCTTAGGGTTGACAGACCTCACATATTTATACTACTTTAGTGTAAATATGTTTCCTAATCGAATTAGGAGAACAGTCAAAAGCGCTGCTAGTTATGTCGCGCGACATAAGTAGCCGGTGGTTATGTCGCGTGACATAATAGCCGGCTAGTTATGTCGCGTGGACATAAGATACGTAAACTCTCAATCATTCTTCCTTTGGTTCAACCAATTCATTCTACTTGTGTGTGACCCAATAGGATTGTATTATGTTGGCAATGAGTCCGATCATATCGACCCTCATAAGACATAAGCGGACTCTAGCAAGCCATTATGTCTACCCAAATAACACAACGTAAGAGTTCACGTTTCCAATGGTACACTTCCATTTTTCCCTTTGTCTCACGATGTTATATTGAACACAAGTCATGGTCCACGACAACTTGTATTTGTTCAATGCTTTCTCGATCTTGAGTATAATGATAGTCCAATCATATTGGGGTGTGGCCACACGCTTTCATCATTATCACTCATCGAGGGGCCCAAGCAAAACATCTCTCTTTCGAGGGACAAATTCCATCTTGACTTATCATCCTTCCCATCATGAATCCGATCATGCCAAAGATAGCCTTTATAGATATCGTGTTAAGATACCGTTTGACTAAAATCAAACATGACTTTCATCATATGTAAGGTTATGATAATCTCAGGTCTAGGGACTAAATGAAGTGACCATATGAGATTTAATTATGACATTTGACCATGACATAAATCTCATACGGGTCAAGTCCAGCACTTGTTCTCTAACAAGTACCCATAAATTTAATGTGCATCTCTATGCATATAATCATCATATGATTATCCATTGACAATTATACTAATTATTCTCTTAATAATCAGGGACGGAGATTATTACAATAAATATGCAAACTTTATAATAATCAAATAATAAACATAAACGATAAAGATGATACATAACGGTTTTCAGTTAAACATAACTAAAGCCTAGAGCATTACACCAACAGTACCTACCCCCACCCCCTACCCCACTCCCCACCCCCACGAAAAAAAAAATATTTTTTACTCATTTTGCATACCTCCTACCTACCCCCCACCCCCTACCCTCCATCTCCACGAAAAAAAAAATATTTTTTACTCATTTTGCATACCCTTACCTACCTCCCCAACCCCCCCCCCTCCAAAAAAAAAAATTAAAAAGGTAAATTGGTCATTTTATAAGTATATTTTCATTCCATTCCTATAATTTGTATTTTCAAATCAAACATGATTTGGTAAGAAATTGAATGACAATTTCATTTCATTTCGTGTCAACCAAATGAAAGATTTGACCAGTTTTTTTTCATTTCAATTTCTTCATGAATTTCATTCAATTGATCATTCCATTCCTTCACTTTTTTTTTCCACCGAACCAAACGACCCTTTATTCTTGAGCCACTTCAATTGGGTCCAAAATCGAACCCCCGGCAGAAAGAAACCTTTGAAACGGTAACACGCGTCTAAATGCGCGTGAAGACAGTACCTTTCGCCGAAAGAATCTCAATAACGTTAAACTTCATGTGCAGTTGGGTCCCAGTGATGCAACTTCGGGTCCCACAATCAAACACGTGGACACTACTTTTGGTACTTTTACTCTTCGCAATTACCCTCTTTTTTCGTTAATTTACGTCTATATCATCACTGCTAGGAAGATATTTTTTCTTGCCTAAATGGCATCTTACGTAATTTGCTAGAAGATTCATGGGTAGTACTCGTACAATTCTTAAATGAGTGAGATTTTAGTTCTATTACCAGATCATCATTTACTATTCCCAAGCTTTCTACAAAACTACTGCTCCTTCCGTCCCGACCCAAAAGGCAAAGTTTGTGTCTCGTACGCAAATTAAGAAAAGTGACGTAGGAAAGAGAAAAAGTGTAAATGTTGTGAGTATGAAAAATTAAATAAGAGATAGAATAGTGGGAGGAATAGTTAGGAGAGAGAATGTTGTGAGTGTAAAAGTAAAGTAGGAGAGAGAATGAGTGGGTGAAATAGTAATAAAAACTTTTCTTTTTGGGAAAGTGTCATTTTAAATGGGACACCCAAAAAGGAAATTTGTGGCTTTTCGGCCGGGAGGAGGGAGTACTCCCTAAGTTCCATTTGTTCACCTTTTATCAAAATGGATGTTCCGTTAAAAGCTTCAATTTTTTTTTTTAAAATGACAAAATTTTTTTACTATTTCACTCATTAATTCTTTCTCCTGTTTCACTTTTATACTCATGACACTTTTCAAAATTTACTATTCCCTTCACTATTCTTTCTCCTATTTTACTTTTATACTCACAATATTTTCTTTACTTACCTTTTTTCTTAATTTGTGTACATGCTCAAAAGAGTAAAATATTAAATGGGACAGAGGGAGTATAGTAATATAGCATTCCTCTGCCTTCCGTTCAACTAGAATTATTAAACTAAATAAGTCGGCTTCAGCTTGATTGATTCGTAAAAGCAAAAGTTTAAGTATGTTAAAGCAAACTCAAGTTTGAATAGACTTTTAAGCCTCGATTTGTTATGAGAGCTGGCTTGTACTCCGTATTTAGCTTGTTTGTAGGTTGTACTTTTAATCGTGATCGACTCATTAGAATTTAGAGTTTAGCTTGTTCGTTTCGATCGTTAAAATCTCAAATAAATTTTGTTTACAAATAATTTGAGCTTAAGTTCGACTCGATAAATTTATTAACACATAAATTTATTGTACGAAATCGTCTCGAACTTGACTCATACTCGGCTTGTTAAGCATGAATCATTTTTACTTTTGTAATAAACACACACATTATATATGCATGCACAAAATAATGTATTTAATTTTTCAACTTGACTTGAAATTGGGTCGTGATCGACTCGTTATGTTAGGCTCGTTTGATTCGTTAAAAGCTCGAATGAATTTTGTTCGCAAATAATTGAACTCGAGTTCGGCTTGAAAAGCTTGTTGGCACGTAAATTTATTGTTCGAAATCGGCTCGAACACGACTCGTACTCGCTCAGTTAAGCTCAAATCATTTTTACTTTTGTAATAATCACACATTATATATACATGCATAAAATAATGTATTTAATTTTTCAACTTTACTCGAAATTGGCTCGTGCTCGACTCGTTATGCGTGTACTTAGCTCATTAAGGTCGACCTCAACTCATTTAAACTCGAGTTTGATTGACCCGTGAACAGCTCATTAACAGCTCAAAACTCGATTTGAGTTGAGCTCAAACGATAAAACTAGGCTCGAGCTCGATAATTTTTAAACGAGCTCGAGCTCGAAACTCTAAAATTCAACTCGACTCAGACTAATTTACAACCCTACACTCAACTAAATACTCCCTCCGTCCCGGCCGACTTAGGATTTTTTGAAATGGCACGGGGATTAAGAAAAAGGTAAATGTTGTGAGTGTAATTTAAAAATAGGAGAGAGAATGGGTGGAGGGAATAGTAAATTATAATGGTGTTGTGAGTATTAAAATAATGTAGGAGAGAGAATGAGTGGAGAGAATAGTGATTTAAGGTTTCCATTTTGGGCCGTCCTAAGTCGGGTGGGACTCCCAAAATGGCAAAAAGTCCTAAGTCGATCGGGACGGAGGGAGTAAGTAATTTTGAAATATTTATTTCTACGGGTAGCTCAGTGTAGTAATGTTCACAATTTGGCCTGATTTTTTATCAAAATATTAGGAAATCAGGATCAAACAAATTTTTTGATTTTGAATAAATTTAGTATCAAGTCTGTATCAATACATTATAAAATCGGTTTCATTGGTTCGTTAGGATGATCCAATCCGATTCCGTTAATTCTATAAATTATAATATACTCCCTCCGCCCCACGTGAATGCAAACTTATTTCTATTATGGTCCGTCCCACGTGAATGCAAACTTCTCAAAATGGCAAAAAAATATTCACTATTTCACCCACTCATTCTCTCTCCTACTTCACTTTTACACTCACAACATTCTCTCTCCTCACTATTCCTCCCACTCATTCTCTCTCCTATTTAATTTTTCATACTCACAACATTTAACTTTTTCTCTTTCTTACCTCACTTTTCCTTAATTCTTACACTCAAAAAGTTAGTCCACTATCACGTGGGACGGAGAAAGTACTCCTTCCGTCCCGTTCGAAAGGGCACTTTTGGTCAACAACAGTTAACTTTGACCTAAACATTAATGCAAATCTAATCATCTTATTGAAATTCTAAAAATTGTTATTCATAAACCATTTAATGATTTATCAATAACAATTTTTAGGATTTCAATATAATGATTAGATTTGTATTAATGTTTGGGTCAAAGTTAACTGCTGTTGACCAAAAGTGCCCTTTCGAACGGGACGGAGGGAGTACTATTTTTTTTACAAAAACAAAACATACACGGTAATTAAATATAATTACTCATTCCGTCCCATCTCAATTGATACACATTTTTTTTTGGGACGTCTCATCTCAATTGATTCATTCCTTAAATGGAAAGTTTTTCATATATTTATACCCTTATCATCTCCATATATTTACAAAAAAACCATTCATTATACCCACTTTAACTTACTATCACTACTAGAAAAACAAAATTTAGGAACGGAAAAAAAGCAACGACCAATGTCGTCCCTAATTAGGGACCACTTTTATCGGTCGGGGACGGCAATGTGTTCTTAATTTTTCCATAAAATCGACGACTTTGGTCAGTCCCCCGATTTTATGGAAAAATTGCTACATCTAATTGATGGAAATATGTGTGGTTCTTTTAGGACGACATTGTCGTCCCTAATTTACAATAATAATTTATTTATATAATATTCAATTCAAGCATTTGATTGGTTTATTGATTTTCACATGAATTGAGTCCTATATTCAATCCAAGCCATTAATCCCACACATCCTATGGTCCAAAATCTATCCTAGAAAACCCTAATATTCTCTCTCCTTCTACTCTCTATACCCGCCTCCCTCCTTTCTTCTTCAACTTTCTTTCTTCTTCACCCATAACTTTCTCTCTCTATTATTCTCTCTCTAAAAGTTTATATTCACTTTTTCTCTTATATATAAGAATTTTTCCTTCTCCCTCTTACCTCTTCATTTTCTTTACTTATTCTTTTTACTTTCTCTCTCTTAAGAGATTTCCTACTAGGGATCCACTATTTTCGTCCGACCTTCATCGATTTCTCCGACTGACTTTTCACCTACCTAGATTTCTCCGCTGCTACATCCTTTTCTTTTTTCTCGATCTCCTCTCTTTTTTTTTCAAATCTGTTTTTCGTATTTGGCGTATGATTTTAGAGAGAGAAAGTTATGGGTAGAGGAGAGAGAGAGATTGGGAGGGAGGAAAGACGGCGGCGCGGAGGTTCTAGCGTTCCGCGAAGCTCCGGCGAGGAAAGAGGCGCAGATCTGTCTTCTTTTTTTTTTTTTTTTTTTAATTGTTTTTGAAGGGATGTAATTGTAAATTATTTTTTATTTGTAATGTAAGAAATGAATGTTGAATTGTATTTTGACATTTTTGTATATATATTTTTTTATTTAATTTGTTTTTTTTTTAAATTATTTTTGTATATAGATTTTTTAAAATTATTTTTGTATATACGTTTTTGTATATACAAAAATAATTTAAAAATATATTATTATTATTAATATATTTTTGAGATATCAATGAATGTTTTGTGAAAATAATAGTTTCATGGCTCCTATTTTTAAAAATATATTTTCAATGTACGGGTTGTTCGTTTTTTGTTAAATCTGAGAGTAAAAATTAAGGACGGACAAAGTCGTCCTTATTTTGGTTTTGAAATCAGGGACGACATTGTCGTCCTTAAACTTTGAAATCAGGGACGACTTTGTCGGCCTTAAATTTAGAAATCAGGGACGACATATCTAATTTAAGGACGACTTTGTCGTCCTTAATTAGGGACGACCAATACGTCCTTCAAATGACGAGAAAAAAGGACGACCAAATCCGTCCTTAAAATTGAATTTAGGGACGACTTTTGCTGTTTAAGGACGGATTTGGCCGTTGGTAATTTCATTTTTTCTAGTAGTGTATTCCTCCCACTCATTCTCTCTCCTATTAAATATTTTTAACTTTTACATTCTCTCTTCTATTTTCTACCACACATTTAACTTTTACATTCTCTCTTCTCTAATTTCTACCCATTTTATTTATTTTTCTTAAAAATAGTAAAATTTATAAATGGATCATTTGAGGTGAAACGGAGAGAGTATTAGTTATGCCAACAAACCAAAAAAAAAAAAATCAACAAAAAAACATACGACAAATAAATATTATCATTAATTAATTGGGGCCACGATTGCTCCGTATGAAGTCACATTGAAACTTAAGAAACCCAAATAAAAATGAGTGCGTCTGCTGAGAAACGCGTTTCTCCATAACTATGGAGAAACGTGTTTTTCATAGCCAGAAGCTTTACATTTGATAACCAGAAAAAAAAAACTCAAGGCCAAGACCAAAAGCTTCTGGATATTCAGAAGCTTTGCATTTGATAGCCAGAAGCTTTGCAGTTGATATCCAGAAGCTTTGTATTTGATAGCCAGAAGGATGTGAAATGTATATCCAGAAAAAAAAAACCCAAGGCAGACCAAAAGCTTGGATATCCGAAGCTTTGCATTTGATAGCCGAAGCTTTGCGATTGATATCCGTAAGCTTTGTATTTGATAGCGAAGGATGTGAAATGTATATCCGTAAACCGTTAGGTGCATATCCGTAAAACCGTTAGGCGCATATCCGTAAATGTGTTAGGGCATATCCGTAAATTGCTATTGAAGGTTTTCGGATATCGAAAACCTTCAAATGTATATCCGAGAAACATTTTGAAGGTTTACGGATATTCATTTGAAGGTTTCTGGATATCACTTTCATAGGTTTCTGGCTATCTAGCTCATTGTCGCGCGACATGTCGGGACCCGTTTCTCCATAACTTATGGAGAAACGCGTTTCTCCCTAGATTTTGTGAATAAAAATTTATGCAATAAAGCGTACTTGCAAGTTACTATTTGCAAAAAAATTAAGAAAAGGTACAGTGAAATCATAAAATCTGAGGAGAAACGTTTTTCCATAATTTATGGAAAAACGGGGTCTGACTTGTCGCGCGACAATGCAGGTCAGAACACATTTCTCCATAAGTATGGCACGACTCTTTTTTCTGGATATCCGTCCCAAGGGTTCTGGATATCCAGAACCTTATGAAAATGATATCCAGAATTAGAAATTTGGTCTTGGCCTTTGTCCCAAATTTTTTTTTTCTGGATATCCGTTTCAAAGCTTCTGGATATCAATATTCAATGTTCTGGATATCCAGAACCTTATGAAAGTGATATCCAGAATCATAAATTTGGTCTTGACCTTGGATTTGGCTTCAAATCTTTTTTTTCTGGATATTCGTCCCAAGGCTTCTCGATATCAATATTCAATGTTCTGGATATCCAGAACCTTATGAAAGTGATATCCAGAAATTTAGAATTTAGCCTTGGCCCAAAAAATTTTTTTCCTGGATATCCATCCCAAAGCTTCTGGATATCCAGAATACGTTTCTCCATAAGTTATGGAGAAACGTGTTTCTCCAGAGACCGACTTTAGTGAAATAGGTATTGTGAGTAAAAAAAGTGAGGTAGGAAAGAAAAAGAGAGATAAGAAATAATAATTAAATTGTTGTTGTAAGTATAACATGTGAGTCCTAATTATATAAAAGTAATAAAATATTTCTATTTTAGGAAGTGCGTAATTTATAATGAAAAGAATAATGAAAAAGTACCTAATGGACCTTGGCCTTGTGGTATCTTCTGCGGCTTTCCTTCGGGGAGGTCGCGTGTTCGATTCCCCTTGGGGGAATCCTTGTGGTTGCAACCTGAGCGTGGGAAGTTCGAACAGCACTGCTGGGCTTGCAACCTGAGCGTGGGGAGTTCGAATCTTAGCAGGAGCAGCTGGAGCAGCCAATTGGTGTTGTAAGAGTGATGTAAATGTCTCGTTGGCAGGAACAGCTGGAGCAGCCAATTGGTGATGTAAGAGTGTAAATGTCTTGTAGGAGGGCTTCCTTGGGCTGGAGTAGCCAATTGGTGTTGGAGTCGGTCTGGGGAGTGTTTTGGTCAATTTTCAACAAGCGTTTTGAGGGGTAAGAAAAGTGACTAAAGTGATATGAATCTAGGTACAATGATTATCAAGTTGAATAGAAATGAACACAAGTTGTTTGTTGACTAGGGAAAGCCCTTGAACAACTTGTTCGCCGACATAAAACCCCGGGAGGTTTTGGTACCTGCCTTGACCGGAAGTTTACTAAGTGTTTTTACGATTACAAAGCTAAGAGCGTATTCAAAGGGAGCTTAGGCTAGAGTGAACGTGTGTGCAAAATACAGTGTTTTCCCTTTTATACCTCACTACAACGGCTAATTACAAAGAGAATAATGGGCCTAAAATCTCGGGATAAAGGTTGATCGGTTGAGATATCTTCGCCATTTTTGTTGATGGAGGGGATAACGATCTGTTGCTGAGGAGACGTCTTTGAATCGGTCTTCACTTCCTTTGACACGTTCCCTGAAAAATAGGGTTAACGTAACTATGTTCCAACCTGCAGAAGATCAAGTTGTAATAGAACAACTCAAGTTTGTTAGTACCAAGTTGTTTGATGCAAGTTGTAAACAAGTTTATTTAAAAACGTAGGGCCCAACAATTGCCCCCAAACTTTTTAAATTTTAAAATGAGAAATATAAAGAGACAAAATATTTAAAAAGTTTGCCAAAAACGGAGGTGAAGTACGGCGGTTTTTAAATGAAAAGGTTTTGATGGGGCGGTTTGAGTAACTTCCAAAGCAAAAGTCATGATTCGTTTTTGACTCCCAACCGCTGTCAACTTCTATAATAAATAAGACTCTTCACAACTCTCCCTTTCACAAATCAAAAAGGTTGCTTTCAAGGAGATTTTTGAGAGGAAGAATCTGAGGAAGGAGACCGGAGAGAGGATCAAGTGGGAATTTCCGGTGAGTCTTTTGCTTCTTTTTCAATTTCCTCTTTGATTTTCTGCTTAAGTTGTAGAATGGGGAAGAAAAAGATGGTGAATTTAATTGAGAGCGATGAGGGTTTGCCCGAGGGTTTCCTAACCCAAAACATGTTGAAAAATCCGGACAAAAAAAAGTGTGCAATTCCTGCCGCCAACTTAGAGATCATCAAGAAAAACCACGCTATGGCGTACGAAATCGAATTTTTCACACATCCTGACCTAACTTCGGAATGCTACTCTCCCGAATGGGTATGCTTCCCTGAATACCCCTTTGTTATCGGCTTGAAATTTCCTTTTCCAACTTTAATCACCAAGTTTTTTGTTTCTTCAAAACTTAACTACGCCCAAATCATGCCACAAGGTTGGAGATGCCTTCAAACCCTAGTTAGGTTAAGTGCGGAAACAGAGTTGGAAGTTGGTTTAGAGGAATTTGCTTACACAACTGAGTTTAGGGGTTTTGGCTTAGGGAGATTTTGTTTTAGGGTTAGGACTGGCAGAGTGGCTTTCTTGAATGATAACAGTGATCCCGCTGATAGAGGGTGAAAGAATAAGTTCTTCTTTGCAAGGAGAAGCACCCTGGTGTCACAGGAGGGTGCCAATTTCAAGGGGAGGTCTCAAGGTAGCATAGACATTTTTCTTATTCTAATAATGCTTCTTAATAATATGCTAACTAACTCCCTGAATTTCTTTGACTTAGTGGCTAAGTTGGATGTGCTTTTCCCTTACAAAGATAAAACAGAGGAGAATGTGAGAAAGATTTACGAGTTGGAACCACTAGTGAGGTCTTTCAAAGCATTGCCAGTCCTGTTTGTTGCAGATCCAGAAGGAGAGATCAATCCTGAAGAAGCTCAAGAAACTAACCCCGAAGAAGCTTTATCTGAACCTATCAAGATGTCTACAGGTTAATCTAGCATCTTAGAGTTTTGCCTATCTTCAATTTGTTCTAACTCCTTTAAAATTGTTCTAATTCTACACCCCTTTTTTGCAGCTACTCGATCCAAAGACTCTGTGAGTGCTGCAGACCTACTAGCTGAGGCTAGGGCAAAAAGTTTTGCAAAGAAAGGTAGCAAGCCTCTTACTCCCAAGTCTGTGGCATCTAGCTCTAATGTGAATGTGTCCAAGAAGAAGGAGGAATCAAAAAAGAGGAAATTGGTGGAGGCTGAGGCCACAGACGCAAGTGATGACATGGTGAAAACAAGGGAGAAGTTTAAAGCTGCAATAGCAAGATTTGTTACTGAGGTAAAACGAAGTGACTTTGAACCTTTTTCAAAGAGTTGATAGAGTATTAACATTTCTTTTACACAGGTTTCGGAGATTATGAGTCCTGTTATGGACCAGGTTGATGCTCTGAAGATCAAGGCAGCAAAATGCAGTTACGAAGCTGCGGAATCAAGGAAGGAAGCCACAAAAAGTGCTGAAGAAGTAGAGAGGTTGAAGAAGGAAGCGAACAAGTATGTTGGTGAAGTGGAGAATTTGAAGAAGGATTTTGAGAATTTGGGGAAGGAATTGGAAGTTATCCGTGATGAGAACGAAGCTCACATGAAGGAGCTTGAAGCCGCGAGAGGGGAATTCAAATTCAATGCTACCAAGACATTGCTAGAGGCCAGGATTCAGCTGATGGAGGAATACAGAAATGGACAAGCTTCAACTTGGAATTTGGAGGAGGAGAGAAGGATTTTAGAAGACCACATGGGAGAACCAGCAGATGCCGAGGAGGTGAACTCGATGGCCCTCGAAACTCTACTTGATGACACTGATAAGGCTTTGAGTACCATAGTGGTAGCTCAAGTTGAAGAAAACGATCATGGGAAGGAATCAGCAGTACCACTGGCGGCAGCAGGCCACAAAGTTTAAAAACAATTTGAAACTTTTTAAGTATTTTGGATGGGAGAACAAAAACAATTTCTTTTTTTGCTTTTATTTGTCATACCTCTGTTGGTATGTACGAAAAATGGGGGGTCTGTCCCCAAGACAAGTTTATTTTGGTATGTAACGGCTCATAAGAGCCCAAAATAATTTATTTTGGGGGTACTAGGTTGGGCTAGTACTCCAAGTTTTCTTAGGTTTTAAAGGATTGATTTGCTTATCCAACTTGTCCTCTAGTTGCAAAATCTTTTGAAAACACTTTTAAGGTTTGTAAAGAAGTATTTTGGGTTTTTCATAAATACTTGCTTGTTCATTAGATAACATGTTGATGTTATAAGCCGTAGGTAACATGATAATGTTACAACCAGTAGTTCACAACTTGAATAAGTGTGAAATCGTGCGCCCAGGCGAAGGTGTCAAAACCTTAACTCGTAAGAAAAGATGAATATCTTTTAACCATATGTAAATTGTACCTTTGATAGAGGTAACCGTTTGAAGAGATAGAACAAGTATCAGCCGTCCTGGCGTGTCAACAAGTTCTATCCCTCTCCAGCTAGAGTTTCAACATGTATCAGTCGTACTAGCGTGTCAACATGTTGAAATTCTTCTTCCTAGGTCTAAACATGTTGGAGTCGTACTGGCGTGTTAACATGCTTAGACCTACTCCAGCTTTAGGTCCCAACAAGTATCAGCCGTACTGGCGTGTCAACATGTTGAGCCTACTTCATTTGTTCAAGTTGTACCTTGCAAAACAAATTCATGTTAGGGTTGGGCGTTAGCGTAGCTAACGCCCCTCCGATGCTTAAGTTAGTAAGGATTCTCAATAAAACTTGACAACTTGAAACACGTGAATGAATTTGACAACAAAAATAAATCGTACCTGAGAAGTCTAGTTGTTAATAACTGGACTTACATAAAATAAAGCTTCAAATGGATGGCATTCCAACTCCTAGGGATTCTGTCTCCACTTGGGGTTGACAACCAATATGCACCTTTGCCAGCTTCGGCATCGATGAGATATGGTCCTTCCCACTTGGGAGCTAACTTACCTGCATTCAATTCTCTTGTACTTTGAAATACTTTTCTCAAAACTAAATCACCAACCTGGAACCTTCTTATTCTGACATTCTTGTTATACGATCTAGCAATCCGTTGTTGATAAGCTGCCATCCTTATCTTGGCTAAATCCCTGATCTCATCAATTGTATCTAAATCTTGGGTTAGCAAGAGAATATTTTCATCTTGAGTTAATAAGCCATACCTTGCTGTTGGGATTGTCATCTCGACTGGAATTACAGCTTCTGCTCCATATACCAAAGAATACGGAGTTCTCCCTGTGGCTCCTTTTGAAGTGGTCCTGTCTGCCCAAAGCACTAGTGGTAACTCTTCAGCCCACTTTCCCTTCTTTTGATCTAGGCGCTTTTTCAAGTTGTTGATGATCAACTTGTTGCTTGATTCAGCTTGACCATTGGCTTGAGGATGGACAGGTGTTGACATGATCAACTTGATGCCCCAGCGAGTACAAAAATCCCTGGTCTTCTTACTTATGAATTGTGACCCGTTGTCACATACAATCTCTGATGGCACACCAAACCTGCTGATTATGTTTTTCTTTAGAAATGAGATTACCTCCTTATCTCTTACCTGTACATAAGCTTCTGCCTCGATCCATTTTGAGAAATAATCGGTTAATGCCAACATGAACACTTTGCCTCCGGGAGCCTTAGGCAACTTGCCCACAATGTCCATGCCCCACTGCATGAAAGGCCAAGATGGAACAATAGGGTGTAGAGGCTCGGCGGAGTTGATGCAAGATGTTCTTGTGTCTTTGGCAGGCATCACATTTACATGCATGGCTCATGGCATCTTGACGCATGGTTGGCCAATAATATCCTGTCTTGAGGGCCTTCGACGCCAATGCCTTCCCACCAGAATGATTTCCACATATTCCTTCATGGATCTCTTTTAGTACCAGTTCAACTTGCTCATTATCGATACATCTTAAATAGTGCCCTGCAAAAGATCTCTTAAAAAGCACATTATCTATTAAAACGAAAGCTGAAGTACGAATCTTAAAAGAATTAACATTCTTAATATCTGGTGGAATAATCCCAAGTTGAAGGAACTCAATTATAGGTTGGGTCCAAGAAGGTTTAGCATCTTGTGCCCCAGTAGGTTGAGTAACCGCTTGAGTTTCTTCAACTTGGTCTATTGCCGGGTACTTAACATAAATAATGGGAATATTAGTATGCAACATTGATTTGCAAGTTGAACCCAAGTTGGCTAATGCGTCCGCTTCTGTGTTCTCTTCTCTAGGGACCTGTTCCAAAGAGAATGATAGAAATTTTGAAGCTAAAGCCTTAACATGTTGGAGATACAGAGTCATCTTGGAATGCTTCGCCATATAACTGCCATTAAAATGGTTAGCTAGCAATTGAGAGTCAACAAATACATTTATGTGCGTAATATTTAAACTTAAAGCTGTAGTCAAACCCATGATTAAAGCTTCATACTCAGCTTCATTATTTGTTGCATTGAATTCACAAGATACAGCTTGAGGTATGATATCACCTTGAGGGGATTTCAGAACTATTCCCAATCCAATTCCTTTGGAATTTGAAGCTCCATCTGTAAACAGTGTCCAAAATCTAGGAATTGTCTTACCTTCAAGTTGTTGTACTTCCGGTTCTACCTCGGGATGTAAGCTTGACCGAAGTCGGGCTACGAAATCGGCCAGGGGCACGAGATTTGATAGGTGTCCTCGGCTCATATGAAATATCATACGTGCTTTCAACTTGGCCAGACCACTTGGCCAACCTTGCCCGACATCTCTGGAGTTCTCAACACGTTTCTCACAGGATAATTAGTTCTAACAGTTATAGGATGTGTTTCAAAATAATGACGCAGTTTAGTAGCAGCAGTAGTTAAGGCTAAAATTAACTTCTCAAGATGAGAATACCTTGTTTCAGCATCTAATAAAGACTTACTTACATAGTAAACAGGATGTTGTTCACCTTGGATTTCTTTCACCAACACTGCACTAACAACATTTTCAGATACAGCTAAATATAAATAAAGGTGCTCACCATGTTCTGGTTTGGCAAGTAGAGGTGATGTCACCAAATATTCTTCAAGTTGTTTAAAAGCTGCCTCATGTTGGTCAGTCCATTGGAAGAGTTTATTCTTTCTTAATACTTCGTAGAATAACCTGCACTTATCAGATAATTTAGATATAAATCTATTCAAAGCAGCTACTCTACCTGTTAACCTTTGGACGTCTTTGATATTCTTGGGAGATTCCAAGTTGAGAATGGCTTTGATACGTTTCGGATCGGCTTCGATTCCTCTCTTGGTCACCATATATCCCAAGAATTTACCTGCTCTAACACCAAAGTTTCACTTTGCCGGATTGAGCTTCATGTTGAAGGCTTTCAAGATGTTGAACGCTTCGGCAAGATGCTCTACGTGATCCTCAATATGCTTGGACTTTACTACCATGTCGTCTATATAGACTTCCATCGTCTTGCCAAGTTGATCTTTGAACATCTTGTTCACCAGCCTCTGATAAGTTGCCCCTGCATTTTTGAGACCAAATGGCATAGAAATGTAACAATATATATCTTCCGGAGTCATGAATGCCGTATCTTCTTGGTCCGAGGGCTCCATTTGAATTTGTTGGTACCCTGAAGACGCATCCATGAACGTCAAGATATCGTGGCCAGCTGTCTCATCAACTAGAGAATCAATATGAGGAAGAGGGAATGGATCCTTCGGGCAGGCCTTGTTCAAGTCTGTGAAGTCCACGCATACTCGCCACTTGCCGTTCCTCTTCTCTACCACCACAACATTGGCTAACCACCTTGGATATTGAACTTCTCTGATCATATTGGACTTCAAAAGCCTCTCAACTTCGTCTTTTATGATCTGGTTCCTCTCCTGAGCAAACTTCCTTCTTTTCTGATGAACAGGACGGACGGTTGGATCTATGTTCAACTTGTGAGTAATGATGTCCTTGCTTATCCCCGTCATGTCTTCATGCTTCCACGCAAAACAACATTTCTGACTTTTCAAGAACTCAATCAGCTCCTCTTCAATTTCGGATGGGAGGTCTACCCCAACTTGCACTTGGGCCTCAGGATTCGATGCATCAACAGGCACGCTTTTCGTCTCATGCTCTACTGCTTCAAGAACATCCTGGGCCTTTTTCTTTAATTGCTATGCTTGCCGAGAAATTTGAACTTGCTTTCATGTTGACCTTGTAGCATTCTTTAGAGACTTGTTGGTTTCCCTTCAACTTGGCAACACCCCACGGTGTTGGAAACTTGACGCACTGGTGATAAGTTGACGGCACGACCTTCATGTTATGTATCCAAGGTCTTCCCAAAATGACATTGTACGAGGAAGAACACTCAATCACACAGAACCTTTCCATAGAATTCATACCCTCCAAATAAATAGGCAACTTGATCTCTCCGACCGTTTGCTTCACTTCACCACTGAACCCTACCAGTACGGATGAATTCTTCACAACATCGGACAAAGGAATACCCATATCTTCAAGAGCATGAGTGAAGATTATGTTGACTGAGCTGCCACCGTCAATCAGAATTCTCTTGACCACACAATTGGCAATCTGCACCTGAACAACTAGACCATCATGATGGGGGTCCAACGTGTTGTCCTTATCTTCATCTTCAAAGGAGATAACTTGACCATCTGTGAAGTCACAACACCTTGAAGGAAATTCTGACTGATCTTCCTTAGAACTTTTGGCATGACGCTTGGCTGCAGAGTAAGTTGTGCCACAAATATGGGATCCACCTGAAATAACATTTACTACCTTGGTGGCTGGAGGAGGTGCAACTTTCTCGGGCCTGGACTGCTCCCCTGAATCAGGCTCTTTAGACTCACTTCTGACCCTCTTCTTACCCAACAAATCTTTAAGAAGACCTTTGGATAGCAAATGAGCAATCTCCTTCCTCAAGGCAAAACAATTCTCACTGGTATGCCCAAAATCCTCATGAAATGCGCACCACTTGGACTTGTCCTTCCAAGTTGTTGACTGGTCACTCTTCTTGGGCCACCTTGCTTTATCACCAAGATTTCCCATGGCGCATAGTATTCCTGCAATGTCCACAGAAAAGCAGTATTCAGAAATTTTTGGATAATCATTCTCATCTCCATCATGATCATCGTCTACAAAATGAACTCTAGAAGATTCGGATTTAACAGGGGGTTTGCCCCTGTTGGACTTATAGTGATGGGAATCCGATTTTCTGTCAGAAGGCTCAAATAGAGGAATGGGAGTTTTCCCAGTCGATTTCCCCATTGCCAAGCTGTCCTCCTCCAATCTGATGAAAGGCAAGGCTCTGATTCTGATTTCTTCAAGTTGCTTTGCAGGAGTCATCACCAACTCGTTATAGAATAGAGAGCTCTTCTTCAAGCCTATACGAAACGCTTCCGTAGCCGTGGACACATCCAAGTTGGGTATAGTCACTGTCTCCTTGTTAAACCTGTGCAAATACTCTTTAAGATTTTCGTTAGGCTGTTGCACAATTCTATAAAGATCACTAGTCAACTTGTCAAATGCCCTGTTGCATGAAAATTGATTAATAAACATATTGACAAGTTGAGCATAAGAAGAAATAGAGTTTAGAGGAAGCCCTGTTAGCCATTTTAAGGCTGGTCCTGACAAAGTAGAGCCAAAGCCCCCGCAAAACATGCTTCTTTAAACATAGGGGATACTTATGATATCCATTGATTCACGATACGGCCAACACGTACTGCTGCGGGGTCGGTGCTTCCATCATACTTCTTCATATGAGGGACCGAAAACTTCTTTGGGATCTCCACACTAGCGATTGCTGGAACAAAACGAGATTCATTATAGCAAGTTGGAGAAACTTGGTGGTATGGCACATTGACTCGGGTATGCTTGAAGCAAATCCTTTATAGTCTGCATTTCCTTTACAAGTTGACTCTCTGCGAAAAGAGGAGTACTATTAGGCGAGGTGCGAAAGTATCAAAAGCATTAAAGAAACTCCTGTTTGTCCCATTGAGGGTGTAAGCATAGGTGTAGCAAGATGACAAGCAGTTGGCTAGCCGGAAGGCTGAATCTTGGTTGTTCGATTGGAATGGACGTCACAATTGTGCTCTCTGCTGGCATGGTATTGGACATAGGGATATCTCCGACATGGCTTGGTCCTGTACCTGCACCAAACAAAGATCTAGGAAGTAAAGGTGAAAATGGAGTAGATACTTGAGTTTCAACTTGCTTCCCTTTACGCAGGCTATCAATGACATTGAATATCATGGCGTTCGTATGCTCCTGACCATCCAACCGATCATTCACTTTCTTCAACATGTCCGCCATGTTGGACAATATCTCCAAATTGACAGCTTCTGCACTTGAAGATGGATTGCCTTGGGTGCCGGAAACAGGAAGCGGCCGACTCCTCTCAGCTTGACTGCCGGACGATGGATTAGCCATTTCTACTCAAATAATCAAAGTTTCCCACAGACGGCGCCAAATTGTTTTGGTCAATTTTCAACAAGCGTTTTGAGTGGTAAGAAAAGTGACTAAAGTGATATGAATCTAGGTACAATGATTATCAAGTTGAATAGAAATGAACACAAGTTGTTTGTTGACTAGGGAAAGCCCTTGAACAACTTGTTCCCCGGCATAAAACCCCGAGAGGTTTTGGTACCTGCCTTGACCGAAAGTTTACTAAGTATTTTTACGATTACAAAGCTAAGAGCGTATTCAAAGGGAGCTTAGGCTAGAGTGAACGTGTGTGCAAAATACAGTGTTTTCCCTTTTATACCTCACTACAACGGCTAATTACAAAGAGAATAATGAGCCTAAAATCTCGGGATAAAGGTTGATCGGTTGAGATATCTTCGCCATTTTTGTTGATGGAGGGGATAACGATCTGTTGCTGAGGAGACGTCTTTGAATCGGTCTTCACTTCCTTTGACACGTTCCCTGAAAAATAGGATTAACGTAACTATGTTCCAACCTGCAGAAGATCAAGTTGTAATAGAACAACTCAAGTTTGTTAGTACCAAGTTGTTTGATGCAAGTTGTAAACAAGTTTATTTAAAAACGTAGGGCCCAACAGGGAGAAACGCGTTTCTCCGTCGCGTATGGAGAAACGGGGCACCTTTTGTCGCGCGACATACTTAGCCAGTTTCTGGATATCCTTTTCAAAGCTTCTGAATATCCAGAACATTGAATATGGATATCCAGAAGCTTTGAAAAGGATATCAAGAAATCAAATATTTTTTCTGGATATCCTTTCCAAAGCTTTTGGATATCCAGAACATTGAATATGGATATCCAGAAGCTTTGGAAAGAATATCCAGAAATCAAATATGTTTTCTGGATATCCTTTCCAAAGCTTCTGGATATCCATATTCAATGTTCTGGATATCCAGAACTGATGAAAGTGATATCCAGTTGTTGTGGCTAAGTATGTCGCGCGACAAACGTTGCCCCGTTTCTCCATAAGCGACGGAGAAACGCGTTTCTCCCCATATTTTAGCTTGGTGTTGTAAGAGTGATGTAAATGTCTCGTTGGCAGGAGCAGCTGGAGCAGCATATTGGTGATGTAAAAGTGTCCCTTGAGACCAGGAGTATAAGGGGTACTGTCACCCTGACTCCAATTCAGGATTATGTATATTTTGTATATTTTTGCAAAATAAGGATCGAACCAAGTAACCGTAAATGACTCTTTATATATGTAAATCTGAGAATGATTCATGGCCCCAAAACTATTAAAAACGTACATCATATATAAAAAAAAAATTGGAGTATAGTTAATTGTACATAAAAGATTAAAGGGAAGATATTGGAGAATTTAACCACCTAGTAGTCTGGCAAGATAATCAAAATTGCACATAATCACTCGCTAATTTAAAGATATACGTTTCATTATTAAAGGATATCCTGTCACACCCTTTTTGCTCCTTCATTTTTTTTCGATTAAAACTTTAAAATGAAATATATTAAAATTCAAAAGTCAAAAAAAAAATCTGAGATCACTGTTGTTTTCGTATCGTCAAAATGAAACAAACTAGTAGCATTAACATATAATATGAACCAAATTTGAGAATTTCACAGTTGTTCCAAGTTTATAGTTGTTTTTTAGAAGTTCACATTTGTTTTTCACATTTGTTCAAAGAACAACTAAAAGAAGTTAATAGTTGATTTAGTTAATTTCATAATGTTTTCATGAAAATGTCTTCTATTTTACTTAATTCACAGTTGTTTTAGCTAATTTCACAATTGTTGCTAGTTTTTTATGGCCTCTGTTTTTTATTTATTTTTTGGATATCTGACATGTTTGTTAAATTCACAGTTATTTTTAGTTAACTTTACAGTTGTTTTTTTATCTTTATAACCTCTATTTTTGCAATTTTATGAAATTATTTGTCATATTTGTTAAGTTCTCAGTTGTTTTAGTCTTTTATTTCCTCTATTTTTGCAATTTTATAAGATTATTTAACATATTTGTTAAGTTCACAATTTTTTTTAATTAAGTTCACAATTGTTTTTGTTAATTTTATATAAAAAAAACAAAACAAAACTAGAGGCCTGAACGGAATAAAAGTGACGGGCTAGGCCCATCGATCAAGCCCAGTTTTATAGATATTATTGCCACCACATTCTCAGTAGGCTAGGTCCAATGATTACAAGGCCCCAGGCCCATCGTCAAAAGATCCGTCGACCTAGCTCATTGTCCGACCTATGTGGTCCCGACCTAGCTATCGTCCGACATACGATTCAGATTCTACTCGGGTATACTCCGACCCTATCCATCAATCAGGTCAACTTGGATCCAAATAGGCGACGTCGACCTACAGAGTCCAAGCGTATTTACAATTCTTTCTATAACAAACTCCCTACAAATCAAGAGTTATATTTGGACACGATTACATCCAAGATTTAGTCTGTGATTCAAGGGATCTCTAACTATCCTACCATAATTACAACTCTCATCAACAACTATAAATACTTCACAATATCAATCGTTCAAAGGTAATTGCTATTTGATATTCTGAATACATTGTTCATTATTATCTCATAAGCTCTCATATACACCATACTTACTCTCACGCCCAAGGGTCTTCGCCGGAGACCATTTCGGCTAGTCGTGGGTTCTGTTTTCAGGTCAAACGCCAGGAGATCTATCTTGCTGATTGGACGGAGATTGATAAGCACGATTCTTGCAGCATCAGTTTGGTTCCATTGCCGGGAATCGTTGCTTTTTGACCTCGAAATTCAATAAACAGAGTAATCATAGTGTCTGATATACATGTCTCGGACGCATCAGATGAGCCTAATGAAGGAAATGCCGACGATAATGCGAACGCCGGTGCTGGAAATCGCAATGTTAACATGCCTCTTCATCCTCTTTCGCTGCGTCAGGCCAGGAGGGCGACACGTTCGAACAGCGTTGCTGATGGCAGAGGCTTGCCATATGGCAGAAGGGAGAAGAGACCTATAGCTGAACAAGAAGCACAGCACCTTCCAAAGCTTCAACAAGCAGGTCGAACGGTTGCAAGCAACGAACCAGGTCCCTCAACCAATCCCCTTAGTAGGAAGGAGATGTTGTAGGAGCGGGCTAGAATTTTAGCGGAATTGCTTGATATGCCATACTCGCCTGATCAGAACGATAGGAGATCAGAAAGGGCAGCTCCCTCCCAAACCTCTCACAGGCAGTCTAGCGGGAGTGCCAGGCAGAATGGCGAGCAACAGATCATACCACATGTTCGTACTCACATACCTGTTCCAGTTGACTACTTGCGAAGCCATCTCAACACGAATAGGGAACAGGAGGCAGAGTCCAATTTGAGGCGACAAAGGGAGGCCGAAAGGAACATGCGTAGGTCGCCTGCCAGAACGGAGAGGTCGCATTCCCGTCTTGAGAGAAACGGGCGCAGGTCGCCTAGTAGAGCGGAAAGATCGCAATCTCACCGAGATAGGAATGGGCGCAGGTCGCCAGTCAGAGGAGATAGGCGCAGGTCGCCTGTAAATTCAATAAGGTCGCCTTCCCATGGAGATAGACGGGGCAGAGAGGTGACTCCCCTTAAAAGTGAAAGGCATAGGGCCTACTCAAGAAAGGAACCTTACCAGGAGGAGCGACAGAGATCCAACGACGTCTCACACGCAAGGGACGACCATCTAGATGCTAGGGAGTGGTTGAGTTGGAAGAAAAGGTTAGAACAATGGGAGGCCAATAGGAAAAAGGATATTGGAAAGGACGAACAAATTGATCACACTCTTCGACCCTTGTCCAGGGAATTGCTCGAGCGACGACCTCCCATAGGCTTCAAACTGCCCGCTCTTGACAAGTATTCAGGTGCGACCAATGCCCTGAACCATATGCAGCATTTGGAGGCCACCATGTGCTTAGTCTCTTACGAGGATGATGTGCTGTGCAAGGCACTAACCAGCACCCTCACAGGTGCAACACTGACTTGATTTCGTGGTTTGACGCCGAGATGATTACCTCGTGGGGTTATATGAGGAAGAAGTTCCTAGATCGCTTCTCGACAGCCGGAGCCCGAAAGAAGACGGTCACTGACTTGAATAATATTGCGCAAGGCAAAGCTGAGAGCTCCATGAGCTACTTCACAAAGTTCAAGGAGATGGTCGACCAGATCGAAGAGGACCTAACAGATAGGGAGGTAATAAATTGCTTTAGGAATGGGATCTCGGCTCCTGATCTAGAGTACGAGCTGTAGGCGAGGAAGGTAAACACCATGCAGGAACTGTTTGAGAGGGCCTATGATATGGCCATGGCTGAAGAAATGAAACAAAAGAAGAAAGAAAAGGGTTCCAAGTCCGACACCGGAGAATCTGACAAGAAGGACCCAGCAAAAAATGGTGGCAACAATAAGAATGGGAAAAATAGAACAAGGGCAACTGAGAGAGTGCCCGAGAATTTCACCCCATTGATCGTTAGTCGCACTGAAATCATGAACGCTGTCGAGCTAGGCCCACCTGCCCCAATGAACCCAGGAAATAAGTTCAGAAGGGACAACGACAAGTATTGTGATTACCACAAGGATACGGGTCACACCACAAAGGAGTGTTTTAGTTTGAAGCGTATCATTCAGAAGTGGGTCGACAGTGGTAAGCTCGATAGATATGTGAAAGGAGCCCAGCCTGGCGGAGGTGGGCGAGCTACTGGGGATATACCTGAGCCAAGGCAACCACAATTGAATTTGGGAGTGATCACTGAGCAAGCTAGCAACAAGGCTTTGAAGCATAAGATTTTTCAGCTCAACAAAGCCCCTCATGTGCCACCAAGAAGCTACATCAGGGATGAGGACATCAGCTTCTATCCGGATGAGCTTTTTTCGCTACTAACATGGAGGCCAGAGAGCAAGTTCTCGTTATCCCAGGCAGTGTTCTAAAAGACCCCGCCCCTCTCCAACGCCTAGTTCTAAGTCCCGCCTAGGTCCCAAATAATCCCGAATAATCCCGACTAGTCCCCGCCTAGGCGCTAGGCCCGGCTCCGCCTAGCGCTTTTTAGAACCTTGATCCCAGGATTGATTGATGGGTATACGACGAGCATACTATTGATAGAAACAGGGGTCTTCAATGATATACTCTTCTACAGAACTTTCAAAGAAATGGGGCTCACAAAGGAATAGTTGTCACCTTATGATGGTCGACTTGAAGGCTTCACCAATCACATGGTAGACGCTAAGGGGCAGATCGAGCTGGACGTCGACATAAGCCAACATCCATTTAGGGTCACAACTAAGGTAACATTTATTTTTATTGATGTAAATAGTGATTATTCTGCTATTTTGGGTATCCCTGGTCAGGTCGCACTTGGAATGGTGGCCTCTATCCCCCATCAGAGAGTTAAGTTACCTACACTAGCTAGAGTAGGCTACGTGCAAAGTATAGCTCGAGCTTACCTTGATCATGTCCTTTGAACGAGAAAGAAGAGGGAGCTAGAGGTTGATACTCCTGAGGGATATTTGAAGCTATCAAAATCTGTCACCACAACTTCTCGACTATCTACAATCACCTGTGTAGAAGAGGCGACCTATCACTCACATGACCATGTCATTACTGAGCCGACACGTCCCTCCCAACACACTTTGGTAGATTCAGATGCAGTTATGGTCGATCAAGTTTTCATAGGCGAGCTATGCCTACAGATCGACCAAAACCCGGGTGCCACCACCAGTAAAATCGCATCTGAGCTAGATGGAATAATTGTTGAAGAAGCTCCACATTTGGGGGTCGAAGAAAGACAGAGGGTTCGTGAGATCATTATCGAGACCTTACAATTTAGAGATGATCCGGAGCTAGAACCAGTAGATGAACTAGAAGCAGTGGTGACTAATCCCTCGTATCCCGAACAAAAAATTCAAATTGGGAGACAGTTGTCAGCCGAGGAAAGAGCAGAGATTGTCGAGCTACTGAAGGAAAGCAGTGATGTTTTTACTTGGCGTGTGGAAGACATGAAAGGGATCAAGGAGGAGGTCGTTGTTCACAGATTGGAAGTTAATCTGACCATGAAGTATAAGGAGCAGAAGCTACGAAGATTTGCTCGTGACAAAGAGGAGGCGATCAAACTTGAGGTATAAAAACTTATAAGTGCAGGTATCATCAAGGAGGCTACTCATACCACCTGGCTAGCAAATGTGGTAATGGTGAAGAAATCTAATGGCAAATGGCGTATGTGTGTCGACTTCACCAACCTTAATCTAGCCTGCCCAAAGGATATCTACCCTCTACCGTGGATCGACAAGCTCGTAGATTCTATAGCTGGGCATACTACATTGAGCTTCCTCGACGCTTATTCGGGCTACCACCAGATCAAGATGCACAAGGATGATATAGTGAAGATGGCCTTTCAAGCTGCTGGGGTATTTACTGCTACAATATGATGCCATTCAGCTTGAAGAATGCAGGAGCGACCTACCAGAGGATGGTCAACAAGGTCTTTGCCTCCCAAATTGGCCAAAACATGGAGGCCTACGTCGACGATATGGTCATCAAAACAAAGGTCGGACGTCACGTGGTCGACCTAAGGGAAACGTTCGCCAATTTACGAGCAAACGACATGAAGCTCAATCCTAGCAAGTGCGTGTTAGGGGTAGCAGCAGGGAAGTTTTTGGGTTTTATGGTTTCTCAGCGAGGTATTGAAGCCAATCTTGAAAATATCAAGGCTCTGGTCGACATGAAGGAGCCTACGTGTATCAAGGAGATGCAGTGGCTCAATGGTAGGGTGGCAGCCCTAGGTCGCTTCATTGCTAAGTTGGCAGAAAGGTCTCTCCCCTTCTTTAAATCTTTGAGGGGGACAAAAAATTTTGAGTGGACGGCCGAATGTCATTCGTCATTCCAGCAGCTTAAGAAGTATCTTGCCTCTCCGCCGTTATTGAGCAGCCCGGTTATGGGGGAAACATTGTTCGTCTATCTGTCTGTTGGCGACCAAGCTGTGGCCGCTGTGTTAGTTCGAGAAGAAGGAGGGCTTCATAAGCCCGTATATTATGTAAGTAAGGCCTTGTTCGATGTTGAAGGCAGGTATTATAACGCAGAAAAGGTGGCCTACGCCTTGGTCGTGGCTTTGAGGAAGTTGCGAGCCTATTTTCTAGCTCACTCGATTGTCGTGCTTACTAATGCACCTCTGAGGAAAATCCTACATAAGCCAAAAAGTTCAGGTCGATTACTCAACTGGTCAATTGCTGTCACAGAATTCGACATCGAGTATAGGCCTCGAAAGGCGTTGAAAGCTCAAGCTTTGGCAGATTTCTTGGTTTAGCTTACGTTCACCAAGGAAGATAGCGAAGTACGAGCTCAGAAGGAGAAAGTAAATGGAAAGGAGCCTGCAACTCAGCCCACCATAAGTTTGGCCGACGATTGCTGGAAAGTCTACTCTGATGGGTCGGTAACATAGAACGTTAGTGGGGCTGGAATTGTTTTGGTCGAGCCAGAATCAGGGGCAGTCTACGAAGAAGCTCTGAGATTCAAGTTTGAAGCGTCTAACAACCAGGCCGAATATAAAGCATTGGTCGCAGCTATCGAGTACGCAAAATGTTTTGGGGCGACCAAGATTGTGGCTTACTGTGATTCTCAGTTGATAGTCAACCAAATACTACTTCTAGTTCAGCTTTTTAGTTCAGTTTCAGTTTTTAAGTTTGAGTTTAGCATCAGTTCTAGCATTCCGTTTTCCATGTAATCGTTCTACTACTTCAATAAAGTTGCAGTTCTATTCAACAAAAGTTGTGCTACATTTTCGCATCAATCTAACATGCTCGACTCTTAGTCAGCCTCATCCATTTAACAGGCTCGACTCCTAGTCAGCCTCGTTCCTTTAACAAGTCCGACTCTTAGTCGACTTCGTTCTAACAGGCTCGACTCTTAGTCAGCCTCGTTCCTTTAACAAGTCTGACTCTTAGTCGACTTCGTTCTAACAGGCTCGACTCTTAGTCAGCCTCATTCCTTTAACAAGTCTGACTCTTAGTCGACTTCGTTTTAACAGGCTCGACTCTTAGTCATCCTCATTCCTTTAACAAGTCCGACTCTTAGTCGACTTCGTTCTAACAGGCTCGCCTCTTAGTCAGCCTCGTTCCTTTAACAAGTTCGACTCTTATTCAACTTCGTTCTAACAGGCTCGACTCTTAGTCAGCCTCGTTCCTTTAAACAGGTCCGACTCTTAGTCGACCTCGTTCTGATAGATTCAACTCTTAGTCAATATGTTTGTCAAATAAGCCAAGTATTAGGTCGACTTTGGTTCCTAAACTAGTCCGACCAAAAAAGCTTGTAACTAATCCATTTCTAGTCAATCTAGTTTGACATACATTCACACAAGGATCGAAGGCAAAAAGATTCAAATGTAAAGACAACTACGATTAAAGATAAAACAAGTCCCCCCAAAACGGGCCAGGACTTAAGAAAAACAAAAGTGTCAAGTTAAGATGCCTCCCAAAAAATTGGGCCAAGGCATTGATACATACATAAAAACAAAAAATTGTTTTGGAGCTTGTTTCATTACACGGCCAAACATATATTTGAGAAAATTCAAACTGCTGGATCGTCCTCAGTTTGATCGTTGACGTTAGCTGGTTCACCAGAAGTTCCCTCTTGTTGTTGGAGATGGTTGAGCTTACCCGATTAAAAAAGGGCATACTTTGGGGTGTCGACATCAAAGGCCGGCTCGTCGGCGTTCTCGAGCTCTTTGAGTATTGTATTGAAATTCACTTGGTCGACAGGAGGAGCGACCCAGGGCTCAACTTCTAGCTCTGCATCCTCTTGAGCAATGGCGGCCAAATCATTTTCGTTGTACGGCACCTGGGGATGACCAAGGCGAGCTTGCATGTCATATTGTTCTTCAGAGGCCCATCTCGCCAATTGTTCGAGGGAGATGTCAACTGAGGGGTCTACCAGAATGCGTCGAGCCATATGACATCGACCAACATCATAGAAAGTAAAGGCTTGGCTCTGAATGTTGTTGAAACACTCATCACTGTCCTTATATGCCTCTACAATAGCCTTGGCTCGGGCATCGACCTCCTCTTTCCATTTGGCTCGAGCAATGCTGTGGTCCTCATTCAATTTAGTCAAAAATTCATCTCGACTATGAAGCATCTTCTTGGTCGTCTTAAGCTCAGCTTTGGCCTCCTCCTTATCCAGCTTGACTACAGCGAGCTCCTTCTGAGCTTTCCCAAGGTCGCCCCATGCTTCCTCCTTGTCCTTTATCGCATCATCTTTGACCAGCTTCATGACCTCATAGGCAGCATCCAGGTCGCAGTGCTCCTCCTTCAGCTTAGTATGTTCCCCCTCCAGCTTCTCTAGCTCGGCAGATTTTCGAGCATGCATGGTCAGAGCCAGCTTCTCTCTCTCCTCTGCTGCTTTCCAATAGCTCGTAGCCAGCTCGACCATGGCAAGAGCCTACAGCAGGAAAACCAAAGGATCAGATCGACTAAAACTTGATTAAGATGAATAATGCGACCAAGGAGGAAGAACGATAGTTGTGTAAAAACTTAAAGTATTACCTCGGAATGGACCAGCCCCGACCTGGCTTTGAACATCTCAGCAGTTAAGCCCTTGTCAGTAAGCTTGCTTACCAGATCCTGATCAGCAGCCCGCCTCACCACTACTTTTCCAAACTCTAGCTCAGGGTACTCTCTGCAAGTGCTATCTACTCCAGTGAGCAAAGGAACATCGCTCAGTTTATCCACACGGGCCTGAACTAGCTCGGGGTATGAGACTTGGATGGTCGAAGGATGAAAGTTGCTGGTAGTGGCATCCCCTTGTTCAGATCTAGGTTTGGGCTTGGATCTTTTCTTCGTATTAAGAGGGTGGGTGTCCTCCTCTTCCTCATCATCATCAAGATCAACCACAGGTGTCTTGGCCCTAGCTTGGGGATCCTCTTGCATTGGCTCAAGGTTTTTCCCAGCCACTTCAGTTCAACAGCTTGATCTTTGGGGGAGTCAGTGTTCACAGGGTCTGCAGTCTCAAGTTCCTCAATGGGGACCATCCCCATGCCATCCTTGGGCAAAAGTTTGTTTCTATCCTCGACCTCCTTCTCCCTGCCCACTCTAGCATTAGCTGCACCGTGGCCCCTGGCGCTTTTCTTCCGCTGGCTGGTGCTCACAATACGAACCATGTTCGCTTGTTGTTCAGGAGTAAGTACTGCAAAAACAAGAAAGAAAAAGTTAGCAAATCATTGTCGAGCAAGCAAAAAATTGTCGAGCAAGAAAAAATTTGTCAAATAAACAAAGGAGCAGGGCACAATAGTTTACCACCAACATGCTCTCCATTGATCCTACAGTAGCCTGGGGTTTTCCGTCAGAGTTGGCATTTGTTAGAGAATTTACCTAAGGCATGGGTCACCCTGTCAGGATACACAGGACCTCTCACTATCAGGGCTAAGGGAACCACATCTTCATCCCCCAACAACATCCCAGCCTGTATAAAATTATTTTTATTGCTCCCCAACAGGTCCCAACTAATTGGTCCCCTACTAGTTATCAAACGCAACCTGTAGACAGTTCCTTACACCAATCAGGGTCCCAGTCCTCCGTCAGCTCCCTCGATTCATCATTGGGCAGAGGAAATTCCCAGCCAGATCGGCTTTCGAGCAAGATCATATGGGTGTTCCAACCCGCCACCTTATCGGGCAAATTTACAAACTGCTTGGGGGCTTTAGTCCTAGCTGGAGTACTATATACAGGGTTCATATCCTATGAAGCGACACACCATGGCAAAACAGATCAAGACCCTCACAGAATTGGCCCCTATCTGCATTGGAACGACATTTGTGCACTCTAAAAACTCACAGATAATAGGATCGAGTGGGAGTCTCAATCCAGCCTCAAACTGGCCATAAAAGAAGGCCACTCTAGTGGGGTCCAATGCCCAATGCTCCCACCCGTGAGCCTTCTTCTCTCTAGCAGTGACATGAGTGAGTTGATAATCCTGCTTGTTTACTTCAAAAAAGCTGTAGAGGAGCTCCAGCCTTGAATCAACTCCCTTCTTTCCAGCCTCTGGCTTAGGGGCCACATATCCCCTCTCATTGCGACCTGGCACAACAGTCGAGCAAAATGCATTCACGATCCTGCCTGAGGAAGAGCTCGCTGATGCCTAGGTCATATCTGAAGAAGAAGAAATAGGGAAATCTGTCCTAGATACAGACTCATGCGACCTACTTAAGGACGACCTAGATTCCCCTGGGAAGCCTTGACTATTCCTAAGGAAAGAAGGTTTTTGGAGTCCCCTAATGTAACACAACACTAAATGATCTAGCAGTTCATGAAAAAGGTGGAAACCAACGATCTTGGGTCGTCAATAGCCAAATCGCCTAATTCATCTCCTACAGGAAGCTCAAGTTCTCTGAAGCGTAAGCCCCACCTAGTCAGAATGATAAGACACTCCTCAATGGATATCTCCTTCCACATTCCACCTAAGCATTTATATACCATATGGTTCGCAGCACAATAGCCATACCAAGCTCCAGGTTCACTACTAAAGGTCCTAGCCATGGCGAAATTGAAGGAAAAACAGAAATTAAATCTAAAAGAAAGGAAATGAGAGGGGTACCTTAATCAATTTTGACGAAGAAGGGTTTGTTACGAGGAAACGAAGGTCCAGCTACGTTGAGGATACCAGTTGCTGCGATGCTGTTCTTGCTGAAGAATATTCAAAACTCAAAGACGGTAAAAATTCGAAAAGCAAAAGGTTTTTACTCTTTATATCTTTCCTTAATTGAATTGGAAAAGTAGGGGTTTCAAACATTCCCTCACAATTAATGCAGCGAAACAGTTTCCAAGGCGGTTGTCCCAAACGTCAAAATAGCAATAATTACAAAAATACGGCGCTTCTACCGATTCAGCCGTCCGCAGTCAACGACCAGGATTGAGCCACGTCACCATTGGTCGACCAACCATCAGTTCGAGCATCGACTTGCGACCTACTTCAAACTTCATCAAAATTTCTTATAACTTCCTGGTCGACAAAGTCAACTCAGAAAGTTGGAGGTCACTGAACGGAATAAAAGTGACGGGCTAGGCCCAGCGATCAAGCCCAGTTTTATAGATATTATTGCCACCACATTCTCAGTGGGCTAGGCCCAATGATTACAAGGCCCCAGACCCATCGTCAGAAGATCAGTCGACCTAGCTATCGTCCGACATACGATCCAGATTCTACTCGGGTATACTCCGACCCTATCCATCAGTCAGGTTAACCTAGATCCAAATAGGCGACCTCGACCTATGAGAGTACGTCGACCTACAGAGTCCAAGCGTATTTACAATTCTTTCTATAACAAACTCCCTACAAATCAGGAGTTATATTTGGACACGATTACATCCAAGATTTAGTCCGTGATTCAAGGTATCTCTAGCTATCCTACCATAATTACAACTCTCATCAACAACTATAAATACTTCACAATATCAACAGTTCAAATGTAATTGCTATTTGATATTCAAATACATTGTTCATTATTATCTCATAAGCTCTCATATACACCATACTTACTCTCACGCTCGAGGGTCTTCGCCGGAGACCATTCCGGCTAGTCGTGGGTTCTGTTTTCAGGTCAAACGCCAGGAGTTCTATCTTGCTGATTGGACGAAAATTGATAAGCACGATTCTTGCAGCATCAAGGCCATATAAAATTAAAAACAATTGTGAAATTTGATAAAACAACAGTGAATTTAGTAAAATACAAGATATTTTCATGCAAAATTATGAACTTAATTAAATTAATTGTGAACTTATTTTAGTTGTTCTTTGAACAACTGTGAACGTGAAACAATTGTGAACTTCAAAAATTTAATTCAGATTATATGTTGATTCTAATAGTTTGTTTCGTGTTGACGATACGAATACAACAGTGCTCTCGAATTTTTATTTATTTTTTACTTCTAGATTTTAAGATTTTCATTTTATAGTTTTGATGGAAAAAAAAATAAGGGAGGAGAGAGGTAGTAACATCTGATACACATGTATATTTATAAAGATAGTACATGGTGATCGTTTTCAAAAAATATGTATTTATCGTTTTTGTTAGGATTGAGTAATACTCCCTCCCCTCACGTGATTGCAAACTAACTTTTTGAGTGTGGGAATTAAGGAAAAGTGATGTAAGAAAGAGAAAAAGTTAAATGTTGTGAGTATGAAAAATTAAATAAGAGAGAGAATGAGTGGGAGGAATAGTGAGGAGAGAGAATGTTGTGAGTGTAAAAGTGAAGTAGGAGAGAGAATGAGTGAGTGGAATAGTGAATATTCTTTGTCATTTTGGAAAGTTTACATTTACGTGAAACGGACCAAAATAGAAATAAGTTTGCATTCACGGATGACGGAGGGAGTATTTGATAATTGACCAAGATTAAAATTGTGGTATAAAATGTATCCACCGTTAAACTAGTACGGATCAACTTTTTTTAATATGAGCCAAGGGATTGAAGGTTAATATTGTCTGATGCGTATAATCATAATTAAATAATTAAACAGATGAGATGGACGAGCAAGAGAAAAATTATAAAAATATACTTCCAAAGATCGTTTATACTCTCTCAGTCTCAGTAGTCTCAGTTAGAAAATTCATCTTTTATACATTTTATACAAAAAAAAAATATCTTATTAATAGTTTTACTTTTTCTAAAATAATAATAATAAATGTGGCCCCATTTATCAAATATTAGTAAAAGTCCGTGTTCGAGGATACGTATTTTTTTTTTTAAGGACAAAATGGAAAAGGAACAACTTAGTGAGGACAAAATGAAAAATTTGATATTTGATACTGTTCATAATACTATTGCAGACTGGTGTGATTTATACTATAGACACTCACTTTTCATCTCAAGTACTTAAATTATGGATCTCAATTATTATACCCACTAATTTTTTTTTCACACATTCAAATTATAAGCCTCAATTATCAATACTCGCTCACTTCTTTTCTCTCATAACTCATTTTACACTCATCACTTTTCTTAATTATTGTATCACTTTTAAAATGATAAAACTTTAATGGAAAGGAGGAAGTAGGTGAATCTTCAAAGACTTTTTAAATAAAAATCGATGATATTATAATAAACGAGCTGAGATCCAATAAATATCGAACTGCTCTCAGCACTGTGTCCTGGATGGATGACCCGAACCGAAGTACCATCTGGCAGTGGCAACTTGTACTATCTCCGATAAGAGAAAAACCAGTGGTACAAATAATATAGGGGTAAACGTAAGCCAATAGATTCATTTACAAGCTCCTGCCCATAGTACTACTATCTGCTCCCTCCGTTCCACAATAATGTCGAAAAATTTTTCTTTTGTACGTCTCACAATAATCAATAATTTCCCAAAATGGAAATGGGATTCACTTTTCTCTATTCACAACACTTTTTATATTTACTATTCTCTTCACTCATTCTCTCTCCTATTTTAATTTTACACTCACAACACATTACCTTTATCACTTTTTACTTTAATCTCCGTGCTGGACCAAAAATTCTATATAATCGCGGGACGGAGGGAGTATAGTATAAATTATAGTTGTCCATCTTAGCATGATAAACAGTACAATGAATAGTATCAAATGTCAAATTTTCTATTTTGTCATCACTAAGTTGTCCCTTTCCCATTTTGTTCTTTAAATTTTTTTTTTTTAAATTAATTTTTTTTTTAATTTAAAAAAAAAAAAAAAAATTGTTCTTGAACACGGACTTTTACTACCGATTATTTTACACTTTACCCCATCTTCTCTCTCCTCATCAACTCCTCTTTATAACCAACTTCTTTACGGTACACAATCAATACCAAGCCCACTCTCCCCACCTCCTCTCTCTCTCCCTCTCTCACTTTCTCTCTCTTTCCCTTCAATCTCAAATAAACAAATCAATGGATTCTTCATCTTCATCTCCAAGAAGGCCTTGTTTCATTGAAAAACCAAATAGTCTTGCCACTATTGCTGCCCCCGAAATGGATTCGCCTTCTTTTTCCGGCAACCACCACCACCATCACCTCCTTTCACGGCCGATTTATCCATCTGCGCCGATACCCAGAAGGAATAGCCTTAGAAGCCTCTCTCGTTCTTTCTCTTCGGTTTCTTCGCCGAGATCTGGACGGTTTTTTAATGGGAGATTTGAAGAACAACAACCCCATTTCTTGGATTCCTGTTTTCTCTGCAAAAAACCCATCGGTGACAACAGAGATATCTTCATGTACAGGTGTGTGTTTGTGTTTGTTTTGGTTTCTGTATATTTTTTTTGGCCGGAAATTGTTTTTAAAAGCTTAACCCCCATCTAATTACAATGATATTTGGCTGATTGATCAATGAATTTTGAATTTCATGGTATAATTTTGGTGGAAAAGTGGATCTAGTGGCGATTCATTTTCATCAATTTTCTCGGTAACCAAACAGTAATTTTCCTGCACTTTCCCGGCAACCAAACACTGACTTTCCTCCAGTTTCACGGCAAGTAACACGGCAACCCAAAAGTAATTTTCCCGCACTTTCTCGGCGATCAATCACTTACTTTCTTTGTAACACACCTATGATTTCCCCCAGTTTTCTTGGCAACAGTGATTTAACCAATCTTTTGCTCTAAAATGATTACCTTTCGTAAACTGCATAATGATTGAGATTCCATTGATTATGCAGAGGGGACACACCATTCTGTAGTGAAGAGTGCAGGGAAGAAGAAATTGAAAGAGATGAAGCCAAGGAGAAGAAATGGAACGTAAAAGCATCCATGAAAGCATTGAGAAACAAAGAAGAAAATGAAAAATCTACCAAAAACCAGGATTACCCTTTCCATTCTGGAGCAGTTGCTGCTGCTTGATAATCAACAGCAAAAACAAAAACTTTCCATTATTTAACACAAAGAAAAAGATTAAAGAAAAAGAAGTGGAAGAACTTTCCCATTATCTATCTAAAGTAATGGAAAAGAATGGAGAGAAAATGCTACTGTAAGATTTTGTCCCTGAAGATAGAATCCTATCAGAGACTGATGAAGGAGGAGGAGAAGGTTTTTTTTTATTTTTTATAAGTTGTTAAATATAACTGTACAAATTTTGCTATATGAGGCTTTGCAGTTTTTTCCCAATTGATTTTGCTCTTTTTGTTTTGGGAAAACTTCATTTTGTCCATATTATATTTTGTGGGATGTGTTTTATTTTATTATTGAACTTTTTATTTTTTATTATTGTATTTCAAACAATAGTAGTGTTATTTTATAATAAACTAAATAGTAATCCGTCGATACTCGACGGGACATAATAATAGTAATTGATTAAAAAATAAAAATTTAATTTTAAACTGTGATTTTATGCCCACCCCTATGGATACTCAGGGGAATTATAATTACCCCATTCTGTTGAGATCGACCATCCATCAGTTGCATATTCAACTTGTGTAGTGTTAGAAGCGCTTATCAAACTTCAAACGGTTATAATATCCAAAAGCGGAGAAGAGGAACTATAAGTTTTTTACTTATAAATCATGAAGAGCGTTTCAGCAGAGAGTACATTTCTGTTCATCCAATCTTTTGTGACCTCTAGTATCCAGAGAAGCAACTATGCCTCTTTATGTTTTAGCTACCAAAATACTTCATTTACCAAATTACTCAAGATTCACGTGACATTTTTTTATAGCAAAGAACGTTAAAATTTAACGTGAAATGTCATATTTTCCCCTAACAAATCATACATGGACATGATAACATAAGTTAGGTTTTTAACAAATTTTTCATTGATTCACAGCAAAAGGTCAATGTGGGAAAGGGGTTTGCCGAAAATTCAATGTTGGCAGTCACATTGCAACGGTTGAACAAACTCGGATAACTAACATGCATTTGCCCAACATTATACATCATGTTTCGAATTTAACATAAAACTGACTACTGTAACGCAATAATCCATTTTGCATTTCAATTTGTACCAACAACAAAAAAACCCGCAATAAACCAAGAATGATGGTTGAAAAGCTTAAGATCCGTCGTCCCACAAATATAAGCAGCTAAAATCAGAGAGTAGCTGAAATAGGCGAAGAATGTCTGTCTACAACACTCATTCTAGATCAAGGGGAACCACCAGGTACCAGCTGCATTAAATACATAATTATATTGTCAATTTGTCTCAGATTATAGCAGAGAGTGTTATAATGGATATGATACTTACAATCGCAATATTGTTTACATTTAGTAAAATTTGATCAAGTTGTGTTATTCTTCTACCTTTAGACGTGAATTCACTGCAGCAACGGGAAAAAACAACAAAAAGAAGAGGCATCAGCGAATGATATCATCAAATATGTCCATAAAATTTGGAAATATAAGACTCCGTGTAACGTATCTACAGATGCATTTTTCATTTTCTTTTTAACTAAAATATCTGGAAATAAGAAATTTACATATGGTTATAGAGATTTCGCACATGTAGGAACAATGTCAGAAGCACTACGGGTTGCATCAGTAGCATCAGCGACAGCGATTCCAATATCAGCCTTCTCAAAGTAGGAGCATCATTAACTCCATCTCCGGTCATTCCACAAATGTGCTTCTAGCTTGCAGGCGCTTTACTATCTTGTATTTGTGCTGTTAAACAAAAATCACGAGAATCAACAATACATAATAAAAAAATATAGACCAAAAGGGGGAGAGAGAAAGAGAAGTTAACAATATATAAATGGTGTACCGGGGAAAACACCAGCAAAACCATCAGCTTTCTCAATGAGATCGTCAATTGGTTAAGCAGCAATGGACTCGTCCTTGTTTTGTCCCGGTAAAGCAGATGAAGGATATATGTTATTTTCACTGCATATAGAGATAAAAGAGAAGACGTGTAACAAATCAAACCACAGCTATAGAGCGTGCAAGTGAAAGTTGATACAAACAACAGACTTTAATACAAATATAAATCCTAGGTAACAGTACATCTACCTGTTCCCGAAAATACTATGTTAACTTATCCTGACAGATGCTTTGCTCCTTTTTTGTTCCTTTCCTTGTCTAAAATATGTATAAATTTCATCATGGAAATAGTGTCTTATAGAAAGACTAGCTGACCTTGCCCCAGTGATGGCCACAAACTGTTGAACTTTGTCACGGTGTCCCCTACCTAACTTGTTTTGTCAAGTAAATTCATCAATAAAAAAAAGTTCTGAACTTGGTCAGATAATCTATTACATCACAAGGTCAACATAAGCTAAGAAATTGGGTGTTCTTTTATATTAGCAAGCATTGCTTAAGTAAATACCTTAGAAAAACATTAGGTTCAATTGATTATCCTAAAATTATTGTTCAAAGTTCATTCAGATAGATTTAAAATAAAAAAAAGTGGGAACATCATTCAGGGATGGATGGAGTATAAAGGTGCATGGATACAAAAATCACGAGAATCAACAATATATAAAAAAAATATAGACCAAAAGGGGGAGAGAGAAAGAGAAGTTAACAATATATAAATGGTGTACCGGGGAAAACAACAGCAAAACCATCAGCTTTCACAATGAGATCGTCAATTGGTAAAGCAGCAATGGACTCGTCCTTGTTTTGTCCCAGTAAAGCAGATGAAGGATACATGTTGGTATTCCTCCTCCTTGAACCTTCTGAAATAATCTCACCTCGCCTTCCTTCCATTCTCGTGACAAAATGTACAAAGTAGGGTCCCTCCCTTCTTGTCAGTGATGTTATCTGTAGCATATATATATATAGGCTCCGTGCATCCCTATTTCTATAAGTTAATGAAAAACACACACAGACATTACACAACAAATAATAAACCTTTACCAGGCAGTTACAACTACGCAGAGAACAAACAACAACATAAAAGACTGCCACCATTTCCACAATTTCTTCCTATTCTTTAAATCAAACGCGCTTTATTAACATTCTACTTCTTGCTTTGAAATAAGAATGAAGATAAAATTACAAGTAGAAATGACAGGTATAATCAAAGACAGAATATTTTATACATATAATGAGGGTCTTATTGAATCCTGGTGCGCAATATTGAGCGTTTAAAATAACATTAGCGACAACATTTGGTTATTCTGCAGCTAATAAGGTGGCAGCAAAGGAAGAGGAAGCATATGTTATAGGTATGGGCATACATACTGTTCAAAATATATAAAACGGATTACTAAGAAGTCATGTTTAGGGGCATAATATAATATGAAAATATATGTGATACAAAGGCATTGAAAATTAGCTCCAACATTATTAGATAAATCACAAAGTACTTAATAAAACGAAGTCAATTCTTGGTTATTCGTTGGTTCAAAACTAATCAGAAATCACAAAGTACTAATATTGGTTCAAAACTAATCAGAAATCACAAAGTACAAACTAAAATATTGGTTCAATCCCCACGCTAAGAAAAACAAAACACAATCTCTTCATGCTTGCCTAATGAATCTATTTTTCCTGCTTCATTTGTTTGATTGCTTTAGTAACCGATAGTTGGGCTTCCTCACTATTCTAAACATCGCCCAACAAACATTTCCTTGAAGTTATGTCCTCATATGATGATGTTAAACAACCATCCCCCATAAATTCCATAGGATGACCCTACATTGAATAAAATAAGCATAATAAATAACATGCACACTTAATTTGTCATGGAAAGAAAATAACAAAAAAAAAAGTGAAGTAGAAGAAAAAATAAAATTGACAATGGATTACCCCATCATTATCATTCAGGTTGGTCACATTTTCAACTTCTATATTTGGTCTAGAAGCCACTTCCTGCAGCTTAAAACAATTAAAAAATATTATTTATGACATAATATTGATAGACAATGTAATATAGTTTGCACTTACATCAGAATTTGCCAATGATAAAAATTGAGCAATGGTGACCGCATCCTCTGTTATTTTCTTCACCGTGAAAAATCGTTTCTCATCGGAAGAATCCATGGTTCATTGGTCGACCTCAACCTTGAACAAACATTTCCTTCCAAACATATTGCAAAAGGATTCGGGCAATTGATCCTGCTATATAATAAATATCATTTAACATCCTATAACCATACATTACAATTTTTGGTTGAAAATAATAAGATAAATTAGTACCTCTGAAACTTCAGCAAGAACTTCAGCAGCAGACATCTTAAGCAAGGAAGAAGCGATACCATCGAATAGCACAAAATAAGCTTCAGCCGCATTTGTATCGTTTGTATCCACGACAACAATCCTAATTTTGAACCTAAATGAAAAGAAATTATAAATAAATAATACGAATGAAGATTATATACATAGTTGTAACCGACACAAGTTTATTTATTAAACCTCGGGATGATATTGTCATAAGGGGTACTGCATTTTGGACAACTCTTTGTATTTTTATCAATTCCTTTATTACACATTGGATTGCTGCATGCGTCATAATACCACCTAGCATGTGAATCCACCTCATATATGGTAGCTAATGTGGTATAGATACCAACCTGTAATGTCATGATTATATAGCTAAAGAGTATATACATAAGTGTAATCGACAAAAGTTTCTTAAATATTTATGGCATACCTCTCTGCATTTTAACAAATCAGCTATTGCCTTGACTTCTACAAATTTTGTCCACTCGTCACTATTGATAATCTTGCTATCATTGGTGACAATCAAGGTACGACTATTAGATGTTAATCCACTGTCACGCCTATTATAAAATAGCGATAAAAAAACTCGGCTACTTCACACAAACAAATAAAATATTGATAATGAGATGAAAATGAAAATGAACTTCACACAAATAAATAAACAACATTCTTTAATAAATGCATAGATTATCATTAAAGTTTAAGGTACCAACTTGTTTAGAAACTCGGTTACTTCGGGAATAGATAGATTGATAAGAATCTTTGACGCGTGCTTCATGGTACAAACACGGGTCTTTCCTGTATAATGATTGTTAATATCACACATTAAGTAATAATACTTCTTTAAAAAAAATATATTAAAAAAATATTAAAATTAGAATAAATATTTAATCATATTTACCTTGAAATCTCGACAACATTACGAACTGCAAAACCAATATAACCGATTCTTCTGTATTTTCAGCTCTATTGTTAATATACTTTTTTAATTCTTCTCCATAAGACTCTTATAAAATAACACATAGTTCGAATCCGATATCACAATACTAGAAGGCAATACATAAATTTAATAAAATATTTATAATTTATTTCGCTTCATTACTCATTTAAATGCTCTTTTATATAACATACTCATTATCAATCGGTCTAACGTTCAACTTCTTAGCCTTGGCTGCAGACATGTAATCAAAATTATTTAAAGGTAATGCAACCTCACCGATTACATCTATCACAAAAAAGAACAACAATATCATGTTAGTAAATATTCTTATTTTTTTAGAAGCTAAAAAGTTGTGTGAGGTATAATACTCATCCAATACAAAATCCTTTTTGATAGTATTTTCGAGATCATTCGAAAAAAGGTTAAAGGGTGTGAACTCAAAATCATTATCAGAAATTTGGACAGATGTCTCGAATTCGAATACTTTGGTGGCTAAACCTATGGATAACTTCCATTCATGATTTACTTTTGCTTTTTTGGTAACTAGTCAGTAACCCGTCGGTACCCGACGGTGAATAATTTTTTTTTTTGATTAAGTAAATAATTATTTATGTGTTTTAATTGATTTTTAAGTAACAATATAAATCGAAATTGATAATCAATGTAGCAGATATTAGGAGTATAATTAATACAGAAAAAAGATGTTGACACATGATGTAACGTGGAAAGCCCTTGAGACAACTATCTCGCCGGCACAAAACCACGGGTGGTTAGGTCCCTGCCTAACCAAAAAACATTATTAAGATTTTAGTATTACAACTTTGGAAGATGAAGAGATATGGTTATAATAGCATGAGTTTAATAGTGTGTGCCTAAGTGTCAACATAATCTCTTCCATCTCCTATATATTTAAAGAAAAACAAAATGAAAACAAAGAAAATAATAAGAAATTGCAATACTTTTGTTTAACCACAAATTGTGCGACATAAATTCTCAGAGTCTGTCGAAAACTTCCTTGTAGACTACATTCAGCGTCTTGTCATATGTTTTAGCATCTGAATCACAAATAATAACTTTAAGTCCTCTCTTGCTGGTTACTTTGGAAAATGCTACATAAAGTTGTCCGTGACTGAAAACAGGTTGTGAAAAATATAGTCCTACATGAGAAAGAGATTGTCACTGACTCTTGTTGATTGTCATAGCAAAAGAAACGGCAAGTGGAAATTGCCTTCTTTGGAATCTTACCGGAAATTTTGTCACATCTGACGGAGACATTATCATTCTAGGAATAAGCACCTTCATGCCAGCATTCTTTCCCGAAAGTATCTTGGCTTCGACTACGTGCTTACCTATATATATGTAATAAAATTAAGTATTAAATTATATGTATATAAAAAATAAAAAATTATTGTATTTACCTAATTGAGTGACAATCATTCTAGTGCCGTTACACAATTCATCAGCTTGATCAAGATTTCTCAAAAGCATTACTATGCACCCAACCTTCAGCTTAATAATGTGATTTGCCAATCCAGAACACTTGATAGTGTTTAGAAATTCAGGTGAGAATATATCTTCAGCACCATTTTCATCATCCTCATCCTTACAAATGGCATCAGAACTCATATATTCAACTTCGTCTCCCGAAAAGAGTGAGACATGACATAATCATTTATGTTATCGACAATCTCATTTGTTGGAGCAAGCACAGCTCTAGTCTGGAAGAATCCTTCGACATCCTTATTTTGCAATAAGTTAGATGTCAATTTCCCCGTCATTATCTCCACCGGCAATCCCATCTCCGACACTCAAGAGCCACTGAGCGAAATCTCTTATCTCTTCGGAATTATGAGAAGTAGAATCACCCTACATTAAGTTAAATATATACAAATTACTTAAATTGAAATAAAAATATTTAAGTAGATGAATAAAGGCTATTTAAGAATTACCTGCAATCTCATATTATGCGTCAATCTGAGAACCTCACAGTCATTTCATATTTTGGATGAACAGAGTGCAGCATGCACAATATCATGCCTACTCCCTTTAGGAACAACAGGTAAAATCTGTCTGAAGTCACCACCGAATACAATAACTAAACCACCAAATGGTTTATTGGAATATTTCCCCTCGGGTGTACGAATAATATTTCGGAGGCTACGATCGAGAGCCTCAAAACAACGTTTATGAGCCATTAGAGCTTCGTCCCATATAATTAGTTTGGTTTTCTGTAGAAGTGCTGCCTCATCCGTACCCGACTTTAGTTTACTGCAAGTTGAGCTCTCATTTACCTGTATCGAGATACCGAACCTAGAATACACGGTCTTACCTTTCGGAAGGAGCAATGAAGCTATGCCACTGGAAGAAACAGGAAGAACAATATCTCTCATGCTCCTTAATGCAGAACACAGTGTTTTCCATAAGAAGGTCTTTCCCGTACCACCATAACCATAGAGGAAAAACACACCACCGTTTCCTCGATCAACAACCGACATAATCTTATCATAAACACTCTTTTGCTCGGCTGTTAACTGAGGATGTAATCTGAAGTGCTCAGCTTTCATCTCATCAATGTCATAAGATGTCTCATCTAGAATGAGCTTATTTATCGCATCACCAATGACATTTCCCACCGGTTTAGGCATGTCTTTAAATTTATGGAGACTGCTGCAATTCTCGATCAGTAACTTCTCAATTTCCGCCAAAGCAAGATTCAGGACCTGTTCATTAATTAATTTCAAACCTGAAATTATAAAAAACAAAATAAATATATTAATATAGATAAATATATAGAATCATATTATATAACTGTAAAGTAGAAATAAAATCATAATTGATATTTATTGTAAAACAAATATGTAAACATGGGACGGAATACCCGGATTATCGTGCATCCTCCGATACTTGTACTCTATATCATCAGATAATAAGTGCCAAGTCTTCTCCCATACCTCTCCCGGATTCGACATAATATTAGATAGTAGCAACATAGAAAATAGTATTCTCAGACTATCGGGCAACCTCCAATGACTCGCTTCTATAATTCCATCAACATATTTCTTATCATCATCTCTTATCAGTTTCTAAGATATATGAATTTAAAATCATCACTTATCCATCTAAGTTTGAATTTTAGATAGAAGTTAAATGAATAACACTTTATATTTTCAAATAATTCGATTTTCTATTGATTTCTAGAAACTGTATACGAAATTTATGGTTAAATTGTAATTTATTCTGGCATCTCTTTTAAATTTTGAAAATTACTAATTATTTTAAATTTTCAAAAATTACTAATTATTTTAAATTTCAAATTTCTATTGATTTCTAGAAACAGTATACGAAATTTATGGTTAAATTGAAATTTATTCTGGCATGTCTTTTAAATTTCAAAAATTACTAATTATTTTAAATTGAAATTTATGGTTAAATTGAAATTTAGTCGGGTATCTAATTTTACTTTCAAAAATTACTAATTATTTTAAATTTCGAAAATTACTACTCCCTCCGTCCCAGACCATGGGTATATGGGGTGAATTTCACGCTTCTTAAGAAATATTTTAAAAAATGAATAAAAATTAAATGTGGGATAGGAAATAGTAGTTAAATGTGTGGTAGAGAATAGGAGAGAGAATGTAAAAGTTAAATATGTGGTAGGGAATAGGAGAGAGAATGTATAAAAGTTAAAAATATTTAATAGGAGAGAGAATGAGTGGGAGAAATAGTAGTTAAATGTGTGGTAGAAAATAGGAGAGAGAATGTATAAAGGTATAATGAATGGTTTTTTTGTAAATATATGGAGTTGATAAGGGTATAAATATATTCAAAAACTTGCCATTTATGGAAATGAACTCTTGGCCTGGGACGGACCAAAAGGGAAAGATGAACCCTTGGTCTGGGACGGAGGGAGTAATAATTATATCTCCACAATTATCACCTAAAGAGTTTGAATTATTCAAAAATTGTGCTTAACTTTAGGTAACCATTAGTTTTCAAAATTTCAAAACTGATTAAATCAATCAACTTCTAATTAAGAGAGAATTTTTATTTTAAATTGCAAATTAACTTTAACTAATAATATTACAATAATGCCCTTAATCAAGTCTTACTTGGAATAAAAATGAGTTAAAAATTGAATTGCTGACGTGGCCTTTGACGTGGCCTTTTCTGGAGCCTCTAAATAGTTTTGCTATATATATTATATATGATTCGATTTTCTATTGATTTCTATAAACTGTATACGAAATTTATGGTTAAATTGTAATTTATTCTGGCATCTCTTTTAAATTTTGAAAATTACTAATTATTTTAAATTTTTGAAAATTACTAATTATTTTAAATTTCGAATTTCTATTGATTTCTAGAAACTGTATACGAAATTTATGATTAAATTGAAATTTATTCTGGCATGTCTTTTAAATTTCGAAAATTACTAATTATTTTAAATTGAAATTTATGGTTAAATTGAAATTTAGTCTGGTATCTATTTTTAATTTCAAAAATTACTAATTATTTTATATTTCGAAAATTACTAATAATTATATCTCCACAATTATCACCTAAAGAGTTTGAATTATTCAAAAATTGTTCTTAAATTTAGGTAACCATTAGTTTTTAAAATTTCAAAACTGATTATATCAATCAACTTCTAATTAAGAGAGAATTTTTATTTTAAATTGCAAATTAACTTTAACTAATAATATTACAATAATGCCCTTAATCAAGTCTTACTTGAAATAAAAATGAGTTGGAAATTGAATTGCTGACGTGGCCTTTGACGTGCCTTTTCTGGAGCCTCTAAATAGTATTGCTATATATATTATATATGATTCAATTTTCTATTGATTTCTAGAAACTGTATACGAAATTTATGATTAAATTGTAATTTATTCTGGCATCTCTTTTAAATTTCAAAAATTACTAATTATTTTAAATTTTTGAAAATTACTAATTATTTTAAATTTCGAATTTCTATTGATTTCTAGAAACTGTATACGAAATTTATGGTTAAATTGAAATTTATTCTGGCATGTCTTTTAAATTTCGAAAATTACTAATTATTTTAAATTAAAATTTATGGTTAAATTGAAATTTAGTCTGGTACCTATTTTAATTTCAAAAATTACTAATTATTTTAAATTTTGAAAATTACTAATAGTTATATCTCCACAATTATCACCTAAAGAGTTTGAATTATTCAAAAATTGTGTTTAAACTTAGGTAACCATTAGTTTTCAAAATTTCAAAACTGATTAAATCAATCAACTTCTAATTAATAGAGAATTTTTATTTTAAATTGTAAATTAACTTTAACTAATAATACTACAATAATGCCCTTAATCAAGTCTTACTTGGAATAAAAATGAGTTGGAAATTGAATTGCTAATGTGGCCTTTGACGTGGCCTTTTCTGAAGCCTCTAAATAGTTTTGCTATATATATTATATATGATTAGTAGTAACATTTTGTTCAACTCCAAAATTAGATTTTTTTTCACTTGACCTTCTGTAAACTTCGCCTTCAATGTGTTTGGCATATTACTCGGGACAATGGCCTGAATTTTAGATCCCTAATAAAAAATATACAATATAATTAATAAAAATGGAAAATTAAAAGAATTAAGATGTTAATAATGCTAAATATATTGAAAGATGAAGAAGTAAATAAAGAAAATGTCCAATCGCTGACCTCACTGTCAAGTAATATCGTCTCGATATTCACTTTTCTGTACTTATCCGTTCTCTCCCATCTACGTAAGATTCGCACGTTTATGCTCTGGAGCTTAGTTCTCTTCTCAATCGCTTTAACAGAAATCAATCGACTTGTTACCATTATTTGTGTCATAATTAAAAAAATATAAGATCAATTCTAAATGAATGGGAGTAATACTGACAATCTAGATCACCTGAGTGTCAGGGGTAAGAACATTTGATACTACCTCCCTGATAGCTTAAATCTCAAAACTTTGCTGTTAAAAGACACTTTGGGTCAAACCCAATAAGTCAACAGCAGGTACTAAAGATTTCCATTATTCTGCACAACTGTTTTGGTGACCTCTCTTGAGTGTGATAGGACATGTAACTAACTGTGTGTTCCTATTTTCAGGAAGGGCAGTGTGTCAAGGCGGTGGACGTGGTCGAGGCCGTTAATTTTAGAGATATTTTGTTATGTAAACAGTATTATTCTGGAGAGTGGCTATTTCAGTATTCTTAAACACCTCCTAAATCGATTATCAGTTTGCATAGGCCATTTCTTAGTATGTTAATCACTAAACGTGTATTTATCTTAACCCAATCTTCATTTAGCTATAAAAAGATTATTTAGGAACAACCCAATATTCATTTAGCTAAAAAAAGATTATTTAGGGACAATGCATATATATTACTTCCTTCATCCCGAAAGTAATTTGGTTTATAGTGTCAACATTCATTCACCAATATTAGAAGTTAAACATGGAACTTATTTAACGGAGACCAATATTAGAAGTTAATTCGTACTTCAAAGAATATTATTAATCATTACATTGATATGTAGCTTTGCCACCTGGAAGTGTCAACTACAAGCTTCGTTTCAGTAACTGTGTGGAGGTAGATCCCTGCAATAGAAATGGCACCAGAAAACTATGAATAAATATCATCATCATCAAGCACTAGAAAATCTCAGCATTTAATAAATAGATATCAATGTAGTAGTTAAATTTTCGTACTACATCCAACATAAACATACAAGTTCGTATATGAAGTAAAATAATAGAAATTGGAGGTCACTAAATACAATGCAAAAAGGTTGCAACATCAATTGGTAGTAAAACGTCTTTCGGTTAAGAAAATTGGAATGTAAAAATGTATTGTTGACAGAGGGAAACAACTAAAAGAACTTCAGACTTATATAGACATGCCAAAGTATTCTTACACATTAAGATATTGAAAAAACATGGCATGTAGACAATAGAGGTTTCCCATGAGTATGTTATAACCTTCCAAGCAAAGGATAGTAGTATCTACGAGCATACATTACCCCTATACAAGCACACATTAGCTCACAATGTGCATACACAAAATATTGATCTCTGAAGCAGACACCCATTTGAACTTGTGGCTGCAGGAGATACTTGACAAAGAGGCTAGATATATGACACATAACTCAATTTTGGATGCATGCCCAATCTTCATTTAGCTATAAAAAGATTATTTAGGGACAACCCAATCTTCATTTAGCTATAAAAAGATTATTTATGGACAGTGTATATATATTACTCTCTTCATCCCGGAAGTAATTTGGTTTATACTGTCAACATTCATTCACCATTTTTTATCCCATTTTCTCTTTTCTACTTCTATTTTTTTACTTATAAACATTTACATCATCGATACATTTTCTTAATTATCATGATCAAAACAAAGTAAGTTTTAATGGGACGGAGGGAGTGGACTTTTATTTTTCATGATGGAGGTAGTTAAATGCAGGTTGAACCTTGCTAGGCTATACTAAGTAGATAAAGGAGGGAGAGGGATGGATATTCCTGTCTATAATTTCTAAGAAATTAGGTACAATAGTTAAAATCTAATTGAAGTTCCGCATGTTTCTTGGTTGTCACTGTTGTTGTCTATCAGATGATGATTATAGCGAAATACTTCGTAAGAGAAATTTGTTTAAATGCCAATATTGAGCATAATCGAGTTATATTTAGGAGAGGAATTTGGGATTCTCAAGCGATGTAGAAGAGAAAATGGGATCAACATGTATACTAATTCCTCCCGGCTAATGAAGAGTCCCTAATAAAGAAAACCTTTCTCTAAAGCAGTTGACTGCTCACAAACTATGTCTACTTTGAAGTCAAATGCTCGGCAAGCAGTTGCATTAGCGGCGCATAAACCATGTTCAGAGGAAACGCTCATGGGGATATAAAAGCTATAAATATTAGCCAACAATCACCGAATTCCAAGTGATAATGTTTCTTTCAGGCATTTTATCAAACAACTTCCTTGCACTCTCCAAATTAACTTATATACAAAGATCAATTTAGAATCCATAACATAATAAATACAGGAAAACACAAATAGGAAGTTGAATGAAATATATTATCTGACATTATTTGTGAAAGTGGTCATTCTTCTCTCGAGGGCTATACCCTGTATGATACAAACGTAGTGTTATGTCTCTTAATCAGACTATATATGGATGCATATGTGATCCAATCTGATACTTTTACTATTATTGAGCATTCATGGTTACATGAACATGAATATGGCATGATACCAGCAAAGTTAACTCAAGCCAACACAAAAAATAAACATATCTATTTACGTAGCTTCAAGGCTATACGAAGAATCATTGCGAAGAGTTTAAACAAAATCTTTGTGTAGAAAAAAATAAAAAACAATTCTACTCATAAGAAGAAATATTACCTTGAGCGCTGTCTTCAATGAAATGGAAGAAAACCTCTCTTAGGGTTATGGTTTATGCAAGGGAGAAGAGGAAAATATGATGCGGTCTCCGTTTCCCGATTGTTGCGCGGGAGAAGAGGGAAATATGATGCGGAATCTGTTTCCCGATTGTCGCATATATTTCCTATTATCACTGGCGTTATGAGATCGGAAAAAGATAATGACTTTTAATTTAATTGACGTGGATAGTCTTTATTATCTCATCTCATCTTTAACTCTTTTCCATTCAAATTAAATTAAGCTATTGTAAATTAATTAGGACTTTTAATTTAATTGAAAAACAAAAGTGAGATGATGACATGGAATTCCACGTCATTAATCCACATGGCGCGATGTAGAAGCAATAAAATACTCTCCTATATAATATTCTGCACAACTGTTTTGATGACCTCTCTTGTGTGTGATAGGACATGTAACTAACTGTGTGTTCCTATTTTTGGGAAAGTCAGTGTGTCAAGGCGGTGGACGTGGTCGAGGTCGTTAATTTTAGTGAAATTTTGTTATGTAAACAGTTGTATTCTGGAGAGTGGCTATTTCAGTGTTCTTAAACACCTCCTAAATCGATTATCAGTTTGCATAGGCCATTTCTTAGTATATTAATCACTAAATGTGTATTTATCTAAACCCAATCTTCATTTAGCTATAAAAAGATTATTTAGGGACAACCCAATCTTCATTTAGCTATAAAAAGATTATTTAGGGACAATATATATATATAACTCCCTTCATCCAGGAAGTAATTTGGTTTATACTGTCAACATTCTTTCACCAATATTAGAAGTTAAACATGGCACTTATTTAACGGAGACCAATATTATAAATTAATTCGTACGTCAAAGAATATTATTAATCATTACATTGATATGTAGCTTTGCCCCCCTTTAAGTGTCAACTACAAGCTTCGTTTCAGTAACTGTGTGGAGGTAGATCCCTGCAATGGAAATGGCACCAGAAAACTATGAATAAATATCATCAGCATCAAGCACCGGAAAATCTCAACATTTAATAAATAGATATCAATGTAGTAGTTAAATTTCTGTACTACATCCAACAGAAATATACAAGTTCGTATATGAAGTGAAACAATAGAAATTGGTGGTCACTAAATACAATGGAAAATGTTGCTACATCAATTGGTAGTAAAAAGTCTTTCGGTTAAGAAAATTGGAATGTAAAAATGTATTGTTGACAGAGGGAAACAACTAAAAGAACTTCAGACTTATATAGACATGTCAAAGTATTGTTACTCATTAAGATATTGAAAAAACATGGCATGTAGACAATAGAGGTTTCCCATGAGTATGTTATAACCTTCCAAGCAAAGGACAGTAGTATCTACGAGCATACATTACCCCTATATAAGCACACATTAGCTCACAATGTGCATACTCAAAATATTGATCTCTGAAGCAGACACCCATTTGGAGTTGTGGCTGCAGGAGATACTTGACAAAAGGCTAGATATATGATACATAACTCAATTTTGGATGCATGCCCAATCTTCATTTAGATATAAAAAGATTATTTAGGGACAACCCAATCTTCATTTAGCTATAAAAAGATTATTTAGGGACAGTATATATATATATATTACTCCCTTCATCCCGGAAGTAATTTGGTTTATACTTTCAACATTCATTCACCATTTTTTATCCCATTTTCTCTTTTCTACTTCAATTTTTATACTTATAAACATTTACATCATCGACACATTTTCTTAATTATCATGATCAAAACAAAGTAAGTTTGAATGGGACGGAGGGAGTGGACTTTTTTTATCGGGACATAGGTAGTTAAATGCAGGTTGAACCTTGCTAGGCTATACTAAGTAGATAAAGGAGGGAGAGGGATGGATATTCATGTCTATATTTTCTAAGAAACTGGGTACAATAGTTAAAATCTAATTGAAGTTCCACATTTTTCTTGGTTGTCACTGTTGTTGTCTATCAGATGATGATTATAGCGAAATACTTCGTAAGAGGAATTTGTTTAAATGCCAATATTGAGCATAATCGAGTTATATTTAGGAGAGGAATTTGGGATTCTCAAGCAATGTAGAAGAGAAAAGGGGATCAACATGTATACTAATTCCTCCCGGCTAATGAAGAGTCCCTAATAAAGAAAACCTTTCTCTAAAGCAGTTGACTGCTCACATACTATGTCTACTCTGTAGTCAAATGCTCGGCAAGCAGTTGCATTAGCGGCGCATAAACCATGTTCAGAGGAAAACTCTCACGGGGATATAAAAGCTATAAAGATTAGCCAACAATCAGCGAATTCCAAGTGATAACGTTTCTTTCGGACATTTTATCAAACAACTTCCTTGCACTCTCCAAATTAACTTCTATACAAAGATCAATTTGGAATCCATAACATAATATATACAGGAAAACAAAAATAGGAAGTCGAATGAAATATATTATCTAACATTGTTTGTGAAAGTGGTCATTCTCCTATCGAGGGCTATACCCTGTATGATACAAACGTAGTGTTATGTCTCTTAATCAGACTATATATGGATGCATATATGATCCAATCTGATACTTTTACTATTATTGAGCATTCATGGTTACATGAACATGAACATGGCATGATACCAGCAAAGTTAACTTAAGCCAACACAAAAAATAAACATACCTATTTACGTAGCTTCAAGGCTATAAGAAGAATCATTGCGAAGAGTTTAAACAAAATCTTTGTGTAGAAAAAAAATAAAAAATAATTCTACTCATAAGAAGAAATATTACCTTGAGCGCTATCTTCAATGAAACGGAAGAAAGCCTCTCTTGGGGTTAGGGTCAGGGTTTATGCAAGGGAGAAGAGGGAAATATGATGCGGTCTATGTTTCCCGATTGTTACGCGGGAGAAGAGGAAAATATGATGCGGACTAAGTTTCCCGATTGTCGCATATATTTCCTATTATCACTGCGTTATGAGATCGAAAAAAGATAAGAACTTTTAATTTAATTGACGTGAATAGTCTTTATTATCTCATATCATCTTTAACTCTTTTCCATTCAAATTAAATTAAGCTATTGTAAATTAATTATGACTTTTAATTTAATTGAAAAACAAAATTTAATTGAAAAACAAAAGTGAGATGATGACATGAAATTCCATGTCATTAATCCGCATGGCACGATGATGTAGAAGCAATAAAATACTCTCCTATATAATATTTATAGATTTGAGTTTATAATGATAATATTATTTATAGTATGATGTTAAAAATGCAATAAATTTGCATCTAAATAACAAATTTGTATGTAAAATGATATTATTATTTATAGTATGATAATAAATGAAAAATATAAAATTTATGTTGGGATAGAGAACCAACCGGGTTAGATTACGAGCAAAAGGGGAGAATTTCGTCTGGGGCTTCTGTTGGCTTGGGCGACCGCCCAGGCTGTGTTGGGCGACCGCCCATGAAGGCAGTAGGTACGTCGTTTGTTGGTTCCTGCTGTGGGCGACCGCGCATATGGAGGAAGGCGACAACCAACGTCGTTTGTTGGTTCCTGCTGTGGGCGACCGCGCATATGGAGGAGGGCGACCGCTCAGTTGTACAGAAACATTGGTTCGGGGAATACTTGGCTTGGGCGACCGCCCATGGGACCTTGGGCGACCGCCCATGTGTCGGGAGGAAGTAAATCTGGACTCTGATTCTGACGTATTTTCGGGATTCCTTTGTAATCTAGGACTTGGTTTGATGCCCTAGTATATATTTAAGTAGTATTCCGCCCCCAACTCATTGTAACACATATTTTTACATACATAGTGCAAGATCCTGGCTTGGTAGTGCCCCCAGACGTAGCCAATCAATTTGGTGAACTGGGTTAACAATTTCTTGTGTTCTTTTCTGTGTTCTTTGATTTCTTGTGCTTGGTTTGTGTGCGATTATTATTCTTATAGGTTTGCTTGGGTGTGGAGGGCCATATTCACAACAACTGGTATCAGAGCTTTTGATTTCAAGATCAAGGGAGTTGTTCCAAGCAATCAAGAATGGGCAAAGACAAACAAAGGGGCTGAGAAATTCGATGGGTCTCGACTACGGATATTGGAGGATGCATTGAGGATCTCTTGTACAACAAGGATCTCTACAAGCCTCTCGAAGGGTGTCAAACCTAAGATGTAAGTCAGGAGGAATGGGAACTCATGGATCGAAAAGCCCTAGGGGTGGTTAGATCTACTTTGTCAAAGTGGATTGCAAAGACTACCAGGAAGGCGACAACCACCAAGGAGCTATTGGATTATCTTACTGAGAGATTTGAAACTCCGTCTGCTGCAAATAAGGTTGATTTGATACGTAAGATGGGTAGTCTCAAGATGCAAGAGGGAGGATCCTTGGCTAAGCACATCGATGAATTTATGGATGACATAGATTCATTGACAGAGGTGGAGATCAAGTTCGATGATGAGGTTCATGCATGCTTGTTGCTAGCTTCTTTACTGGCAAGTTTGGAGCGGAAATCGGTGATCGCAATCAACGCTCTACAGTAAGAAAAAATTGAAATATGATGATGTTAAAGACTTTCTTTTAGGTGAGGAAAATCGCATGAAGAAGTTGGGGACATCAAGTACTTCGGGAGCGGCTTTAGCTACTACTAGTAGGGGGAAGCCGGGTACTAGCAAACAAGGGAGGACCGAATCAAGGGAGAACGCGGTGAGTGGTAAGGGCAAAGCTGATGAGACCAAGGACAAACCGAAGGTTGCGAAGGGATCTGTTCAGTGATATTATTGTAAGGAATTGGGACACTTCAAGAGGGATTGTCCAAATCGTAAGGGCAATCAGGTGAATGTGGCAGTCGAAGGTGATGATGTACTGGTTCTAAGTGTTAGTAGTGCACTAGAATCATGGGTGCTGGATTCGGGAGCATCATTCCACTCTTGCGGGCACAAGGAAGAGATGGAAAACTACACTTCCGGTGATTTTGGGAAGGTCTATCTGGCGGATGGCGAGCCTTTGGAAATCAAGGGGAAGGGGGATGTCAGAATAGGAGCATCAGACGGGAAGGTCTTACATCTGAACGGGGCCGACACATTCCTGGGTTTGAAAAAGAACTTACTTTCGCTTGGGCAGTTGGACGACGAAGGTTACAAGGTGACATTCGAGTCGAGAACCGGGTTATTACCAAGGAGGATTGTGAGATCGCTCGTGGTAATAAGGAGGGGACTTTGTATTTGGCGAATAACACCAAGGACAAGATCGCGGTGGCAAGCACCAAGGGTGATACGTATTTGTGGCACTGTCGATTGGGTCACATGAGTGAGACAGTGGATGAAGGTGCTTTGTTCAAAGGGACTACTACCGGGTTTGGAAGACGAAAGCCAACGTGGGGATCTGCGAGGATTGTATGTTTGGCAAATAAGGAGAAATAATTCTCGAGGACAGGTAGGGGTTTGAGGGAAGCAAAGTTGGAATTGGTTCACACGGATTTGTGGGGGCCATCTCCGGTTACATCTATGGGTGATGCGTCATATTACATGACTTTCATTGATGATTCTACAAGGAAGGTTTGGGCCTATTTCTTGAAGGGGAAAGATGAGGCTTTCGAGGTGTTCAAGAAGTGGAGGGCCTTGGTGGAGAATCGATGTGACTTAAGCTTAAGTGCTTGAGATCGAACAACGGTGGGAGTATGAGCTTGGTGAGTTTAGGGAATATTGTGTCGCGAATGGTATTCGTATGGAGAAGACTCCAAAGAAGACTCCACAACTCAACGGGGGTAGCGAGAGAGGATGAACGGTAACATTGAACGAGCGGGCTAGAAGTATGAGATTGAAGTGTGGACTTCCGAAGACGTTCAGGCATATGCGGCTGACACTAGCCTTTCTTGATCAATCGGGACCATCGGTTCCATTGGGGAATGGAATTCCGTAGGAAGCGTGGAGTGGCAAGCAAGTAAATCTGTCCTTTCTTCGCATATTTTGGATGCGTTTCTTATGTTCATGTTGATTCCCGCCGAGAGTACCGAATTAGATGCTAAACCTGCTAAGCACATTTATTGGGTATGGCGGGGATGACTTCGGTATAAATTTTGGGATGATCAAAACCATAAGGTTATTCGTAGTCGAGATGTGGTATTCAATGAACGTGTTTGTACAAGGATAGAAAGGGGGCATCTGATGACACTAGTTCGAACCGGAGGTTGTAGAGGTGGATATTCCGGACTCGGGGGAGCGTATCAGCTCATGTTGACCATGGTCGAGGTCACCGAAGATGAACCACATACTCAACCGGATATTCCGCTGCGTAGATCCAGCAGGTTGCGTGGATCGCCCGACAGTATACTCCATCCAATTATTATTTGCTATTGACGAGATAATGGGAACAGAATGTTATGCGGAGGTCGTTTCGTAGTGCACTTTGTAACAAGTGGAAAGCTGCTGTGGATGATGAGATGGACTCATTGAAGGCCAACAAAACTTGGGAGTTGACTAAACTACCTAAGGGGAAGAAGGCACGGCATAATAAGTGGGTTTACATGATCAAGGAGGAAGCAGACGGTAGCAAGCATTACAAGGCAAGACCGGTTGTAAAAGGGTTTCAAAGAAAAGTACGGAATTGACTACACCGAAGTATTCACTCCGGTTGTGAAGATGACCACTATCGAATGGTTCCGGGGATAGTAGTGGCGGACAACTTGTTGCTTGAACAGATGGATGTGAAGACTTTTCTTCATGGGGACTCGAGGAAGAGATCTACATGGTACAGTCAGAGGGTTACTTGTCTAAGGGTAGCGGGGAGCTAGTTTGCAGATTGAATAAGAGCTTGTATGGCCTTAAACAAGCTCCTAGGCAGTGGTACAGGAAATTTGATGGATTCATGCACGACATTGATTTTATCGATGTGAGGCGGATCATTGTTGCTACTTCAAGAACACGGACAATGGGTATATTATCTTGCCGTTATATGTGGACGACATGTTGATAGCGGGCTCTAGCAGAGAGGTAAATAGGTTGAAGACTCGGTTGTCGAACGGTTCGAGATGAAGGATTTGGGAGAGGCAAGGAAAATCTTGGGCATGCGGATTGATCGGGATAGGAGTCGGGCAAGTTGGTTCTTTCACAAGCGTAATATGTTGAGAAGGTCTTAGCAAGGTTTTGTATGGAAGAGGCGAAGCCAACAGGGACGCCATTGGGTTTGCATTTCAAGCTATCCGAGAGGGACTCGCCTAGGAACAAGGAAGAGCGTGACAAGATGGAGAGAACTCCATATGCTTCAGCTGTGGGGAGTCTCATGTATGCAATGGTGTGTACAAGGCCGGACATTGCACATGCGGTGGGAGTAGTCAGGCGGTTCATGGGCAATCTAGGAAAGCAACATTGGGAAGCGGTTAAGTGGATCCTACGTTACTTGAAGGGTACTGCTGGTAAGGCTCTATGTTTTTCAAGCAAGGAAGTGGAGTTAGCGGGTTATGTTGATGCGGACTTGGCATCAAGTGATCTTGATAAGAGGAGAAGTACTACGGGTTATGTGTTTACATTGGGTGGTACAAAGAATCTCCCGGGCTTCTAAGTTGCAAAAGATCGTGGCTCACTGACCGCAGGCGTAATATGTGGCAAAGGATGTGTAAAGAGATGGTTTGGCCGCGTAACTTCTTGGGTGAACTTGGGAAGACGCGAAGTGGTAATATTCTCTACAAAGGACAAAGTGCAATTCACTTGGCAAAGAATCCGGCGTTTCATTCGAGGACGAAGCACATTGAACTGAGGTTTCACTACATCAGACATCTCTTGGAGGAAAAGACTTTGTGGCTTGAGAAAATATTGGGATCGGAGAATCCGGCTGACATGTTGACAAAGGTTGTGAACCTTGAGAAGTTGAAGCTGTGCAAAGCTTCAATTGGGCTTGAAGAATGAGAGAGGAGGATGGCACTACCATGATCGAGGTGAGCACTAGGAGGACACCAAGGGTGAGTTGAAGACGGATACGGGGCTTATTTGTATGGTTGATCTCTAGGTGGGAGATTGTTGGGATAGAGAACCAACCGGGTTAGATTACGAGCAAAAGGGGAGAATTTCGTCTGGGGCTTCTGTTGGCTTGGGCGACCGCCCCAGTGCCGTGAGCCGGGCGACCGCCCATGAAGGCAGTAGGTACGTCGTTTGTTGGTTCCATCTGTGGGCGACCACGCATATGGAGGAGGGCGACCGCTCAGTTGTACAGAAACATTGGTTCGGGGAATACTTGGCTTGGGCGACCGCCCATGGGACCTTGGGCGACCGCCCATGTGTCGGGAGGAAGTAAATCTGGACTCTGATTCTGACGTATTTTCGGGATTCCTTTATAATCTAGGACTTGGTTTGATGCCCTAGTATATATTTAAGTAGTATTCCGCCCCCAACTCATTGTAACACATATTTTTACATACATAGTGCAAGATCCTGGCTTGGTAGTGCCCCCAGACGTAGCCAATCAATTTGGTGAACTGGGTTAACAATTTCTTGTGTTCTTTTCTGTGTTCTTTGATTTCTTGTGCTTGGTTTGTGTGCGATTATTATTCTTGTAGGTTTGCTTGGGTGTGGAGGGCCATATTCACAACAATTTAATGATACAAATGAAACATTAAAAATAAAGTTTTTCCTTTTGTTTCTAAGCTGCCCCGATAGAAGTGAAGTGGAACTACTAATACAAAGAAAACTTACTTTTTTTCAAGTTTATTTATAAACTAGTAGTTAGTTAGTATTCGTCGATACTCGACGGGACATAGTAAAATTAATTAATTAAAAACTAAAATTGAAGATATGTATCTAACACAAGTAGGGGCGTGAATGGTTCGATTTTGGCCAATTTACGGACCGAACCAATAGTCATCGGTTTGAAAAAAATATCAAACTGAACCAAACCATGAAAAATTCAAACCGAACCGAACCAAACCGCCATGATTTGGTTCGAACCGCGGTTTACACAATTCAAACCATGAAATAGAACATTGCTTAAACCATTAATTAGAACATGATTTCAAACTACACAATTCATTATCATGTTTGTTTGAATTTTCCAAACATAACATACATAAGAGATTTAGTATTTAACCACAACTTTAAATTGTGATTCAATGTTTATGATAACAACATATCATTTGAGTACTTGTAATGGTATGTGCTAAATAGTGAATTAACATTATTACAAGAAGATAAACCAAAAGAAAAAAATGTTATTGGCTAAAACCCATGAATATAATTAGTGGTCTTCAAATCTAAATGTAAGGTGAAAATGAAATATATACATATCTACAGTTACTATTGAACGGTTTGATAGTTTGGTTTATTGGTTCGGTTTGGTGGTTCGGTCTCGCGATCTCAAACCGTGGTTTGGGGGTCCAAACCGCAGACCAAACCTGATGAGCCCGGACCAGCTAGACCGGGCCCAATCTCGGTCTGGTCCAAATGCCTAGTATGATGTGGCATACCCTAGACAGCCAGAATCAAGACCGCAGACAGATAGACCCTCAAGGTCAAGATCGCGTTCCTCTCATCCCACCCCAGTCAAAACCGAAGGGATCCAGACCGTCAGCCTGGTGACCGTGGGAGTTGTGGCTGTTCCTTCCGTGTCCGCGTCAAATATCATTGACCGCGCCCAAGATGTTGACTGCGGTCTCATACCAGACTACCGGTTGTCTCACCAGACTCCCGGTTAGAGCCAAACCTTATTGAGCAAGTTTACTTACTGGATCTAATAATACATTAACTGGCTCACTCCCATCGCATTAAATGCGGCTCAAACAGGCGCCTACTATCGCCATTAATGCGCCGTACAAACTCTCCCAAAATACACGACTCCCATCCCTATTAGCGACATCCCTCTGACAGTGAATCTTCATTCCCTGACAGAGCCAATCCGATGCGGACACGTGTATCTGGTCAAAGACTAAGATGCCCTTTAGGGCTGACCTAATGGCTTACCTCAACAAGCACCTCTCCATCACCTATATATAGAAGACCTTTGTCCCCTTGGATAATGTAAGTGCCAAATTGACATTGTAAGTCATTGTCTAAACCCTAAACACATACACACACACACACACTCTAAGACATTCCAAGGTCTTATTCTCAGGTTATTATATCCATCTAGATATCTTATCCTCACACCCGAGGGCCTGAGTTGGATTAACATCTGACTTTGATCTTAACGATGCTTCTCATTGGTGTGTTCTAGGTACATTCAAATATATCCTGCCAGATATCCTTCAACCGCTCTAACTCCAAAATCCTTGGCGTCATCAGTGGTTCTGATGCCGGGAAAAATCATAATTTTCTCATAAATATTTTTGTGTCAAAACACCCACCGTGTTCTAAAACACTCGCTGCCAAAAAGCCAATCTTTTTCAGCCTTTTTTCGACAAAATGTCAAAAACTCTTGGAAATGCCGGTTATTTGACACTCCCTAAATGTGACCAAGCTTCTCCTTCGAATATAATTCCTGTGAGACCAAGCACCTCAACCTTTCTCAGGTTGGGGGGCCCGTTCTCAAAGCTTGAATAGCCTCTCCCCTGCTCAAAAGGATCTAAAGAGGCTGACGGAGGAAGCCAGAGACAAAAAGGCCCTCCTAATTACTGGCCCAAAAACTCCCCACACTCCTAAAACTCCTATCCCTTCCCTAAACACTCCTATCACTCCAGAACTAATCCTCAAAAGAAACTAAGCTCTGACCGTAAGGTCAAAGTTAGTGGCTGAGGCTATGGCAATAAATGATGCCCAGTTGGAGTTAGTAGAGTTGGAAGCAAACGGTGGAGTGCCCCTCAAAGAAGGTTCCCAACGGTTCTCCCAACAAGTCCCCGCCTACTCGCTTGCTAGTCAAGCTAAGGGGGAAAAAACGAGTTGAACCAACCTTTGATCGAGGTCAAAAGGATGTGGTTGAAATTGACGATAGCGAGGGGAAAGGGGAAGAGGCTCAATCCAATCCTCGCCGCGAACAGTCCAAAGCAAGATCCCTGGATCACGCCAAGGGGAAGGCCGTGACTCCGCGTGCGAAGAGGCCTAAGATGGATGACAAGGGCCCAGAATTTGTCAAATTCATGCATCAAATGTGGGAGACCCACCAGAAAACTGCCCAGAAGTGTGGCCGCACTATGGACGTATTTGCTGATAAAATTGCTAGGGCACCCATACAAAAAGGGAAACCCCCCTGATAGAAACGTATGATGGTTCAAAGAATGCCAAGAGCCATATGGGGCGGTTTGAAGGGCAGATGGCCCTATTTTCTTCTAATGAGGCGGTGATGTGCAAGGCCTTGGCCGCAACGTTCACGGGCAAAGCATTATTTTGGATGCTGGCCCTTAAGCCCAAGTCCATCAGAACCTACGGCTAGTTTAGGCACATCTTCCTGAATGCATTTTCTGGAGCAGGCGAGCCAGCCCGGCCTAATACAGACTTGGTCCGAGTCAAGCAATCAGCCACGGAGACCACGAAAAGCTACATCTCTCGGTTCAGAAAGGTGAGCGAGCAGATCGTAGACCTATCTGATGGTGACATTCGGCTTTGTTTTGAGGGCAGCCTCTCCTCCAGATTCTTGAAAATGAATTTTGCCTTCGATTGGCCCAAGAGCGTGGAGAAGATGTAAGAGCGAGCATCTGCTATTGCCTCGGTCGAGGATCCAAATGAGGCCGCTCCCCGCAAACCCGCAAAGGAGCGAATCATCCAAGTCCAGGAGACAGGCCAGGGATCTGCCCGCGACAACAACCAAGGGAAAACCGTAGTCGTGGTACAGACAAGCTCCGAAAAATAACGGACGAGACAGTTTTCACTCACCTCAATGATTTGCGAGCATCCATCTTGAAAACAATGGAACTTCCCGCTCCTCCATCCATGGGCAGAAAGCCAAATGAGAGGAGTAGGGAAAAATTCTGTGACTATCATAGTGACCACGGTCACAACACAGAAGATTGCTTCCAGCTGAAACAGATCATTCAGCAGAAAATCAACAATGGGGAGTTGACTAAATGGGTACAGGGCCATAATGCAAATACTGCCAATAATACCCAGCGGGCACAAACACTACGTGGCCCCGAGAGGATGGAGAAGAGCAAGAAATTGGGTTCAAAAGGAGTGAACTTGCCTCCACCCTTTTTCACTCTACTCAACCCCTCACCATCCGTATGAGAATCGCCTGAGCAAACATCGACCGAGTTTTAATTGATACAGGTGCGGCCAGAGACATCCCTTACTACCTTACCTTGGTAGGAATGAGGCTGACCGAGGACAACCTGACTCATTATGCCGGTATGCTCGAGGGGTTTACTAATCATGTCGTCAGAGTGAAGGGGACGATAGAGTTCGAGGTAACTATTGGGGAAAAACCCCAGCAGAAAACAACAAAAATCATTTTCATGGTGGTTGATCTGCCTTCCCAGTACAATGCTATACTTGGCGTGACCGCACAGGCCCTATTTTCCTCGCGGACATCAGCTACCATCTCTGGTCTCAGTTTTTCTTTCTTCGTCTCCACCTCCTGAAGAGGGCGGACACGGATGGCATTAGGGTCAACATCATAAGTGGTGTATATTTCTTGCTCCCAGTCAGTAGGGGCCGCCTCCTTGGCTTTCCTCTTCTTGCCACGGCCAGGGTTTGCTTCAACCGCATGGCTCTTGCCGCGGATAGCGACATCCTCCTCAGGATCCTCCTCGAAGGCATCAACGATCTCAGTTGCCTTCTTGGACGTGCCTGCAGCCATTCGATCTTCCTTATCGCGGTCATCCTCCAAAGTTTCCGTGCTCGAAGAGCCAAAGAGACCAGTGGATGACCCCCTTGTGGCCCCCACCACCTCAGCTCCTTCCACCTCCATGTCATCACCGTCATCCTCGCTACTACCCAGGTCCACTACGGGCACATCTGGGGCCTCGGTCTGGACCTCGGGGAAAACAGTATTCAAAGGTTCAACGTCTAGGGGAGCACTCATATCTTCTGTGCCCAGACACTGGTACTTATTCATTTGGTCAAGATCCATGAGGACAACTTTCTCCCAGACAGTTATCACTCTAGGGTTGTGAATCGCTCTCCTCACCAGTTCAAAGGCGTTCAAAGCTTGATCTCTCTCTCGGGGAAACCTGCACAGAACCCCCATCACAAAATTTCTTAATCTATTGGTATCCCCCAACACCACTATATCACCGTTCACAACCAATCTCTTCTTGGCCTCCCACAACCGGGGTGGGACAAAAGGCCCCCATTGGTACTTCTCACAGAAATACTGGAAAGACTCCAAGGATAGCCTAAGCCACCTAAAGGCCACCTTCCTATAGATACCCCCTGACTGTTTAAAACAGCGAAGGTATCAAGAGTGGTTCCATCTCCTAGTTCTACCGGATGGACTGGACCAAACTGATGGGTCGTCATCAAGTCCCAAGTAACAGAAAGAGATGAAGAAGAAATTAAAAACAAAATTACCTACGTAAAAGGATTTGGAGGAAGAAAACGCTAAGTCAGAAGGCAGCAAAGTTTTCTCTCTCTAAACAATTTGAAGGCATGAAGATGATAAAAGGGTTTTGAGGGTTGAAGGTATCCAGACCGTCAGCCTGGTGACCGCGGGAGATGTGACCGTCCCATCCGTGTCCGCGTCAAATATCATTGACCGTGCCCAAGATGTTGACTGCCGACTCATACCAGACTCCTGGTTGTCTCACTAGACTCCCGATTAGAGCCAAACCTTATTGAGCAAGTTTACTTACTGGCTCTGACAGTACAGTAACCGGCTCACTCCCATCGCATTAAATGCAGCTCAGACAGGCGCCTACTATCGCCATTATTGCACCGTGCCAACTTTCCCAAAATACACGGCTCCCGTCCCCATCAGCGACATCCCCACTGACAGTGAATCTTTCTTTTTAGACAGAGCCAATTCGATGCAGACACGTGTATCTAGTCAAAGACTAAGATTCCCTTTAGGGCTGACCTCATGGCTTACCTCAACAAGCACCTCTCACCTATGAATAGAAGACCTTTGTCCCATTGGATAAGGTGTGCCAAATTGATATTGTAAGTCATTGTCTAAATCCTAAACACATACACACACACTCTAAGACATTCCAAGGTCTTATTATCAGGTTATTATATCCATCTCGATATCTAATCCTCACACCCGAGGGCCTGAGTTGGATTAACATCCGAACCGTGATTTAAACCGAACCACTTACACCCCTAAACAAAAGCGTATAAAACTATATAAAAAATTGTAATTTGAAAAGTCAATCACTTAATAGTATTTCACTGGATGAATACAATATTGATTATATTCTCTTTGTTTCAAAATACTTGTAGTTTTAGAAATTTCTACACATATTAAGAAAAACAATTAATATATATCAAATAGACTAAATACCCTTTAACTTTAACCTTTAAGATCCTGTTTGGTATAATTGAAAATTTAGCTTTATAAACATAGAGTTGAAATCGTTAATTTTAGAAATTGAGTTTGTTTGATAATATCAAACCAAATACATTTGAATTTGATCATAATTTCAACTCAACACCTTAAAAGTTATTTGATTAATCTCAATGATTGTATAGTAAAATAAAATTATCATTTACATATATGTCACTATTATTATAAATAAATTTTATTCTTATAATTTTTCTCACTTGCTAACACAATAACTCACTAAAATAATTTTTTATTTATAATTAAAAACAATTTCAAAACTTGATTACAATTTGAAATGAATTTGTAACAAAGTTTATTTGTTGTAATTCATGTAGATGAAAAAAAATAGTCTCATTTCTTCTCACTTGATTTCTTTTTGTTTAATCTCAAACAAATAGTTTTATTTTGTAAAATTAAATAAATTATTATTTATAAGAAAGCATTATGTGCCAAAGGATTTGACTATTTTATTTTAGTTGAATATTTCATATTGGTCGCATGCACATCATATGTACAGTTAATGTAAAAAAAAAGTGAAGTAAGTTAGCTTAATTTTTGGAATTCTAATAAAATTACCAATTTTTAAATATAAGGTAAATATATCTAACTTAATAATGACAAGGACACGAAGAAACCATCTATTGCTTTTCTCATGCAGGTGAATCTCCGGCAGGTTACTCCCTCCCTCTCAGTCTATCTCTTTAAATTCAGCTAATTAATTTCTTGATTCCCTTATTTTGCAAATTTAGAATGGGAATTTCGGAGTTGCAGTCATTCTTATCTCTGTTTGCATGTATGATTTCGAGCTCTTCCACAAGTAAACAACTACGAACATGACATTTCCGAACATTGAATATGGATATCCAGAAGCTTTGGAAAGGATATCCAGAAGCTTTGGATATCCTTTCCAAAGCTTCTGGATATCCAGAACATTGAATATGGATATCCAGAAGCTTTGAAAAGGATATCCAGAAATCAAATATTTTTTCTGGATATCCTTTCCAAAGCTTCTGGATATCCATATTCAATGTTCTGATATTCGTAATCGATGAAAGTGATATCCAGTTGTTGTGGCTAAGTATGTCGCGCGACAAACGTTGCCCCGTTTCTCCATAAGCGACGGAGAAATGCGTTTCTCCTCAGATTTTAGCTAATAGTAATACTACCGCTTTATTTTCCAAAATATCTCACTCTTCCCTACTCACGACCCTACCTAGCATCCCAAAATTGTACGTAGAATAACAATTAGAGTATGCCATAATATTTTTAAGTGTACAGTTCGTTTAAAAATAAAATTGTATTGTTGTATACTTCTTCCGTCCTATGGAGTAGACTTATTTTCCTTTTTATTTCATCTCATATGGAATTTGACTTTTTAGTTGAACTTTGACAACAAATATATGACACTTTAATTATATTCATGAAATTCTAAAAATTCTTAATGATTCACCATTAATAATATAATACTATCAACAACAACTTTTAGAATTTCATAAACATGATTAATCTCTCATAAATTTGTGGTCAATGTTCAACAAAAAAAAATTAAATGGGACAAACTTTCAGAGACGAAGGAAGTAACATAGTTTTTACTTTATTTTTCCACTCATTCTTTATCCTACTTTACTATACTCACATTACCAATTAAATTATTATTCTTCTCACTTATTCCATCTCTTATTTAATTTTCATATTCACAGACGCATCTTCCAACTATTTCTCTCTCATACTTTTCTTAATTCTTTTGTCATTTTTTTTTTAAGTCAATTCACAACTAAGTTCATCAATTCTCTAAAAATTTCCTTAAAGTCCCCTCCAGAAGCGCCTAATATTAATTAGGGAGGGATAAACATCCACTCTAACTTCTGGGAGGAGTCGAACCCAGGACCACCGTGTTGATGTCCCCAAATGCTCGCCATCGTGCAAGTCCTAATGATTTGTCATACTTTTTTTATCTCCACTTACATGGGCGGATGAAGTATATAAAAATTATAATTCATGTTTCTACAAAATATAACTTATATCACCAAAGATTTTACTCATTTATGTTCTCTTATAAAATGTAATACACTTACTATAACATAACATGTAACTCCTGTTACTAAGGGGTTTCAAATGTATGTTTCGATTACCCAACATGTCTTATCTATTAAAATATCATAATTTAAGCTATAGTATACATGATAACATTTATATTGTTACAATGATACGATTTTAATGAATATACCCGTTGATCAAAATTGTCACCCACATATTACTACAAAATATTTCATCCGTTTCAAAATAATATGTAAAATATAACTTTTGAGCGTTCGAAAGTAATCTGTAAAGAGTGCGTCTGCTGAGAAACGCGTTTCTCCATAACTATGGAGAAACGTGTTTTTCATAGCCAGAAGCTTTACATTTGATAACCAGAAAAAAAAAAACCAAGGCCAAGACCAAAAGCTTCTGGATATCCAGAAGCTTTGCATTTGATAGCCGTGCTTTGCAGTTGATATCCGTAAGCTTTGTATTTGATAGCCGTAAGGATGTGAAATGTATATCCGTAAACCTGTTAGGTGCATATCCGAAAACCTAGGTGCATATCCGTAAATGTGTTAGGGCATATCCGTAAATTGCTATTGAAGGTTTTCGATATCAGAAACCTTCAAATGTATATCCAGAAATATTTTGAAGGTTTCTGGATATTCATTTGAAGGTTTCTGGATATCACTTTCATAGGTTTCTGGCTATCTAGCTCATTGTCGCGCGACATGTCGGGACCCGTTTCTCCATAACTTATGGAGAAACGCGTTTCTCCCTAGATTTTGTGATCTGTAAAATCCCAAAATGGAAAAAAATTCACTTGTTATACTTTATAACAATTATTCATTTACTTCACTTTCTCTCTCATACTTAACTATTTGTATTCACAATACATCATCTATTTATTTTTTCTTATTTTTTGTGTCAAACTCATTTGTGCATATTAACTATGGTACGGAGGAAGAAGAAGTATAAATTAGCTACTATGAAAAAAGTGTGATTTATAAAAATACTAGGCTACTACCCGTGCGATGCACAGATTTTTAAATTTTGTCATTTGAAATATAAAATATTTATTTTAATGAATATTTAAGTGATTTTAATAAAATAAATACTTAAATTCTTTTATGATCTTATTATACTGAATTTAAATATGAATTATAACTTGTTGTTTGAAAGTAAGATATATTAATTTCTCAAAAAATGAGAAATTATCATGTATTTTTTAATAATAAAGACACATTCATATAGAATGAATGAGTATTAAAAAGTCATATCTAAGAAAAATTATAAAAAAAATCTTACCGTAAATATAACAACAAAAATGAAATTTTATTTGTTTCGTAATAAAAGAAAAATATTGGATATGTTATTTTAACATAAAAATATGATGCCAATAGAAAAATGGTTAAATAGGGAGTTTTGAATGTTTGGTGAGGCAAATATGTAGTTTAAACCTGAATATAAGAAGTAGCATTTTCAAATTGAAAAAATAAAAGATTATTCATGAATATTAAAAATGAGAAATTTTATTTTTAAATGTTAAATATTTAATGAACACCACATTAACCTCTAAAATTGATTTTTTTAGAATTGAATATTATTAGGTGTATGTAAATTGATTAAGTTGAATAATTAAAAGAAAATAACTGAAATTAATTAATTATACAATGTACAATTATATTTATTTGAGCATGTAAATTAGTTAAATTGAATAACTTAAGTAAAGTGAGAGGGAGTATTGGTATGAGAAATAATAATTAATATGAAGGTATAAATATTTTAAACTAATTAATTAAAGCTTAGTAATTAATTGAATTAATGAGTGATGATGTCAACATGTGTTTTGGTGAAAAAAAATTTCACCAGCAGTCAAGTGTTCAATGATGACGTTAGCTGCTATTGTTTTAGTAAAATAGTATAGAAGATTGTTGAATCCTTCCTAGTCATCTATCCTATTCGCAAGATATTTTTTATCTTTCTCATTTAGGTCCTTTTCCTAACTTGCAAATGGCAAATGAAAATTAAAAGTCTAGCACTAATAAATGCATATGAAGTCCACATTGCCCTCATATTATAAATTATTTTTAATTTTATTTTACTCTCTTGTTATTGTCATGGGACCATGTAATCAATAAAATTTTCCTGCTAAGCATAAAGTTGAGAAAAATATCTTTTCATTCCCAACTAGTTTAAGTTTTATTTTTATTATTTTTAAACTATTTTTTTTACCTTTTCGTCTTTAACATATACTTTTTTGAATTATGTCATCATTTCGTCAATTTGTCATCCAAAATTCCGTTATCCCACTTATATGACATGTTAGGCCCCGTTTATTTCACCGTAAAATAACTCGTTTTCGTAAAATATTTTCCGTTGTTTGGTTGAGCCCCCAGAGAATGTTTTCCGAAAAATAATTCGTTTTCCGCTGTTTGGTTGTTTTTCGAAAAATGGAGAAAACGTTTTTCAGAAAACATTTTACGCCATTCCTAAGTAAAACGACTTACTGACCTTATCCTAAGTAAAATATTTTCCGAAAAATGGTGTCCTTCATGTACAACTCATATTTCACAAGGTACAACATTCTACTTTCTCATTCTAATAATAATAATAATAATAATAATAATAATAATAATAATAATAATAATAATAATAATAATAATAATAATAATAATAATAATAATAATAATAATAATAATAATAATAATAATAATAATAATAATAATGATAAATAATAATAATAATAATAAAAATAATATAATAATAAAAATAAAAATAATATAATAAAATAATAATAATAATATTAAAAACTAAAATTGAAGATATGTATCTAACAAAAGCGTATAAAACTAAATAAAAATTTGTAATTTGAAAAGTCAATCACTTAATAGTATTTTACTGGATGAATACAATGTTGATTAGAACATGTTTAACGGTGAACGAATTTTCGTTCACCAAGAACAATTTGGTGAACGAAATTTCGTTCATGGCAATTAGTGGTGAACGAAATTTCGTTCATGGCCATGAACGAAATTTCGTTCATGGGTTTCGTTCATTTCGTGAACGAATTCGTGAACGAAAATTTCGTTCATGGCTATATGTGTATTTTGTAATTTTGACATTTTTAAAATTATATTATTGAAATAAAAATATTAAAAATGTTTATAATTTCTTTTTCTCTATAAATAGAGTCTAATTTTATAATATTTGACATAATTTTAATATTTTACTATTTAAAAATGATAAAAAAAAATTATTGTATATATTTGATAAAAATTTAATTTTTTATATATTTAAATTTTCTCTTGCGTCAAACGACGCCGTTTAGATCAAAATTTCAAAAACGTTTATTTTTCCCTATAAATAGAGCTCAAGATTGCTAGATTATGTACATCTCTTCTTCCATACTTCCTTTCTCTATACTAAGCAAAAAAAATCAAGATTTTCCTTTTTTGATTATGAGTAATTACGGGAATAGTTCTCATAATTCTGAAACAAATCCTGATCATGCTTGGTTCGAGCAAATGCTGGCTAACGATCCCAATTTCGTACAAAATTTTCAGCAACACAATTTTCAAAACTATCCCAACAACTCAAATCCTCTAAACTTCAACCAAAGCCCACCCCCAAGATTTTAATTCTCCACTTAACTATCAAAGTTTTACTCAAGAGTCACAGTACAACGAATTTGTTCCAGAGATGCAAGAAGAAAATGAGGCTGATGAAGAAGAAGAGGCGGTACCCACAAGGGGGAAAGGAGGAGCAACAAAAAAGAAAAAAAGGAGTCAACATTGCATGGAAATACAAAGAAGATGAAGCTCTCATCAGTGCATACATGGCGCGCAAGCGAAAGTAATGAACAATGTTAATTTTTTAAAATTGTGCAATTAAGTAAAATAATAAAAAAAATTATATTTATTGTTAATGATGTTAATAAAAAATAATATTTATTAATGTATATTATTAATTTTATAATATCAAATTTCTATTAAAAAATATTTTCGTGAACGAAAAATTCGTTCACCACTACAGAATGTAAGCTGGCGTGAGCGAAATTTCGTTCACGCACTGCCATTCACGTGGTGAACGAATTTTTCGTTCACCATTAAACATGGTCTTATACTCTCTTTGTCTCAAAATACTTGTAGTTTTAGAAATTTCTACACATATTAAGAAAAACAATTAATATATATCAAATAGACTAATTAAATACCCTTTAACTTTAACCTTTAAGGTCCTGTTTGGTATAATTGAAAATTTAGCTTTATAAACGTAGAGTTGAAATCGTTAAGTTACTGAATTTTAGAACTTGAGTTTGTTTGATAATGACAAACCACATACATTTGAATTTGATCATAATTTCAACTCAACACCTTAAAAGTTATTTGATTAATCTCAATGATTGTACAGTAAAATAAAATTATCATTTACATATATGTCACTATTATTATAAATAAATTTTATTCTTATAATTTTTCTCACTTGCTAACACAATAACTCACTAAAATAATTTTTTATTTATAATTAAACACAATTTTAAAACTTGAATTACAATTTGAAATGAGTTTGTAACACAGTTTATTTGTTGTAATTCATGTAGATGAAAAAATAGTCTCATTTCTTCTCACTTGATTTCTTTTTGTTTAATCTCAAACAAATAGTTTTATTTTATAAAATTAAATAAATTATTATTCATAAGAAAGCATTATGTGCCAAATGATTTGACTATTTTATTTTAGTTGAATATTTCATATTGGTCGCATGCACATCATATGTACAGTTAATGTAAAAAAAAAAGTGAAGTAAGTTAGCTTAATTTTTGAAATTCTAATAAAATTACCAATTTTTAAATATAAGGTAAATATATCTAACTTAATAATGACAAGGACACGAAGAAACCATCTACTGCTTTTCTCATGCAGGTGAATCTCCGGCAGGTTACTCCCTCCCTCTCAGTCTATCTCTTTAAATTCAGATAATTAATTTCTTGATTCCCTTATTTTGCAAATTTAGAATGGGAATTTCGGAGTTGCAGTCATTCTTATCTCTGTTTGCATGTATGATTTCGAGCTCTTCACAAGTAAACAAAACATGACATTTTCGATGTAATGTATAATTTAAAATGGCAAACTTGAAAGATAGGGAATTTGCAATTTTTTTTTTTTGTTTTTATCGAATGAATACTATTTGGTGTAAGAAGATGATTGTTGTTTATTGTCATGTGTAGCCCTGGGAGTAATTAAAGTAATCATCGGTGTCATTCCTGCGGAATAATACAATGAGATTCAAGCTTTCAAGGTGTGTTAGAGATGATGCCAAAATCGTCAAATCAGCCCAAATCCAAGCGATGAATGCTCCGGTGATTGCAAGGCCTGAAAATAAGAGAAAACACGTAAACTAAGCCGGGGCGGATCCGGCTAAAGGCCCTCCGGCGTGAGAGTAAGTTCACGGTTTGTATGTGAGAAACCAAATTGACAGAGTTTCTGCAATGTAAAAAGTAACGTACCAAATAATGAGCCATAAGGCTTGTATTTATAGGGATGGATTGGTAGAATCCATGTTGAAATGAACTTGTAAAGAGATAAGATATAATCCTAAGAGAATTATATCTGCTAAAGAGTCATTGTTTGACTTGAATTGGTGTTGATAATTGTAATCCTGACTGGATCATGATTGTAGCATCCTTGTTTGATAAGGACTGTGTAATCTGCTAGCCGGAACGCCGAGGAACATAAATGTTTTACCTCGGCCTTGGAAAATAGGCCGAGGTGAATGATTCTGCTTCCTCGTCATTTGGTGATTGGCCGACACGTAGATATGCCGGGATAAATGATTTTGTTTCCTCGTCACTTGAGGATATACCGAAGTAAGAACTTTTCCCTCCTCGTCACTTATGACATCTCGGGATATGACGGTTCAAGCATGATGACATAAGGCCGAGGTGTATGCTCCGCGGCATACGAGGAAGGTGTCCCTCGGCCCTAATACTTGGATGTTGGATTATGTTTATGGCCCAATCCATTTGGGCCCAGCTCGGGCAAACCCATATTCGTATCTCGGTTTATACCGTTCAGTGGCCCCCGACTTTCTAGCTCGGCTTAGGACGAGTAGAAAGTCACCTCGTCCTCGGCTTTATGGGATACGAACAGGTTTGACACGTGTCCTCGGTGTCGCTTCATGTAACTGACGGTTGCTATTCTGATGATTACCTGGGGCCCCCCAGTCTTGTCACGCCTCGAGAACTGTCATCCGCATTTAATTCTTGGGGCGCCTTACCCGTATTTTCGCTTTACCCATGGGTCAACCCGGATTGGTGGAGTATAAAAGCCAAAATCCTTCCATTTTAAACCTTTACGTTCACCCACTATTTGAGAGCAAAGGCGATTGTCTTCACCGGCGAATCCCAACATTCTTCACTCCCAGTTTCCGGCGAACACGATCCTTCAGGCGAAGTTGCTTTCTGCTGTGATTCCGTTCATTCTTGCAAACTCAGGTATGAAATTTCTCCATTATTGTGCCTTTCGCTTCTGATTTCGAACTGTCTAGGGTTTTTAGGAGAGATTTTGCTGTTGCCAAGAAAATGGACAGCCATTGTTGAAGATTGAAGCTTTTCTTCATGAATTTATGTCTTAAACTCTCAAAACTTCAAATCTTTGATTTTCTTTGCATTTTGTTGCACTTCTTTGAATATTTGAATGAACTCCCCCTTTAATCTTTGATTCCCCTTAGTAATGGCTCGTTCTTGGGACCATTCCCCCCGATTCCGTTACGGATATCACACCGGAAACCTGAGGGTTTATCGGAGGGAGAGAGGTCCATGGTTGATGCTCACCTTGGATGACATAGGAAAGATGTTGAGGGGTTATGGACGTACTCGGATGTTCATCCAATACCCCGATAGCACAAGAATAGATCGAATTGATTCGTCAACTCGTAACATTGTGTTGCTTGAGAATAGGGCCGAGATAGTGGAGCACATCGAACTGTTTTATCCGGCCTCAGATCGTGAAATGCGTGAGCGTCTGAGTGGTAAGGCTCCCTCCTCGGCCTTATGAAATGACGAGGAGGGGAATCTCCCTTCCCCGTCCTAAGATCAGCCATCGACGAGGTAACTAACTTTTGTCTCCTCGTCCTTATGCAGATATGACGGGAAGAGAAGGAGAGCCCTCCTCGTCCACCAACATAGTTGATGCCTTTGTGGAAGGTGCCCAGGCTGATGCCCGCCTGGTTCGAAGAAGGGGAGGCCGAGGAAGAGGAGGCCTAGGATTAGGAAAGCAACAAGAGAGGGCCCCAAGGGCCGGGGATCCCATGCTGGAAAAGCTATACTCCAAATACGGGGTAGATAAAGCTGAGTACAGATTAACTTATATGGGCAAGCTTGAGCTCAAGACGAAGAAGGAAGAGGAGAGCTTTTACTACAACCAAGATTACGTCCATTTTTACTTCAAACAATTTCAACAGGGGCTTCGTCTTCCCTTGGACCCCTTCATCTGTGAATTTTTGGACGATGTAAGGGCAGTGCCGGCCATGCTAGGAGCTAATGGTGCCCGGGTTTTGGTTAGCTTTATTGTCCTCTGCCGTAGTTTAGGGTATGAGCCGACCATGGGAGCCTTTCGGCATTTTTATAATGTCCAATTTGTCAAGGAAAGTTGGCTCCTCGTCATTAGGAGTGCATCCAATAAACCAAAGCTGCTCCTCCCCATGTCTAGCAAAGTCGCAGGCTGGGATAACCACGTCATCAGGGTTGAGAGTCGCCAAGGTTGGGAGTTCCAATCTCCTTGCAAGGATCCAACCTCGTCATTCCCAGTCCAACAATATGAGTGGACTCAGGCTTTAATCAAGCGTTTGGAGACATTTGCCGAGGTGGGGGTCCTTGATTGGTCGGTGATTGAATCTTCAGATCACTATTATATTCAGGCGGGTCTAATGCCGGGGAAGAAGGACGGGGTATCTCCCCTCATCACCGTAAAGAGGGGGAGACGCTTTAACGACTGGACAATTCACCCCGGCCTTGTATTTCATGAGGATTGTACCACGTGCAAATCCTATCCCCCTGACCAATGTTTGGAGGAGATAAACATAGTTGGATGTAAATATTTAACTCTCTTGGTACTTGGTTATTTTTTGGATTTTCCTTCTTCTGCTCATATTTGACCTCCTCTTCTTTTTCTTTGCAGATCTAACCCCCGAGGAAGAGGCCGAAATGTCTACGAGGAGGTTGAGCCCCATGGAGCTGGTGAAGCAAAAGAGGAGGCTGTGCAAGAAGTCTGGCCTGGTGGAGAGACAGGAGGAAGCCAATGCCCGTAACTTGGTGCTTAATGTGCAGGGTGACCAACCCCTTCCCCTCAAACTGCATGGGGATGTAAATGCCGAGGAAGCGGCAGCTGAGGAATAAACCAACCCATCAACTATAGAGGGGCATAGCCTCCATGTTGATGCCGAGGAAAAAGTAGCCGAGGAAAGAGGACTCGTGAGCCGACATTCAGGCTCCAAGAGATCCCAGGCAGCCAGCGCCGAGGAGCCCGTAGCTAAGAGGGAAACTGTTGGTGGGGCCCCCCATGTTGAGGCTCCTTCTCCCTTATCTATTCAGGCCATCAAAACTGATGAAGAGGCCGATGAGCTCGCCAAGAGCATGGCCATCAACGTTCCCCGTCTTAGGGGCCTTCCTTTACAGATTAGGGAGGGACCCTTGGTGAGGCTAGGCCGAGCTCCCGTACAGAGGGCTATGGATGAGGAGACCTACGAGGCCCTCGTCAAAGAGGCTCCAAGTGAGGATGTCTTGCTTTGCCGTAAAGTGCTCCTAATCGCCGAGGTGAATGTCTCTTCTTTCTCGGTTATATTAAGTTTAAGATTTGCTTGAATTTCTAACATTGATTTCACTTTCAGTAGGCTTCCGTCACGGCGTACGAGAACGTCTTGGCCAAGACCAAAGCCAAGCGCCTGAATGAGGCCAAGACCGCCCAGGCAAAGGGTGCGGCTGATAAGGCCTCCTTGGTCAAACTTTTGAAGTCCAAGGATGCTGAGCTCGATGCTGCCAAGGCCAAGGTAGAGGCCGAGGTGAAGAGGGCCGAGGAAGAAAAGGCCAAAGCCGAGGAGCATCTCCGGCTGAAAGAAGAAGAGCTTGCTACGGCAAGGAAGGAAAAAGCTGAGGTCCAAACTAGGGCCGATGAAGCTGAAGCCCGGTGCAGAGGGTTAGAAGCTACCCTTCCGGCTAGGGAGGAAGAGGTCGTTGCTCGGTTCAAGGAGAGCCCGGCCTTCAAGGATGCTATGATGGCTAGCTCGGCCTTCCAAGATGCCGTGGATGAGCAAACGGCCCCCATGTTTGAAGATGGATATCTTCACCTGGCTCGAAGTATCTTGGCTGACCCCTCCACCGGCTTGGATATTAACAAGGTGGCTATGTTGATATGCCGGGATCAATATGGCGAGGAAGTTAGGGCTCTCCATCACTTGGTTCCCTTCTCTGATAATAACTTGGAAATAATAGCCGATAAGGATGCTCAGGCCTGCAGAGAAGTGTGGAAGCCAGCCTCTGTTGTTCCCGGCAATCTTAAAGCCTTGGTGGAGGCGATCCAGGATGAGGGAGAGCCTGAGGCCATGGATGCCGAGGTCGAGGGAGGAGAGGCCGAGAAGACTGATGCTCACACTGACCAAACTAATCTTCCTCCCCCTGGCTCTATTACTGAGGATTGGCTTGAAAAGCCTTTTGATGATGGCAAGCAAACTTAGATAGGATTTCTCTTCTTTCTTTGCTTTTTTGTAATAGAAGGTAGGATTTGTAATTTTCTTTGAATATCAATGAAAAATCCTTTTGTCAATATTCTTGTTATTTCACTGACTTGTTTGTGTTTCCGTATGCCAGGCATAAGCAATAGGTTTATGAATGTGGGATCCGAGGAGGGTTCCTCGTTTCCTAATTGTTGAGCAAGTGGTTATGCCGAGGAAGGACTCCTCAGCTTTAACTGTACTCTAAGTTATTTAGGCCGAGGAAGGTCTCCTTGGCTTTGAATGTGTTGTAATCCTGAATCAAGGCGGACCCTTGTTAGGATGTATGGTAAGCCATTAGGCCGAGGAGGAGCCTCGGTCTTGGCTGTTGGGAATCCTGAATTAAGGCGGACCCTTGACAGGATGTGTGGTAAGCCATTAGGCCGAGGAGGACCCTCGGTCTTGGCTGTTGGTAATCCTGAATCAAGGCGGACCCTTGACAGGATGTGTGGTAAGCCATTAGGCCAAGGAGGACCCTTGGTCTTGGCTGTTGGTAATCCTGAATCAAGGTGTACCCTTGACAGGATGTGTGGTAAGCCATTAGGCCAAGGAGGACCCTTGGTCTTGGCTGTTGGTAATCCTGAATCAAGGCGGACCCTTGACAGGATGTGTGGTAAGCCATTAGTCCAAGGAAGACCCTTGGTCTTGGCTGTTTGTAATCCTGAATCAAGGCGGACCCTTGATAGGATGTGTGGTAAGCCATTAGGCCAAGGAAGACCCTTGGTCTTGGCTGTTTGTAATCCTGAATCAAGGCAGACCTTTGATAGGATGTGTTAAACCATCAGGCCGAGGAGGACTCTCGGTCTTGGCTGTTTGTAATCCTGAATCAAGGCGGACCCTTGATAGGATGTAAAGTCATCAGGCCAAGGAAGACCCCTGGTCTTGACTGTGATTTGTAATCCTAGGTCAAGGCGGACCCTTGTTAGGATGTAAGATTCGAAGAGTCGGGGATAAGGTCCTCATCTTCTGGTGTCTGTGTGAAGAGTTGATAGTTGCTTTGCATGTTGGAAGAAACTGCTTTCGTAGAACTGAAATGTGATTACATCGAACTGCAATCCTATCAACTAAAAAGTAAAAGACAGAAAACAAGAAACTAATCTACTGCAAAATAAACTAGACTAGTGATAGTATTTTCTAAGATTGTCGGAGTGCCACGGATGCTTGAGATCCTTCCCCTCCTTGGTCTTCAATCTGTAGGTCCCTTCTCGAATGACTTGAGTGATGATATAGGGACCTTCCCAATTTGGGGAGAGCTTGTTCTGTTCTGCCTTCCGTCTGATGGCCTCAATCTTTCTAAGTACCCAATCGCCTACTTGGAATACTCTTCTGATGACCCTCTTGTCGTGATACGCCTTGGTTCTTTGTTTGTAATTCACCATCCTCATCTATGCAGCTAGTCGTTTTTCATCTATCAGGTCCAGGTCTAGGAGCCTATTGACCGTGTTGACTTGCTCATCATAATGGGAATTTCTCACCGTAGGGATGGCCATTTCAGCTGGTGCCATAGCCTCAGAACCGAAGGTTAGTGCAAAGGGGGTTTCCCCGGTTGGCCCCCGGGTGGTTGTGCGAACAACCCATAAAGCTAGGGGAAGTTCGTCCAACCATCTACCCTCGCGTCCCTCAAGGTTCTTGGTAAGGGCGGTTAGGACCAGTTTATTTGCTGCTTCTGCTTGGCCGTTGCCTTGTGGTCTGCTAACTGAAGATTTTGCATGGCGGACTTTTACCCTTCCCAACTCTGTAGTGAATGCTGTGGAGAATTGCAGTCCATGATCAGAGACAATTGTATGTGGAAGGCCGAATCTGCACCAGATGTTGTCATGGACAAAGTTGATCGCGTTCTCTTCCGTTATCTTGGCTAATGCCTTGGCTTCTATCCACTTGGAGAAGTAATCAACAGCTACTATCACGTACTTGCAATTACCACGGGCGGGTGGGAAGGGTCCGATGATATCGATCCCCCACATATCAAATGGCCACGTAGGTATTACAAGTGTTTGCTCAACTGCCGGTAGTCTAGGAATGTCAGAGAATCTTTGGCACTTGTCACATTTTTTAACATAGGCGTGCGCGTCTTCCCTTAGGTTTGGCCAGTAGTAACCTAGCGATATGATCTTGTCAGCTAAGGTTCCGGCCCCCGGGTGTCCGCCGCAAACACCTTCATGTACTTCTGCCAAGAGGTTCTCAATTTCCTTGGGATAGACACACCTTAGCAGGGGCTTCGTGAAAGATCTTCGGTAGAGGACTCCGCTCATTACCACGAACCTTGGAGACCTCTTCTTGATGAGTTTGGCTTGAGCTTCATCTTCGGGGAGTTTCTCCTTCTCAATGTATTCAATGTAGTCATCGATCCAGCATCTCTCCTCTCCATCTAAGAGCATGACTTGTAGTCTTTCGTACGCAGGTTCCTCGGCATAAACTACATATGGACTAGTCTTAGACACGTCCATGGTTGCCATTTTGGAGAGAACGTCTGCGACTTGGTTATCTTCCCTGCCAATTTGTTTGAGCTTGAAAAATTCCATCTTCTTCGTCATATCTAGGACCAGGTCTCTATACTTGGCAAGGGTGGGGTCTTGGGCATTATACTCTCCCTTTACTTGTTTGACAACGAGTTGGGAGTCGCAGAAAGCCGCCACCTTAGTTGCTCCATAGAAGGAGGCTAACTCAATGCCAAATATTAGAGCTTCATATTCAGCTTGATTATTGGAGGCAGGGAACTTGAAACGAATGGCGTCTTGCGTAGTGTACTCTCCTTCAGGGCTTGCTAGTACAACTACAGCTCCGCTTCTTTCCTTTGTAGCTGATCCGTCAGTATACAGGATCCAACAGTTGGGTGGGAGTTCAATGGGAGAGTCTTTTTCCTCCGGTGCGTTTTGCTTCCGGGAGGTGGGGAGATGCTCACCCATAAAGGCAGTCTCGACCATGAAGTCAACCAAAGGCTGTGCCAGGAGGGTCTTCCTTGGTTGGTAAGTGATATCAAACTCAGTGAGAGCGATGGACCAATTAAGGAGACGTCCGGAGCCGTCCAACTTATGTAGTATCTTCTTCAATGGTTCATTTGTGTATACGGTGATAGGATGTGCAGAAAAATAGGCACGTAATTTTCTTGAGGAGATGACTAGCGCGTACGCTATCTTTTCCACGTTAAAGTATCTGCTTTCCACGTCAGACAGTGCCTTAGAGACATAGTAGACGGGCTTCTGAATTCCTTCGTCATTCCGAACTAAGACAGCTGCGACAGCATGATCAGTGGCAGCTAGGAAGACGTACAGCATCTCACCGGTAGTCGGACTGCTGAGCAAGGGAGGGGAACCCAAGTACTTCTTCAACCGGAGGAATGCTTCAGAGCATTCAGGAGTCCAGGAGAAGCTCTTGGTACCCTTCAATACCTTGAAGAAGGGCAGTGACTTTTCAGCGGATTTGGCGATGAATCTTCCAAGGGCCGCGATTCTTCCATTAAGTCTTTGGACCTCTTTGATGGTAGTAGGTTCCTTCATTTCAACGAGCGCCTTGATTTTTTCGGGGTTTGCTTCAATCCCCCTTTGAGATACCATAAAGCCTAGGAACTTTCCAGCCGTTACTCCAAACACGCACTTGCTTGGGTTTAGCTTCATGTTATTAGCTCGGAGGTTGTGGATTGTCTCTTCCAGGTCAGGAACATGACTGCCTTCCTTGGTCTTTATGACCATGTCATTAATATAAGCTTCCATGTTGCGACCTATTTGGCTTTCGAAAACTTGATTCACCATCCGTTGGTATGTGGCACCCGCGTTCTTGAGCCCAAAAGGTATCATGATGTAACAGTAATTTCCCCCAGGTGTTTTGAAGGCCGTCTTCTCAATGTCCTCTTCCGCCATTTTTATCTGATGATAGCCTGAATAGGCATCTAGGAAGCTGAGAGTTTGGTGTCCAGCAATGGAATCAACCAACTTGTCAATTCTAGGGAGAGGATAGCTGTCCTTGGGGCAGGCCTTGTTTAGATCAGTAAAGTCTATGCACATACGCCATTTCCCATTTTGCTTCTTCACCATAACTACGTTGGCCAACCAAACGGGGTACTTGACTTCACGAATTATTCCGGCGCTAAGTAATTTCTGCACCTCTTCCTTGATAGCTTCCTCCTTGTCCCTTGCAAAGTTCCTCCTTGTCTGGGAGATGGTCTTCGCCAAAGGATCAACTTCTAGGCGGTGGAGGGCTACTTCTTCGTTGATCCCCCTCATGTCTTCGACTCTCCAAGTAAAGACGTCGAGACTGTTTTTTAAGAGGGTGGTGATTCTTTCCTTCTCTTCAGGAGATAGTTGGCCCCCGAGCTTGATTTTCTGTTCAGGATAATCAGGATTAATGACTACCTCTTCTAGCTCATCTACAGGCTTCATTTCAGGTCCGTCTCGAAATTCTAGAGACTCGATAATGATCTCTCTAATTCTTCTCCCTTCGTTGTCGTTCACGTTGAGGCCTTCTTCCTCCATAAGTTTATCAACATCGGGGAGATTGACCTTCCCTAGGTCGTGGTTGGCCCCCGAGTTCTGGCCGTTGAAGAGAACAGGGTCTTCCTTGGATACGGGCGGAACTACGCCTAGGTCATCTGCAATTTCTTGGACCATAGGTTCTTCCTCAGGTACAGGTAGGACTATGCCTTGGTCATCTGCAATTTCTAGGACCATAGGTTCGTCCTCATCTTCAAGCACCTCACGAATATAGCTCATTCTAGAGCTAGTTTCGGTGGTTTTCTGAGACTTTGAGATCTTGATGTTTTCCTCGGGGGTATCTATCTCCACACTTTTGGATTTCTTTCTGCTCTTCACGACATGTTCCAAGAAGTCTTTGGAGGTTGCCCTCACACATCCAATCCCTGCACGAGTGGGGAACTTAACTCGTTGGTGGGGAAGTGAGGCCACCATCCCAAGTTTAGATTGACTTGGAATGCCTATGATCGCATGGTAATCACTAGTCAAATCCATGACTACGAAATTGACTGTGGCTTTGGCTAGGAAGGGATGATCACCGACTTCAAGTTCCAGCTCCACAGTTCCCTTGGCTCCAACCTTGTGATTGGTGAATCCTTCTAGTCTTCCCTGATAAGGCTCCAGCATGATGTCTTTCAAGCCCATCTGTTGGAAGGCTGAATAATATAGGATGTCACGGGAGGCCCCCGTGTCAACAAGGAGTCTTTCGGATTCAACATTGTCAATTCGGCCCTTTATCACCAAGGGTTGTTCACGAGCTGCTCGGCTTTCAGCCAACTCATTAGGAGAAAAACTAATGACCTCTTCTGCTTTATGGATCCAAGCAGGAACATGGTATACTTTGCTCAGCTCGGGGATCTGGTCCCTTAGTTTTCTGGTAGAAGTTACCTCTTTCCATATTACATGCAACTTGGCCCTAGGAGGCCTGCGGTCTTCATCCTCGCTTTTGTCGTCATCTTCACTTTCCTCTTCCTTTCGCTTCCGCTTGTTGTCTTTTTTCATGACATAACGATCTAACTTTCCCTCGTCGATCCATTTTTGGATTATTTTCTTGAGGGCCCAACAGCCATCAGTGGTGTGCCCGTGGTCTTTGTGAAAATCACAGTATTTGCTCATGTTACGAGGGAATTTTGGCTTGTCAGTCAGCGGACAGGTCTACTAGCTGCATGATTTCAGAAATGGGTTTTGTAAGAGGGGTGAATTCGAGCTTCTCGATGTCCTTGTTCTATTTTTCCCCTTGGAACCCTTGCCGTTCCCATTATCATTCTGGCGAGTGCCTGTCGCCTCTGTTTCTGTCTTGTCGCCTCCCCTTTTCTTTGTTTTATCTTCAGCCATGGAAATGGCATAAGCCACCTTGTATAGTTCGGACTTTGTCTGAGGTTCCCGGGCTGAGAGTTCGTAAACGAGGGGACCAGATTTTAAGCCAGAGTTGAAACAAACAATGACCTCCCTATCAGTGAGGCTCTCTTCAACCTGGTCTGCCATTTTTCGGAATTGATTATAATAGCTGAGGGTGGTCTCTCCCTTTCCTTGCTCGATGTTGGCCAAGTCAGCCAGCCTCATCTTCCTCTTACCAGCAGTGGCAAAGTGGTCCAAGAACATTCTCCTCATGCCTCTCCAGCAATCGATGCTACCTCTTTTAAGCTCACGGAACCAGGTCAAAGCTGTTCCGGAGAAGGTGCTCGCGAAAGCTTTACAGAGCAAGTCATCAGCAGTGGTGAGGAGATTCATAGTTTGCTCAAACCCTTGCACGTGGTCTTTTGCATCAGTAGTGCCATTGTACTTCTCGAAATTAGGGAGCTTGAGGTGAGGATTAGGTGGAGCCGCAGTTATTCTCAAGGAGAATGGGCGAGTTGCCCAGTCATAGTCATCGTCATTGAACTTCTTTCCCATCTCCATGTCATCCAGTCTTTGCTTTAACAGCTCCCATTGCTTGGTTTCCACTCCCTTGTCGCTGCTTGAGCGGGTGCTTCGTTGGGAGCTTCTGACGGATTTATCCTTGGTGCGATCGTTCACCCTACTGTGCTCCGCGTCATGTCGGTGGTTGTCCCGTTTGGATGGGGCCTTATCACGCTTTAGTTCCAGGTCTTGGACACCAAGTATCATCCTATATGGTTCCGGGGTCCTTGGCCTAGCAAACTCACGAACACGGGGACGGGGAGAATCCCGACGATGCCGAGGAAGAGGAGAATTATGGCGGGATCGACGAGGACGAGGAGAATCAGGACATCGGGGTGCTATGACTAGACGAGGTGGTGACATTCGCCTGTTCTGACTGAGCCTTGTCCTTAGGTCCCTTGAGTTTACCTCCTCTTCCCTGGGATTCAATTGGCTTCTCAGGTCAACTACCTGATCCCTCTTCTTATTGTCATGCCGAGGACGAGTAGGTTCCTGGGGTGCTTGCTTTGGTAGTTCAGCGGTCTTGAGGAGAGGAGCTCGCTTCTCACCTTGTTCCCTCACTAGGGGGTTGCCCACTGATGGCCTAATGAATTCAGCCATAGAATGCTCTGGGTCCAATTGCAAAGGAGCAGCCTGTGTTTCATACATCCTTTGCAATGTCTCCATTTGCTTATGTAACAAAGAGCGTCGGTCAATGGGTTGACTTTCTCCTGCTTGACCGGCGTCGGCATTCTTTGTTTTCTTCCGTCCCACTTGCTTTCCGCGAGCACGAGTGGGACGAGGAAGCTCAGCGCCTTCTCCCTCGGCATTCACCTGACCCTTGGAACGAAGGGTCATGGCGAGGGGAGGAGGGGCATCTGGCTGAGGTAGAGGAGGAGGAGGAGGCAGTTTCTCGGCTCCAGTGTTCCCCCCATTCACTTGGGTAGGGTCCTCAGCCGTAACACTCATAAACTGTCCGTCCATTGTAAGTCAACAGCAAATTATCAAGTGCAAATTCTTCAAAGGTCACAATTTCCAATAGACCCAAATTTCTGGCCAAAATTAGGGCAAATTTTGACCACAAACAAACAGCCAATTGCGATTTCTCCAACACAAAAATTTCAGGCCAGCAAATTCGCTTCAGACGCGAACAGGCAGATTCCGGCCGAATTTTTGCAGAATCCGGCGGTAATTAGAACAGAACCCAAACAATCCAGAAATTTCGTTCAATCAGTAGAAAAATTCCAGCCAGAAATTTGGCTTTTAGCGAGCGTTTTCCAGGCCAAACAAAGGGTGTTTGAATCGAATTCCTGGCAATGGAACCAATTGATGATGCCAAAATCGTCAAATCAGCCCAAATCCAAGCGATGAATGCTCCGGTGATTGCAAGGCCTGAAAATAAGAGAAAACACGTAAACTAAGCCGGGGCGGATCCGGCTAAAGGCCCTCCGGCGTGAGAGTAAGTTCACGGTTTGTATGTGAGAAACTAAATTGACAGAGTTTCTGCAATGTAAAAAGTAACGTACCAAATAATGAGCCATAAGGCTTGTATTTATAGGGATGGATTGGTAGAATCCATGTTGAAATGAACTTGTAAAGAGATAAGATATAATCCTAAGAGAATTATATCTGCTAAAGAGTCATTGTTTGACTTGAATTGGTGTTGATAATTGTAATCCTGACTGGATCATGATTGTAGCATCCTTGTTTGATAAGGACTGTGTAATCTGCTAGCCGGAACGCCGAGAAACATAAATGTTTTACCTCGGCCTTGGAAAATAGGCCGAGGTGAATGATTCTGCTTCCTCGTCATTTGGTGATTGGCCGACACGTAGATATGCCGGGATAAATGATTTTGTTTCCTCGTCACTTGAGGATATACCGAAGTAAGAACTTTTCCCTCCTCGTCACTTATGACATCTCGGGATATGACGGTTCAAGCATGATGACATAAGGCCGAGGTGTATGCTCCGCGGCATACGAGGAAGGTGTCCCTCGGCCCTAATACTTGGATGTTGGATTATGTTTATGGCCCAATCCATTTGGGCCCAGCTCGGGCAAACCCATATTCGTATCTCGATTTATACCGTTCAGTTAGTCTTATGAACATTTAGTAATATACTTCCTCCTCCGTCTCGAAAAATTTATTCTACTTGAACTTTCTATCTCATGAATTCGTTGATCGTCAATTATGTCAATTGTCATAGCGTTCATTAGTTTGTCTCTAAATAACATGAGATATGTCAAAGAAATGTGAACCATTTGAATTTTGTATAATAGATGGAAATAGGAGTCAAAATTGGGTATATTTCAGTTATGTAATGATAATATTCATTATAAATATTATGTTGTAAATAATTGTATACCACATAATGCACAACTAAATTAGCCAGCACTAAAAATATATACAATATTCTAAAACTATTTCATACTCCCTCCGTCCCAATAGTAGCTTCCCATTTTGCCATTTTGGGTGTTCCGTTAATAGCTTCCACTTCCTTTTTTGGCAAAGGAATCTTTATTATTCCCTTCACTCATTCTCTCTCCTACATTATTTTTATACTCACAACACCATTATAATTTACTATTCCCTTCACTCATTCTCTCTCCTATTTTCAAATTACACTCACAACATTTTTACTTCCCCCTCATTTTATTAATTTGCGTGCACCCCAAATTTTGGACGGCTACTATTGGGACGGAGGGAGTATTATGTTCTGCCACATGCATCAAAGTTCACATGTCATTTGATAGGCGTATAACAATAGTATTAACAAATTACATTATAATTTAAGATTCAAAATTCCTTAAATATAGCAACTAAAATCCACAAAAGCCTATTCCAAATCTCTCCAATTTGATCTATTATAAGATAAGTAAAATATATTTCCGTTGAAAATGGATAACGGAAAGTTAAGTTTGACTTAACGTGGACCTAAGATTCTAACGGAGTTCGTTATTCGTTAACGAGACTTGTTACAAAATGTATTCTACATTTGTTGTAGATTATTAAACTCGTTTAATGTCTCAAAACCATTTAGGGTGAATGAGAATTAATGACAAAGGCTTTTTGTAACTTAACGAAAGTTAAATAAAGGGTTAAAATTGATTTGTGTAGGAAATCAATTTAGGATTTTCCCAAAACTTAGAATTTCTTATTGATCAACTTTCATTATATATGAGTTACAATGTAAAAGAAAAAGGAAACCCATATTGACTAGGAAATCTGTTCTAAATAATAAACTAAAATCAAAGAAAACGGGAAAGGAAATAAATCACGTCAGATCTCGTCTCTGGGCGGTCGCCCACAAGGGCTGGGCGGTCGCCCATCAGCACAGAAGTTTCCACGATTTTGACATTTTGAGCTGGGCGGTCGCCCACTTGGTCCTGGGCGGCCGCCCACTTGTACAGATTTTTCATCGTCGTTGAGCATTGAGGATGGGCGGTCGCCCACAAGGGCTGGGCGGTCGCCCACCTGTACAGTCAAATCTTCACACCCTCCCTCAAGTTGAGCATGGGGATTGAGAATGCCCAACTTGCTAATAAGTAAATCAAATTGTTGTTTACCAAGAGCTTTAGTAAAAATATCCGCCAGCTGCGTTTTAGTAGGAACATAGGAGGGAGAAATAAGACCATCTGAAATAGCATCACGAATAAAATGACAATCAATATCAATATGTTTTGTTCGTTCATGAAAGACCGGGTTTTTAGCGATATCTAGAGCCGGCTGGCTATCGCAAAAGATAGGAATCGCCTTGGGAAGATGAACACCAAGACTCAGCAATAAACCTTTCAACCATTTCAATTCACAGGTAAGGGCCGCCATAGAACGGTATTCAGCCTCGGCAGACAAACGAGACACAGTAGTTTGTTTCTTCGTCTTCCAATATATAGGAGAATGACCAAGAAACACAAGCCATCCAGAAAGAGAACGCCGAGTAATAGGACAAGCGGCCCAATCCGAATCACACCATCCTTGTAGCGTGAGCTCACTATCAGCACGAAGAAGAATACCCTGACCAGGGGTGCTTTTGAGATAACGAACAACTCGCAATGCCGCATCCCAATGCTCCTTGCGAGGTTCCTTCATAAATCAACGGCGTAATATGAACCGAATATGCCAAATCTGGACGGGTGACTGCTAAGTAGATGAGACGACCAACCAATCGTCTATAACGTTCTGGATCATCCAGAAGATCACCAGTGGCAAGACCAAGTTTATGATTCGGTTCAATAGGAAAGCCAGACTGCTTTGCACCCAATAGACCAACTTCGGATATAATGTCCAAAGTATACTTGCGTTGGCACAGAAACAGACCAGAGGAGCTACGAGCAACTTCAATGCCCAAGAAATACTTCAAGGCGCCAAGGTCCTTCATCTTGAAACATTCACTCAGATACTTTTTGAAAGACTGTAGGACAGCGGAATCGTTCCCAGCTATGATAAGATCGTCAACATACACAAGTATATTCATATGAATCGTACCTTTTGTGAACGTGAACAGGGAATAATCAGAATAAGACTGCAAGAATCCATAGTGCTTCAAGGAAGCCACCAGCTTAGCGAACCAACAACGCGGGGCCTGTTTCAGGCCATAAAGAGATTTGCGAAGGCAACAAACCATATTGGGCTGATTGGAATGAAAGCCCGGAGGAGGTTTCATGTAGAGCTCTTCCTGAAGATCACCATGCAAGAAGGCGTTATGAACATCCATTTGATGCAGTTTCCAATTCTTTGAGGCAGCAATGGCAAGAAAAGCACGAACGGTGACCATTTTGGCCACAGGAGCAAAGGTTTCCGTGTAATCAATTCCTTCTTTTTGATGATTACCAAGAACCACCAATCGAGATTTAAGACGTTCAACAGTGCCATCGGACTTATATTTAATCCGATAAACCCACTGGCTACCCAGAGCACGCTTACCATGAGGTAGAGGAACCATAGTCCATGTGCCATTATCTTCCAAGGCACGAATTTCAGCCTGCATAGATTCCTTCCATCCATCTTGTGACATTGCCTCACAAAAAGTCTTAGGCTCTTTAGCTAAGGTAATAGCTGCAAGGAAGTTACGATATTTCACAGAAAAACTGTCACAATTTATATAGTGAGCTATAGGTTAAGGAGTACCTGAGGAGCCGACTGGAGTGGAATGTTTGGGGGATGGACTAGTAGAAGTAACAATAGCAGCAATGTAGTCCCGAAGAAGAACGGAGGGTACTTTCGTACGCATGCCCCTCCCTAACGCATCTTGCTCAGAAGGAGGGATGTCTGTCGTAGAAGCAGGTGAGACCTCTGTAGGAGTAATATCTGCAGAAACTGTAGTTACGGGATCAGGTACGTCTGCAGGAGCCACTGTCACAGGTTCTGAAATGACATCTGTCATGTCTGGATAATCAAGAAAGGCGAAATCAGCCTCTTGGTTAACAATCTCCACAGAATCCGGGGAATGAGGCACAGACGACGAATCACTGTAAGGAAAATTGTTCTCAAAGAACTTCACATCCCGGGAGACAAAAAATTTCTTTGTTTCTAGATCAAACAACTTCCACCCCTTTTTGCCTAGAGGATAGCCCACAAATATACATTTTCGGCTACGACTGGCAAACTTATCTCCCTTCGCTTTCTGATTATGAGCATAACATAAGGAACCAAAAAACCGAAGAGAGTCAAAGAAAGGTAATTTTCCAAACAGAACCTCATAGGGAGTCTTATTGCCTAAGAGGGGAGTGGGAGTTTGGTTAATCAGATGAGCAGCAGTAAGAACTGCTTCGCCCCAAAAGGAAATCGGTAAATGAGCCTGAAATCTAAGCGCTCTAGCAACATTCAGAATGTGACGATGCTTCCTCTCGACTCGACCATTTTGTTGAGGGGTACTAACACAATATGTTTGGAAAGTAATGCCAGTGGAAAAGAAATAGTCAAGCATACAATTAAATTCAGTCCCATTATCAGATTGGATAACCTTAATTTTCTGAGAAAACTGACGTTCAACCATTGCAATGAAAGCCATAAACATACGAAAGACTTCGGTTTTATCGATCAACAAATAAACCCAAACAGCTCGGGAAAAATCATCTACTAAAGTTAAAAAATACCGTGCACCACAAGAAGAAGAATGAGTGTATGCACCCCACAAATCGCAATGAACTTTCTCAAAAATTCTAGTGGACTTATGATCGCTAACAGGAAAACTATCTCTAGATTGTTTAGCCTGAAAACAAGTATCACAAGGTTTAGGTAAACTGCCAGAATTATGGCTGACTGCGGGAAGAAGTTTTACCACATTTTCGGATGGGTGCCCCAAGCGATTATGCCACAATTCTAACAAAGAAGGTGATCCGGTAACAGAAACACTAAAAGCAGAAGATGTGCCGCGAAGAGATGTGCCGCGAAGATAGTAGAGTCCATCCCGCCTAACACCTACTCCAATCAGGTTCCCTGACAGGTCCTGTATAGCACACATAGAGTAGTTAAATTGGACAGTGCAATGAATATCGTCAGAAAGTTGAGAAACTGAAATTAAATTGCAGCTTAAGTTTGGAATAAATAGAACATGAGAGAGAGTAATTGTGTACGCGACGAACGGATCCTACTGTATGAGCCAACACAGAAGACCCATTAGGCAAACCGACTGGACATGCCGGTATAGTCCGAGAATTAAGGAGACATGAGGCGTTCCCAGTTACATGATTTGAAGCACCTGTATCAATAATCCATGAAGATGCAACAAACTTACCATGGAGGCGATTATTTAAGATTTGAGAATTACCGACGAGGCTTGCCAAAGCCTGACATCGCTCAGCTGTGAACGATGAAGATGCAGCAGCAGAAGGAGTAATAAATTTGATTTTAGGAGGATTATCGATGACAACATCGTTCCTCGCCATGAATTTAGACCTGTGTATGATGCCGCTCTGATACCATGTAGGAAATCAATTTAGGGTTTTCCCAAAACTTAGAATTTCTTATTGATCAACTTTCATTATATATGAGTTACAATGTAAAAGAAAAAGGAAACCCATATTGACTAGGAAATCTGTTCTAAATAATAAACTAAAATCAAAGAAAATGGGAAAGGAAATAAATCACGTCAGATCTCGTCTCTGGGCGGTCGCCCATAAGGGCTGGGCGGTCGCCCATCAGCACAGAGGTTTCCACGATTTTGACATTTTGAGCTGGGCGGTCGCCCACTTGGTCCTGGGCGGCCGCCCACTTGTACAGATTTTTTATCGTCGTTGAGCATTGAGGATGGGCGGTCGCCCACAAGGGCTGGGCGGTCGCCCACCTGTACAGTCAAATCTTCACAATTTGGATTAGCCAAAATGTGTTTGGACTGATTGATCAAACGCGACTGTTCCAACAGGCACTTCTCTGGGCTTCAACGCGGTCGCGCTCCAGCCTAGAGCGGCCGCTCTGAATTAAAGTGATTTATGACCTGAGTCTCGTCAGGCTAGCGCGGGCGCGCTCAGTGCCAGAGCGGCCGTGCTCGGCGACGCTGAACAGTGATTTGGCGACTCTTGGAATGAAAAGTCACTAAACCTTTTAACTTTCTTTAAATAGGTTCCCTCCGAATTTCAATTTACACATACTGTTTTTTCTAGCCTTTCCTACCCTTCTTGAGTTAGTGTAACCAAGTAAAATCATTGGCATCTTGTTGCATACCTTCTTCAAGTCAAAAGTTCTAAACAATCACTTGTTCGTTAGATTAGTTATATTGGAGTGCTCCTTATAACTAATTGTAAAGTCGTTTTATCTTACGAGAGTTTTGTTATTCAACCGTAAGCACCTGTGCGGGACAAATAACTCTTACGGAGATTGTATACAATACAAGACTCGACTTGTCTCCTAGTTTTCCAATCTCCGTTAAATTCTCCGTCAGTTTTTTTAGTTAAGTTCTTGAGAAGCCATACCAAAAGTCCAACAATCGTAAGAGTTATTTGACGCTTCTTAAGACTCTCATACCATGGCAAGTGAGAAAGACACCTCCGAATCATCCGGGCTTACTCCTCCTCCTCTTCAAGGCAAAGCAACGCTAAAGAATGTCGCACCTTAATGCTCCTCCTCCGTCTCATGCGTTCGTGCATGCGGAAAGACCGGGTATTCTTACCGGGATGGACTTTAAGAGGTGGCAACAGAAAATGTTGGTCTATTTGACAACATTAAAATTGGTGCGATTTCTTTGGGAATATCCACCATTGATATCCGAAGGGGATGAACCCCAAGCAAAGAATGACTTGGATACATTGAATCACAGCGATTTCTTGTGTCGCGAGTATATTCTTAATGGCTTGAATGATGCACAATACTTTCATTACTTTGTGTGTTGTGGCATAAAGACCGCAAGAGAACTTTGGGAATTTCTTGAGATGCACTATTCTATGTGTATAGTGAGAAAAAGACGGCAATTAAACTTGGCGAAAACAAGTACCGGAAACAAGAGGAAGAACACCGGGAAAGTAAAGAGGGGAACTACATCCGCCAAGAAGTTCAAAGGTAGTTGTTTTAATTGTGGCAAACCCGGGCATATGGCTAGGGAATGTCGACATCCTAGAATCAACAACCAAGATGGAAACCCTCTTCAAGCCAATGTGACTGAAGATCGATATGTTCCATTGGACTTTGATCAACTTAGCCTAGGGGCATAAGATTGAATTGACCAAATGTGGTCATTGTATTATATTAGAAAAGGGTACCTTGATCTGAATGTAATCCGCCTAAGAGCGAAGAATAAAATATCAATTTTTTATTTCCTACTTGGCTTGTGTTATGACTTGTTCATTTAGGTCTTGTAAATTTAAATTCATTCCGTCGACTAGTGAATTTAAAATTACTACCTAAGATGAAGTTTGATTCGCAAACCAAATGTGATTTCTTCTGTGGAAATCAGTTCTTCATTACTTCTATTGATATTTGCACTCGATAATGTAAAGTACATTTTTTGAAATAGTAAAGATGAAACCTTAAGAGGTTTAAGTAATAAAGAATGAGTTAGTGATTCATCTTAATTGTGGAGAGTATGTAGTATTGTTTGAAAAATAATTATTGGGACGCTGACACTTATTTATCAAACGAATGCTACTTACACACCCAAAGGAAGAATAGAACTTGTAAGGAGAGGTTGAACTCCTTATTGATAAGTTCCGTCTTACTTGACAAAATGTGGGGATGCCTAGTATAGGTAGAAATATCTAAACCTAAAGAGGTTAAGATAAGACCCAAAACCATGAATTACATTTCCATTGGATATGCAAACAATTAGTAATGCATATAGATTTGTGAAGAACAAATTTAAAATTCCCGATATGACAAAGGGAACGATTATTGAAGTAAAGTTGCTATATTCTTCAAAACCAAGTTTCCTTAAAAGGGAAAGGGTTAAAACAACCTCACTTGAACATAGTTATGACTATGTCATCAGTTCATCTCAAGGAAATGAAGTACCTTGACAAAGTAAAAAGTAAAATCTTAATCACGCAAGTGACTTAAGACATTGTAGATAACATGGAGCATATGCTAGTTATTACAATTGAATAACCCCACATAAAGGAAAATATTAAATATGAATTAAGATATTCATGAAATATTTGAAATATGGGGGTACACCTCAAATGTGGGGGTACAGGCTAAATACATAAGTTCTATATATAAGTGAACTTTTAGTATTAGCGGAAACTATTAAAACTGTTAACAGTTGAAAGGATGTCTCATCATATATTTGGAAAATTAATAGATCTTCCTCCATAATGCTAATCATTAGGTTACAAATGGGTCCTTGGAAAGGAAATATTTAAATGATGAATTTGATAAAAACTCCTAACGAATTTGAAGTATTCGTAAGCTGTTTTATAAATACCTAAAATGTGGGGGTATTCGGCTAAAGTAGTAATACTTAAGCAAGACACGTTATATTCTTTAAGAATATACTTCCTTGAAATGATAGGAAATGTATAAATTTTAATAAGAAAATTTATAGAAAACTATAAGTGGTTTTCTTAATAAGAAGAAGAACCAAGATACAGTTGAATGACAAAAGTTACTACTGTTACTGTTAACAGTTAATAGTTCATCCTACTCTATTAGGAAGATGGTTGATCTTCCTTATGCGAACCGTTGGGTTGCAAAAAAACTAGATGTACCAAGGATGAAACCTTTAAATGTTAGACTCTTGAAATCAATAGGAAGAATTTTCAAGAGGTCTAGTCTAAAGAGTGAAAATTTCAAAAGATACAATTCTATAAGAAAAATTAATCTTATGAAATAAACTCTATTGAGACGGACTTTTCTTGATAAAAGGATCTTGAAAGGTAGTCTCTACAGGCATAGAATCTGAAGAGATAGATTCTAAAACGCTCAAGGATCACATCTATAAGAGCTCTCATAGCTATTGCAACAGTGCATAATCTTGAGATACACCAAATGGATGTGAAGACTGCTTTCCTAAATAGAGAACTTGATGAAGAAATTTACATGGAACAACCCGAAGGGTTCGCAGTTCCTGGTAAAGAAAGAAAGGTGCGTAAACTCGTAAAGTCCTTGTATGGACTAAAACAAGCACCTAAAACAATGGCATGAGAAGTTCGATAGAACCATGTTATCGAATGGATTCAAGATTAATGAATGTGACAAATGTGTCTACATTAAAGGAACATCCGTATCATTCGTTATCGTTTGTCTTTATGTAGACGATATGCTCATAATGGGAAGTAGTCATGATTTGATCATGAATACCAAAGGCATGTTAAAGAAGAACTTTGACATGAAAGACATGGGATTAGCTAATGTAATATTAGGGATAAAGATCTCTAGAACATCTTAAGGATTAGTTCTTTCACAATCCCATTACCTAGAGAATGTTCTTCAGAAATTCAATGTCTTTGATGACCCTCCGGCTAAGACACCGGTAGACTTGGCTCTACATTTAGCCAAGAACAAAGGGGAACCAGTTTCTCAACTGAAATATGCAAGAATAATTGGTAGTCTGATGTACTTAACGAATTGTACACGTCCAGACATTGCATATTCAGTGAGCAAACTAAGTAGGTTCACAAGTAATCCTAGTACTGATCATTGGAAAGCACTAATGAGAGTACTAAGATATTTAAGGTATACATTAAACCATGGGATACTTTACAAGAAATATCCAGCAGTATTAGAAGGATACTGTGATGCAAATTGGATATCGGACACGAAAGACTCTAAGTCCACGAGTGGATATGTATTCACAATAGGTGGAGGAGCAGTGTCATGGAAATCCTCCAAACAGACATGTATAGTCAGATCCACGATGGAGTCTGAGTTTATCGCTTTAGATAAAGCTGGGGAAGAAGCAGAATGGCTTAAGAACTTCCTGGAGGATATTCCTTATTGGAGCAAACCTGTGCCTGCTGTACTAATACATTGTGATAGTCAATCAGCAATTGAAAGGGCACAGAATAGTATGTACAATGGTAAATCTAGACATATTCATCGTAGACACAATACCATTAGACAGTTGATCAAGAATGGCGTTATCACTATTGATTATGTAAAGTCATGTGATAACTTAGCGGATCCGTTTACCAAAGGTATAAATCGAGATCAACTATATAAACTGTTAAGGGGAATGGGTTTAAAACCCACAACAAAAGGACTTATAGCGGACACTCAACCTTGAGAAATGGAGATCCCAGGCCCTTGGTTCAATGAGACAACCAAGTTATAAGTTCTAGTAGAGTTACTTGGAAACAACAACTCGGTTTATCAACCTGGAGATGTTGAAAACTCATTCCCAGAACATCCAAGTACAAGCACATGCAGCAGTGGTAAGGATAAGTTGAGAAAACTTTTAATGATTTCTATACCTACGGGTGGAGTAGTGCATGATACTCCTTATAGTGAGAATCACCTATATAAGCGAGAGGTAATTTGGCCGCCTCTAAATGAACGCTTATGAATGAGATACGGTCCAGGGCCGAAATGAACAAAACGTGAGGACAACAATTGTTAGAACTGTTATTATATGAGTATTATTGTCTTGGTATACATCCGACAGTCACTGGTTCAAAGCGACTCGCTACCAAATGGCTAATATATCAGATAATATTTCACTAGGGAGGATTCAAGGCCACAAGCTATCTATCCCGATGTAATAATAGTTCGCCGGAACTTTGGACGAAATTGCATTCATGCATTAATTGTCATTCATGTGGGGAATTGTTGGAAATGGGTAACGGAAAGTTAAGTTTGACTTAACGTGGACCTAAGATTCTAACGGAGTTCGTTATTCGTTAACGAGACTTGTTACAAAATGTATTCTACATTTGTTGTAGATTATTAAACTTATTTAATGTCTCAAAACCATTTAGGGTGAATGAGAATTAATGACAAAGGCTTTTTGTAACTTAACGAAAGTTAAATAAAGGGTTAAAATTGATTTGGATTAGCCAAAATGTGTTTGGACTGATTGATCAAACGCGACTGTTCCAACAGGCACTTCTCTGGGCTTCAGCGCGGTCGCGCTCCAGCCTAGAGCGGCCGCGCTGAATTAAAGTGATTTATGACCTGAGTCTCGTCAGGCTAGCGCGGGCGCGCTCAGTGCCAGAGCGGCCGCGCTCGACGACGCTGGAACAGTGATTTGGCGACTCTTGGAATGAAAAGTTACTAAACCTTTTAACTTTCTTTAAATAGTTTTCCTCCGAATTTCAATTTACACATACTGTTATTTCTAGCCTTTCCTACCCTTCTTGAGTTAGTGTAACCAAGTAAAATCATTGGCATCTTGTTGCATACCTTCTTCAAGTCCAAAGTTCTAAACAATCACTTGTTCGTTAGATTAGTTATATTGGAGTGCTCCTTATAACTAATTGTAAAGTCGTTTTATCTTACGAGAGTTTTGTTATTCAACCGTAAGCACCTGTGCGAGACAAATAACTCTTACGGATATTGTATACAATACAAGACTCGACTTGTCTCCTAGTTTTCCAATCTCCGTTAAATTCTCCGTCAGTTTTTTCAGTTAAGTTCTTGAGAAGTCATACCAGAAGTCCAACAATTTCTAATTTAATCACCAAGTGTTTTTATAAGTTGATAATGTAATTTAACTAAAATTAATAGTTTTAAATTAAAAAATTCATAAATCACGGATGAGCTTTTAAAATTGTGGACATACTTAACTATTACCTTTTTAAAAAAGATACATATATATAGATTCATGGTCAAGGAAAAATTTAAATAAAAGAATGTAATCTTTGCATTATTATTATAGCTAAAGAAAAATTATCTTTGATAAGATTATAATATATAAAGTTACAGTGAAGAGGGAAGACCTATGGAAAAAAAATTTAAAGGAAAAGTCAGATTATAATATATAAAATTACAAAAAATACAACAATAAACTACTTAAAAATGTTGTGTTTTCATAAAATACAAAGAATAATTATTTTTAACATCAACTTCCATTGCGAAAGTTCATGTCATCCTAATTCATAGTCAAAAAAAAAAAAACAAAATCTGCTTTTATCCATTTTTTTACACTTTAAGGCTATATAACATCTGCATAAATTTTACAAGATTACTATAACAAATTGTATTAACTTAATTTACAAATTTTTTATTTATTAATTATATCATTGAGTTAATAGCTTGCCTATAAATAAGTTTTTGTGTTTTATTGCATTACAAACTCTATGTCATTCATAATAGAATATTCTAATTGATTTTTCTTCAAATTTTAAAACCCTATAAGTATTTATATCGATAATACATGTATGTCCATTTGTGTTGAGGGAGTTCCATATGATTTCATCAGTGATTTAGAAAATAATAAGGGCAAAGCAACAAGTAGTATATGTTTCTTCTCAATAAAGGACATACGTGAGGATAGTTAGTAAAGTTGAGAGTTAATGTGGTGAAGGAGTACATCACGTCTATAGGTAGTTCATATATGGGTGGAAATGATATTGGTGTCGACGGCATGGGTGGTGGTGGGGGGAATGATGTATTTGAGAAGGAAAAATATGAGTTGTGTGAAGTTAGGGTTGAGTGACGATTGATTTGAGGAAAGTAAGGAAGTTGGGTATTGTTGGGGGTTTATAAATGGTTTAATGTTTAAAACCTTAATTTTTAGTGAAAAAAAAAAAAACACATCTAAGCCTTCTAATTTTAAGTTTCATATATATCTTTTAAAAACCTATCATCATTAGTGTTAAATGATTTTAAATTAAGGGCCGTTTGTTAGCCATTTTTAGAACTTGAGAGGATATTAGTCCAATAAGCCTAATGTTTGTTAGATTAAATGTAAGCAGTGTAATATTTTCTAACAATCTATATATGACATCTTATCCCCTTAATATTTATTGAGTATTAGGGATAATTAGGAATAAAACTTATTTGGACAAAATTATCCACACACACACACACACACACACACACACACATATAATATATATATATATATATATATATATATATATATATATATATATATATATATATAAATATATATATATATATATATATATATATATATATATATATAGTATAAATCAAAGCAGTGGGCACTGTTCAATGAATAGTTCCATCCGCGAACTTTACTTTTTTGCCCCCATTATTTTGTCACTTTCTCATTTTGCCCTCCCTTTAAAAAAAAATTTTTTTTTTTAAACACACACATACCCACGCTTTCTCTTTCTCTCTCTCTCTCTCTTCATTCAGTTTGAATTTCAAAATGGAAGAGTACTCTCTACAGTACCAAGTGGGTGTTTTACCATTTTGCCCTCACTATTTTATCCCTTTCCCATTTTTCCCTTAAAAAAAAAGAATTTTTTTTTAAGTTTAAAAAAAAAAAATTTTAAAAAAAAAAAAAAAAAAAAACCAAAAAACGTGGCCTTGGACACGGGCTTAGGCTAGTATATATATATATATCATCTTATTTGCAAAATAAACCCATGACCTACCTATATTTATGTGTGGATATTCTTTACTCAAAATTGTCATGATTTGTATTGTTTCTAACAAATACAAATTTAGTATTCTAATTTAAACTAATAGGCACCCTCATTATAAATTTTGAAGTAATAATCGCTTTACAATTAATACAAATTAATCTCAGGTTACCAAACGGGCCCTCAAAAGCACTTAGTGTAAATAATTAATATATGCAATTAACATTAGTATTTTCATTAAATCTTAGAATGAAAATTTATTGGTGGTCAAATTAATATATGCAATTAACATTAGTATTTTCATTAAAAGCTTATCTACATGTGATTTTTAATTAGGCGTGACACTTATAATATTTTCCAGTAAATTATAAATTCATTTTAAATTTGTATTATTATAAGAGTAATTTCAATCTTATACCTTAGGTATAACAGTAGTGAGATCTTTCTATGATTTTTTCAAGAAAATGTGAAAAATTGTGATTTTATTTTACAGTTATACCTAAAGTATAAGAGTAATTATGTTCTTATACCTTAGGTATAGGAGCTAACTGGTAGGTAGGAGCATGAGTTTATATGAAATTTCGACAATTTCATGGGTATTTATGGATTTTTGGTCTGACTCGTAGCCCTAGGGTCGGAAGCCCTATTTTTTAAAACTAAAGTGAATTTTTCTTAAAAAAAAATCTTAATTCTTGATATGCTATATAGTCTTATTGCAATACAAATATAGGTAAAATGTTGAAATGAATTATTTTACGGAACTAAAGGGTAAGCTTTTTTTACGTATGTCCTTAGTTGTTGTTGCTCTTTCTTCACGGATAGAGCTTAAAAAGTGGGTTATTCTTCTCCTTCATTCTCTTCCTAATCCCTCCTTTGGGTAACCTTTATATATGTCTAAATAATAGATTTAAATCTTAGCTGTTAATTATGGTGGATGACCTATTTGAAAGTTTCGTGTAGCTAGAAAACTTAGATCACACAATAGGCAAAGGATGTGAGTACAGATGTGTCTCACAACTGTCCACACATCCACAGATAATGCAGCGGAATAAAACAATTAAATGCAAATAACTCAAGAATTATTTACGCTTACTGATCTGTGTGATCAGCAAACTAGGCTTACGCCCAAAAACTTTTCACTACAAAAACTTTTGTTTCTTACAAAAACAAATAAATGAAACTAAAATATGAAAATACTAAACAAGTTCTAATCACCTTCTACGATATGAACAACTCCCCTTTCCCAAGTAGGACCTATTCAATCAGAAGTAAAACAAGAGAACTTTATGAAAACCTAGATGTGAGTTACGGATGTAAGGCACAACCTTTACTCACAACCTAAAACAATAATATCGAATACAATGAAGAATATGTAATTTTCTCTCTAAAATTCCGTAGCTTCTCATGTGCTGAATGCCTTGTATTTATAGTGCACCATTGAGAAGATCTTCATGCAATCGACCTCTTTCTTTGTGAGATTCCTTTTCCTATATGAAAACATAAAACACACTCACAAGAAAATCAAATATTAGTAGGTTAGTCCTAATATAAAACTATGTACATAAATAAAAAATATTTACTATATTTACAATTCCTAGTCAAAGTAGGATACTTATAAATCTCCATGAAAGTCTCAAAATCTACTTACCATAATAGAGATCTTTTTAAATAAGGAAACATAAATATGTTTCCATAAAACACACGGTTTCAATCTCTCCCTATTTTGGACTTTCTGGTCAAAATCAAAGATTTATAACAATCACATTTTATGACCATAGAATATAGAAAAATATAAAATAAACATAACTCCCCCTGAATGGATGTGTGTCCAGATGTGTATACACATCCACACATAAAAACTGCAAGAACAGAGTTAGAACAGAAACAGAATACCTACAGTCTATTTGAGCAAAAACAAAAATCATCCAGCAATGTCCTAATTAAAAGCTATTACAAACCATTGTTTAGAAACTAAAATAAAACTAAAACAGAAATTAAAATTGTTTTTGTAACCATCAAAACATCATCAAATCAACCAAAAAATTTTCTCCCCCTAAATTAAAGCTCGAAATGTCTCCATTTAAATCCAACATGACTTGAGCGAAAGAAGCAATAAACCGCATCCCACTTTTCATTTCCAGAGCTATCTCCCCCTTTTTGACTAGAAAGCTTATCATGCCATCGAATGAGATTATCCCTAAGAGCTTTTAAATTGTTGGCATGGGCAATGGAGGCTTGAGCTTGAGCTTCTACAGCTATAATTGCAGCATCCAGATCCTTCATCTGAGCAACAAAATTTTCTTCAGATGTGGCTTCAGATGTGTCCACATCTTCCATACCAAGCTCAGGAACTGTACCCAAAGGAAGATCCACATGTCTTTGCTTAGGATCAAGCAGGGTCTTGGATTCTTTAAAGAGGGCAAAATTTTCAACTCTTTCTTCTCCTTTTTCAGAATTCACTCCATTGGCAATGAGGATTTGGGAGATCAAGGAAGGGTAAGGTAGAGACCATTTCTTGGATGGAGACTCTCCATAATCACAAATTTTTCTAAAGATGAAATCACCAAAATTAATATGCCTCTTAATCCCTAATCTATAAAGAAGCAAAGCTTGCACCCTAGTTACAGAGGTTTTGTTATTGGAGGGACACAAATTGGCAACAAGAATGGAGTGAAGAAAATAGTAAAGAAAAGATAAAGAACCACTTCCTAAATCCTTAGGCTTCACAGGCCAAGAGGTCACCTTGCCATGAGTAATGGCAGTCACAAGTTCATCATCCTCAATTGAAACCAATTCATCCAAATAATCATTCAAACCTAGCATATCATTGATGACAGTAGGGGTAAAAGGGACAAACACTCCTCTAACATAAACATAAGGAGAAGAGGGATAAGTTTTCTCTAATCCCTTAGGCAAATTGGCATAAAACTCATATATCATTTTAGGATAGAAGGGAAGGGGATGGTCCACAGTTAAGAATAATCCTCTTTCCTCAAAGAATTTATCCATACCAAGCTTAGCAAAAGTTTCCCTATCCCTTTTCATTTCTACAACGAAGGCCTTAGAAGAAATTAAGGCAAACCTATCAGATGCCTTTTTGGTTAAAAACTTCTTGGAAAAGGGTTTGGGGGTAGAGACAAGGGAGACAGTAGAAGACATACCCTTTTCAGCTTTCTTCCTTGTAGATGTGCGTCTGGATGTGGGCACATCCTCAGACACATCTTTTGAAGGGAATGGAACTTGGATGGATTCTATCTCAGTGTCATCAGCAGCAGAGGAGTCTAACTCTTGGTCCTCTTTTTCTTGATCAAGCTCTTCTCTCCCTAGCTTGTAGTTCTCATCCGAAGCAGTGTCATCACTATCATAACTTGAATCAGTCTCATCATCAATGGGCTCTAAATCAGTAGCAGCCACCTTTTTCTTACCCCTTAAATCCATTAAGATTTTTGCTAAGGGCTCTTCATCACTAAAGGTTATAAGGTCCTCAACAGGACTAGAAACCAAGGGAACAGAGGGCTCAACAACAGGAGCAGAAATATTATCCTCAGGGGGTGAGACATCAATGGGGATACTAGGATTAGGAGATACTATGGGAGAAGATGGTGCAATAGTATCATCTTGAGAAACAGAGTCAGCATGGGGAGCATTCTCAACAGGAGTAATGGGATCAACATGGGGAGTAACAATAGAAGGGGTAACAATAGGGACAGGATCAACAACAACGGGAGGAGGAATTGGGGGTTGAGCCTTAGTCCTAATCAGAGGAGGAATTACCTCTTCTTCTTCTTCATCTTCTTCAAGAGCAATGGCTGTAGAAGGCTTCCCGCCAGGTTTCTTGAGATTCTTGGCCTTGTCAGATTCTGACAGCTTACGAACCCTACCAGAATGACGAAGAGCTCGATGGGGCACAGGAGTTGTAGCAGGTTTCAGGGGTTTAGCTTGGGAAAGCTTCCTCTTCTTGGTTGAAGAAGGTTCCACAGAGACAGAGACAGGGGTGACATCCGATGGTGGAATCACCGGAGAGGATGGAGCCTTAGGGTTTTTGGAGGAAGGATCCAATGTGGGGGATTTAGGAGGAGTAGCTTCCATTATAGGATCAGACGAAGGCGATGGAGAAGAGAATTCCGAAAGAAATTTTGAAATCACAGGGTTCAAGACAATGGAACCCTCGCCTTTAGCTACAGAAATTGGGGCAATGTCGAGTACATCTTCTTCTCGAATATTTGAATGATCAGCCATTAATCTTGCAAAAGGTTGGTTAGGTTGAACAGTAATGTGAATTAATTGCACGGTTGTGAGGGAGAGATTCACCGAGGGAAGAACAAAGGGTTTTTGCAAAGGGTTTATGGGGGATGGGACGGATGTGAGGTATCTTAAATACTCACAGCTCCCCCTTTCCAACTGAATTTTGGAAAACCTTTTCCTAAAAGGTCTCACATAACCTATATTCCTTAGGAGTCCTCCAACGGCTAGAACCCTTTGAGGTTACCACACACAACCACCTTCTAATAAATAGGGGATTAAAATAAAACAAGATTTTGATAGATTTTTATGGAAACAAAAATATCTAGGCCATATCTTTATTTTAAAAACAGAATCCCAATTGAATTTTTCAACCTTTTCAAACAAGGATTGATACACACCTTTTTCTTTCATGAAAGATATTGGAGATCAAAAACCTATATAATCAAAGAATGAACTAGGAAAGAAAATTAATTAACTAGCATATTTACAAAGCTCCTATATGTCCTAAAAAAATGCAATATGCCTAGCATGATGCAAACACACAGGTGAAAGAAATATTCTCAGCTTATGGATGTGGCATAGGATGTGAGTCACATATGGGAACACATTTAGATCACAAAAAGTCAATGAGCAATAATCCAATCTGCACAGCCTCTAGGATGCATCCACCAATTTTTTGTTGTGGATTTTTGCATTGTGAGTAGCTTTCACTTTACTTGATCCCAAAGATAGCCCTTTTTTCCAATGATCTTATCAAGTTTGACTTCAAGTTTTCTTATGAAAATCACTTGATCACAATGGTATGGCTTCATACTAAGGGTGAAGCAAACATGCTCACATATATATTTTTTTTCCTTTTTAGCACCCACTGTGAGATACCTAGGAAGGTTATATCAAGTCATCAAAAGATGACATGAACAGGAAGTGCTCACAATTAAGTGATCAAAAATAATGTCTAAGATGAAGACTCACAAGTGACCACACTGAGAAATTTCGTGCTAATGCATGATATTTTTGAATTTTTATTTATTATTTTTTTTTTCAGTTAATCTAATATACAGATGTGTTAGAGGATGTGAGACACATTTGGTCTCACAACCTTAGATATCACACAAGCCAAGAGACTTCCTCAAGGAGGAAAATCTCTCCAAATCTAATGCCTTTGTAAATATATCACTAATTGATTTTCGGTCCCCAACAAATTCCGCATTAATACGCTTTTTGTTCTACAAGATCTCTAATGAAATGATGTCTAATATCAATGTGCTTTGTTCTAGAATGTTGGACAGGATTTTTTGATATGTCCAAGGCACTTTTGTTATCACAAAAAGCAGTCAAAACTTTGCTATTCAATCCATAATCTTTTAACATTTGATTCATCCAAAGCAATTGTGTGCAGCAACTCCCAAGGGCAACATATTCAAATTTCGCAATGGATAAGGACACACAATTTTGCTTTCTACTATACCAAGACACAAGGTTATTTCCTAGGTAGAAACATCCACCAGTGGTACTCTTTCTATCATCACTATTTCCAGCCCAATCGTAATCAAATGTACCCAACCAAATTGGTGTTTGTTTCTTTAGAGTAATGCAGACCTAGGTTCACAAATCTCCACTCACATACCTAATGATTCTTTTCAAGGCTTTAAGATGGGACACCTTAGGGTTGGCTTGGTATCTAGCACGAAGACACACACCGTACATAATGTCAGGTCTACTTGCAAAGTGAGGTAAAGCAGACTTTCTATCATGCTTCTATAAAGGGTTTGATCAACACTCTCACCATCAGAATCATGACTTAGCTTTTGGGAAGATCCCATTGGGGTTCTTTGATGTGAAGAGTGTTCAAGTTCAAACTTTTTCACAAGATTCTTGACATACTTAGACTGTGAAATGAACATGCCATCTTTGAATTGCTTAATCTGTAAACCTAAGAAAAAGTTCAACTCACCTACCATACTCATCTCAAATGTGGAAGTCATGCTATCCACAAATTCAGCTAGCATTGGATCAGAATTTGATCCAAACACAATGTCATCTACATAGATTTGTGCTACAAGAATCTCCTTCTCATTTCTCCTCACAAACAAGGTTTTGTCAACCTCACCTCTCTTGAATCCTAGTTGAAGCAAATGGTCAGTCAACCTACCATACCAAGCTCTAGGGGCTTGCTTTAGCCCATACAGAGCTTTCTTCAGTTTATACACATGGTTAGGATATTTGGAGTCCACAAAGCCTTTAGGTTGTTCAACATAGGCTTCCTCATTTAATATCCCATTTAGAAAGGCACTCTTAACATCCATTTGATGAAGAGTAATCTTGAGGTAACAAGAAATGGCTAACAAAAGCCTAATGGATTCAATTCTTGCAACAGGAGCAAATGTCTCCTCAAAATCAATTCCCTCAATTTGAGTATAACTTTGAGCAACTAACCTAGCTTTATTTCTAGTTATCACACCTTGCTCATCAGTTTTGTTCTTGAAAATCCATTTGGTTCCTATGACATTATTATGTGAGGGTCTAGGAACAAGAGTCCATACCTCATTTTTTTTCAAATTGAATTAATTCATCTTGCATAGCCATAATCCAGTCAGCATCTTTCAATGCTTCAGCAACATTCTTAGGTTCAATTTTTGAAACAAAACAACAGAAACTTACCTGGGAGTATGCTGAGGAGCAACTCCACAAACCAGCCATCTTTCTATAATCAACTTTGTCCTTTTGTCTAGTTCTCACTTGAGCATGCACATCTCCCACAACTTGTGAAGTGGGGTGGTTTTTCTGGATTTTAGAAGGAATATCCTTTGATCTATCCACACACCCATTCACATTACCTTCTGGAGCATCATCCCGATCGTAATCGAGGAACCGTCCTCGCCATGTGAGTTTGAGTGGATGTGGGAGCAGATGTGGGTTCAGATGTGGAGGCAGATGTGTCCACATCCTTGGTTACATCCTTATCAGTTCATCATGTTTATCAGACTGAAGTTTCTTTTGATTTTTCAAAGACTGCTTTCTTCATCCTTCCAAATTCAAGAAGCAACCTGAAACATCATCCTCAGCAGTCTTGAGGTTAAGATCAAGTGAGTCATCAAATTTAACATTAGTAGATTCCATAATGGTCTTAGTTTTGAGATTGAAAACTCTGTAAGCTCTACTGTTTGTGGAATAGCCAATAAAAATTGCTTTGTCACTCTTTGAGTCAAACTTGGACAGGTATTCTCTATCATTGAGAATGTAACAAATACATCCAAACACATGAAAATATTTCACAGTTGGTTTCTTTCCAAGGAGGATTTGATATGGAGTGACAGTGCTACCAATCCTTAAGAACACCCTATTGCCAATGTGGCAAGCAGTGTTTAAAGCTTCTGCCCAAAATTTCTTGGACATGTTTTTAGAACTTAGCATGACCCTAGCCATTTCTTGCAAAGTTCTATTTTTTCTTTCAGCAATTCCATTTTGCTGTGGGGTGATTGGTGCAGAAAATTCATGAGTGATTCCCTTAGAATTGCAAAAATTGGTGAACATTTGATTCTCATATTCAGTACCATGGTCAGACCTAATCCTCACAGTCTTAAGACCATAAAGATTTCTAACTCTTTTGTACCAATTCTTGAATTCTTCAATTGTTTCTGACTTTTCTCTTAAGAACATTACCCAAGTGTACCTAGAATAATCATCAACACACACAAAGGCATACTTTTTCCTACCAAAGCTTTCTACTTCAATAGGTCCCATTAAATCAGTGTGAATCATCTCCAAACACCTAGTTGTGGAGCATTGTTGGACCTTTTTATGTGATGCTTTTGTTTGTTTTCCCTTTTGACATGAACCACGTACATCGTGGTTCTTGAAGTTTAGTTTAGGGAGGTCTTTAATAGCTTCAAACCTTTGAAGTTCTTCCAGAGTTCTACAGCTAGCATGCCCTAATTTTTGGTGCCACAGATTGACATCATTTGCTTTTGAGATTAGGTAAGAAAGATTATCACCAAATTGGTAACAATTATCAGCAGATCTAGGACCAGTAAACACACATTTATTATCTTTATCAAACACTTCACACAAGTGCTTATCAAACTTCACAAAAAGATCATCATCACACGCTGATCGATGCTTATTAGGTTGGCTTTCAAGCCTTCCACATGGTACACATTGTGCAATTTTGGGAGACCCTTAACATCTAGGGTTCCTTTCCCAACAATTTTTCCTTGAGCACCTCTACCAAAATTTACTTTCCCTCCATTTATCACTTCATAATCAAGAAGGACTGCTTGGTTTTCAGTCATGTGCCTAGAGCACCCACTATCAAAATACCAAGAGCCGTAACAAGACTCTTGAGGGAAGAGTAAACAACATTGCAGGTGGTAATTGGTTTGGCCACCCACCGTTTAATGCTTTTCTTTTTGGGTTACAGAGGTCTCAGATTGACAGGATGTGTGTTAGGATGTGCATACATCTTCTCACACATCTGAGGCTGATTGAAGTGACCAGATTTTTTATCAGCCTTGAGTTTGTAACAGAAGGGCCTAATGTGACCAGGAGCTAGGCAGTAATGGCAAATGTAATGCCTCTTCCTAGGTCTTTTCTCACTCAAAATGACTCTTTCTTTAAAAGCTTATTTTTTCACAATTTTTGATGTAGAAGCCTCACATCCCTCCTTTACAAAATTATTTTCAAAACCCAAACCAGTTTTGTCACGTTGACCTACAGAAAAAGCTTCTTCCATTTTCATCTTACTTTTGTTTAACTTAGTAAAAGTATTTTCAGCTTTTTCACATTCATTCTTGAATTTTTCAAGGTCAACTTCTCTTTTGGTCACAAGAACTTCAAGTCTTGCAATAGTATCTTTTTGAGCATCATTTTCCTTTGAAAGTACATCTTTCTCATGTTCACAAGTAGCTAATTTATCAGAGAGAGATTTATTTACCTTAACAAGTACCTCAATCTTGTCCAATCTTTTCATCCAATCTGTGTGCAGTTCCTTGTATGTTGCAAAGAGTTCCTCATAGGGAATGTCCCTATCTTCATCTTCATTATCAGAATCTCCTTTTACTGTGAAACAGTTCAGCATTAGGTCAGATGTGTCACAGGATGTGTACACATCTGAGACCACATCCAAGGAATTTTCAGGAGCTTCCTCTTCTATATCTGCACGTAAAGCATTAAACACGTAATGGCGCTTATTATAGACATGTTAGCCACTTTATCTTCTTCATCCTCACTGTCGCTAAGGGTAGCAGTTAAGCTCATTCCCTTCTTTTTAAGTGTGTTAGCACACTCATTAGCATAATGACCAAAGCCACGACATGCTCTACATTGGACAGACTCAGATGATTTATTTTCAAAGCTTGGTTTCTTGAATCCAGTGTCAGTGCTAGGTTTTGGCTTTTCAACAGTACTGGAACTAGGTCTATTAGGGAATTTGCTTATCCTTCTATTTTTCAGTATAGAGCTGAATTTCTTTGAGATAAAAGCTACATCCTCATCTTCAAGATTTGACTTGTCAATCTCAGAGGATAATTTCACAAGCTCTCTTGGTAATGCAACAGCACTTTTGAGAGCCAGACTGTGTGTTTTGTTCTTTTTCTGAGCCTCAAGATTTAGCTCAAACACAGTCAAAATACCTACGATTGTGTCAAGACCTACAGTATTTGTGTCTTTTGTTTCTTCAATTACAGCTACCTTTATGTTAAACCTCTCAGGTAAGGTCCTTAGAATCTTACTTACAAGTCTTGCATTGGAGATAGACTCTCCTAGACTTGTGCATTCATTTGAAATCTCATGAATCTTAGCAGCATATGACACAATGTCCTCAGTTTCTTCCATTCGAAGCAACTCAAACCTATCCATTAAAATTCTAAGCCTAGTGGATTTCACACTTGGTGCTCCCTCACATTGAGTTTGCAGAATATCCCAAGCAGCTTTGGCTACACTCTCATTAGTTATAAGCTTGTACATATTCCCAGAAACATGGCTGGAAATAGCACCCATAGCTTTAGAATTATAATTTGCAGATTGTATTTCATCAAGAGTCCATTGATCTTCAGTTTTTCTTTCGAAAATAGACTCACCAACACCATTAATAGGCTTTTTCTCCACAGTAGGAGGTTGCCATGCAACAAGAATACACATCCAAGCCCTTTCATCAATACTTTTGATGTAATTTCGCATCTTGGACTTCCAAAGAGAATAATTGGTGCCATCCAAAACAGGAGGCCTATTTTGGTGATTTTGGCATTCCATAATGACTACACTTTCTGGATCAACACTCAGTAATATATCGAGAGTTGGCTTTGATACCAATTGAAAGTTTCGTGTAGCTAGGAAACTTAGATCACACAATAGGCAAAGGATGTGAGTACAGATGTGTCTCACAACTGTCCACACATCCACAGATAATGCAGCGGAATAAAATAATTAAATGCAAATAACTCAAGAATTATTTACGCTTACTGATCTGTGTGATCAGCAAACTAGGCTTACGCCCAAAAACTTTTCACTACAAAAACTTTTGTTTCTTACAAAAACAAATAAGTGAAACTAAAATATGAAAATACTAAACAAGTTCTAATCACCTTCTACGATATGAACAACTCCCCTTTCCCAAGTAGGACCTATTCAATCAGAAGTAAAACAAGAGAACTTTATGAAAACCTAGATGTGAGTTACGGATGTAAGGCACAACCTTTACTCACAACCTAAAACAATAATATCGAATACAATGAAGAATATGTAATTTTCTCTCTAAAATTCCGTAGCTTCTCATGTGCTGAATGCCTTGTATTTATAGTGCACCATTGAGAAGATCTTCATGCAATCGACCTCTTCCTTTGCGAGATTCCTTTTCCTATATGAAAACATAAAACACACTCACAAGGAAATCAAATATTAGTAGGTTAGTCCTAATATAAAACTATGTACATAAATAAAAGATATTTACTATATTTACAATTCCTAGTCAAAGTAGGATACTTATAAATCTCCATGAAAGTCTCAAAATCTACTTACCATAATAGAGATCTTTTTAAATAAGGAAAACATAAATATGTTCCCATAAAACACACGGTTTCACTATTGGTTAGATGCAACTTTTACAATAGTAGGTTACATATTGCTTGATGAGAGTTAACCATAGATAAATCTAAATTATGATCAATTATTAATTTTTATTTATATTCAGTGTTTACTATAATTAAGTAAAGGTTATTTAGTCCATAAAATGAGTGTTATCAACTGAGCTAGATGCCTATATGGAACTTTTTTTTTAGCACAGTTAGATAGATCTTGCTATTTGAAAATTGCAGTAAAAACATTTTAATTTGGGGGATTTCTAATATACATATAAATTATTCATAAGATTTGATACATATTAAAAATGGTAACTGTGAGTTTTTGGTATGATTATTTGGAGTTTTAACTTTATAAATTACTCCAAGTATGTTTGAAGATATGCAGAAAGCTAAATCGAATTTGAATTCAATTTTTTTCCTAATTTGCCTATTATCCTCTTCTATTAAAATTAAGTAAACATTTCTTAAAATATGAAGTTTCACCTTAAAATCAATTGGTGTTAGCTGAAATTTAGTGAGACTTACAACGTGAAATTATTAAACTAATGGCGCGTAGCAACATCGTGGGTCGTTAGATCTGCATGTGTAACGGAACTGATCCGATACCATCTTAAATTATAATGTTTCACTTTAAAATCAATTGGTAATAAGGGAAGTGGATCAAGATCTTTATATGTTATAGATAAAATTTGTCAATTTCCATTATTATGAGATAATGTTTCTAACAACGTTTTAATTATTTTTCTAGTTTGGATAGAATACATACTAATCATATCAAAACTAATTGAAGTATCATACATTTTTTAAACTACGTTATCTCTTAATTTTATCTTCTCATCCCTAATCATGCTATTTTGGAAATAAATATGCATCAATCATCCTTATCATTATCATATATTTTTTTAAACTACATTATCTCTTAATTTTCAAAATTTCCCTTTTATCTCGATGGCAGCTAGTTCCTTTATAACTAACATTGGAATTTTTTCTCAAATAATCACTTTTTACTTTTTTATTTACCAAAATAACTTACTGTTCAAAGTATTGTCCAAAGTGTCCCTTTTTTTGTAACTCGCTACACCGTGTAGCGAGTTTGACTTGGGCTGGTCAAACTCGCTACACCGTGCAGCGAGTTTTGTGTAATTAGGGTTTGGCCGTTGGTCATTAATTAGGGCAATTAATTAAACTGAAATCGCTACACCGTGTAGCGATTTTGAACACCCAAGTCAAACTCGCTACATGGTGTAGCGAGTTTAAGTTTAATAAATACCCCCAGCTTTCCAGATTTATTTATCTTCTTCCTCTCCTTCCTCGTTCATTCATTCTCTCTCTCTCTCTCTCTCTCTCTCTCTCTCTCTCTCTCTCTCTCTCTCTCTCTCTCTCTCGTATCCTCCTAGCAACCCTCACTCAATCTTCTCAATCCAAATTCTATTAAATCCAAAAAAAATGGATCCTAACGAGCAGCGGTTTGTTTTTCGCGGTGAAGGCTCCTCTTCATCGCGTGTTATTCCTGGTCCTGCCGGTGCCGTACAGGCTGCCATGCGTCAGAGAAATTACGACCGTCAAAACTTCTCTTCACAACAAACATCGATCGCAACCCAGGAATATATACAGAGAGCGATTGAAGATCCGGTCAAGGATGAAGTTTTCCAAGACGTCCTTGGCTCTCTGCAATGGAATTTTTGACTGAAGAGGGTACATATTATCCGTTAAACCCTATCAAGAAGAAATGCCATACTATTGACAAGGTGGATCAGGTATAATATCAAGATTAATTATAGTAAAATGTGTGTAAATTAACATTGATTTTTTACATTTATGTATGTTCTATTAGGTTGTTGCTGTTATTAAGTCCTGCAAACGAAATGAGTTTGGTGATCTCTGGGGGACTTTAAAGGTTAGGATATGAGCTTAGTATGCTTTCTATCATGGGTGAAATGTGTTTTGAGTTAATAACTGAGATAAAATTATTAGGATCCTACGGATACCATTGAAGCTTCCATTCATCACAAAGTGACTGAGAGTGAATTTGGGAAAGATATATATGTTGGTTCTGTTCTGATACTTCAGAATGTATGATATATTAATTAGTGAATTTGTAATGAACATTAATACTTTCATCTAATTGTTTGTTTTGAAATATTTAGGTTGTTGTTTGGCACCCCATCCGATCATCATCAGCACGTTATCTTAACATCACACTCTCTAATGTGTTCAAGGTACATATTTTCTTATTTTTACTGAATTGTTGGAATCATATAGTAAATAATGTTAAACTCATTTATTTTGCATGTATTTCCTAAGGATAGTGAAGTAGTGAAGTTAAGTGACTCTTAAGTTCATTTGGTTTATATGAATTTCCTAAATGTTTTAATGAATTAATGTAAGATTTTCTATGTGGCCGGGATGTGGCCACTAACTTGTTTTAATGAATTAATGTAAGATTTCCTATGTGGCCGGGATGTAGCCACTAACTTGACAATATTTATTTTTTGATGTTATTTTGGTTTTTTAAAATTATTTTGTACAGTTTGTGTTTGGTTTTGTTGCAATTATTCATGACATATTTTTTAACACATAAAAAAAAAATTTGAAACAAAAACTTAATTCAGCAACATGTCATCATTTATTTTAAAACATGTAAAAAAAATATTTTAAACAAAAACATAACTCAGCAACATGTCATTATTTTTTTAACACATGTAAAAAAAAAAATTGATGTTAGTACGAAGCTATTTTGAGCAATAATTCGAAGCTGATTTAATTGTCCAAATTAAAATTTAAAAGTTGTTATTGTTACACCATTATATGTACTACAAGTAACAATTTTTAGATATTCATTATGATAACTAAATTAACCTATATTTATTGCTCAAAATACCTTCGCGAAAGAAAAAATGGAAATAAGAAATGTTGAAACGAAGAAAATTATTGGGGGACAATCTCTGCTTAAACTCTGCAGTTTCACGCTACGGTGTAGCGAGTTTAATTCAACTTTAATGAAACTCGCTACACGGTGTAGCAAGTTTAAGTCAGAAATGCCACTTTTCAGCTCCAAAATTCAGTTTTCAGTCAGCATAAATATAATCAAAACCCGTGAGTGAATGTAATCCCTTTCTCTCAACTTTCTCTCTTTCTCTCAATCACCTTTCACTCAGCTTTCTCTCTTTCTCTCAATCACCTTTCTTCAAAATAAAGCTTCTTCACATCATTTTATTTCATCAGAATTGTTGAGATCAAGAATCAAGGTAAATTAACATCATCTTAATGATTGTTTTCACTTGTGTTTAGATATAAAATTTAATTATTTAACTGTGTTTTATTATATTGTAGATAAATGTTAGAGTTTTGTTATGTAGGTTTTAACACTTTGATTTCGTAATGTAGGGTTAAAGATGAACGGGGGTCCAATCATTTTTATGTGTTATTGGGGAGGTGATGATGAACAACCGTTTGATGGTCCTCATTTCAAAAAAGGGCCAAAATGTGCAATAAGGGGTAATTGCCGATGGAGATACAATGAGTTGATTGATGAGTTATATAAAAAGGCGAACTTAGATCGGTCTCAATTTGATTTGGAAGTCATTTACAGATGCCCTCATTCTTTTGATAGCGGGATTGGTGAGTATTTTCCTTCTCGTATTGAAGATGATGCGTGTATGGATGTAATGTTCGATCAGTTTGCTAAATTTGGGGGGATTGGAAATTTGCAGCTGTATGTGGTTGTAAAATTGATTGAAAATTGACCCAATCCAGAGTTTAAAACACAGCACACAGAGACCATTTATGGGTATTCACCAACTGGTAACCGTGATGCAGGGGTTGGTCCAAGTTCCCAAACTCTTGTATCAACCCAAACACCAAATTATGATGATGGGGCATTTGGGCATAATTATCATGTTAATGATGATGATCGGGCATTTGGGCATAATGATCATGTTAATGATGATTATGATGTTGACTATGAAGAAGAGGAAGTACACACTAATGTAGATGCAATGCTAGAGGATGATGATGATGAATATGAGGAGGGTAGTAGTGATTCTGATGTCGATTTGGGAGCCGGTGATGATGGGCCGATTGATGGTGATGTGGAAGCACCTCTTGTTCCCTATGAAGTGCCGGAAAATCGAAGATATGAGAGAGCGAATTATCCCTTTTACAGTGATAAACAGAATAATTATACATATACCTGCATCCGAGGGGCATGATTATAAGATTTAGTTTAAAAAAAAAACATTAATGACGAGAAAATAACGTATGATATATGTATACCTGCATCCGAGGGGCATGAGCACGAAGTTCGGATCTCTGAATCGAGTACGGATCTGCGGCCTCACACATCTCAACCGCTCCCAAGCCCAAATCTATATCAAATAAATGTATATCAAATACTATAAATTATGCCGCTAATTTGAAATCAAACTTAAAAACAGCAACATAATGAACATTAAAATGAGATAAACATACCTGTAGAACGTTGAGAAATCCTCCGCACTGTTTCGTCCGAGGATCAGTCGTACTACACAACTCTCAATATAGGAAAGCGAGCGCAGCACTCCCCCAACTGTACTGGCTGACCCTAGAAACATCCGAAAGTAGAGGGAGATAACATAGCTTAACCTTGTTATTCGTACGATCAGGCATGATCGTAGAACCCAAGGCAAGCAAGATATATGCCCGTACGTACTGATCTACAATCTCTGGAGCAGTATCCTCAGTGAGGTCACCAAAGTGTGGGAAATGGAGGATAATCCACCTGAGCTTCAGACTACTCCCATCTATATCTCCGACATCAGGGACAGCCCCTAAATAATCATGACAGGCAGCCCACCAGTCTACATGTGCTGGAAACCCAGCATTAGTAACAGCATCCCCATCAATCGGCAACCCGCAAATCATACCTATATCCTGTAGGGTGATCGTCATCTCACCAACTGGGAGATAGAATGTATGGGTCTCTGGATGCCATCTCTCGATCATAGCCTCCAGCAACGCACAATCATACTGTACTCTCCCTATATAGTGAACTCCGCTAAATCCGCACTCCGCCAGTCTCAACAATATCACAGGAGCTAATACGCCTGGCAAGGCGGCACCATGACGAAACTGGAGGGGGCTAGAAGCCTGCATCCCAGCCCAAATAAATCGAGCCCTATGGTCCTCATGCCGGGTCAGAAACAGAGGCATCGATAGGCCCGGGATCAATGAAAGCATCCATCTATTTATTTCAATATCAAGGTTGGTTATTGTTCTACGAGGCAAGAAAATAAATAAGAGAATACAAAAGTGTAATTACTAGTACGTGGCATTGTAATTCAAAGTTATCTCACACTTTCAAGAAGTGCATGTGGGGTAGGTCTTGATTTCCAGCTTATATACTAAGTAATACTTCAAGAGTAATTCTCACAAACCATTTTATCTTAATTAATTAATCAAGTTTGGGGATATTTTAATCGTAAGATCTTAATTTGTATTATCTTTTTTTTATTTGAATAATTAATAATGTAAGGGTCATTTTATCAACTCATGTTAATCCAGATAAAATTTATTAATGGGTTCGAATTATATTATCTTTGTATCTAATACTATCATAAAAATGATTTACAATCATCTCAACAATAAAGCAAGAATTATTCATCTTAGATGAAGTACTTAAATCCATACCTCTCAAAGTTATCAATTGCATTTGCATTTCTCACCATATGTTTTGGTACATGACATTACTAGCAAATATCAATAATAATCATAACATACTCAATATACAGAAAAATTATAGTTGATTCACAATAATACACACCTAATATCAATAATAGGTGTGCTTTCTACAATCTAATTGGTAACAACAAACATAACCTCACACAAATTAAAGAAAATACAATTAGAACATCATACCAAAGGTGATGATTCAATATCTCAGTCCAGAACAATGCCAAAACAAATTACTAACACTAGAAATCATGCCTCTATCACACACAAAATACAATGATAACAACAGTTGTACAAAGGTAAATAAATATTAAAATCAAAGTTAAAATTCAAATGGACAATTATGATAGAAAATGACCAGATTTTGTAAAAGAAAAAAAATCATAAAAAAATCAAAAAAAATCCTAAATTGTAAGTAAATAAATAATAAAATCAAAGTTAAAATTCAATACAATACAGAAATTTAAACTTACAATTAAAAAAAAGATTGAATTCACTTGACAAATTCCTTGGTTGGTTGGGTGTTCTTCTTCTCCCTTACTCTCCTCGGCGGCTGAACTGATGAAGGTGTAGGTTTTTTTTTTTCCTTTGAATGAAGACGTAAACTGGGAGGGAAAAAGGGTTTTAAATAACTCGCTACACCGTGTAGCGAGTTTGACTTGGGGTGGTCAAACTCGCTACACGGTGTAGCGATTTATGTTTAATTAATTGCCCTAATTAATGACCAACTGCCAAACCCTAATTACACATAACTCGCTACACGGTGTAGCGAGTTTGCCTAGCCCAAGTCAAACTCGCTACACGGTGTAGCGAGTTTAAAAAAAAATGGACATTTTGAGCAAAAGTATGAACAATAAGTCATTTTGAAAATTAAAAAAGTAAAAAGGTATTATTTAAGAAAAAAATCACTAACATTGTATGTCGTTCAATCAAGAGTCATTCTAATGATAACAAATCACTTTAGTTTTGATGGTATCGGGTATTAACTTTAATAGTTGAGATAGCGAGTTCAAATCCTAATCCTGTGAATAACATGTACTAACCTACTTATAGGTCATATGGTGTAGCATAAGGACATTTTATCTACCATTAATAAAATACAATATTCATTTTTTTTAAAGAGTCATTCTGATGAGCAAAGTTAGTTCATTACACATCATGAGGTTATTCTTTTTTATACTTGAATAAAACATCAGAATTAAATAACATCTATTTCTTTATCCTGATCTGGCTTTAATGAGAATTACAAAATAATTGACTTTCGTTCTTTTATCAGCTTAGCCGCCATATAATTTTTTATTTTATTATTTTTTCCGTCATATAATATAATTGAACGTACCCAAATCATACAAATCTAAACACCAAATTTCAAGTTCAAAATTTCAAGGTAATAAATTATCTGCAAAATAACAATCAATTAAACCTGAATATAACATCATAAGAAAAATAAAAAAATAAAGAACATGTCTTTCAAAGGATTCAGAAAATAAAATTAACATTTTTATGCATAAAATCAGAAACCAAGATTAGAAATCTAATATGAAATACAAAAAAATAAATAAATAAATAAATAAAAAAAGAAATTAGATCACAACCTGCTACTTTCATGAATTCGGAAAAGGGTACATCACTTATAAAAAAGAAAAAATTGGGATAATGAATAGTTGATGTTATTGTGATAGGTGAGTTTTGTCGAATAAATAAATATTTTTTCTTATGTTTCGTAAATATTGTCTTATTTTTATATTCATAGTCAATTCAATAGATTTGATTATAATTTTTTGAACATCTAATTATAACTATTCAATTTTAAAAATTGTTATTTATATTATTTGTAATGATAAATAGTTGGGATATTGTGAAGATATCACAATACATTCACATTATATTTGAGAGATATTCTCAAGAAAAGAAAATATATAGTTAACTAAGTTGGTATTGAGCCAACTTAAAAAAGTTACCTTAGTTAGTTAGAAGTATTTTCAAGTAGAAGCATTTACTATTAGAATAAGGAGAGATTTGTTAGAATCCTATTAGAATTATGACTCATATGTTTTAATTATAAATATGAGTCTCTAGCTTATGTAAATTTGGAGATAGAAATAATACATAATATACTTTTGAGTCTCCTTATTTTATCATGGTATCAGAGCATGATTTCGATCTTGAAACCATGTCTCTATACTTTTGAATAACCATTGTCACATTCGAGAGGGGGAATTGTGACATGGTAAACTTATATGTAATGTCTCCTTCATGATTACCCAATTCGCTTCCACAACGAATTCCTAAAATCTAGGGTTCCGATTGTTGCATTATCCCTTTGATTATACCACCTTCACTATAAAAACGATGATTGAGTGTCGTCCACTATAAAAACGATGATTGAGTATAAAAACAATGATCGAGTGTCGTCCACTATAAAAACGATGAACGAGTGTCGTCCACTATAAGAACGATGATTGAGTGTCGTCCACTATAAAAACGATGATTGAGTGTCATTCACTATAAAACGATGATCGAGTGTCGTTCAATATAAAAACGATGATTGAGTGTCGTTCACTATAAAAACGATGATTAAATGTCGTTCACTCTAAAAGTGATGATTGAAGAAAAAGAAGACATCTGCAAGATCAAATTGTGCACGAAATTGAAGAAAGAAGACCTGATGTGGATGATTCTTCAGATATTGGAACAAATTTTTGTTGTTGTTGAAAAAAAAAACAAGACGAACCCGAGGTTGCTTGAACTGCAACACGAAAAAGGAAGAACTTGGCGCACATGTTGCATGTCGAAGTGGAATTTTTTTTTTAAATGTTTTAATTTTTATTTGGCAAGTTGGGTATCTACGATGTAGATCCTCCAACTCGAGGGGGGAGTTGAGATATTGTGAAGATATCACAATACCTTCACATTATATTTGAGAGATATTCTCAAGAAAAAAAAATATTTAGCTAACTAAGTTGGTATTGAGTCAACTTAGGAAAGTTACCTTAGTTAGTTAGAAATATTTTCATTTAGAAGTATTTACTATTAGAATAAGGAGAAATTTGTTAAAATTCTATTAGAATTAGGACTCATATGTTTTAAGTATAAATATGAGTCTCTAGCTTATGTAAATTTGGAGACAGAAATAATACATAATATACTTTTGAATTTCCTTATTTTATCATGAATCAATAACAATTTTTAAAATTTTATAAAAATAATTAAATTTTTGTAAAATTGTGGTAAAAGTTTTATTAAGTTAATCATTAAAATTAAAGTGAGACACCATTCTGGAACAGAGTGAAATACAAGGTTTGAGAGGGATTTCGAACCGCTACAAGCATTTTTGCTACAATGCTAGAATCAAGTGAAATACAAGATTTGAGAGGGATTTTGAACGGCTACAAGTTTTTTTGCTACAATGTTGCAGCGCTATAAAAATCAGACAATAAATATAAAAGACGTGCATAATAATATAAAATATTTTGAATGAATATAAAACACTTTTTTGTAGTACTAATTTTCTTACGACATAAATATGTTTTTATAATTGTTCAAAATATATTATATTGTGTTGCACGCCTTTTATATTTACTAGTAAAAGTCCGTGTCCAAGGACACGTGGTTTTTTTTTTTTTAAATTAAAAAAAACAATTAATTAAAAAAAATTAAAGGGCAAAATGGAAAAGAGCCAACTTAGTGATAGCAAAATGAAAATTTTTACATTTGATACTGTTCATAGTACTACTGTAGCAACCTGTTGCCATTTATACTATAGATTAGATTGTCTTATTTTTTTAGGGTCGCGCGCTGCAGGAGTTTGATGTCAGTTTGAGAGTGAAATCCATTCCCCTGATTTTGATTACGCCCTTTTTAGTATAATAGTAAGAGTCGGTTTGGGGAGAAACGCGTTTCTCCGTCGCGTATGGAAAAACGGGGCAACTTTTGTCGCGCGACATACTTAGCCAGTTTCTGGATATCCTTTCCAAAGCTTCTGGATATCTAAAACATTGAATATGGATATCCGTGCTTTGGAAAAGATATCCGTAAAACCAAATATTTTTCCGGATATCCTTTCCAAAGCTGGGATATCTGTAACATTGAATATGGATATCCAGAAGCTTTGGAAAGGATATCCGTAAAACCAAATATTTTTCTGGATATCCTTTCCAAAGCTTCTGGATATCCATATTCAATGTTCTGGATATTCAGAACTGATGAAAGTGATATCCAGTTGTTGTGGCTAAGTATGTCGCGCGACAAACGTTGCCCCGTTTCTCCATAAGCGACGGAGAAACGCGTTTCTCCTCAGATTTTAGCTAATAGTAATACTACCGCTTTATTTTCCAAAATATCTCACTCTTCCCTACTCACGACCCTACCTAGCATCCCAAAATTGTACGTAGAATAACAATTAGAGTATGCCATAATATTTTTAAGTGTACAGTTCGTTTAAAAATAAAATTGTATTGTTGTATACTCCTTCCGTCCTATGGAGTAGACTTATTTTCCTTTTTATTTCATCTCATATGGAATTTGACTTTTTAGTTGAACTTTGACAACAAATATATGACACTTTAATTATATTCATGAAATTCTAAAAATTCTTATTGATTCACCATTAATAATATAATACTATCAACAACAACTTTTAGAATTTCATAAACATGATTAATCTCTCATAAATTTGTGGTCAATGTTCAACAAAAAAAAATAAATGGGACAAACTTTTAGAGACGAAGGGAGTAACATAGTTTTTACTTTATTTTTCCACTCATTCTTTATCCTACTTTACTATACTCACATTACCAATTAAATTATTATTCTTCTCACTTATTCCATCTCTTATTTAATTTTCATATTCACAGACGCATCTTCCAACTATTTCTTTCTCATACTTTTCTTAATTCTTTTGTCATTTTTTTTTTTTTTTTTTTTTTTTAGGCTTGCCCACCTCCCGGCAAGCCTTTTTAAGTCAATTCACAACTAAGTCCATCAATTCTCTAAAAATTTCCTTAAAGTCCCCTTTAGAAGCGCCTAATATTAATTAGGGAGGGATAAATATCCACTCTAACTTGGGAGGAGTCGAACCTGTGACCACCGTGTTGATGTCCCGGTGCTCGCCATCGTGTCAAGTCCTAATGGTTTGTCATACTTTTTTTATCTCCACTTACATGGGCGGATGAAGTATATAAAAATTATAATTCATGTTTCTACAAAATATAACTTATATCACCAAAGATTTTACTCATTTATGTTCTCTTATAAAATGTAATACACTTACTATAACATAACATGTAACTCCTGTTACTAAGGGGTTTCAAATGTATGTTTCGATTACCCAACATGTCTTATCTATTAAAATATCATAATTTAAGCTATAGTATACATGATAACATTTATATTGTTACAATGATACGATTTTAATGAATATACCCGTTGATCAAAATTGTCACCCACATATTACTACAAAATATTTCATCCGTTTCAAAATAATATGTAAAATATAACTTTTGAGCGTTCGAAAGTAATCTGTAAAATCCCAAAATGGAAAAAAATTCACTTGTTATACTTTATAACAATTATTCATTTACTACACTTTCTCTCTCATACTTAACTATTTGTATTCACAATACATCATCTATTTATTTTTTCTTATTTTTTGTGTCAAACTCATTTGTGCATATTAACTATGGTACGGAGGAAGAAGAAGTATAAATTAGCTACTATGAAAAAAGTGTGATTTATAAAAATACTAGGCTACTACCCGTGCGATGCACAGATTTTTAAATTTTGTCATTTGAAATATAAAATATTTATTTTAATGAATATTTAAGTGATTTTAATAAAATAAATACTTAAATTCTTTTATGATCTTATTATACTGAATTTAAATATGAATTATAACTTGTTGTTTGAAAGTAAGATATATTAATTTCTCAAAAAATGAGAAATTATCATGTATTTTTTAATAATAAAGACACATTCATATAGAATGAATGAGTATTAAAAAGTCATATCTAAGAAAAATTATAAAAAAAATCTTACCGTAAATATAACAACAAAAATGAAATTTTATTTGTTTCATAATAAAAGAAAAATATTGGATATGTTATTTTAACATAAAAATATGATGCCAATAGAAAAATGGTTAAATAGGGAGTTTTGAATGTTTGGTGAGGCAAATATGTAGTTTAAACCGAAATATAAGAAGTAGCATTTTCAAATTGAAAAAATAAAAGATTATTCATGAATATTAAAAATGAGAAATTTTATTTTTAAATGTTAAATATTTAATGAACACCACATTAACCTCTAAAATTGATTTTTTTAGAATTGAATATTATTAGGTGTATGTAAATTGATTAAGTTGAATAATTAAAAGAAAATAACTGAAATTAATTAATTATACAATGTACAATTATATTTATTTGAGCATGTAAATTAGTTAAATTGAATAACTTAAGTAAAGTGAGAGGGAGTATTGGTATGAGAAACAATAATTAATATGAAGGTATAAATATTTTAAACTAATTAATTAAAGCTTAGTAATTAATTGAATTAATGAGTGATGATGTCAACATGTGTTTTGGTGAAAAAAAATTTCACCAGCAGTCAAGTGTTCAATGATGAGGTCAGCGGCTATTGTTTTAGTAGAATAGTATAGATGATTGTTGAATCCTTCCTAGTCATCTATCCTATTCGCAAGATATTTTTTATCTTTCTCATTTAGGTCCTTTTCCTAACTTGCAAATGGCAAATGAAAATTAAAAGTCTAGCACTAATAAATGCATATGAAGTCCACATTGCCCTCATATTATAAATTATTTTTAATTTTATTTTACTATCTTGTTATTGTCATGGGACCATGTAATCAATAAAATTTTCCTGCTAAGCATAAAGTTGAGAAAAATATCTTTTCATTCCCAACTAGTTTAAGTTTTATTTTTATTATTTTTAAACTATTTTTTTTACCTTTTCGTCTTTAACATATATTTTTTTGAATTATGTCATCATTTCGTCAATTTGTCATCCAAAATTCCGTTATCCCACTTATATGACATGTTAGGCCCCGTTTGTTTCACCGTAAAATAACTCATTTTCGTAAAATATTTTTCGTTGTTTGTTAAGCCCCCAGAGAATGTTTTCCGAAAAATAATTCGTTTTCCGCTGTTTGGTTGTTTTTCGAAAAATGGAGAAAACGTTTTTCAGAAAACATTTTACGCCATTCCTAAGTAAAACGACTTACCGACCTTATCCTAAGTAAAATATTTTCCGAAAAATGGTGTCCTTCATGTACAACTCATATTTCACAAGGTACAACATTCTACTTTCTCATTCTAATAATAATAATAATAATAATAATAATAATAATAATAATAATAATAATAATAATAATAATAATAATAATAATAATAATAATAATAATAATAATAATAATAATAATAATAAAATAATAATAATAATAATAATAATAATAATAATAATGATAAATAATAATAATAAAAATAAAAATAATATAATAATAATAATAAAAATAATATAATAAAATAATAATAATAATAATAATATTAAAAACTAAAATTGAAGATATGTATCTAACAAAAGCGTATAAAACTAAATAAAAATTTGTAATTTGAAAAGTCAATCACTTAATAGTATTTTACTGGATGAATACAATGTTGATTAGAACATGTTTAACGGTGAACGGATTTTCGTTCATCAAGAACAATTTCGTGAACGAAATTTCGTTCATGGCAATTAGTGGTGAACGAAATTTCGTTCATAGCCATGAACGAATTTTCGTTCACCAAGAACAATTTCGTGAACGAAATTTCGTTCATGGCAATTAGTGGTGAACGAAATTTCGTTCATGGCCATGAACGAAATTTCGTTCATGGGTTTCGTTCATTTCGTGAACGAATTCGTGAACGAAAATTTCGTTCATGGCTATATGTGTATTTTGTAATTTTGACATTTTTAAAATTATATTATTGAAATAAAAATATTAAAAATGTTTATAATTTCTTTTTCTCTATAAATAGAGTCTAATTTTATAATATTTGACATAATTTTAATATTTTACTATTTAAAAATGATAAAAAAAATTATTGTATATATTTGATAAAAATTTAATTTTTTATATATTTAAATTTTCTCTTGCGTCAAACGACGCCATTTAGATCAAAATTTCAAAAACATTTATTTTTCCCTATAAATAGAGCTCAAGATTGCTAGATTATGTACATCTCTTCTTCCATACTTCCTTTCTCTATACTAAGCAAAAAAAATCAAGATTTTCCTTTTTTTGATTATGAGTAATTACTGGATAGTTCTCATAATTCTGGAACAAATCCTGATCATGCTTGGTTCGAGCAAATGCTGGCTAACGATCCCAATTTCGTACAAAATTTTCAGCAACACAATTTTCAAAACTATCCCAACAACTCAAATCCTCTAAACTTCAACCAAAGCCCACCCCAAGATTTTAATTCTCCACTTAACTATCAAAGTTTTACTCAAGAGTCACAGTACAACGAATTTGTTCCAGAGATGCAAGAAGAAAATGAGGCTGATGAAGAAGAAGAGGCGGTACCCACAAGGGGGAAAGGAGGAGCAACAAAAAAGAAAAAAAGGAGTCAACATTGCATGGAGATACAAAGAAGATGAAGCTCTCATCAGTGCATACATGGCGCGCAAGCGAAAGTAATGAACAATGTTAATTTTTTAAAATTGTGCAATTAAGTAAAATAATAAAAAAAATATTATATTTATTGTTAATGATGTTAATAAAAAATAATATTTATTAATGTATATTATTAATTTTATAATATCAAATTTCTATTAAAAAATAACGAAAAATTCGTTCACCACTACAGAATGTAAGCTGGCGTGAGCGAAATTTCGTTCACAGACCAGTTTCATTCACGTGGTGAACGAATTTTTCGTTCACCATTAAACATGGTCTTATACTCTCTTTGTCTCAAAATACTTGTAGTTTTAGAAATTTCTACACATATTAAGAAAAACAATTAATATATATCAAATAGACTAATTAAATACCCTTTAACTTTAACCTTTAAGGTCCTGTTTGGTATAATTGAAAATTTAGCTTTATAAACGTAGAGTTGAAATCGTTAAGTTACTGAATTTTAGAACTTGAGTTTGTTTGATAATGACAAACCACATACATTTGAATTTGATCATAATTTCAACTCAACACCTTAAAAGTTATTTGATTAATCTCAATGATTGTACAGTAAAATAAAATCATCATTTACATATATGTCACTATAATTATAATTAAATTTTATTCTTATAATTTTTCTCACTTGCTAGCACAATAACTCACTAAAATAATTTTTTATTTATAATTAAAAACAATTTCAAAACTTGATTACAATTTGAAATGAATTTGTAACAAAGTTTATTTGTTGTAATTCATGTAGATGAAAAAAAATAGTCTCATTTCTTCTCACTTGATTTCTTTTTGTTTAATCTCAAACAAATAGTTTTATTTTGTAAAATTAAATAAATTATTATTTATAAGAAAGCATTATGTGCCAAAGGATTTGACTATTTTATTTTAGTTGAATATTTCATATTGGTCGCATGCACATCATATGTACAGTTAATGTAAAAAAAAAGTGAAGTAAGTTAGCTTAATTTTTGGAATTCTAATAAAATTACCAATTTTTAAATATAAGGTAAATATATCTAACTTAATAATGACAAGGACACGAAGAAACCATCTATTGCTTTTCTCATGCAGGTGAATCTCCGGCAGGTTACTCCCTCCCTCTCAGTCTATCTCTTTAAATTCAGCTAATTAATTTCTTGATTCCCTTATTTTGCAAATTTAGAATGGGAATTTCGGAGTTGCAGTCATTCTTATCTCTGTTTGCATGTATGATTTCGAGCTCTTCCACAAGTAAACAACTACGAACATGACATTTCCGATGTAATGTATAATTTAAAATGGCAAACTTGAAAGATAGGGAATTTGCAATTTTTTTTTTTTATCGAATGAATAATATTTAGTGTAAGAAGATGATTGTTGTTTATTGTCATGTGTAACCCTGGGAGTAGGGCTGTAAACGAGCCGAGCCGAGCCGAGCTTTTGATGTTTCGAGCTCGAGCTCGTGAACTTTTAAACGAGCTCGAGCTTTTCTCGAGCTCGAGCTCGATCCCAGAATTCATGTTCGAGCTCGGCTCGAATCAAGTTTCGAGCTTTTCGCGAGCCGGCTCGCGAGCTTTTCGCGAGCTGCTCGAACTCGAGTATTAACGAGCCGAGCTCGAGCTTCGACTTATTTTTTGAAAAAAAATCTGAAATCGAACGAGCTTTATCGAGCCCTAATTCGAGTTGCAATCGAACTCGAGCCTAAACGAGCCAAGCTCGAGCTTGGTCTTTTAATTTGTCACTAAATATATATATTTTTAACAAAAAATTCATAATTCATCCGAGCTTTTAACGAGCCGAGCCCGAGTCGAGCTTAAACGAGTCGATCTCGAACAGAGCTCGTCGAACATACGAGCCGAACACGAGCCGGGCTCGAAAAAATGACGAACTTGAAATTCGGTTCGAGCTCGAGCTCGAGTTCGCCTCGAGCCCACTCGAACTCGAGCTTTTTTCGAGCCGAGCCCGAGTCGAGCTCGAACAGGCTCGGTTCGTGTAACAGCCCTACCTGGGAGTAATTAAAGTAACAAATTCCTTAAATATAGCAACTAAAATCCACAAAAGCCTATTCCAAATCTCTCCAATTTGATCTATTATAAGATAAGTAAAATATATTTCTGTTGAAAATGGGTAACGGAAAGTTAAGTTTGACTTAACGTGGACCTAAGATTCTAACGGAGTTCGTTATTCGTTAACGAGACTTGTTACAAAATGTATTCTACATTTGTTGTAGATTATTAAACTCGTTTAATGTCTCAAAACCATTTAGGGTGAATGAGAATTAATGACAAAGGCTTTTTGTAACTTAACGAAAGTTAAATAAAGGGTTAAAATTGATTTGGATTAGCCAAAATGTGTTTGGACTGATTGATCAAACGCGACTGTTCCAATAGGCACTTCTCTGGGCTTCAGCGCGGTCGCGCTCCAGCCTAGAGCGGCCGCGCTGAATTAAAGTGATTTATGACCTGAGTCTCGTCAGGCTAGCGCGGGCGCGCTCAGTGCCAGAGCGGCCGCGCTCGGCGACGCTGAACAGTGATTTGGCGACTCTTGGAATGAAAAGTCACTAAACCTTTTAACTTTCTTTAAATAGTTTCCCTCCGAATTTCAATTTACACATACTGTTTTTTCTAGCCTTTCCTACCCTTCTTGAGTTAGTGTAACCAAGTAAAATCATTGGCATCTTGTTGCATACCTTCTTCAAGTCCAAAGTTCTAAACAATCACTTGTTCGTTAGATTAGTTATATTGGAGTGCTCCTTATAACTAATTGTAAAGTCGTTTTATCTTACGAGAGTTTTGTTATTCAACCGTAAGCACCTGTGCGGGACAAATAACTCTTACGGAGATTGTATACAATACAAGACTCGACTTGTCTCCTAGTTTTTCAATCTCCGTTAAATTCTCCGTCAGTTTTTTCAGTTAAGTTCTTGAGAAGCCATACCAGAAGTCCAACAATCGTAAGAGTTATTTGACGCTTCTTAAGACTCTCATACCATGGTAAGTGAGAAAGACACCTCCGAATCATCCGGGCTTACTCCTCCTCCTCTTCAAGGCAAAGCAACGCTAAAGAATGTCGCACCTTAATGCTCCTCCTCCGTCTCATGCGTTCGTGCATGCGGAAAGACCGGGTATTCTTACCGGGATGGACTTTAAGAGGTTGCAACAGAAAATGTTGGTCTATTTGATAACATTAAAATTGGTGCAATTTCTTTGGGAATATCCACCATTGATATCCGAAGGGGATGAACCCCAAGCAAAGAATGACTTGGATACATGGAATCACAGCGATTTCTTGTGTCGCGAGTATATTCTTAATGGCTTGGATGATGCACAATACTTTGTGTGTTGTGGCATAAAGACCGCAAGAGAACTTTGGGAATTTCTCGAGATGCACTATTCTATGTGTATAGTGACAAAAAGACGGCAATTAAACTTGGCGGAAACAAGTACCGGAAACAAGAGGAAGAACACCGGGAAAGTAAAGAGGGGAACTACAACCGCCAAGAAGTTCAAAGGTAGTTGTTTTAATTGTGGCAAACCCGGACATATGGCTAGGGAATGTCGACATCCTAGAATCAACAACCAAGATGGAAACCCTCTTCAAGCCAATGTGACTGAAGATCGATATGTTCCATTGGACTTTGATCAACTTAGCCTAGGGGCATAAGATTGAATTGACCAAATGTGGTCATTGTATTATATTAGAAAAGGGTACCTTGATCTGAATGTAATTCGCCTAAGAGCGAAGAATAAAATATCAGTTTTTTATTTCCTACTTGGCTTGTGTTATGACTTGTTCACTTAGGTCTTGTAAATTTAAATTCATTTCGTCGACTAGTGAATTTAAAATTACTACCTAAGATGAAGTTTGATTCGCAAACCAAATGTGATTTCTTCTGTGGAAATCAGTTCTTCATTACTTCTATTGATATTTGCACTCGATAATGCAAAATACATCTTTTGAAATAGTAAAGATGAAACCTTAAGAGGTTTAAGTAATAAAGAATGAGTTAGTGATTCATCTTAATTGTGGAGAGTATTTAGTATTGTTTGAAAAATAATTATTGGGACGCTGACACTTATTTATCAAACGAATGCTACTTACACACCCAAAGGAAGATTAGAACTTGTAAGGAGAGGTTGAACTCCTTATTGATAAGTTCCGTCTTACTTGACAAAATGTGGGGATACCTAGTATAGGTAGAAATATCTAAACCTAAAGAGGTTAAGATAAGACCCAAAACCATGAATTACATTTCCATTGGATATGCAAACAATTAGTAATGCATATAGATTTGTGAAGAACAAATTTAAAATTCTCGATATGACAAAGGGAACGATTATTGAAGTAAAGTTGCTATATTCTTTGAAACCAAGTTTCCTTAAAAGGGAAAGGGTTAAAACAACCTCACTTGAACATAGTTATGACTATGTCATCAGTTCATCTCAAGGAAATGAAGTACCTTGACAAAGTAAAAAGTAAAATCTTAATCACGCAAGTGACTTAAGACATTATAGATAACATGGAGTATATGCTAGTTATTACAATTGAATAACCCCACATAAAGGAAAATATTAAATATAAATTAAGATATTCATGAAATATTTGAAATATGGGGGTACACCTCAAATGTGGGGGTACAAGCTAAATAAATAAGCTCTATATATAAGTGAACTTTTAGTATTAGCGGAAATTATTAAAATTGTTAACAGTTGAAAGGATGTCTCATCATATATTTGGAAAATTAATAGATCTTCCTCCATAATGCTAACCATTGGGTTACAAATGGGTCCTTGGAAAGGAAATATTTAAATGATGAATTTGATAAAAACTCCTAACGAATTTGAAGTATTCGTAAGCTGTTTTATAAATACCTAAAATGTGGGGGTATTCGGCTAAAGTAGTAATACTTAAGCAAGACACGTTATATTCTTTAAGAATATACTTCCTTGAAATGATAGAAAATGTATAAATTTTAATAAGAAAATTTATAGAAAACTATAAGTGGTTTTCTTAATAAGAAGAAGAACCAAGATACAGTTGAATGACAAAAGTTACTACTGTTATCAAGTAATGCTAATAGTTCATCCTACTCTATTAGGAAGATGGTTGATCTTCCTTATGCGAACCGTCGGGTTGCAAAAACTAGATGTACCAGGGATGAAACCTTTAAATGTTAGACTCTTGAAATCAATAGGAAGAATTTTCAAGAGGTATAGTCTAAAGAGTGAAAATTTCAAAAGATACAATTCTATAAGAAAAAATAATCTTATGAAATAAATTATATTGAGATGGACTTTTCTTGATAAAAGGATCTTGAAAGGTAGTCTCTACAGCATAGAATCAAGAGATAGATTATAAAACGCTCAAGGATCACATCTATAAGAGCTCTCATAGCTATTGTAATAAAGGCATAATCTTGAGATACACCAAATGGATGTGAAGACTGCTTTCCTAAATGGAGAACTTGATGAAGAAATTTACATGGAACAACCCGAAGGGTTCGCAGTTCCTGGTAAAGAAAGAAAGGTGCGTAAACTCGTAAAGTCCTTGTATGGACTAAAACAAGCACCTAAAACAATGGCATGAGAAGTTCGATAGAACCATGTTATCGAATGGATTCAAGATTAACGAATGTGACAAATGTATCTACATTAAAGGAACATCCGAATCATTCGTTATCGTTTGTCTTTATGTAGACGATATGCTCATAATGGGAAGTAGTCATGATTTGATCATGAATACCAAAGGCATGTTAAAGAAGAAATTTGACATGAAAGACATGGGATTAGCTAATGTAATATTAGGGATAAAGATCTCTAGAACATCTTAAGGATTAGTTCTTTCACAATCCCATTACCTAGAGAATGTTCTTCGAAAATTCAATGTCTTTGATGACCCTCCGGCTAAGACACCGGTAGACTTGGCTCTACATTTAGCCAAGAACAAAGGGGAACCGCTTTCTCAACCGAAATATGCAAGAATAATTGGTCGTCCGATGTACTTAACGAATTGTACACGTCCGTACATTGCATATTCAAAGGAGCAAACTAAGTAGGTTCACAAGTAATCCTAGTACCGATCATTGGAAAGCACTAATGAGAGTACTAAGATATTTAAGGTATACATTAAACCATGGGATACTTTACAAGAAATATCCAGCAAAGATTAGAAGGATACCGTGATGCAAATTGGATATCGGACACGAAAGACTCTAAGTCCACGAGTGGATATGTATTCACATAGGTGGAGGAGCAAAGGTCATGGAAATCCTCCAAACAGACATGTATAGTTAGATCCACGATGGAGTTCGAGTTTATCGCTTTAGATAAAGCCGGGGAAGAAGCGTAATGGCTTAAGAACTTCCCCGGAGGATATTCCTTGTTGGAGCAAACCCGCGCTCGCCGTACTAATACATTGTGATAGTCAATCAAGCAATTGAAAGGGCACGTAATAGTATGTACAATGGTAAATCTAGACATATTCGTCGTAGACACAATACCATTAGACAGCTTGATCAAGAATGGCGTTATCACTATTGATTATGTAAAGTCATGTGATAACTTAGCGGATCCGTTTACCAAAGGTATAAATCGAGATCAACTGTATAAACTGTTAAGTGGAATGGGTTTAAAACCCACAACAAAAGGACTTATAGCGGACACTCAACCTTGAGAAATGGAGATCCCAGGCCCTTGGTTCAATGAGACAACCAAGTTATAAGTTCTAGTAGAGTTACTTGGAAACAACAACTCGGTTTATCAACCTGGAGATGTTGAAAACTCATTTCCAGAACATCCAAGTACAAGCACATGCAGCAGTGGTATGGATAAGTTGAGAAAACTTTTAATGATTTCTATACCTACGGGTGGAGTAGTGCATGATACTCCTTATAGTGAGAATCACCTATATAAGCGAGAGGTAATTTGGCCGCCTCTAAATGAACGCTTATGAATGAGATACGGTCCAGGGCCGAAATGGACAAAACGTGAGAACAACAATTGTTAGAGCTGTTATTATGTGAGTATTATTGTCTTGGTATACATCCGACAGTCACTGGTTCAAAGCGACTCGCTACCAAATGGCTAATATATCCGATAATATTTCACTAGGGAGGATTCAAGGCCACAAGCTATCTATCCCGATGTAATAATAGTTCGCCGGAACTTTGGACGAAATTGCATTCATGCATTAATTGTCATTCATGTGGGGGATTGTTGGAAATGGGTAACGGAAAGTTAAGTTTGACTTAACGTGGACCTAAGATTCTAACGGAGTTCGTTATTCGTTAACGAGACTTGTTACAAAATGTATTCTACATTTGTTGTAGATTATTAAACTCATTTAATGTCTCAAAACCATTTAGGATGAATGAGAATTAATGACAAAGGCTTTTTGTAACTTAACGAAAGTTAAATAAAGGGTTAAAATTGATTTAGATTAGCCAAAATGTGTTTGGACTGATTGATCAAACGCGACTGTTCCAACAGGCACTTCTCTGGGCTTGGCGGTCGCTCCGCTCCGCGCCGAATTAAAGTGAGGCACTTCTCGGGCTTCCGCGGCGCTCCACTAGAGCGGCCGCGCCGAATTAAAGTGATTTATGACCCGAGTCTCGTCCAGCTAGCGCGGGCGCGCTCGGTGCGAGCGGCCGCGCTCGACGACGCTGGAACAGTGATTTGGCAACTCTTGGAATGAAAAGTTACTAAACCTTTTAACTTTCTTTAAATAGTTTTCCTCCGAATTTCAATTTACACATACTGTTATTTCTAGCCTTTCCTACCCTTCTTGAGTTAGTGTAATCAAGTAAAATCATTGGCATCTTGTTGCATACCTTCTTCAAGTCCAAAGTTCTAAACAATCACTTGTTCGTTAGATTAGTTATATTGGAGTGCTCCTTATAACTAATTGTAAAGTCGTTTTATCTTACGAGAGTTTTGTTATTCAACCGTAAGCACCTGTGCGAGACAAATAACTCTTACGGATATTGTATACAATACAAGACTCGACTTGTCTCCTAGTTTTCCAATCTTCGTTAAATTCTCCGTCAGTTTTTTCAGTTAAGTTCTTGAAAAGCCATACCAGAAGTCCAACAATTTCTAATTTAATCACCAAGTGTTTTTATAAGTTGATAATGTAATTTAACTAAAATTAATAGTTTTAAATTAAAAAATTCATAAATCACGGATGAGCTTTTAAATTTGTGGACATACTTAACTATCACCTTTTTAAAAAAAGATACATATATATAGATTCATGGTCAAGGAAAAATTTAAATAAAAGAATGCAATCTTTGCATTATTATTATAGCTAAAGAAAAATTATCTTTGATAAGATTATAATATATAAAGTTACAGTGAAGAGGGAAGACCTATGGAAAAAAAATTTAAAGGAAAAGTCAGATTATAATATATAAAATTACAAAAAATACAACAATAAACTACTTAAAAATGTTGTGTTTTCATAAAATACAAAGAATAATTATTTTTAACATCAACTTCCATTGCGAAAGTTCATGTCATCCTAATTCATAGTCAAAAAAAAAAAAAAAAATCTGCTTTTATCCAATTTTTTACACTTTAAGGCTATATAACATCTGCATAAATTTTACAAGATTACTATAACAAATTGTATTAACTTAATTTACAAATTTTTTATTTATTAATTATATCATTGAGTTAATAGCTTGCCTATAAATAAGTTTTTGTGTTTTATTGCATTACAAACTCTATGTCATTCATAATAGAATATTCTAATTGATTTTTCTTCAAATTTTAAAACCCTATAAGTATTTATATCGATAATACATGTATGTCCATTTGTGTTGAGGGAGTTCCATATGATTTCATCAGTGATTTAGAAAATAATAAAATTATAAGGGCAAAGCAACAAGTAGTATATGTTTCTTCTCAATAAAGGACATACGTGAGGATAGTTAGTAAAGTTGAGAGTTAATGTGGTGAAGGAGTACATCACGTCTAGAGGGATACAGTTAAATACAGAGAACCAAAAATACAGAGAACTATGTAAATTACCAAAATACCCATTTATATACCTAAGAGCTTTCTCTCTCTATACGCAAACACAGTCTCCCTCACCAAACCATTCGCCGGCGACCTAACTTCCATGGCTCACACTGAAAAGTAAGAGAGGGAGAATGGAAGTACCTCACGGACGTCGTCGAAATCAACAGACCATGGACCGTAAACACCTTGATAAACAGGGGAGGAATCTCCTCCGGCGGCCTAACATTGAATGGAACGGTGGGAAGTAAGAAAGCGGGGAGATTGAGATAGAGGTAATGAAAAAGAGGAAGGAGAAAGGGAAAGGGGTGATTTGGGAAGGAATGAAGCAGGGGAGAGGGTAAGGGTATACGCCATTTTTGGAGTAAACAATTGTTAGATCAAGTCCAATAAGGGTGTCCTAGGGCGTTAATTTGAGCGGTGGAAGAAGCAATTGAAACCCTAATTCAGTAATGAACTGAGAAAACACGTCTCGTGTGGATCCACACGAGACACATCTCGTGTGGATTCACACGAGACACATCTCGTGTAAAATTACACGAGACATCTCGTGTGCATATACACGACATTTATTTCGTGTATATGTACACGAGACATCTCGTGTAGATTCACACGAGATGAGTGAGAACATCTCGTGTGGATCCACACGAGACGGGCAAGGGCAAAATTGGAATATTTTGTTCCGTGTATTTTTCGTTCTCTGTATTTAGTATTTACCCGTCTAGAGTAGGTTTTGGGAAAAACTAGTTTCTCCCTAACATTATAAAAAGTCTTGTTTTAAAAACCGAAACAAAGGCACGTACAATTTTTTTTTAAAATAAAAACAAGACTTTTTATAATATTTGGGGAAACTAGTTTCCCCCAAAATTTTCTGCACGTCTATAGGTAGTTCATATATGGGTGGAAATGATATTGGTGTCGACGACATGGGTGGTGGCGGGGGGAATGATGTATTTGAGAAGGAAAAATATGAGTTGTGTGAAGTTAGGGTTGAGTGACGATTGATTTGAGGAAAGTAAGGAAGTTGGGTATTGTTGGGGGTTTATAAATGGTTTAATGTTTAAAACCTTAATTTTTAGTGAAAAAAAAAACAAAAACACACACGTCTAAGCCTTCTAATTTTAAGTTTCATATATATCTTTTAAAAACCTATCAACATTAGTGTTAAATGATTTTAAATTAAGGGCCGTTTGTTAGCCATTTTTAAAACTTGAGAGGATATTAGTCCAATAAGCCTAATGTTTGTTAGATTAAATGTAAGCAGAGTAATATTTTCTAACAATCTATATATGACATCTTATCCCCTTAATATTTATTGAGTATTAGGGATAATTAGGAATAAAACTTATTTGGACAAAATTATCCACACACACACACACACACACACACACACACACACACACACACACACACACACACACACATATATATATATATATATATATATATATATATATATATATATATATATATATATATATATATATATCATCTTATTTGCAAAATAAACCCATGACCTACCTATATTTATGTGTGGATAGTCTTTACTCAAAATTGTCATGATTTGTATTGTTTCTAACAAATACAAATTTAGTATTCTAATTTAAACTAATAGGCACCCTCATTATAAATTCTGAAGTAATAATCGCTTTACAATTAATACAAATTAATCTCAGGTTACCAAACGGGCCCTCAAAAGCACTTAGTGTAAATAATTAATATATGCAATTAACATTAGTATTTTCATTAAATCTTAGAATGAAAATTTATTGGTGGTCAAATTTTTGCAGCCAAACATAAGTTTAGTTGACTAATCTACTTTAAAAGCTTATCTACATGTGATTTTTAATTAGGCGTGACACTTATAATATTTTCCAGTAAATTATAAATTCATTTTAAATTTGTATTATTATAAGAGTAATTCCAATCTTATACCTTAGGTATAACAGTAGTAAGATCTTTCTATGATTTTTTCAAGAAAATGTGAAAAATTGTGATTTTATTTTACAGTTATACCTAAAGTATAAGAGTAATTATGTTCTTATACCTTAGGTATAGGAGCTAACTGGTAGGTAGGAGCATGAGTTTATATGAAATTTCGACAATTTCATGGGTATTTATGGATTTTTGGTCTGACTCGTAGCCCTAGGGTCGGAAGCCCTATTTTTTAAAACTAAAGTGAATTTTTCTTAAAAAAAATTCTTAATTCTTAATATGCTATATAGTCTTATTGCAATACAAATATAGGTAAAATGTTGAAATGAATTATTTTATGGAACTAAAGGGTAAGCTCTTAAAAGTATGTCCTTAGTTGTTGTTGCTCTTTCTTCACGGATAGAGCTTAAAAAGTGGGTTATTCTTCTCCTTCATTCTCTTCCTAATCCCTCCTTTGGGTAACCTTTATATATGTCTAAATAATAGATTTAAATCTTAGCTGTTAATTATGGTGGATGACCTATTTGAAAGTTTCGTGTAGCTAAATAATAGATTTAAATCTTGGTGATTTTGGCATTCTATAATGACTACACTTTCTGGATCAACACTCAGTAATATATCGAGAGTTGGCTTTGATACCAATTGAAAGTTTCGTGTAGCTAGGAAACTTAGATCACACAATAGGCAAAGGATGTGAGTACAGATGTGTCTCACAACTGTCCACACATCCACAGATAATGCAGCGGAATAAAACAATTAAATGCAAATAACTCAAGAATTATTTACGCTTACTGATCTGTGTGATCAGCAAACTAGGCTTACGCCCAAAAACTTTTCACTACAAAAACTTTTGTTTCTTACAAAAACAAATAAGTGAAACTAAAATATGAAAATACTAAACAAGTTCTAATCACCTTCTACGATATGAACAACTCCCCTTTCCCAAGTAGGACCTATTCAATCAGAAGTAAAACAAGAGAACTTTATGAAAACCTAGATGTGAGTTACGGATGTAAGGCACAACCTTTACTCACAACCTAAAACAATAATATCGAATACAATGAAGAATATGTAATTTTCTCTCTAAAATTCCGTAGCTTCTCATGTGCTGAATGCCTTGTATTTATAGTGCACCATTGAGAAGATCTTCATGCAATCGACCTCTTTCTTTGTGAGATTCATTTTCCTATATGAAAACATAAAACACACTCACAAGGAAATCAAATATTAGTAGGTTAGTCCTAATATAAAACTATGTACATAAATAAAAGATATTTACTATATTTACAATTCCTAGTCAAAGTAGGATACTTATAAATCTCCATGAAAGTCTCAAAATCTACTTACCATAATAGAGATCTTTTTAAATAAGGAAACATAAATATGTTCCCATAAAACACACGGTTTCAATCTCTCCCTATTTTGGACTTTCTGGTCAAAATCAAAGATTTATAACAATCACATTTTATGACCATAGAATATAGAAAAATATAAAATAAACATAACTCCCCCTGAATGGATGTGTGTCCAGATGTGTATACACATCCACACATAAAAACTGCAAGAACAGAGTTAGAACAGAAACAGAATACCTACAGTCTATTTGAGCAAAAACAAAAACCATCTAGCAATGTCCTAATTAAAAGCTATTACAAACCATTGTTTAGAAACTAAAATAAAACTAAAACAGAAATTAAAATTGTTTTTGTAACCATCAAAACATCATCAAATCAACCAAAAAATTTTCTCCCCCTAAATTAAAGCTCGAAATGTCTCCATTTAAATCCAGCTACAGCTTGAGCAGCAGCAGCAGCAACAGCTGCATCCCACTTTTCATTTCCAGAGCTATCTCCCCCTTTTTGACTAGAAAGCTTATCATGCCATCGAATGAGATTATCCCTAAGAGCTTTTAAATTGTTGGCATGGGCAATGGAGGCTTGAGCTTGAGCTTCTACAGCTATAATTGCAGCATCCAGATCCTTCATCTGAGCAACAAAATTTTCTTCAGATGTGGCTTCAGATGTGTCCACATCTTCCATACCAAGCTCAGGAACTGTACCCAAAGGAAGATCAACATGTCTTTGCTTAGGATCAAGCAGGGTCTTGAATTCTTTAAAGAGGGCAAAATTTTCAACTCTTTCTTCTCCTTTTTCAGGATTTACTCCATTGGCAATGAGGATTTGGGAGATCAAGGAAGGGTAAGGTAGAGACCATTTCTTGGATGGAGACTCTCCATAATCACAAATTTTTCTAAAGATAAAATCACCAAAATTAATATGCCTCTTAATCCCTAATCTATAAAGAAGCAAAGCTTGCACCCTAGTTACAGAGGTTTTGTTATTGGAGGGACACAAATTGGCAACAAGAATGGAGTGAAGAAAACAGTAAAGGGAAGATAAAGAACCACTTCCTAAATCCTTAGGATTCACAGGCCAAGAGGTCACCTTGCCGTGAGTAATGGCAGTCACAAGTTCATCATCCTCAATTGAAACCAATTCATCCAAATAATCATTCAAACCTAGCATATCATTGATGACAGTAGGGGTAAAAGGGACAAACACTCCTCTAACATAAACATAAGGAGAAGAGGGATAAGTTTTCTCTAATCCCTTAGGCAAATTGGCATAAAACTCATATATCATTTTAGGATAGAAGGGAAGGGGATGGTCCACAGTTAAGAATAATCCTCTTTCCTCAAAGAATTTGTCCATACCAAGCTTAGCAAAAGTTTCCCTATCCCTTTTCATTTCTACAACGAAGGCCTTAGAAGAAATTAAGGCAAACCTATCAGATGCCTTTTTGGTTAAAAACTTCTTGGAAAAGGGTTTGGGGGTAGAGACAAGGGAGACAGTAGAAGACATACCCTTTTCAGCTTTCTTCCTTGTAGATGTGCGTCTGGATGTGGGCACATCCTCAGACACATCTTTTGAAGGGAATGGAACTTGGATGGATTCTATCTCAGTGTCATCAGCAGCAGAGGAGTCTAACTCTTGGTCCTCTTTTTCTTGATCAAGCTCTTCTCTCCCTAGCTTGTAGTTCTCATCCGAAGCAGTGTCATCACTATCATAACTTGAATCAGTCTCATCATCAATGGGCTCTAAATCAGTAGCAGCCACCTTTTTCTTACCCCTTAAATCCATTAAGATTTTTGCTAAGGGCTCTTCATCACTAAAGGTTATAAGGTCCTCAACAGGACTAGAAACCAAGGGAACAGAGGGCTCAACAACAGGAGCAGAAATATTATCCTCAGGGGGTGTGACATCAATGGGGATACTAGGATCAGGAGATACTATGGGACAAGATGGTGCAATAGTATCATCTTGAGAAACAGAGTCAGCATGGGGAGCATTCTCAACAGGAGTAATGGGATCAACATGGGGAGTAACAATAGAAGGGGTAACAATAGGGACAGGATCAACAACAACGGGAGGAGGAATTGGGGGTTGAGCCTTAGTCCTAATCAGAGGAGGAATTACCTCTTCTTCTTCTTCATCTTCTTCAAGAGCAATGGCTGTAGAAGGCTTCCCGCCAGGTTTCTTGAGATTCTTGGCCTTGTCAGATTCTGACAGCTTACGAACCCTACCAGAATGACGAAGAGCTCGATGGGGCACATGAGTTGTAGCAGGTTTCAGGGGTTTAGCTTGGGAAAGCTTCCTCTTCTTGGTTGAAGAAGGTTCCACAGAGACAGAGACAGGGGCGACATCCGATGATGGAATCACCGGAGAGGATGGAGCCTTAGGGTTTTTGGAGGAAGGATCCAATGTGGGGGATTTAGGAGGAGTAGCTTCCATTATAGGATCAGACGAAGGCGATGGAGAAGAGAATTCCGAAAGAAATTTTGAAATCACAGGGTTCAAGACAATGGAACCCTCGCCTTTAGCTACAGAAATTGGGGCAATGTCGAGTACATCTTCTTCTCGAATATTTGAATGATCAGCCATTAATCTTGCAAAAGGTTGGTTAGGTTGAACAGTAATGTGAATTAATTGCACGGTTGTGAGAGAGAGATTCACCGAGGGAAGAACAAAGGGTTTTTGCAAAGGGTTTATGGGGGATGGGACGGATGTGAGGTATCTTAAATACTCACAGCTCCCCCTTTCCAACTGAATTTTGGAAAACCTTTTCCTAAAAGGTTTCACATAACCTATATTCCTTAGGAGTCCTCCAACGGCTAGAACTCTTTGAGGTTACCACACACAACCACCTTCTAATAAATAGGGGATTAAAATAAAACAAGATTTTGATAGATTTTTATGGAAACAAAAATATCTAGGCCATATCTTTATTTTAAAAACAGAATCCCAATTGAATTTTCCAACCTTTTCAAACAAGGATTGATACACACCTTTTTCTTTCATGAAAGATATTGGAGATCAAAAACCTATATAATCAAAGAATGAACTAGGAAAGAAAATTAATTAACTAGCATATTTACAAAGCTCCTATATGTCCTAAAAAAATGCAATATGACTAGCATGATGCAAACACACAGGTGAAAGAAATATTCTCAGCTTATGGATGTGGCATAGGATGTGAGTCACATATGGGAACACATTTAGATCACAAAAAGTCAATGATCAATAATCCAATCTGCACAGCCTCTAGGATGCATCCACCAATTTTTTGTTGTGGATTTTTGCATTGTGAGTAGCTTTCACTTTACTTGATCCCAAAGATAGCCCTTTTTCCCAATGATCTTATCAAGTTTGACTTCAAGTTTTCTTATGAAAATCACTTGATCACAATGGTATGGCTTCATACTAAGGGTGAAGCAGCTGTTTCTCACATATATATTTTTTTTCCTTTTTAGCATCCACTGTGAGATACCTAGGAAGGTTATATCAAGTCATCAAAAGATGACATGAACAGGAAGTGCTCACAATTAAGTGATCAAAAATAATGTCTAAGATGAAGACTCACAAGTGACCACACTGAGAAATTTCGTGCTAATGCATGATATTTTTGAATTTTTTTTTTTTCAGTTAATCTAATATACAGATGTGTTAGAGGATGTGAGACACATTTGGTCTCACAACCTTAGATATCACACAAGCCAAGAGACTTCCTCAAGGAGGAAAATCTCTCCAAATCTAATGCCTTTGTAAATATATCAGTCAATTGATTTTCAGTCCCAACAAATTCCAGACACACAGTTTTTTGTTCTACAAGATCTCTAATGAAATGATGTCTAATATCAATGTGCTTTGTTCTAGAATGTTGGACAGGATTTTTTGATATGTCCAAGGCACTTTTGTTATCACAAAAAGCAGTCAAAACTTTGCTATTCAATCCATAATCTTTTAACATTTGATTCATTCAAAGCAATTGTGTGCAGAACTCCCAAGGGCAACATATTCAAATTTCGCGGTGGATAAGGACACACAATTTTGCTTTCTACTATACCAAGACACAAGGTTATTTCCTAGGTAGAAACATCCACCGGTGGTACTCTTTCTATCATCACTATTTCCAAATTTCAATCGTAATCAAGGTACCCAACCAAATTGGTGTATGTTTCTTTAGAGTAATGCGGACCTAGGTTCACAAATCCCACTCACATACCTAATGATTCTTTTCAAGGCTTTAAGATGGGACACCTTAGGATTGGCTTGGTATCTAGCACAGAGACACACACTGTACATAATGTCAGGTCTACTTGCAGTGAGGTAAAGCAGACTTCCTATCATGCTTCTATAAAGGGTTTGATCAACACTCTCACCATCAGAATTATGACTTAGCTTTTGGGAAGATCCCATTGGGGTTCTTTGATGTGAAGAGTGTTCAAGTTCAAACTTTTTCACAAGATTCTTGGCATACTTAGACTGTGAAATGAACATGCCATCTTTGAATTGCTTAATCTGTAAACCTAAGAAAAAGTTCAACTCACCTACCATACTCATCTCAAATGTGGAAGTCATGCTATCCACAAATTCAGCTAGCATTGGATCAGAATTTGATCCAAACACAATGTCATCTACATAGATTTGTGCTACAAGAATCTCCTTCTTATTTCTCCTCATAAACAAGGTTTTGTCAACCTCACCTCTCTTGAATCCTAGTTGAAGCAAATGGTCAGTCAACCTACGATACCAAGCTCTAGGGGCTTGCTTTAGCCCATACAGAGCTTTCTTCAGTTTATACACATGGTTAGGATATTTGGAGTCCACAAAGCCTTTAGGTTGTTCAACATAGGCTTTCTCATTTAATATCCCATTTAGAAAGGCACTCTTAACATCCATTTGATGAAGAGTAATCTTGAGGTAACAAGCAATGGCTAACAAAAGCCTAATGAATTCAATTCTTGCAACAGGAGCAAATGTCTCCTCAAAATCAATTTCCTCAATTTGAGTATAACCTTGAGCAACTAACCTAGCTTTATTTCTAGTTATCACACCTTGCTCATCAGTTTTGTTCTTGAAAATCCATTTGGTTCCTATGACATTACCATGTGAGGGTCTAGGAACAAGAGTCCATACCTCAATTTTTTTCAAATTGAATTAATTCATCTTGCATAGCCATAATCCAGTCAGCATCTTTCAATGCTTCAAAGAACATTCTTAGGTTCAATTTTTGAAACAAAACAACAGAAACTTACCTGGGAGTATCTTTGAGGAGCAACTCCACAAACCAGCCATCTTTCTATAATCAACTTTGTCCTTTTGTCTAGTTCTCACTTGAGCATGCACATCTCCCACAACTTGTGAAGTGGGGTGGTTTTTCTGGATTTTAGAAGGAATATCCTTTGATCTATCCACACACCCATTCACATTACCTTCTGGAGCATCATCCTGATCAGAATCAGAGGAACTGTCCTCGCCACGGGAGTTTGAGTGGATGTGGGAGCAGATGTGGGTTCAGATGTGGAGGCAGATGTGTCCACATCCTTGGTTACATCCTTATCGGGTTCATCATGTTTATCAAGACTGGAAGTTTCTTTTGATTTTTCAAGACTAAGTTTCTTCATCCTTCCAAATTCCAGAAGCAACCCGAAACATCATCCTCAAGCGATCTTGAGGTTAAGATCAAGTGAGTCATCAAATTTAACATTAGTAGATTCCATAATGGTCTTAGTTTTGAGATTGAAAATTCTGTAAGCTCTACTGTTTGTGGAATAGCCAATAAAAATTGCTTTGTCACTCTTTGAGTCAAACTTGGACAGGTATTCTCTATCATTGAGAATGTAACAAATACATCCAAACACATGAAAATATTTCACAGTTGATTTCTTTCCAAGGAGGATTTGATATGGAGTGACAGTGCTACCAATCCTTAAGAACACCCTATTGCCAATGTGGCAAGCAGTGTTTAAAGCTTCTGCCCAAAATTTCTTGAACAGATTTTTAGAACTTAGCATGACCCTAGCCATTTCTTGCAAAGTTCTATTTTTTCTTTCAGCAATTCCATTTTGCTGTGGGGTGATTGGTGCAGAAAATTCATGAGTGATTCCCTTAGAATTGCAAAAATTGGTGAACATTTGATTCTCATATTCGCACCATGAGTCGGACCTAATCCTCACAGTCTTAAGACCATAAAGATTTCTAACTCTTTTGTACCAATTCTTGAATTCTTCAATTGTTTCTGACTTTTCTCTTAAGAACATTACCCAAGTGTACCTAGAATAATCATCAACACACACAAAGGCATACTTTTTCCTACCAAAGTTTTCTACTTCAATAGGTCCCATTAAATCAGTGTGAATCATCTCCAAACACCTAGTTGTGGAGCATTGTTGGACCTTTTTATGTGATGCTTTTGTTTGTTTTCCCTTTTGACATGAACCACAGACATCAGGGTTCTTGAAGTTCAGTTTAGGGAGGTCTTTAATAGCTTCAAACCTTTGAAGTTCTTCCAGAGTTCTACAGCTAGCATGCCCTAATTTTTGGTGCCACAGATTGACATCATTTGCTTTTGAGATTAGGCAAGAAAGATTGTCACCAAATTGGTAACAATTATCAGCAGATCTAGGACCAGTAAACACACATTTATTATCCTTATCAAACACTTCACACAAGTGCTTATCAAAATTCACAAAAAGATCATCATCACACAGTTGACTGATGCTTATTAGGTTGGCTTTCAAGCCTTCCACATGGTACACATTGTGCAATTTTGGGAGACGACCCTTAACATCTAGGGTTCCTTTCCCAACAATTTTTCCTTGAGCACCTCCACCAAAATTTACTTTCCCTCCATTTATCACTTCATAATCAAGAAGGACTGCTTGGTTTCCAGTCATGTGCCTAGAGCACCCACTATCAAAATACCAAGAGTCAGAAACAGTACTCTTGAGGGAAGAGTAAACAACATTGCAGGTGGTAATTGGTTTGGCCACCCACTGTTTAACAGTTTTCTTTTTGGGTTACAGAGGTCTCAGATTGACAGGATGTGTGTTAGGATGTGCATACATCTTCTCACACATCTGAGGCTGATTGAAGTGACCAGATTTTTTATCAGCCTTGAGTTTGTAACAGAAGGGCCTAATGTGACCAGGAGCTAGGCAGTAATGGCAAATGTAATGCCTCTTCCTAGGTCTTTTCTCACTCAAAATGACTCTTTCTTTAAAAGCTTGTTTTTTCACAATTTTTGATGTAGAAGCCTCACATCCCTCCTTTACAAAATTATTTTCAAAACCCAAACCAGTTTTGTCACGTTGACCTACAGAAAAAGCTTCTTCCATTTTCATCTTACTTTTGTTTAACTTAGTAAAAGTATTTTCAGCTTTTTCACATTCATTCTTGAATTTTTCAAGGTCAACTTCTCTTTTGGTCACAAGAACTTCAAGTCTTGCAATAGTATCTTTTTGAGCATCATTTTCCTTTGAAAGTACATCTTTCTCATGTTCACAAGTAGCTAATTTATCAGAGAGAGATTTATTTACCTTAACAAGTACCTCTATCTTGTCCAATCTTTTCATCCAATCTGTGTGCAGTTCCTTGTATGTTGCAAAGAGTTCCTCATAGGGAATGTCCCTATCTTCATCTTCATTATCAGAATCTCCTTTACCGTGAAACAGTTCAAAGATTAGGTCGATGTGTCACGGGATGTGTACACATCTCGAGACCACATCCAAGAAATTTTCGGAGCTTCCTCTTCTATATCTCACGTAAAGCATTAAACACAGAATGGCGCTTATGATAGACATGTTAGCCACTTCATCTTCTTCATCCTCACTGTCGCTAAGGGTAGCAGTTAAGCTCATTCCCTTCTTTTTAAGTGTGTTAGCACACTCATTAGCATAATGACCAAAGCCACGACATGCTCTACATTGGACAGACTCAGATGATTTATTTCCAAAGCTTGGTTTCTTGAATCCAAGTGTCGGTGCTAGGTTTTGGCTTTTCAACAAGATCTTGGAACTAGGTCTATTAGGGAATTTGCTTATCCTTCTATTTTTCAGTATAGAGCTGAATTTCTTTGAGATAAAAGCTACATCCTTATCTTCAAGATTTGACTTGTCAATCTCAGAGGATAATTCCACAAGCTCTCTTGGTAATGCAGCAGCACTTTTGAGAGCCAGACTGTGTGTTTTGTTCTTTTTCTGAGCCTCAAGATTTAGCTCAAACACAGTCAAAATACCTACGATTGTGTCAAGACCTACAGTATTTGTGTCTTTTGTTTCTTCAATTACAGCTACCTTTATGTTAAACCTCTCAGGTAAGGTCCTTAAAATCTTACTTACAAGTCTTGCATTGGAGATAGACTCTCCTAGACTTGTGCATTCATTTGAAATCTCATGAATCTTAGCAAAGATATGACACAATGTCCTCGGTTTCTTCCATTCGAAGCAACTCAAACCTATCCATTAAAATTCTAAGCCTAGTGGATTTCACACTTGGTGCTCCCTCACATTGAGTTTGCGAGAATATCCCAAGCCTTTGGCTACACTCTCATTAGTTATAAGCTTGTACATATTCCCAGAAACATGGCTGGAAATAGCACCCATAGCTTTAGAATTATAATTTGCAGATTGTATTTCATCAAGAGTCCATTGATCTTCAGTTTTTCTTTCGAAAATAGACTCACCAACACCATTAATAGGCTTTTTCTCCACAAGAGGAGGTTGCCATGCAACAAGAATACACATCCAAGCCCTTTCATCACTACTTTTGATGTAATTTCGCATCTTGGACTTCCAAAGAGAATAATTGGTGCCATCCAAAACAGGAGGCCTATTTTGGTGATTTTGGCATTCCATAATGACTACACTTTCTGGATCAACACTCAGTAATATATCGAGAGTTGGCTTTGATACCAATTGAAAGTTTCGTGTAGCTAGGAAACTTAGATCACACAATAGGAAAAGGATGTGAGTACAGATGTGTCTCACAACTGTCCACACATCCACGTATAATGCAAATGAATAAAATAATTAAATGCAAATAACTCAAGAATTATTTACGCTTACTGATCTGTGTGATCAGCAAACTAGGCTTACGCCCAAAAACTTTTCACTACAAAAACTTTTGTTTCTTACAAAAACAAATAAGTGAAACTAAAATATGAAAATACTAAACAAGTTCTAATCACCTTCTACGATATGAACAACTCCCCTTTCCCAAGTAGGACCTATTCAATCAGAAGTAAAACAAGAGAACTTTATGAAAACCTAGATGTGAGTTACGGATGTAAGGCACAACCTTTACTCACAACCTAAAACAATAATATCGAATACAATGAAGAATATGTAATTTTCTCTCTAAAATTCCGTAGCTTCTCATGTGCTGAATGCCTTGTATTTATAGTGCACCATTGAGAAGATCTTCATGCAATCGACCTCTTCCTTTGCGAGATTCCTTTTCCTATATGAAAACATAAAACACACTCACAAGGAAATCAAATATTAGTAGGTTAGTCCTAATATAAAACTATGTACATAAATAAAAGATATTTACTATATTTACAATTCCTAGTCAAAGTAGGATACTTATAAATCTCCATGAAAGTCTCAAAATCTACTTACCATAATAGAGATCTTTTTAAATAAGGAAAACATAAATATGTTCCCATAAAACACACGGTTTCACTATTGGTTAGATGCAACTTTTACAATAGTAGGTTACATATTGCTTGATGAGAGTTAACCATAGATAAATCTAAATTATGATCAATTATTAATTTTTATTTATATTCAGTGTTTACTATAATTAAGTAAAGGTTATTTAGTCCATAAAATGAGTGTTATCAACTGAGCTAGATGCCTAGATGGAACTTTTTTTTTAGCACAGTTAGATAGATCTTGCTATTTGAAAATTGGAGTAAAAACATTTTAATTTGGGGGTTTTCTAATATACATATAAATTATTCATAAGATTTGATACATATTAAAAATTGTAACTGTGAGTTTTTGGTATGATTATTTGGACTTTTAACTTTATAAATTAATCCAAGTATGTTTGAAGATATGCAGAAAGCTAAATCGAATTTGAATTCAATTTTTTTCCTAATTTGCCTATTATCCTCTTCTATTAAAATTAAGTAAACATTTCTTAAAATATGAAGTTTCACCTTAAAATCAATTGGTGTTAGCTGAAATTTAGTGAGACTTACAACGTGAAATTATTAAACTGATGGCGCGTAGCAACATCGTGGGTCGTTAGATTCGCATGTGTAATCTGAATCGATCCGATACCATCTTAAATGATAATGTTTCACTTTAAAATCAATTGATAATAAGGGAAGTGGATCAAGATCTTTATATGTTATAGATAAAATTTGTCAATTTCCATTATTATGAGATAATGTTTCTAACAACGTTTTAATTATTTTTCTAGTTTGGATAGAATACATACTAATCATATCAAAACTAATTGAAGTATCATACATTTTTTAAACTACGTTATCTCTTAATTTTATCTTCTCATCCCTAATCATGCTATTTTGGAAATAAATATGCATCAATCATCCTTATCATTATCATATATTTTTAAACTACATTATCTCTTAATTTTCAAAATTTCCCTTTTATCTCGATGGCAGCTAGTTCCTTTATAACTAACATTGGAATTTTTTCTCAAATAATCACTTTTTACTTTTTTATTTACCAAAATAACTTACTGTTCAAAGTATTGTCCAAAGTGTCCCTTTTTTTGTAACTCGCTACACCGTGTAGCGAGTTTGACTTGGGCTGGTCAAACTCGCTACACCGTGCAGCGAGTTTTGTGTAATTAGGGTTTGGCCGTTGGTCATTAATTAGGGCAATTAATTAAACTGAAATCGCTACACCGTGTAGCGATTTTGAACACCCAAGTCAAACTCGCTACATGGTGTAGCGAGTTTAAGTTTAATAAATACCCCCAGCTTTCCAGATTTATTTATCTTCTTCCTCTCCTTCCTCGTTCATTCATTCTCTCTCTCTCTCTCTCTCTCTCTCTCTCTCTCTCTCTCTCTCTCTCTCTCTCTCTCTCTCCCTCTCTCTCCCTCTCTCTCGTATCCTCCTAGCAACCCTCACTCAATCTTCTCAATCCAAATTCTATTAAATCCAAAAAAAATGGATCCTAACGAGCAGCGGTTTGTTTTTCGCGGTGAAGGCTCCTCTTCATCGCGTGTTATTCCTGGTCCTGCCGGTGCCGTACAGGCTGCCATGCGTCAGAGAAATTACGACCGTCAAAACTTCTCTTCACAACAAACATCGATCGCAACCCAGGAATATATACGGAGAGCGATTGAAGATCCGGTCAAGGATGAAGTTTTCCAAGACGTCCTTGGCTCTCTGCAATGGAATTTTTGACTGAAGAGGGTACATATTATCCGTTAAACCCTATCAAGAAGAAATGCCATACTATTGACAAGGTGGATCAGGTATAATATCAAGATTAATTATAGTAAAATGTGTGTAAATTAACATTGATTTTTTACATTTATGTATGTTCTATTAGGTTGTTGCTGTTATTAAGTCCTGCAAACGAAATGAGTTTGGTGATCTCTGGGGGACTTTAAAGGTTAGGATATGAGCTTAGTATGCTTTCTATCATGGGTGAAATGTGTTTTGAGTTACTAACTGAGATAAAATTATTAGGATCCTACGGATACCATTGAAGCTTCCATTCATCACAAAGTGACTGAGAGTGAATTTGGGAAAGATATATATGTTGGTTCTGTTCTGATACTTCAGAATGTATGATATATTAATTAGTGAATTTGTAATGAACATTAATACTTTCATCTAATTGTTTGTTTTGAAATATTTAGGTTGTTGTTTGGCACCCCATCCGATCATCATCAGCACGTTATCTTAACATCACACTCTCTAATGTGTTCAAGGTACATATTTTCTTATTTTTACTGAATTGTTGGAATCATATAGTAAATAATGTTAAACTCATTTATTTTGCATGTATTTCCTAAGGATAGTGAAGTAGTGAAGTTAAGTGACTCTTAAGTTCATTTGGTTTATATGAATTTCCTAAATGTTTTAATGAATTAATGTAAGATTTTCTATGTGGCCGGGATGTGGCCACTAACTTGTTTTAATGAATTAATGTAAGATTTCCTATGTGGCCGGGATGTAGCCACTAACTTGACAATATTTATTTTTTGATGTTATTTTGGTTTTTTTTTAAATTATTTTGTACAGTTTGTGTTTGGTTTTGTTGCAATTATTCATGACATATTTTTAACACATAAAAAAAATTTGAAACAAAAACTTAATTCAGCAACATGTCATCATTTATTTTAAAACATGTAAAAAAAATATTTTAAACAAAAACATAACTCAGCAACATGTCATTATTTTTTTAACACATGTAAAAAAAAAATTGATGTTAGTACGAAGCTATTTTGAGCAATAATTCGAAGCTGATTTAATTGTCCAAATTAAAATTTAAAAGTTTTTATTGTTACACCATTATATGTACTACAAGTAACAATTTTTAGATATTCATTATGATAACTAAATTAACCTATATTTATTGCTCAAAATACCTTCGCGAACGAAAAAAAATGGAAATAAGAAATGTTGAAACGAAGAAAATTATTGGGGGGACAATCTCTGGCTTAAACTCGCTACACGGTGTAGCGAGTTTAATTCAACTTTAATGAAACTCGCTACACGGTGTAGCGAGTTTAAGTCAGAAATGCCACTTTTCAACTCCAAAATTCAGTTTTCAGTCAGCATAAATATAATCAAAACCCGTGAGTGAATGTAATCCCTTTCTCTCAACTTTCTCTCTTTCTCTCAATCACCTTTCACTCAGCTTTCTCTCTTTCTCTCAATCACCTTTCTTCAAAATAAAGCTTCTTCACATCATTTTATTTCATCAGAATTGTTGAGATCAAGAATCAAGGTAAATTAACATCATCTTAATGATTGTTTTCACTTGTGTTTAGATATAAAATTTAATTATTTAACTGTGTTTTATTATATTGTAGATAAATGTTAGAGTTTTGTTATGTAGGTTTTAACACTTTGATTTCGTAATGTAGGGTTAAAGATGAACGGGGGTCCAATCATTTTTATGTGTTATTGGGGAGGTGATGATGAACAACCGTTTGATGGTCCTCATTTCAAAAAAGGGCCAAAATGTGCAATAAGGGGTAATTGCCGATGGAGATACAATGAGTTGATTGATGAGTTATATAAAAAGGCGAACTTAGATCGGTCTCAATTTGATTTGGAAGTCATTTACAGACGCCCTCATTCTTTTGATAGCGGGATTGGTGAGTACTTTCCTTCTCGTATTGAAGATGATGCGTGTATGGATGTAATGTTCGATCAGTTTGCTAAATTTGGGGGGATTGGAAATTTGCGGTGTATGTGGTTGTAAAATTGATTGAAAATCGACCCAATCCGAGTTTAAAACACAAACACACGTAGACCATTTATGGGTATTCACCAACCAGTAACCGTGATGCAGGGGTTGGTCCAAGTTCCCAAACTCTTGTATCAACCCAAACACCAAATTATGATGATGGGGCATTTGGGCATAATTATCATGTTAATGATGATGATCGGGCATTTGGGCATAATGATCATGTTAATGATGATTATGATGTTGACTATGAAGAAGAGGAAGTACACACTAATGTAGATGCAATGCTAGAGGATGATGATGATGAATATGAGGAGGGTAGTAGTGATTCTGATGTCGATTTGGGAGCCGGTGATGATGGGCCGATTGATGGTGATGTGGAAGCACCTCTTGTTCCCTATGAAGTGCCGGAAAATCGAAGATATGAGAGAGTGAATTATCCCTTTTACAGTGATAAACAGAATAATTATACATATACCTGCATCCGAGGGGCATGATTATAAGATTTAGTTAAAAAAAAAAACATTAATGACGAGAAAATAGCGTATGATATATGTATACCTGCATCCGAGGGGCATGAGCACGAAGTTCGGATCTCTGAATCGAGTACGGATCTGCGGCCTCACACATCTCAACCGCTCCCAAGCCCAAATCTATATCAAATAAATGTATATCAAATACTATAAATTATGCCGCTAATTTGAAATCAAACTTAAAAACAGCAACATAATGAACATTAAAATGAGATAAACATACCTGTAGAACGTTGAGAAATCCTCCGCACTGTTTCGTCCGAGGATCAGTCGCACTACACAACTCTCAATATAGGAAAGCGAGCGCAGCACTCCCCCAACTGTACTGGCTGACCCTAGAAACATCCGAAAGTAGAGGGAGATAACATAGCTTAACCTTGTTATTCGTACGATCAGGCATGATCGTAGAACCCAAGGCAAGCAAGATATATGCCCGTACGTACTGATCTACAATCTCTGGAGCAGTATCCTCAGTGAGGTCACCAAAGTGTGGGAAATGGAGGATAATCCACCTGAGCTTCAGACTACTCCCATCTATATCTCCGGCATCAGGGACAGCCCCTAAATAATCATGACAGGCAGCCCGCCAGTCTACATGTGCTGGAAACCCAGCATTAGTAACAGCATCCCCATCAATCGGCAACCCGCAAATCATACCTATATCCTGTAGGGTGATCGTCATCTCACCAACTGGGAGATAGAATGTATGGGTCTCTGGATGCCATCTCTCGATCATAGCCTCCAGCAACGCACAATCATACTGTACTCTCCCTATATAGTGAACTCCGCTAAATCCGCACTCCGCCAGTCTCAACAATATCACAGGAGTTAATACGCCTGGCAAGGCGGCACCATGACGAAACTGGAGGGGGCTAGAAGCCTGCATCCCAAATTTCAAATAAATCGAGCCCTATGGTCCTCATGCCGGGTTAGAAACGTAGGCATCGAAGTAGGCCCGGATCAATGAAAGCATCCATCTATTTATTTCAATATCAAGGTTGGTTATTGTTCTACGAGGCAAGAAAATAAATAAGAGAATACAAAAGTGTAATTACTAGTACGTGGCATTGTAATTCAAAGTTATCTCACACTTTCAAGAAGTGCATGTGGGGTAGGTCTTGATTTCCAGCTTATATACTAAGTAATACTTCAAGAGTAATTCTCACAAACCATTTTATCTTAATTAATTAATCAAGTTTGGGGATATTTTAATCGTAAGATCTTAATTTGTATAATCTTTTTTTTATTTGAATAATTAATAATGTAAGGGTCATTTTATCAACTCATGTTAATCCAGATAAAATTTATTAATGGGTTCGAATTATATTATCTTTGTATCTAATACTATCATAAAAATGATTTACAATCATCTCAACAATAAAGCAAGAATTATTCATCTTAGATGAAGTACTTAAATCCATACCTCTCAAAGTTATCAATTGCATTTGCATTTCTCACCATATGTTTTGGTACATGACATTACTAGCAAATATCAATAATAATCATAACATACTCAATATACAGAAAAATTATAGTTGATTCACAATAATACACACCTAATATCAATAATAGGTGTGCTTTCTACAATCTAATTGGTAACAACAAACATAACCTCACACAAATTAAAAAAAATACAATTAGAACATCATACCAAAGGTGATGATTCAATATCTCAGTCCAGAACAATGCCAAAACAAATTACTAACACTAGAAATCATGCCTCTATCACACACAAAATACAATGATAACAACAGTTGTACAAAGGTAAATAAATATTAAAATCAAAGTTAAAATTCAAATGGACAATTATGATAGAAAATGACCAGATTTTGTAAAAGAAAAAAAATCATAAAAAAATAAAAAAAAATCCTAAATTGTAAGTAAATAAACAATAAAATCAAAGTTAAAATTCAATACAATACAGAAATTTAAACTTACAATTAAAAAAAAGATTGAATTCACTTGACAAATTCCTTGGTTGGTTGGGTGTTCTTCTTCTCCCTTACTCTCCTCGGCGGCTGAACTGATGAAGGTGTAGGTTTTTTTTTTCCTTTGAATGAAGACGTAAACTGGGAGGGAAAAAGGGTTTTAAATAACTCGCTACACCGTGTAGCGAGTTTGACTTGGGGTGGTTAAACTCGCTACACGGTGTAGCGATTTATGTTTAATTAATTGCCCTAATTAATGACCAACTGCCAAACCCTAATTACAAATAACTCGCTACACGGTGTAGTGAGTTTGCCTAGCCCAAGTCAAACTCGCTACACGGTGTAGCGAGTTTAAAAAAAATGGACATTTTGAGCAAAAGTATGAACAATAAGTCATTTTGAAAATTAAAAAAGTAAAAAGGTATTATTTAAGAAAAAAATCACTAACATTGTATGTCGTTCAATCAAGAGTCATTCTAATGATAACAAATCACTTTAGTTTTGATGGTATCGGGTGTTAACTTTAATAGTTGAGATAGCGAGTTCAAATCCTAATCCTGTGAATAACATGTACTAACCTACTTATAGGTCATATGGTGTAGCATAAGGACATTTTATCTACCATTAATAAAATACAATATTCATTTTTTTTAAAGAGTCATTCTGATGAGCAAAGTTAGTTCATTACACATCATGAGGTTATTCTTTTTTATATTTGAATAAAACATCAGAATTAAATAACATCTATTTCTTTATCCTGATCTGGCTTTAATGAGAATTACAAAATAATTGACTTTCGTTCTTTTATCAGCTTAGCCGCCATATAATTTTTTATTTTATTATTTTTTCCGTCATATAATATAATTGAACGTACCCAAATCATACAAATCTAAACACCAAATTTCAAGTTCAAAATTTCAAGGTAATAAATTATCTGCAAAATAACAATCAATTAAACCTGAATATAACATCATAAGAAAAATAAAAAAATAAAGAACATGTCTTTCAAAGGATTCAGAAAATAAAATTAACATTTTTATGCATAAAATCAGAAACCAAGATTAGAAATCTAATATGAAATACAAAAAAAAATAAAATAAATAAATAAAAAAAGAAATTAGATCACAACCTGCTACTTTCATGAATTCGTAAAAGGGTACATCACTTATAAAAAGAAAAAATTGGGATAATGAATAGTTGATGTTATTGTGATAGGTGAGTTTTGTCGAATAAATAAATATTTTTCTTATGTTTCGTAAATATTGTCTTATTTTTATATTCATAGTCAATTCAATAGATTTGATTATAATTTTTTGAACATCTAATTATAACTATTCAATTTTAAAAATTGTTATTTATATTATTTGTAATGATAAATAGTTGGGATATTGTGAAGATATCACAATACATTCACATTATATTTGAGAGATATTCTCAAGAAAAGAAAATATATAGTTAACTAAGTTGGTATTGAGCCAACTTAAAAAGTTACCTTAGTTAGTTAGAAGTATTTTCAAGTAGAAGCATTTACTATTAGAATAAGGAGAGATTTGTTAGAATCCTATTAGAATTATGACTCATATGTTTTAATTATAAATATGAGTCTCTAGCTTATGTAAATTTGGAGATAGAAATAATACATAATATACTTTTGAGTCTCCTTATTTTATCATGGTATCAGAGCATGATTTCGATCTTGAAACCATGTCTCTATACTTTTGAATAACCATTGTCACATTCGAGAGGGGGAATTGTGACATGGTAAACTTATATGTAATGTCTCCTTCATGATTACCCAATTCGCTTCCACAACGAATTCCTAAAATCTAGGGTTCCGATTGTTGCATTATCCCTTTGATTATACCACCTTCACTATAAAAACGATGATTGAGTGTCGTCCACTATAAAAACGATGATTGAGTATAAAAACAATGATCGAGTGTCGTCCACTATAAAAACGATGAACGAGTGTCGTCCACTATAAGAACGATGATTGAGTGTCGTCCACTATAAAAACGATGATTGAGTGTCATTCACTATAAAACGATGATCGAGTGTCGTTCAATATAAAAACGATGATTGAGTGTCGTTCACTATAAAAATGATGATTAAGTGTCGTTCACTCTAAAAGTGATGATTGAAGAAAAAGAAGACATCTGCAAGCTCAAATTGTGCACGAAATTGAAGAAAGAAGACCCGATGTGGATGATTCTTCAGATATTGGAACAAATTTTTGTTGTTGTTGAAAAAAAAAAAAGACGAACCCGAGGTTGCTTGAACTGCAACACGAAAAAGGAAGAACTTGGCGCACATGTTGCATGTCGAAGTGGAATTTTTTTTTAAATGTTTTAATTTTTATTTGGCAAGTTGGGTATCTACGATGTAGATCCTCCAACTCGAGGGGGGAGTTGAGATATTGTGAAGATATCACAATACCTTCACATTATATTTGAGAGATATTCTCAAGAAAAAAAAATATTTAGCTAACTAAGTTGGTATTGAGTCAACTTAGGAAAGTTACCTTAGTTAGTTAGAAATATTTTCATTTAGAAGTATTTACTATTAGAATAAGGAGAAATTTGTTAAAATTCTATTAGAATTAGGACTCATATGTTTTAAGTATAAATATGAGTCTCTAGCTTATGTAAATTTGGAGACAGAAATAATACATAATATATTTTTGAATTTCCTTATTTTATCATGAATCAATAACAATTTTTAAAATTTTATAAAAATAATTAAATTTTTGTAAAATTGTGGTAAAAGTTTTATTAAGTTAATCATTAAAATTAAAGTGAGACACCATTCTCGAACCGAGTGAAATACAAGGTTTGAGAGGGATTTCGAACCGCTACAAGCATTTTTGCTACAATGCTAGAATCAAGTGAAATACAAGATTTGAGAGGGATTTTGAACGGCTACAAGTTTTTTTGCTACAATGTTGCAGCGCTATAAAAATCAGACAATAAATATAAAAGACGTGCATAATAATATAAAATATTTTGAATGAATATAAAACACTTTTTTGTAGTACTAATTTTCTTACGACAAAAATATGTTTTTATAATTGTTCAAAATATATTATATTGTGTTGCACGCCTTTTATATTTACTAGTAAAAGTCCGTGTCGAAGGACACGTGGTTTTTTTTTTTTTTTTAAATTAAAAAAAACAATTAATTAAAAAAAAATTAAAGGGCAAAATGGAAAAGAGACAACTTAGTGAGAGCAAAATGAAAATTTTGACATTTGATACTGTTCATAGTACTACTGTAGCAACCTGTTGCCATTTATACTATAGATTAGATTGTCTTATTTTTTTAGGGTCGCGCGCTGCAGGAGTTTGATGTCAGTTTGAGAGTGAAATCCATTCCCCTGATTTTGATTACGCCTTTTTTAGTATAATAGTAAGAGTCGGTTTGGGGAGAAACGCGTTTCTCCGTCGCGTATGGAAAAACGGGGCAACTTTTGTCGCGCGACATACTTAGCCAGTTTCTGGATATCCTTTCCAAAGCTTCTGGATATCCAAAACATTGAATATGGATATCCAGAAGCTTTGGAAAAGATATCCAGAAACCAAATATTTTTTCTGGATATCCTTTCCAAAGCTTCTGGATATCCAGAACATTGAATATGGATATCCAGAAGCTTTGGAAAGGATATCCAGAAACCAAATATTTTTTCTGGATATCCTTTCCAAAGCTTCTGGATATCCATATTCAATGTTCTGGATATTCAGAACTGATGAAAGTGATATCCAGTTGTTGTGGCTAAGTATGTCGCGCGACAAACGTTGCCCCGTTTCTCCATAAGCGACGGAGAAACGCGTTTCTCCTCAGATTTTAGCTAATAGTAATACTACCGCTTTATTTTCCAAAATATCTCACTCTTCCCTACTCACGACCCTACCTAGCATCCCAAAATTGTACGTAGAATAACAATTAGAGTATGCCATAATATTTTTAAGTGTACAGTTCGTTTAAAAATAAAATTGTATTGTTGTATACTCCTTCCGTCCTATGGAGTAGACTTATTTTCCTTTTTATTTCATCTCATATGGAATTTGACTTTTTAGTTGAACTTTGACAATAAATATATGACACTTTAATTATATTCATGAAATTCTAAAAATTCTTATTGATTCACCATTAATAATATAATACTATCAACAACAACTTTTAGAATTTCATAAACATGATTAATCTCTCATAAATTTGTGGTCAATGTTCAACAAAAAAAATTAAATGGGACAAACTTTTAGAGACGAAGGGAGTAACATAGTTTTTACTTTATTTTTCCACTCATTCTTTATCCTACTTTACTATACTCACATTACCAATTAAATTATTATTCTTCTCACTTATTCCATCTCTTATTTAATTTTCATATTCACAGACGCATCTTCCAACTATTTCTCTCTCATACTTTTCTTAATTCTTTTGTCATTTTTTTTTTTTTTGAGGCTTGCCCACCTCCTGGCAAGCCTTTTTTAAGTCAATTCACAACTAAGTCCATCAATTCTCTAAAAATTTCCTTAAAGTCCCCTTTAGAAGCGCCTAATATTAATTAGGGAGGGATAAACATCCACTCTAACTTCTGGGAGGAGTCGAACCCAGGACCACCGTGTTGATGTCCCAGTGCTCTGGCCATCAGGTCAAGTCCTAATGGTTTGTCATACTTTTTTTATCTCCACTTACATGGGCGGATGAAGTATATAAAAATTATAATTCATGTTTCTACAAAATATAACTTATATCACCAAAGATTTTACTCATTTATGTTCTCTTATAAAATGTAATACACTTACTATAACATAACATGTAACTCCTGTTACTAAGGGGTTTCAAATGTATGTTTCGATTACCCAACATGTCTTATCTATTAAAATATCATAATTTAAGCTATAGTATACATGATAACATTTATATTGTTACAATGATACGATTTTAATGAATATACCCGTTGATCAAAATTGTCACCCACATATTACTACAAAATATTTCATCCGTTTCAAAATAATATGTAAAATATAACTTTTGAGCGTTCGAAAGTAATCTGTAAAATCCCAAAATGGAAAAAAATTCACTTGTTATACTTTATAACAATTATTCATTTACTTCACTTTCTCTCTCATACTTAACTATTTGTATTCACAATACATCATCTATTTATTTTTTCTTAATTTTTGTGTCAAACTCATTTGTGCATATTAACTATGGTACGGAGGAAGAAGAAGTATAAATTAGCTACTATGAAAAAAGCGTGATTTATAAAAATACTAGGCTACTACCCGTGCGATGCACAGATTTTTAAATTTTGTCATTTGAAATATAAAATATTTATTTTAATGAATATTTAAGTGATTTTAATAAAATAAATACTTAAATTCTTTTATGATCTTATTATACTGAATTTAAATATGAATTATAACTTGTTGTTTGAAAGTAAGATATATTAATTTCTCAAAAAATGAGAAATTATCATGTATTTTTTAATAATAAAGACACATTCATATAGAATGAATGAGTATTAAAAAGTCATATCTAAGAAAAATTATAAAAAAATCTTACCGTAAATATAACAACAAAAATGAAATTTTATTTGTTTCGTAATAAAAGAAAAATATTGGATATGTTATTTTAACATAAAAATATGATGCCAATAGAAAAATGGTTAAATAGGGAGTTTTGAATGTTTGGTGAGGCAAATATGTAGTTTAAACCGGAATATAAGAAGTAGCATTTTCAAATTGAAAAAATAAAAGATTATTCATGAATATTAAAAATGAGAAATTTTATTTTTAAATGTTAAATATTTAATGAACGCCACATTAACCTCTAAAATTGATTTTTTTAGAATTGAATATTATTAGGTGTATGTAAATTGATTAAGTTGAATAATTAAAAGAAAATAACTGAAATTAATTAATTATACAATGTACAATTATATTTATTTGAGCATGTAAATTAGTTAAATTGAATAACTTAAGTAAAGTGAGAGGGAGTATTGGTATGAGAAACAATAATTAATATGAAAGTATAAATATTTTAAACTAATTAATTAAAACTTAGTAATTAATTGAATTAATGAGTGATGATGTCAACATGTGTTTTGGTGAAAAAAAATTTCACCAGCAGTTAAGTGTTCAATGATGAGGTCAGCTGCTATTGTTTTAGTAGAATAGTATAGATGATTGTTGAATCCTTCCTAGTCATCTATCCTATTCGCAAGATATTTTTTATCTTTCTCATTTAGGTCCTTTTCCTAACTTGCAAATGGCAAATGAAAATTAAAAGTCTAGCACTAATAAATGCATATGAAGTCCACATTGCCCTCATATTATAAATTATTTTTAATTTTATTTTACTATCTTGTTATTGTCATGGGACCATGTAATCAATAAAATTTTCCTGCTAAGCATAAAGTTGAGAAAAATATCTTTTCATTCCCAACTAGTTTAAGTTTTATTTTTATTATTTTTAAACTATTTTTTTTACCTTTTCGTCTTTAACATATATTTTTTTGAATTATGTCATCATTTCGTCAATTTGTCATCCAAAATTCCGTTATCCCACTTATATGACATGTTAGGCCCCGTTTGTTTCACCGTAAAATAACTCGTTTTCGTAAAATATTTTCCGTTGTTTGGTTGAGCCCCCAGAGAATGTTTTCCGAAAAATAATTCGTTTTCCGCTGTTTGGTTGTTTTTCGAAAAATGGAGAAAACGTTTTTCAGAAAACATTTTACGTCATTCCTAAGTAAAACGACTTACCGACCTTATCTTAAGTAAAATATTTTCCGAAAAATGGTGTCCTTCATGTACAACTCATATTTCACAAGGTACAACATTCTACTTTCTCATTCTAATAATAATAATAATAATAATAATAATAATAATAATAATAATAATAATAATAATAATAATAATAATAATAATAATAATAATAATAATAATAATAATAATAATAATAATAATAATAATAATAATAATAATAATAATAATAATAATAATAATAATAATGATAAATAATAATAATAATAATAAAAATAATATAATAATAATAATAAAAATAATATAATAAAATAATAATAATAATATTAAAAACTAAAATTGAAGATATGTATCTAACAAAAGCGTATAAAACTAAATAAAAATTTGTAATTTGAAAAGTCAATCACTTAATAGTATTTTACTGGATGAATACAATGTTGATTAGAACATGTTTAACGGTGAACGAATTTTCGTTCATCAAGAACAATTTCGTGAACGAAATTTCGTTCATGGCAATTAGTGGTGAACGAAATTTCGTTCATGGCCATGAACGAATTTTCGTTCACCAAGAACAATTTCGTGAACGAAATTTCGTTCATGGCAATTAGTGGTGAACGAAATTTCGTTCATGGCCATGAACGAAATTTCGTTCATGGGTTTCGTTCATTTCGTGAACGAATTCGTGAACGAAAATTTCGTTCATGGCTATATGTGTATTTTGACATTTTTAAAATTATATTATTGAAATAAAAATATTAAAAATGTTTATAATTTCTTTTTCTCTATAAATAGAGTCTAATTTTATAATATTTGACATAATTTTAATATTTTACTATTTAAAAATGATAAAAAAATTATTGTATATATTTGATAAAAATTTAATTTTTTATATATTTAAATTTTCTCTTGCGTCAAACGACGCCGTTTAGATCAAAATTTCAAAAACGTTTATTTTTTCCTATAAATAATAGAGCTCAAGATTGCTAGATTATGTACATCTCTTCTTCCATACTTCCTTTCTCTATACTAAGCAAAAAAAATCAAGATTTTCCTTTTTTTGATTATGAGTAATTACTGGATAGTTCTCATAATTCTGAAACAAATCCTGATCATGCTTGGTTCGAGCAAATGCTGGCTAACGATCCCAATTTCGTACAAAATTTTCAGCAACACAATTTTCAAAACTATCCCAACAACTCAAATCCTCTAAACTTCAACCAAAGCCCACCCCAAGATTTTAATTCTCCACTTAACTATCAAAGTTTTACTCAAGAGTCACAGTACAACGAATTTGTTCCAGAGATGCAAGAAGAAAATGAGGCTGATGAAGAAGAAGAGGCGGTACCCACAAGGGGGAAAGGAGGAGCAACAAAAAAGAAAAAAAGGAGTCAACATTGCATGGAGATACAAAGAAGATGAAGCTCTCATCAGTGCATACATGGCGCGCAAGCGAAAGTAATGAACAATGTTAATTTTTTAAAATTGTGCAATTAAGTAAAATAATAAAAAAAATTATATTTATTGTTAATGATGTTAATAAAAAATAATATTTATTAATGTATATTATTAATTTTATAATATCAAATTTCTATTAAAAAATAACGAAAAATTCGTTCACCACTACAGAATGTAAGCTGGCGTGAGCGAAATTTCGTTCACAGACCAGTTTCATTCACGTGGTGAACGAATTTTTCGTTCACCATTAAACATGGTCTTATACTCTCTTTGTCTCAAAATACTTGTAGTTTTAGAAATTTCTACACATATTAAGAAAAACAATTAATATATATCAAATAGACTAATTAAATACCCTTTAACTTTAACCTTTAAGGTCCTGTTTGGTATAATTGAAAATTTAGCTTTATAAACGTAGAGTTGAAATCGTTAAGTTACTGAATTTTAGAACTTGAGTTTGTTTGATAATGACAAACCACATACATTTGAATTTGATCATAATTTCAACTCAACACCTTAAAAGTTATTTGATTAATCTCAATGATTGTACAGTAAAATAAAATCATCATTTACATATATGTCACTATAATTATAATTAAATTTTATTCTTATAATTTTTCTCACTTGCTAGCACAATAACTCACTAAAATAATTTTTTATTTATAATTAAAAACAATTTCAAAACTTGATTACAATTTGAAATGAATTTGTAACAAAGTTTATTTGTTGTAATTCATGGAGATGAAAAAATAGAGTCATTTCTTCTCACTTGATTTCTTTTTGTTTAATCTCAAACAAATAGTTTTATTTTGTAAAATTAAATAAATTATTATTTATAAGAAAGCATTATGTGCCAAAGGATTTGACTATTTTATTTTCACAAAATCTAGGGAGAAACGCGTTTCTCCATAAGTTATGGAGAAACGGGTCCCGACATGTCGCGCGACAATGAGCTAGATAGCCAGAAACCTATGAAAGTGATATCCAGAAACCTTCAAATGAATATCCAGAAACCTTCAAAATGTTTCTGGATATACATTGAAGGTTTTCTGATATCCGAAAACCTTCAATAGCAATTTCTCGGATATGCCCTAACACATTTACGGATATGCACCTAACAGCTTTTCTCGGATATGCACCTAATGGGCTTCGATATACATTTCACATCCTTCGGCTATCAAATACAAAGCTTACGGATATCAACTCCGCAAAGCTTCGGCTATCAAATGCAAAGCTTCGGATATCCGAGAAGCTTTTGGTCTTGGCCTTGGGTTTTTTTTTACGGATATACATTTCACATCCTTCAAGCTATCAAATACAAAGCTTACGGATATCAACCGCAAAGCTTCGGCTATCAAATGCAAAGCTTACGGATATCAGGAAGCTTTTGGTCTTGGCCTTGGGTTTTTTTTTACGGTTATCAAATGTAAAGCTTCTGGCTATGAAAAACACGTTTCTCCATAGTTTATGGAGAAACGCGTTTCTCAGCAGACGCACTCTTTTATTTTAGTTGAATATTTCATATTGGTCGCATGCACATCATATGTACAGTTAATGTAAAAAAAAAGTGAAGTAAGTTAGCTTAATTTTTGGAATTCTAATAAAATTACCAATTTTTAAATATAAGGTAAATATATCTAACTTAATAATGACAAGGACACGAAGAAACCATCTATTGCTTTTCTCATGCGGTGAATCTCCCAAGCAGTTACTCCCTCCCTCTCGGTCTATCTCTTTAAATTCAGCTAATTAATTTCTTGATTCCCTTATTTTGCAAATTTAGAATGGGAATTTCGGAGTTGCAGTCATTCTTATCTCTGTTTGCATGTATGATTTCGAGCTCTTCCACAAGTAAACAACTACGAACATGACATTTCCGATGTAATGTATCATATATAATATAAACAACAAAACTATTTAGAGCCTCCAGAAAAGGCCACGTCAAAGGCCACGTCATCAGCTCCATTTCCAACTCATTTTTATTCTGGATTTTAATTAAAAAAATATAGGATAAGTGTTTTTTTTTTTTCATAAATCCGAAATTAGGATAAGTGTTTTTTAATTCATAAATCCGAAATTAGGATAAGATTTTAGTTAAAAAAATATAGTCTTTATCAAATATATGACTGAGCTACAATTACTGATAATATAATTATTTTTTGTTATTTATCTATAGATTAAAAAATAGGTTTAAATTTTCGAATTTGAAATCCTGGATCAAAGATAATGAATTAGATTATCGAATTTTGAGGCGTCTTTGAATGAAACCCTAACTGATTATCAATCACATTTTCTTTATTTAAATGATTGTGATTAGGAGGTTGTGATCGGGAAAATGGATGATCATGTGATGAATATTGTTGATTTTGCAGACCTGCTGTGAGTGAAACATTTGTCGACATTTTGTGTTGCTGTCATGCGGGCAAAGGAACGTTAATTTGGGGAGATTTTGAAGAAAAATCATTCAATTTGGTACGTTTATTTTTTATTATTTACAATCATAATATTTTTAATTTTTTTATTCATCAATGATTTGGTTATCATGTGTACTAACGCCTGATTATAATTAATTCTGTCATGCATCATGCATGTTTTAGAATTTTTTTCTTTAGGATCATTGTTATCACCACATTAAACTATCGAATCATTTCATTTATTTACTGGGGTCAATTGATGCATGTTCAAGTAATAATCGTCGATATTTTATGTTTTGATTTTGTAGTCTATGAGATTAAATTAGAAAGAATTTTTTTTTCTTTATTTCAAGAACACATACACACTTTCGGTCAAACATGAAAAACTTGAGACAATCGAAGTGATTATCGTTGTTTAGTACTTCGTACTACCTCCGTCCCAAATGAGTATTCATTTTTTGTTTTTAATCAAGAATAAAAATGGATATTGATTTGGGGACGGATGAACCTGATTAAAACTAACTCTAGGACTAGCAAAAACTGCAACTTCTAAACTTACTCTCCAGCTGTTACATCTGCCCGAATCAGTGTTCCCAGGTATTTGTATTCTTCAAAAATATCTGTCGCACGCCTATTTTCACATTCTAGAATTTTTCATATATTAAGGCTTCAATATACTTGTGTAGATGCCTCCGACATCAGATTGGAGTTCATGTACAGATAAAATCAATGGAGAAAAAACCATAGCTACTCGAAACCACAAGTATATTGGAGATGTATACACAAAATTATGGTGCAAGGTGCCAATGTTAGCATGATAATGAATTCTACTAACTAGCTATAAAGGGGAGCTAACGGATCTGTCATTTCATGAATTAAGGCTTTTCAGTACTAATTGAAGGAATTAAAAGGCTATTAATAGTAAATGACAACCCCCACCTGTAGACATGCATTCTATTTCCCCGTGTGTAATTTTTCTAGAAGCATAACACTGTATATATTCTCCTCCATCATTATGGTAGTTGTTTAATTGGCAAAATATCCATATTTATAGCCATATGATATTAAAACAGAAGCCAAGCCACAGAGCAAGTTTTTTGTAACAGAAAGAAATGGCAGTTGCATCTCTTGCTTTAAACTTGGCCTCATCAACAACCACCTTGCCCAAAAAGGTCAGATTTTTTTTCTCAGAATTAACCATAATTTTCTATGCTTCTTTATTCTCCTAATGTTTTTTTTTTTTTAGACATTCTTCTGAAGTTTAACCATCATTTTTGGGTATATGAGCAGCCATCTAAGTGTTTTGGTGATCACAACTTTGAGGAGTTTGCGACAAGATGTTATGATGCATGAGCTAAACTCATCTGTGGCTGTTGCAGAACCACACCTTCTACCATTATAGGGATTTGAGGGTCTTAAAACAGAGATCCTGATATCTCGAGTTACATGTTTATATACTTTCTTGAGTCGTATGTATATTTATCATAGGTCAGTTTATCGTTTGGATAGTTTATGGTTGTAAAAAAATGTATTATAGAGAAAGCAAGACGAATTTAATTCTTACTCCCTCCGTCCCTAACTGAATGTCAAAAAGAGTTTCAAATTAAAATTGAGGGCAAATTTGAAACTTTTTTTGACATTCATTTAGGGACAGAGGGTGTACTTTTTCTTCTTCATGTTACAGCATATTCATTGGAAGTATATATGGCAGCATATATATGTATGATATTGTATAGTCAATCATTGATAATTTGTAGGAGTATATTCTTATTATTATCGTCTTGAAAAATTGATATTTTTATTTACATATTCCTTAATTAATAGATGGTTTTATACATTCAGAAAAAATATATGATGCTTTCTTCAAATTAAATACTGAAATGCCAGTAATATCTGCAACTATATCAGACCTCCTGGCAAAAGGTTTTGAATGTGCTGCAATGAGGCTTGGAGCGGATAAAGATCGCCGAGTAATAAGTGGGTTATCGTCAAGACTTAATCGCGTACAAAGTATTTTTAGACTGTTGTTAAATTATTAACTATATCAGACCTCCTGGCAAAAGGTTTTGAATGTGCTGCAATGAGGCTTGGAGCGGATAAAGATAGCCGAGTAATAAGTGGGTTATCGTCAAGACTTAATCGCGTACAAAGTATTTTTAGACTGTTGTTAAATTATTAACTATATCAGACCTCCTGGCAAAAGGTTTTGAATGTGCTGCAATGAGGCTTGGAGCGGATAAAGATCGCCGAGTAATAAGTGGGTTATCGTCAAGACTTAATCGCGTACAAAGTATTTTTAGACTGTTGTTAAATTATTAACATTATCTAAATATATGTTCATTAATATTTGAGTTTTTTTAGATTATACAAATGTATAGATCATCTATGAAAAGAAAAACGCATCTTACTGATGTGGACAACGATTCCATTAATTTATCGTAACGATCTTCTCAACGATTACCATTGACGGATATTTCTAATGGTAATTTTATTATTTACTTTATTATTATTTTAGCATATCCATTAATATCATATGTATAAAATTAAATTATAAGAATGCATGATTTTATATTTATTTTTTTACTATCATTTTAAATGAATTTATTTTTATTTTTAGTGGACTTATCATCGGGTAGTCATTTGATTTCACCGAGTAATCATCAAAGTTGTATTACGGCTCAAGGTAATATATTATTGAATTTTGTCAATTTTGAAGTATTTTCATTATAAAGACAAATTCTAAAAAAAAATTGTTTATACATATATATATATATATATATATATATATATATATATATATATATATATATATATATATATATATATATATATATATATATATAATGTGATTTTTTTATATAAATTTGTTAATTAATTTAGATCTAAGATAATAATACTTGATATACAGGTATTGGTGTGAACCATACAAATGAAAATCTTACTCCTAATTCAAGTCACGACCGTGGATCTATATGTATGATTTTCTTTGTTAATTTACAATATTTTTCCTATTTTATTTTTATTTTTAATTTCTTAATAATCTTTTATTAAAGAATAATTATTTTTCTTATTCAGCTAAATTTACGAGCATAGCATCAAGTGTACATAACACTTTCCACGGCACGCTCCTTGAGCAAAAAAAAATTGGACGACCGAGAAAAACTATTTCTTCTTCTTTGGATTCTATTACGACAAATTTGTTAAAAGATGGTGAGAAAAGAAAAATCGGGAGACCAAGAAAGGTAGCTGCTTCTATTTTGGAATCTTCAAAGATAAATTTGGATGTTGATGGATTCAGTTCTGCAATTTTAGTTGAATTAATGAAAAACAGTCCTATATCTGGTAAGTTATATGTTTGATTTATTAGTCAACTATATATTTTAAAGAGCTAAAATAAATATATTAATCGTTCTCAACATTCTTTTGACATTGTAGGAACAGATAATGTAACAGTAGCAAATAATACAACATTATTATCTCCTACTGTGAATTTAGGTAATGATTTTTTTTAATTGTTCAACATTCGATATTTTTAAATAAAACTATTTATTATTACAAATTATTATTCAATAGTTTATGATAAAATATTTCATTAATACTAAGTCGTATATTCCATTTGTATACAGAATCCGCGTTAATAAATAATTCTCGCATGCATGCAACAACAAGTGAGTCGTTAATAAATCAGAAGGAAAAATCCAAGAAAGCGCGCGTCGGTAGAAAGCAAAAAGATTCGAACGAACAATATAATACAGGTGTTTATTATTATTTTTTTTCTCAAGTATATATTATATTATTATTTTCTCTGTATAGCCAATGAATTACTAACATAATTTAAATATTTATCAATATATTGTAGTTTATGGGGATATAGGCGATCCGGAGCACGAATGTGCGAAATGTGGTGCGATGTTCTGGTATGATGAAAGGTTAAAATGTACGCAAGCATCAACACAGCCTAAATTTTCATTATGCTGCATGAATGGAAAAGTTCAGATTGACCCATTAGTGTAGCCACCTAAGTTATTGAGTGATCTCTTAGAGAACAAGTATGAAAAGAGTAAAAATTATAAAGACAATATTCGAGCGTACAATTCTATATTCGCATTCACTTCAATGACCGGTGCAGTTGACCATGGCATAAACAATGGTCGTGGTCCTTATTCGTTTAAATTGAAAGGAAAGAATGATCATATGATAGGTTCTTTATTGCCTAATGACGGCCACCCCCCCCCCCCCGTTTTTCTCAGCTTTATATCTATGACACGGATAATGAAGTTAAAAATAAAATTAATGCTTTCAGGTACATTTTTATTTAATTATTCGAGAATTATAATGTATATTACATATATTGTATGACTATCTTCTATTTATATGTCTGATTCTTTCACACAAGCAGGAAAGATAAAGATAAGCCTTCTCCATTCGATGAGTCAATTGTTGTTGATTTGAAAAATATGATAGATGTGCATAACCCTTATGCACAGACGTACAAAATGGCCAGAGCACATATTGGAATGAAGAAAGATATTAAATTGAGGCTTATAGGAAAGCGGGGTAGAGATGGAAAACCGTTTAATATGCCGACAGCTTCAGAGGTCGCTGCTATAATTGAAGGTGATATTGATGATTCGGGTGATGTCAGGGATATTGTTATTGAAAAGCAGAATGGGGATCTGAAACATATTCATGAATTTGATAAATCTTACATTCCTCTACATTATCCTCTGTTATTTGTATACGGTGAAGATGGATATTTCACAGACATTCCGAGAAATAAACCTCCCGGGACAAAGAGATCAAGTTTGTCAATAAAAGATTTTTTATCTTTTCGACTTCAGGAGAGGATAAGAGAAGGATCACAGCTTATGAGAAGCGGTCGGTTGCTGTAGCAATTTATGGTTGATGCATATGTTATGATGGATACACAGAGGCTTCAATGGATACGTTATAATCAGCCTACTCTTCGGATGGAAACTTATAAAGATCTGTCGGATGCATCGGTAAGGGGAGATACCGCCGAAGCATCTGGGAGATGAGTTATATTGCCATCCTCTTATACCGGCGGGCAGCGGTGGATGACTCAAAATTACCCGGAATCTCTCGCTATATTTAAATGGACTAGGTATCAGTCACTTTTCATAACATTTAGGTGTAATCCTAAATGGCCGGAGATTAAGAGATTCTGTAAAAAATATGGCATTAGGCCTGAGGATAGGCCTGCTGTATTAAACAGGGTATTTAGAATGAAGCTTAATCAGATGATTGCAGATTTCAAAGAAGGCAAAGTATTTGACACCCCAAAAGCAAGTAAGTAAATCTTTAAATATTATTTATTTTCCTCTTATTGTTTTGTCATTTATATTTTTTTATTAGCATGTTCCTCTTATTTTATTAATTGATTCATGCAGTTATATACACGGTGGAGTTTCAGAAGAGGGGCCTTCCGCATGCTCATATTCTTCTCTTTCTTAACCGCCAGGATCAGGGTCATAATCCTGAAGATATTGACAAGTGGATTATTGCTGAGATTCCTGACAAGGAGAAATATCCTAGATTATACGAGGCGATTCTTTGAATATATGTTGCATGGACCATGTGGTGCTGCTAATCCTAAATCTCCGTGTATGGATCACAACATGTGCTCAAAGAAATTCCCTAAATCATTCAATGATCGCACTCGTGTAGACGAGAATGGGTATCATGTATATAGGCGAAGAGACACGGGTTTCATAATTGATAAGGGTGGAGTTGCTCTCGACAATTGTTCAGTTGTCCCATTCAATCCATATATTTTGCTAAAGTACGAAGCTCACATAAATGTCAAGTACTGCAATCAGAGCAAGGCAATCAAGTATTTGTTCAAGTATATAAACAAGGGAACCGACAGGATATGCATTGCAATCGAAAATGATGAGGTGAAAAGGCAAATTGATTGTCGATATGTCTCTGCGTGTGAAGCTATGTGGAGGATTTTCGGATTCGACATAAATTATCGGACCCCTCCTGTTGAGCGCTTGGCTTTTCACTTGGAGGGTGACCATAGTATCCCCTTAAAGGACGGAGACTTTCTCCCTGATGTTTTGGATAAAGCGACAGTTAAAGAATCTCAATTTATGAAGTGGACGGAGTATAACAGTATTCATTCAGAGGCTCGGAAATATAAATACTGTGAATTTCCTCATCATTTCGTATGGGATAAAACTAAACGTGAATGGCGTCCGAGGAAAGATAAACGTTTTGCAAAGGTGGGGCGTATTTATCATGTTCTAATGAATTGCGGAGAATTGTATTACCTCAGGATAATGTTGAATCATGTAGCAGGTCCCATGGAATTCAAGGATTTGAGAACTGTAAATCGCGTTGTTCATCCCGATTTCAAATCTGCATGTTACGCTCTGGGATTATTAGATGATGACAAGAAATATGTTGATGGAATTATAGAAGCGAGTCATTGGAGGTTGCCCGATAGTCTGAGAAGACTATTTTCTATGTTGCTACTATCTAATAGTATGTCGAATCCGGGAGAGGTATGGGAGAATACTTGGCACTTATTATCTGATGATATAGAGTACAAGTATCGGAGGATGCACGATAATCCGGGTATTCCGTCCCATGTTTACATATTTGTTTTACAATAAATATCAATTATGATTTTATTTCTACTTTACGGTTATACAATATGATTATATATATTTATCTATATTAATATATTTATTTTGTTTTTTATAATTTTAGGTTTGAAATTAATTAATGAACATGTCCAGAATCTTGCTTTGGCGTAAATTGAGAAGTTACTGATCGAGAATTGCAGCAGTCTCCATAAATTTAAAGACATGCCTAAACCGGTGGGCAATGTCATTGGTGATGCGATAAATAAGGTCATTCTAGATGAGACATCTTATGACATTGATGAGATGAAAGCTGAGCACTTCAGATTACATCCTCAGTTAATAGCCGAGCAAAAGAGTGTTTATGATAAGATTATGTCGGCTGTTGATCGAGGAAACGGTGGTGTGTTTTTCCTCTATGGTTATGGTGGTACGGGAAAGACCTTCTTATGGAAAACAACGTGTTACGCATTAAGGAGCGGGAGAGATATTGTTCTTCCCTGCTGCTTTCCAAAGGGCATAGCTTCATTGCTCCTTCCGAAAGGTAGGACCGCGCATTCTAGGTTCGGTATCCCGATACGTGGAGAGCTCAACTTGCAGTAAACTAAAGTCGGGTACGGATGAGGCAGCACTTCTACAGAAAACCAAACTAATTATATGGGACGAAGCTCCAATGGCTCATAAACATTGTTTTGAGGCTCTCGATCGTAGCCTCCGAGATATTATTCGTACACCCGAGGGGAGATATTCCAATAAACCATTTGGTGGTTTAGTTATTGTATTCGGTGGTGACTTCAGACAGATTTTACCTGTTGTTCCTAAAGGGAGTAGGCATGATATTGTGCATGCTGCACTCTGCTCATCCAAAATATGGAATGACTGTGAGGTTCTCAGATTGACGCATAATATAAGATTGCAGGTAATTCTTAAATAGCCTTTATTCATCTACTTAAATATTTTTATTTCAATTTAAGTAATTTGTATATATTTAACTTAATGTAGGGTGATTCTACTTCTCATAATTCTGAAGAGATAAGAGATTTCGCTCAGTGGCTCTTGAGTGTCGGAGATGGGATTGCTGGTGGAGATAATGACGGGGAAATTGACATTAACCTTCCTGATGATATATTGATTCGAGAGGCTTCAGATCCTATTGGAAAAATAGTCGAATCTATATATCCTGACTTATTGCAAAATAAGGATGTCGAAGGATTCTTCCAGACTAGAGCTGTGCTTGCTCCAACAAACGAGATTGTCGATAACATAAATGATTATGTCATGTCACTCTTTCCGGGAGACGAAGTTGAATATATGAGTTCTGATGCCATTTGTAAGGATGAGGATGATGAAAATGGTGCTGAAGATATATTCTCACCTGAATTTCTAAACACTATCAAGTGTTCTGGATTGGCAAATCACATTATTAAGCTGAAGGTTGGGTGCATAGTAATGCTTTTGAGAAATCTTGATCAATTGCTGGAATTGTGTAACGGCACCAGAATGATTGTCACTCAATTAGGTAAATACAGTAATTTTTTATTTTTTATATACATATAATTTAATACTTAATTTTGTTACATATATGTAGGTAAGCACGTAGTCGAAGCCAAGATGCTTTCGGGAAAGAATGCTGGCATGAAGGTGCTTATTCCTAGAATGATAATGTCTCCGTCAGATGTGACAAAATTTCCGGTAAGATTCCAAAGAAGGCAATTTCCACTTGCCGTTTCTTTTGCTATGACAATCAACAAGAGTCAGGGACAATCTCTTTCCCATGTAGGACTATATCTTTCACAACCTGTTTTCAGTCACGGACAACTTTATGTAGCATTTTCCAGAGTAACCAGCAAGAGAGGACTTAAAGTTATTATTTGTGATTCAGATGCTCAAACATATGACAAGACGCTGAATGTAGTCTACAAGGAAGTTTTCGACAGACTCTGAGAATTTATGTCGCACAATTTGTGGTTAAACAAAAGTATTGCAATTTCTTATTATTTTCTTTGTTTTTATTTTGTTTTTCTTTAAATATATAGGAGATGGAAGAGATTATGTTGACACTTAGGCACACACTATTAAACTCACGCTATTGTAACTATATCTCTTCATCTTCCAAAGTCGTAACACTAAAATCTTAATAATGTTTTTTGGTTAGGCAGGGACCTAAGCTCCCGTGGTTTTGTGCCGGCGAGATAGTTGTCTCAAGGGCTTTCCACGTTACATCATGTGTCAACATCTTTTTTCTGTATTAATTATACTCCTAATATCCGCTACATTGATTATCAATTTCGATTTATATTGTTACTTAAAAACCAATTAAAACACATAAATAAATATTTACTTAATAAAAAAATTGATTCACCGTCGGATACCGACGGGTTAGTTACTAGTAATTTAAAATGGCAAACTTGAAAGATAGGAAATTTGCAATTTATTTTTTTTATCGAATGAATAATATTTGGTGTAAGAAGATGATTGTTGTTTATTGTCATGTGTAGCCCTGGGAGTAATTAAAGTAACAAATTCCTTAAATATAGCAACTAAAATCCACAAAAGCCTATTCCAAATCTCTCCAATTTGATCTATTATAAGATAAGTAAAATATATTTCTGTTGAAAATGGGTAACGGAAAGTTAAGTTTGACTTAACGTGGACCTAAGATTCTAACGGAGTTCGTTATTCGTTAACGAGACTTGTTACAAAATGTATTCTACATTTGTTGTAGATTATTAAACTCGTTTAATGTCTCAAAACCATTTAGGGTGAATGAGAATTAATGACAAAGGCTTTTTGTAACTTAACGAAAGTTAAATAAAGGGTTAAAATTGATTTGGATTAGCCAAAATGTGTTTGGACTGATTGATCAAACGCGACTGTTCCAACAGGCACTTCTCTGGGCTTCAGCGCGGTCGCGCTCCAGCCTAGAGCGGCCGCGCTGAATTAAAGTGATTTATGACCTGAGTCTCGTCGGCTCTAGCGCGGCGCGCTCGTAGCCAAGGCGGCGGCCGCGCTCGGCGACGCTGAACAGTGATTTGGCGACTCTTGGAATGAAAAGTCACTAAACCTTTTAACTTTCTTTAAATAGTTTCCCTCCGAATTTCAATTTACACATACTGTTTTTTCTAGCCTTTCCTACCCTTCTTGAGTTAGTGTAACCAAGTAAAATCATTGGCATCTTGTTGCATACCTTCTTCAAGTCCAAAGTTCTAAACAATCACTTGTTCGTTAGATTAGTTATATTGGAGTGCTCCTTATAACTAATTGTAAAGTCGTTTTATCTTACGAGAGTTTTGTTATTCAACCGTAAGCACCTGTGCCGGACAAATAACTCTTACGGAGATTGTATACAATACAAGACTCGACTTGTCTCCTAGTTTTCCAATCTCCGTTAAATTCTCCGTCAGTTTTTTCAGTTAAGTTCTTGAGAAGCCATACCAGAAGTCCAACAATCGTAAGAGTTATTTGACGCTTCTTAAGACTCTCATACCATGGTAAGTGAGAAAGACACCTCCGAATCATCCGGGCTTACTCCTCCTCCTCTTCAAGGCAAAGCAACGCCAAAGAATGTCGCACCTTAATGCTCCTCCTCCGTCTCATGCGTTCGTGCATGCGGAAAGACCGGGTATTCTTACCGGGATGGACTTTAAGAGGTTGCAACAGAAAATGTTGGTCTATTTGACAACATTAAAATTGGTGCGATTTCTTTGAGAATATCCACCATTGATATCCGAAGGGGATGAACCCCAAGCAAAGAATGACTTGGATACATGGAATCACAGCGATTTCTTGTGTCGCGAGTATATTCTTAATGGCTTGGATGATGCACAATACTTTGTGTGTTGTGGCATAAAGACCGCAAGAGAACTTTGGGAATTTCTCGAGATGCACTATTCTATGTTGTAACGATGTGCCATTAAAACGGAGTCGCCACGCCATTTTTATTTTAAGGGCCAAAACTTTGAAAAAAGCCCGAGATCAGAGATTTAGGTTCGGAGGTCATGTTACGCGTCGGGAAGGACGTTAGTGTGCACCCGACGCGCCTCGCAAAACGAGTCTTCCAAACATTTGAAATCCTTTTGTTGTGTGTGTGTGTGCGTGTGTGTTTTGACCAAAATAATTTGAAACTGGGAAAAGTAAAAATTAGGATCTCTTTTTAAGACTTTAAACTGATCCCATGATTTTTTGGAGAATTTTTGGGTTGAGTCTTGGCACTCAAAAGATTTTTGGATTTGGAAAGCAATTCTGCCAGAATGAAAGAAGGCAGTTGACCTTTGACTTTGAAATGGGCTTAAAGGCTTCAAGACCTCAGAATCTGGGGAAAGTCCGAGAATGAAAGTTGCTTAAAACACCCTAAATATGGTTTCTGCAAAGAAACTTTCCATTTTGGAAGTAATTTGAGGGGTCAAAACCTTCTGGAAATCTCAGATGTGAAATCTGGATTTCCAGAAGCTGATGAACTGGCCTCTAAAAGAAAAATTGAAAAAAGGAGTTTTACTCACTCAAAAAATAAAATAAAAATATGTCTGGAAAGATCTGGATGTTGGATACAAAAAGTGTTTTGTAGTCAACACCCAATTCCAAGTTTTACTGGGTCCAAAAAATAAGAAAATGGACTGAGTTCTCAGAACAATGCTACTGGACAGCAAGATGTTCTTGAGGGAAAATGTGATTTTTGGGGGATTTGCATCTATGTTCACCCCATTTTCATCCCTAGACTTGATACCACTACTTTTTATTGAGTGGTTATCATATTCAAGTCATCCTTGGGGAATTTATGGGGTTTAAACATGTCCTTTGCAAAGGGAAAGGGGATATTTTGTAGAAATGAAATTAAAGAGAAAAAATCAATTTAGAGATTTAAAATATAGACCATTTGAGATGGTCATTCATGAAGATGAACTTCAAGATGACCATCTTGGGTCAAAACTCAAGTTAAACTAAACATCAAGTAGATCCAAGTAAGAAGAACAAGATGAACAAGAAGTCAAAAGTGAATTTTAGGGTTTTGAGAAGGAGGGCTTTACCAATGGTGACACCCTATCTTCCTAGGCTTGGAATTTGACTTGAGGAGTATCAAGATTTGGTGTTTGGCTTGAGGAGTATCAAGGTTGGGTGTGTTTGGTATTTGATTGGGAAAGATTCAAGAGAAAAAGGTGGCAATCAAGGGATTCCCACTGTTTTCTCTCTATATTTCGCCAGAACTTCGTTGCTGTGATCAAATTCCTCCTTATTTTTGTGACTGGAGGGCTCAATTTATAGCCCTCCTGAAAATGCAAAGGTATCCGCGCGGATAGGTCCAGGCAGCGTGCACTGTTCATTAAATGCAGCTTCAGCTTTGGACAAGAAGAATATTTCTTTTTGAAATTCAAATTAACAGCCAGTTTTTTGTGTTTCCAGCCATTGCCATTTTTGGTTTTCTTCTTTTGTTTTGCTTTTTGAGATTCTTTTTAAGGTTTAACCTTAAATAACAATGCCCATTTTACCCTCACTTTGTTAGAAATGTTAGGATAGTTAGGAATTGTTAGAAATGTTATAACTTTCGTTAATTTTCTAACGAAAATTCTAACAAGCTCAAATTGGAGCACTTACATATGTGTATAGTGACAAAAAGACGGCAATTAAACTTGGCGGAAACAAGTACCGGAAACAAGAGGAAGAACACCGGGAAAGTAAAGAGGGGAACTACAACCGCCAAGAAGTTCAAAGGTAGTTGTTTTAATTGTGGCAAACCCGGGCATATGGCTAGGGAATGTCGACATCCTAGAATCAACAACCAAGATGGAAACCCTCTTCAAGCCAATGTGACTGAAGATCAATATGTTCCATTGGACTTTGATCAACTTAGCCTAGGGGCATAAGATTGAATTGACCAAATGTGGTCATTGTATTATATTAGAAAAGGGTACCTTGATCTGAATGTAATTCGCCTAAGAGCGAAGAATAAAATATCAGTTTTTTATTTCCTACTTGGCTTGTGTTATGAATTGTTCATTTAGGTCTTGTAAATTTAAATTCATTTCGTCGACTAGTGAATTTAAAATTACTACCTAAGATGAAGTTTGATTCGCAAACCAAATGTGATTTCTTCTGTGGAAATCAGTTCTTCATTACTTCTATTGATATTTGCACTCGATAATGCAAAGTACATCTTTTGAAATAGTAAAGATGAAACCTTAAGAGGTTTAAGTAATAAAGAATGAGTTAGTGATTCATCTTAATTGTGGAGAGTATTTAGTATTGTTTGAAAAATAATTATTGGGACGCTGACACTTATTTATCAAACGAATGCTACTTACACACCCAAAGGAAGATTAGAACTTGTAAGGAGAGGTTGAACTCCTTATTGATAAGTTCCGTCTTACTTGACAAAATGTGGGGATACCTAGTATAGGTAGAAATATCTAAACCTAAAGAGGTTAAGATAAGACCCAAAACCATGAATTACATTTCCATTGGATATGCAAACAATTAGTAATGCATATAGATTTGTGAAGAACAAATTTAAAATTCTCGATATGACAAAGGGAACGATTATTGAAGTAAAGTTGCTATATTCTTCGAAACCAAGTTTCCTTAAAAGGGAAAGGGTTAAAACAACCTCACTTGAACATAGTTATGACTATGTCATCAGTTCATCTCAAGGAAATGAAGTACCTTGACAAAGTAAAAAGTAAAATCTTAATCACGCAAGTGACTTAAGACATTATAGATAACATGGAGTATATGCTAGTTATTACAATTGAATAACCCCACATAAAGGAAAATATTAAATATGAATTAAGATATTCATGAAATATTTGAAATATGGGGGTACACCTCAAATGTGGGGGTACAAGCTAAATAAATAAGTTCTATATATAAGTGAACTTTTAGTATTAGCGGAAATTATTAAAACTGTTAACAGTTGAAAGGATGTCTCATCATATATTTGGAAAATTAATAGATCTTCCTCCATAATGCTAACCATTGGGTTACAAATGAGTCCTTGGAAAGGAAATATTTAAATGATGAATTTGATAAAAACTCCTAACGAATTTGAAGTATTCGTAAGCTGTTTTATAAATACCTAAAATGTGGGGGTATTCGGCTAAAGTAGTAATACTTAAGCAAGACACGTTATATTCTTTAAGAATATACTTCCTTGAAATGATAGGAAATGTATAAATTTTAATAAGAAAATTTATAGAAAACTATAAGTGGTTTTCTTAATAAGAAGAAGAACCAAGATACAGTTGAATGACAAAAGTTACTATCTTATCTTGTTAACGTTAATAGTTCATCCTACTCTATTAGGAAGATGGTTGATCTTCCTTATGCGAACCGTTGGGTTGCAAAAAACTAGATGTACCAGGGATGAAACCTTTAAATGTTAGACTCTTGAAATCAATAGGAAGAATTTTCAAGAGGTATAGTCTAAAGAGTGAAAATTTCAAAAGATACAATTCTATAAGAAAAATTAATCTTATGAAATAAATTCTATTGAGATGGACTTTTCTTGATAAAAGGATCTTGAAAGGTAGTCTCTACAGGCATAGAATCTGAAGAGATAGATTATAAAACGCTCAAGGATCACATCTATAAGAGCTCTCATAGCTATTGTAACAGTGCATAATCTTGAGATACACCAAATGGATGTGAAGACTGCTTTCCTAAATGGAGAACTTGATGAAGAAATTTACATGGAACAACCCGAAGGGTTCGCAGTTCCTGGTAAAGAAAGAAAGGTGCGTAAACTCGTAAAGTCCTTGTATGGACTAAAACAAGCACCTAAAACAATGGCATGAGAAGTTCGATAGAACCATGTTATCGAATGGATTCAAGATTAACGAATGTGACAAATGTGTCTACATTAAAGGAACATCCGAATCATTCGTTATCGTTTGTCTTTATGTAGACGATATGCTCATAATGGGAAGTAGTCATGATTTGATCATGAATACCAAAGGCATGTTAAAGAAGAAATTTGACATGAAAGACATGGGATTAGCTAATGTAATATTAGGGATAAAGATCTCTAGAACATCTTAAGGATTAGTTCTTTCACAATCCCATTACCTAGAGAATGTTCTTCGAAAATTCAATGTCTTTGATGACCCTCCGGCTAAGACACCGGTAGACTTGGCTCTACATTTAGCCAAGAACAAAGGGGAACCAGTTTCTCAACTGAAATATGCAAGAATAATTGGTCGTCTGATGTACTTAACGAATTGTACACGTCCAGACATTGCATATTCAGTGAGCAAACTAAGTAGGTTCACAAGTAATCCTAGTACTGATCATTGGAAAGCACTAATGAGAGTACTAAGATATTTAAGGTATACATTAAACCATGGGATACTTTACAAGAAATATCCAGCAGTATTAGAAGGATACTGTGATGCAAATTGGATATCGGACACGAAAGACTCTAAGTCCACGAGTGGATATGTATTCACAGTAGGTGGAGGAGCAGTGTCATGGAAATCCTCCAAACAGACATGTATAGTTAGATCCACGATGGAGTCTGAGTTTATCGCTTTAGATAAAGCTGGGGAAGAAGCAGAATGGCTTAAGAACTTCCTGGAGGATATTCCTTGTTGGAGCAAACCTGTGCCTGCTGTACTAATACATTGTGATAGTCAATCAGCAATTGAAAGGGCACAGAATAGTATGTACAATGGTAAATCTAGACATATTCGTCGTAGACACAATACCATTAGACAGTTGATCAAGAATGGCGTTATCACTATTGATTATGTAAAGTCATGTGATAACTTAGCGGATCCGTTTACCAAAGGTATAAATCGAGATCAACTGTATAAACTGTTAAGGGGAATGGGTTTAAAACCCACAACAAAAGGACTTATAGCGGACACTCAACCTTGAGAAATGGAGATCCCAGGCCCTTGGTTCAATGAGACAACCAAGTTATAAGTTCTAGTAGAGTTACTTGGAAACAACAACTCGGTTTATCAACCTGGAGATGTTGAAAACTCATTCCCAGAACATCCAAGTACAAGCACATGCAGCAGTGGTATGGATAAGTTGAGAAAACTTTTAATGATTTCTATACCTACGGGTGGAGTAGTGCATGATACTCCTTATAGTGAGAATCACCTATATAAGTGAGAGGTAATTTGGCCGCCTCTAAATGAACGCTTATGAATGAGATACGATCCAGGGTCGAAATGGACAAAACGTGAGAACAACAATTGTTAGAGCTGTTATTATGTGAGTATTATTGTCTTGATATACATCAAACGATCAGCATGGTTCAAAAGCGACTCGCTACCAAATGGCTAATATATCCGATAATATTTCACTAGGGAGGATTCAAGGCCACAAGCTATCTATCCCGATGTAATAATAGTTCGCCGGAACTTTGGACGAAATTGCATTCATGCATTAATTGTCATTCATGTGGGGGATTGTTGGAAATGGGTAACGGAAAGTTAAGTTTGACTTAACGTGGACCTAAGATTCTAACGGAGTTCGTTATTCGTTAACGAGACTTGTTACAAAATGTATTCTACATTTGTTGTAGATTATTAAACTCATTTAATGTCTCAAAACCATTTAGGATGAATGAGAATTAATGACAAAGGCTTTTTGTAACTTAACGAAAGTTAAATAAAGGGTTAAAATTGATTTAGATTAGCCAAAATGTGTTTGGACTGATTGATCAAACGCGACTGTTCCAACAGGCACTTCTCTGGGCTTCAGCGCGGTCGCGCTCCAGCCTAGAGCGGCCACGCTGAATTAAAGTGATTTATGACCTGAGTCTCGTCAGGCTAGCGCGGGCGCGCTCAGTGCCAGAGCGGCCGCGCTCGGCGACGCTGGAACAGTGATTTGGCGACTCTTGGAATGAAAAGTTACTAAACCTTTTAACTTTCTTTAAATAGTTTCCCTCCGAATTTCAATTTACACATACTGTTTTTTCTAGCCTTTCCTACCCTTCTTGAGTTAGTGTAACCAAGTAAAATCATTGGCATCTTGTTGCATACCTTCTTCAAGTCCAAAGTTCTAAACAATCACTTGTTCGTTAGATTAGTTATATTGGAGTGCTCCTTATAACTAATTGTAAAGTCGTTTTATCTTACGAGAGTTTTGTTATTCAACCGTAAGCACCTGTGCGAGACAAATAACTCTTACGGATATTGTATACAATACAAGACTCGACTTGTCTCCTAGTTTTCCAATCTTCGTTAAATTCTCCGTCAGTTTTTTCAGTTAAGTTCTTGAGAAGCCATACCAGAAGTCCAACAATTTCTAATTTAATCACCAAGTGTTTTTATAAGTTGATAATGTAATTTAACTAAAATTAATAGTTTTAAATTAAAAAATTCATAAATCACGGATGAGCTTTTAAATTTGTGGACATACTTAACTATCACCTTTTTAAAAAAGATACATATATATAGATTCATGGTCAAGGAAAAATTTAAATAAAAGAATGCAATCTTTGCATTATTATTATAGCTAAAGAAAAATTATCTTTGATAAGATTATAATATATAAAGTTACAGTGAAGAGGGAAGACCTATGGAAATTTTTTTAGAGGAAAAGTCAGATTATAATATATAAAATCACAAAAAATACAACAATAAACTACTTAAAAATGTTGTGTTTTCATAAAATACAAAGAATAATTATTTTTAACATCAACTTCCATTGCGAAAGTTCATGTCATCCTAATTCATAGTCAAAAAAAAAAAAAAAAAAATCTGCTTTTATCCAATTTTTTACACTTTAAGGCTATATAACATCTGCATAAATTTTACAAGATTACTATAACAAATTGTATTAACTTAATTTACAAATTTTTTATTTATTAATTATATCATTGAGTTAATAGCTTGCCTATAAATAAGTTTTTGTGTTTTATTGCATTACAAACTCTATGTCATTCATAATAGAATATTCTAATTGATTTTTCTTCAAATTTTAAAACCCTATAAGTATTTATATCGATAATACATGTATGTCCATTTGTGTTGAGGGAGTTCCATATGATTTCATCAGTGATTTAGAAAATAATAAGGGCAAAGCAACAAGTAGTATATGTTTCTTCTCAATAAAGGACATACGTGAGGATAGTTAGTAAAGTTGAGAGTTAATGTGGTGAAGGAGTACATCACGTCTATAGGTAGTTCATATATGGGTGGAAATGATATTGGTGTCGACGGCATGGGTGGTGGTGGGGGGAATGATGTATTTGAGAAGGAAAAATATGAGTTGTGTGAAGTTAGGGTTGAGTGACGATTGATTTGAGGAAAGTAAGGAAGTTGGGTATTGTTGGGGGTTTATAAATGGTTTAATGTTTAAAACCTTAATTTTTAGTGAAAAAAAAAAAAAAAAAAACACATCTAAGCCTTCTAATTTTAAGTTTCATATATATCTTTTAAAAACCTATCATCATTAGTGTTAAATGATTTTAAATTAAGGGCCGTTTGTTAGCCATTTTTAGAACTTGAGAGGATATTAGTCCAATAAGCCTAATGTTTGTTAGATTAAATGTAAGCAGAGTAATATTTTCTAACAATCTATATATGGAGTGCGTCTGGGGAGAAACGCGTTTCTCCGTCGCGTATGGAGAAACGGGGCTTGTTATGTCGCGCGACATAAGTAGCCAGTTTCTAGATATCCTTTACAAAGCTTCTGGATATCCAGAAGCTTTGAAATGGATATCCAGAAGCTTTGTAAAGGATATCCAGAAACCAAGTATTTTTTCTGGATATCCTTTACAAAGCTTCTGGATATCCAGAACATTGAATATGGATATCCAGAAGCTTTGTAAAGGATATCCAGAAAAAATATTTGGTTTCTGGATATCCTTTCCAAAGCTTCTGGATATCCTTTTCAAAGCTTCTGGATATCCTATCCAAAGCTTCTGGATATCCAGAAGCTGATGAAATGATATCCAGTTTTTGTGGCTAGGTATGTCGCGCGACATAACAAGCCCCGTTTCTCCGTAAGCGACGGAGAAACGCGTTTCTCCCCAGATTTTGTGCTATATATGACATCTTATCCCCTTAATATTTATTGAGTATTAGGGATAATTAGGAATAAAACTTATTTGGACAAAATTATCTACACACACACACACACACATATATATATATATATATATATATATATATATATATATATATATATATATATATATATATATATATATATATATATATATATATATATATATATATATATATATATATATATCATCTTATTTGCAAAATAAACCCATGACCTACCTATATTTATGTGTGGATAGTCTTTACTCAAAATTGTCATGATTTGTATTGTTTCTAACAAATACAAATTTAGTATTCTAATTTAAACTAATAGGCACCCTCATTATAAATTCTGAAGTAATAATCGCTTTACAATTAATACAAATTAATCTCAGGTTACCAAACGGGCCCTCAAAAGCACTTAGTGTAAATAATTAATATATGCAATTAACATTAGTATTTTCATTAAATCTTAGAATGAAAATTTATTGGTGGTCAAATTTTTGCAGCCAAACATAAGTTTAGTTGACTAATCTACTTTAAAAGCTTATCTACATGTGATTTTTAATTAGGCGTGACACTTATAATATTTTCCAGTAAATTATAAATTCATTTTAAATTTGTATTATTATAAGAGTAATTCCAATCTTATACCTTAGGTATAACAGTAGTGAGATCTTTCTATGATTTTTTCAAGAAAATGTGAAAAATTGTGATTTTATTTTACAGTTATACCTAAAGTATAAGAGTAATTATGTTCTTATACCTTAGGTATAGGAGCTAACTGGTAGGTAGGAGCATGAGTTTATATGAAATTTCGACAATTTCATGGGTATTTATGGATTTTTGGTCTGACTCGTAGCCCTAGGGTCGGAAGCCCTATTTTTTAAAACTAAAGTGAATTTTTCTTAAAAAAAATTCTTAATTCTTAATATGCTATATAGTCTTATTGCAATACAAATATAGGTAAAATGTTGAAATGAATTATTTTATGGAACTAAAGGGTAAGCTCTTAAAAGTATGTCCTTAGTTGTTGTTGCTCTTTCTTCACGGATAGAGCTTAAAAAGTGGGTTATTCTTCTCCTTCATTCTCTTCCTAATCCCTCCTTTGGGTAACCTTTATATATGTCTAAATAATAGATTTAAATCTTAGCTGTTAATTATGGTGGATGACCTATTGGTTAGATGCAACTTTTACAATAGTAGGTTACATATTGCTTGATGAGAGTTAACCATAGATAAATCTAAATTATGATCAATTATTAATTTTTATTTATATTCAGTGTTCACTATAATTAAGTAAAGGTTATTTAGTCCATAAAATGAGTGTTATCAACTGAGCTAGATGCCTAGATGGAACTTTTTTTTAGCACAGTTAGATCTTGCTATTTGAAAATTGCAGTAAAAACATTTTAATTTGGGGGTTTTCTAATATATATATAAATTATTCATAAGATTTGATACATATTAAAAATTGTAACTGAGAATTTTTGGTATGATTATTTGGAGTTTTAACTTTATAAATTACTCCAAGTATCTTTGAAGATATGCAGAAAGCTAAATCGAATTTGAATTCAATTTTTTTCCTAATTTGCCTATTATCCTCTTCTATTAAAATTAAGTAAACATTTCTTAAAATATGAAGTTTCACCTTAAAATCAATTGGTGTTAGCTGAAATTTAGTGAGACTTACAACGTGAAATTATTAAACTGATGGCGCGTAGCAACATCGTGGGTCGTTAGATCTGCATGTGTAACGGAACTGCTCCGATACCATCTTAAATTATAATGTTTCACTTTAAAATCAATTGGTAATAAGGAAAGTGGATCAAGATCTTTATATGTTATAGATAAAATTTGTCAATTTCCATTATTATGAGATAATGTTTCTAACAACGTTTTAATTATTTTTCTAGTTTGGATAGAATACATACTAATTATATCAAAACTAATTGAAGTATCATACATTTTTTAAACTACGTTATCTCTTAATTTTATCTTCTCATCCCTAATCATGCTATTTTGGAAATAAATATGCATCAATCATCCTTATCATTATCATATATTTTTTTAAACTACATTATCTCTTAATTTTCAAAATCTCCCTTCTATCTCGATGGCAGCTAGTTCCTTTATAATTAACATTGGAATTTTTTCTCAAATAATCACTTTTTACTTTTTTATTTACCAAAATAACTTACTGTTCAAAGTATTGTCCAGATTGTCCCTTTTTTTGTAACTCGCTACACCGTGTAGCGAGTTTGACTTGGGCTGGTCAAACTCGCTACACCGTGCAGCGAGTTTTGTGTAATTAGAGTTTGGCCGTTGGTCATTAATTAGGGCAATTAATTAAACTGAAATCGCTACACCGTGTAGCGATTTTGAACACCCAAGTCAAACTCGCTACACGGTGTAGCGAGTTTAAGTTTAATAAATACCCCCAGCTTTCCAGATTTATTTATCTTCTTCCTCTCCTTCCTCGTTCATTCATTCTCTCTCTCTCTCTCTCTCTCGTATCCTCCTAGCAACCCTCACTCAATCTTCTCAATCCAAATTCTATTAAATCCAAAAAAATGGATCCTAACGAGCACCGGTTTGTTTTTCGCGGTGAAGGCTCCTCTTCATCGCATGTTATTCCTGGTCCTGCCGGTGCCGTACAGGCCGCCATGCGTCAGAGAAATTACGACCGTCAAAACTTCTCTTCACAACAAACACCGATCGCAACCCAGGAATATATACGGAGAGCGATTGAAGATCCGGTCAAGGATGAAGTTTTCCAAGACGTCCTTGGCTCTCTGCAATGGAATTTTTGACTGAAGAGGGTACATATTATCCGTTAAACCCTATCAAGAAGAAATGCCATACTATTGACAGGGTGGATCAGGTATAATATCAAGATTAATTATAGTAAAATGTGTGTAAATTAACATTGATTTTTTACATTTATGTATGTTCTATTAGGTTGTTGTTGTTATTAAGTCCTGCAAACGAAATGAGTTTGGTGATCTCTGGGTGACTTTAAAGGTTAGGATATGAGCTTAGTATGCTTTCTATCATGGGTGAAATGTGTTTTGAGTTACTAACTGAGATAAAATTATTAGGATCCTACGGATACCATTGAAGCTTCCATTCATCACAAAGTGACTGAGAGTGAATTTGGGAAAGATATATATGTTGGTTCTGTTCTGATACTTCAGAAGGTATGATATATTAATTAGTGAATTTGTAATGAACATTAATACTTTCATCTAATTGTTTGTTTTGACATATTTAGGTTGTTGTTTGGCACCCCATCCGATCATCATCAGCACGTTATCTTAACATCACACTCTCTAATGTGTTCAAGGTACATATTTTCTTATTTTTGCTGAATTATTGGAATCATATAGTAAATAATGTTAAACTCATTTATTTTGCATCTATTTCCTAAGGATAGTGAAGTAGTGAAGTAGTGAAGTTAAGTGACTCTTAAGTTCATTTGGTTTATATGAATTTTCTAAATGTTTTAATGAATTAATGTAAGATTTTCTATGTGGCCGGGATGTGGCCACTAACTTATTTTAATGAATTAATGTAAGATTTCCTATGTGGCCGGGATGTAGCCACTAACTTGACAATATTTATTTTTTGATGTTATTTTGGTTTTTTAAAATTATTTTGTACAGTTTGTGTTTGGTTTTGTTGCAATTATTCATGACATATTTTTTAACACATAAAAAAAAAATTTGAAACAAAAACTTAATTCAGCAACATGTCATCATTTATTTTAAAACATGTAAAAAAAATATTTTAAACAAAAACATAACTCAGCAACATGTCATTATTTTTTTAACACATGTAAAAAAAATTGATGTTAGTACGAAGCTATTTTTAGCAATAATTTGAAGCTGATTTAATTGTCCAAATTAAAATTTAAAAGTTGTTATTGTTACACCATTATATGTACTACAAGTAACAATTTTTAGATATTCATTATGATAACTAAATTAACCTATATTTATTGCTCAAAATACCTTCGCGAACGAAAAAAAATGGAAATAAGAAATGTTGAAACGAAGAAAATTATTGGGGGGACAATCTCTGGCTTAAACTCGCTACACCGTGTAGCGAGTTTCATTAAAGTTGAAATCGCTACACGGTATAGCGAGTTTAATTCAACTTTAATGAAACTCGCTACACGGTGTAGCGAGTTTAAGTCAGAAATGCCACTTTTCAGCTCCAAAGTTCAGTTTTCAGTCAGCATAAATATAATCAAAACCCGTGAGTGAATGTAATCCCTTTCTCTCAACTTTCTCTCTTTCTCTCAATCACCTTTCACTCAGCTTTCTCTCTTTCTCTCAATCACCTTTCTTCAAAATAAAGCTTCTTCACATCATTTTATTTCATCAGAATTGTTGAGATCAAGAATCAAGGTAAATTAACATCATCTTAATGATTGTTTTCAGTTGTGTTTAGATATAAAATTTAATTATTTAACTGTGTTTTATTATATTGTAGATAAATGTTAGAGTTTTGTTATGTAGGTTTTAACACTTTGATTTCGTAATGTAGGGTTAAAGATGAACGGGGGTCCAATCATTTTTATGTGTTATTGGGGAGGTGATGATGAACAACCGTTTGATGGTCCTCATTTCAAAAAAGGGTCAAAATGTGCAATAAGGGGTAATTGCCGATAGAGATACAATGAGTTGATTGATGAGTTATATAAAAAGGCGAACTTAGATCGGTCTCAATTTGATTTGGAAGTCATTTACAGATGCCCTCATTCTTTTGATAGCGGGATTGGTGAGTACTTTCCTTCCCGTATTGAAGATGATGCGTGTATGGATGTAATGTTCGATCAGTTTGCTAAATTTGGGGGGATTGGAAATTTGCAGCTGTATGTGGTTGTAAAATTGATTGAAAATCGACCCAATTCAGAGTTTGAAACACAGCACACAGAGACCATTTATGGGTATTCACCAACTGGTAACCGTGATGCAGGGGTTGGTCCAAGTTTCCAAACTCTTGTATCAACCCAAACACCAAATTATGATGATGGGGCATTTGGGCATAATTATCGTGTTAATGATGATGATCGGGCATTTGGGCATAATGATCATGTTAATGATGATTATGATGTTGACTATGAAGAAAAGGAAGTACACACTGATGTAGATGCAATGCTAGAGAATGATGATGATGAATATGAGGAGGGTAGTAGTGATTCTGATGTCGATTTGGGAGCCGGTAATGATGGGCCGATTGATGGTGATGTGGAAGCACCTCTTGTTCCCTATGAAGTGATGGAAAATCGAAGATATGAGAGAGCGAATTATCCCTTTTACAGTGATAAACAGAATAATTATACATATACCTGCATCCGAGGGGCATGATTATAAGATTTAGTTAAAAAAAAACATTAACGACGAGAAAATAACGTATGATATATGTATACCTGCATTCGAGGGGCATAAGCACGAAGTTCGGATCTTTGAATCGAGTACGGATCTGCGGCCTCACACATCTCAACCGCTCCCAAGCCCAAATCTATATCAAATAAATGTATATCAAATACTATAAATTATGCCGCTAATTTGAAATCAAACTTAAAACCAGCAACTTAATGAACATTAAAATGAGGTAAACATACCTGTAGAACGTTGAGAAATCCTCCGCACTGTTTCGTCCGAGGATCAGTCGCACTACACAACTCTCAATATAGGAAAGCGAGCACAGCACTCCCCCTGACCCTAGAAACATCCGAAAGTAGAGGGAGATAACATAGCTTAACCTTGTTGTTCGTACGATCAGGCATGATCGTAGAACCCAAGGCGAGCAAGATATACGCCCGTACGTACTGATCTACAATCTCTGGAGCAGTATCCTCAGTGAGGTCACCAAAGTGTGGGAAATGGAGGATAATCCACCTGAGCTTCAGACTACTCCCATCGATATCTCCGGCATCAGGGACAGCCCCTAAATAATCATGACAGGCAGCCCGCCAGTCTACATGTGCTGGAAACCCAGCATCAGTAATAGCACCCCATCAATCGGCAACCTGCAAATCATACCTATCCTGTAGGGTGATCGTCATCTCACCAACTGTGAGATGGAATGTATGGGTCTCTGGACGCCATCTCTCGATCAGAGCCTCCAGCAACGCACAATCATACTGTACTCTCCCTATATAGTGAACTCCGCTAAATCCGCACTCCGCCAGTCTCAACAATATCACAGGAGCTAATACGCCTGGCAAGGCGGCACCATGACGAAACTGGAAGGGGCTAGAAACCTGCATCCCGGCCCAAATAAATCGAGTCCTATGGTCCTCATGCCGGGTCAGAAACAGAGGCATCGATAGGCCCGGGATCAATGAAAGCATCCATCTATTTATTTCAATATCAAGGTTGGTTATTGTTCTACGAGGCAAGAAAATAAATAAGAGAATACAAAAGTGTAATTACTAGTACGTGGCATTGTAATTCAAAGTTATCTCACATTTTCAAGAAGTGCATGTGGGGAATGTCTTGATTTCCAGCTTATATACTAAGTAATACTTCAAGAGTAATCCTCACAAACCATTTTATCTCAATTAATTAATCAAGTTTGGGGATATTTTAATCGTAAGATCTTAATTTGTATTATCTTTTTTTTATTTGAATAATTAATAATGTAAGGGTCATTTTATCAACTCATGTTAATCCAGATAAAATTTATTAATGGGTTCGAATTATATTATCTTTGTATCTAATACTATCATAAAAATGATTTACAATCATCTCAACAATAAAGCAAGAATTATTCATCTTAGATGAAGTACTTAAATCCATACCTCTCAAAGTTATCAATTGCATTTGCATTTCTCACCATATGTTTTGGTACATGACATTACTAGCAAATATCAATAATAATCATAACAATACTCAATATAGAGAAAAATTATAGTTGCTTCACAATAATACACACCTAATATCAATAATAGGTGTGCTTTCTACAATCTAATTGGTAACAACAAACATAACCTCACACAAATTAAAGAAAATACAATTAGAACATCATAACAAAGGTGATGATTCAATATCTCAGTCCAGAACAATGCCAAAACAAATTACTAACACTAGAAATCATGCCTCTATCACACACAAAATACAATGATAACAACAGCTGTACAAAGGTAAATAAATATTAAAATCAAAGTTAAAATTCAAATGGACAATTATGATAGAAAATGGCCAGATTTTGTAAAAGAAAAAAAAATCATAAAAAAATCAAAAAAAATCCTAAATTGTAAGTAAATAAATAATAAAATCAAAGTTAAAATTCAATACAATACAGAAATTTAAACTTACAATTAAAAAAAAGATTGAATTCACTTGGCAAATTCCTTGGTTGGTTGGGTGTTCTTCTTCTTCCTTACTCTCCTCGGCGGCTGAACTGATGAAGGTGTAGGTTTTTTTTTTGTTTCCTTTGAATGAAGACGTAAACTGGGAGGGAAAAAGAGTTTTAAATAACTCGCTACACCGTGTAGCGAGTTTGACTTGGGGTGGTCAAACTCGCTACACGGTGTAGCGATTTATCTTTAATTAATTGCCCTAATTAATGACCAACTGCCAAACCCTAATTACACATAACTCGCTACACGGTGTAGCGAGTTTGCCTAGCCCAAGTCAAACTCGCTACACGGTGTAGCGAGTTTAAAAAAAAAGGGACATTTTGAGCAAAAGTATGAACAATAAGTCATTTTGAAAATTAAAAAAGTAAAAAGGTATTATTTAAGAAAAAAAATCACTAACATTGTATGTCGTTCAATCAAGAGTGATGCCTTGAGGCTAGAGATAAAGACCGAACGCCAAGAACAAGAACAATATTAAAAGCCAAAGCTTTCTCTAATTCAATAATCAAAAGTCTGCCGTTAATAAAACCCTAAAACACTTTAAATACTAAGGAGAAACCTAAAACATCAGTCCTGGAACAACTACCAATAATAGCCCTACTTAAGTTTGGTATAAAATCAAGACAAAATCAGCAAATAGAATAAAAAGATATTGTTACGAAATCTGCCCCCCGCCAGGGGACGAGTCGTCCATGACGGGACAAGTCGTCCTTCATGAACCCCCTTCTGAATCAGCCGTCCCTGCCTGGAGGACGAATTGCCTTGGTTGGGGACGAGTCGTCCCTGTGAGTTTGAACTGATGTAGCTTCAGTAACTGATGAAACTTCAGCAATCTTCTTGTTGATAATCCCGACATCATCCTCCCCTCCTTTGAAGAGACTCGACCACGAGTCAATCTGTCCACACACATCCCCACGATAAGCAATTAAATCCGATACATTAAACGTTGGAGAGACATTATAATGATCCGGTAAATCAATCTTGTATGCATTGTCATTAATCCTCTCCAAAACCTGAAATGGCCCATCCGCATGAGGTTGAAGCTTACCGAATCGTCCCGACGGAAACCGCTCCTTACGCAAGTGAATCCAAACTAAATCACCAGGCTGGAAAACAATCCTCCTGCGATGATCATCTGCCCTCTGCTTGTACTTGTCATTCTGTTGAATAATGCGGCGACGAACTTGGTCATGGAGCTCCTTGATTTGCGTGGCACGCTCATCGCATCAGCACTATACTGACCACTAATTGGAAGAGCTATCAAATCCAACGGACTAAAAGGGTTACGGCCATAGACAACTTGGAATGGACTTTTACCCGTCGTACGGTTCTGTGATTGATTATAGGCGAACTCGGCTTATGCAAGAATCAAATCCCATTGACGTGGTTTGTCACCCACCAAACTACGCAATAAATTACCCAAACTCCGATTCGCAATTTCAGTTTGCCCATCCGTCTGTGGGTGATACGAACTGCTAAATTGCAACCGCGAACCCATCTTCCTCCACAAAGTGCGCCAGAAATGACTAATAAACTTCACATCCCGATCTGAAGTGAGAGACTTGGGAACCCCATGTAATTTCACAATCTCTTTAAAATACAAATCAGCGACCTGTGACGCATCAAAAGTTTTACTACAAGGAACAAAGTGTGCCATTTTAGAGAAGCGATCCACCACAACCATGATAGAGTCCTTCTGTCGTTGAGTCCGAGGCAACCCCAAAACGAAATCCAAACTGACATCTTCCCACGGTGCAATTGGGACTGGCAACGGCGTATAAAGGCCCGCATTAGTTTTGCGAGTCTTAGCGACATGGCACACACGGCACTTCTCTACAAATCTAGCAACATCACGCTCTAACCTTGGCCAAAAAAGCGCTCAGCAACTAACGCCATCGTTTTGTCTCTCCCAAAATGGCTGCAAGACCTCCTTCATGATTTTCGAAATAATCAAAGCACGAAGCGAGCAAACAGGGATGCACAACCGATTCCCCTTGAACAAATACCCCTTAGAAAGAACAAACTGTTGGAAAACTCCGACAGAACATTTTTGCCAAATATCACCGAAGAACGAATCATCACGATATAAATCCTTCATAGTATCAAACCCAATCACCTCAATATGCATAGTGTTAAGCAATGAGTGACGACGACTCAATGCATCAGCAACACGATTCTGAACCCCAGCCTTGTGCTTGATCACAAAAGTAAAAATCTGAATAAATTCAACCCACTTAGCATGTCGTAGGTTAAGCTTATGTTGCCCTTGTATATACTTGAGTGCCTCATGATCAGAATACAAAACAAATTCTTTAGAAAGGAGATAATGTTGCCAATGTTCCAAGGTACGAACAATAGCATAAAACTCCTTGTCATAAGTTGAATACTTCCTGCGAGCTTCATTCAACTTTTCACTAAAGAAGCATATGGGTTTGTGATTCTGACTCAAAACACCCCTAATACCCACATTCGAAGCATCACAATGGACCTCGAACACGTCATCAAAATTGGGTAGAACCAATACAGGAGCAGTAGTCACCATAGATTTTAAAAGGTGAAACGCCTTCTCAGCCTCACTAGTCCATACAAAGACACCCCCTTTCAAGCATTCAGTAATAGGGGCAATAATGCTACTAAAATTGCGAATAAAGCGACGATAAAAGGAAGCCAGCCCATGGAATCGTCGAATGTCATGAATAGTCGTCGGTGCAGGCCAACTTGTAATAGCCTCTACCTTTGACTCATCCATCATAATACCATCCTTAGACACAATATAACCCAAGAAAGTCACTTGTGAAGTAAAAAAGTGACATTTCTTCTGATTAGCAAATAACTTTTGCTCCCTCAACACATCAAAAATCAGCCGTAGGTGATCCAAATGTTGCTCTACAGAACGACTATAAACCAAGATATCATCGAAATAAACAACAACAAACGTACCGATGAATGGTCTGAAAATCTGGTTCATAAGGCGCATGAAAGTGCTCGGAGCATTAGACAGCCCAAACGGCATCACCATCCACTCGTATAAGCCATCGCGAGTCTTGAACGCTGTTTTCCATTCATCCCCCGGACGGACACGTATCTGATGATAACCACTCCGCAAATCAATTTTGGAGAATACCACCGCACCATGCAACTGATCAAGCAAATCATCAATCTGCGGAATAGGGAATCGATACTTGATGGTGATTTTATTGATTGCTCGGCTATCCATACACATGCGCAAGGCCCCCCCAGCCTTTGGAACCATCAAAGCAGGCACAGCGCAAGGACTCATGCTTTCCCTAATAACACCCTTTTCCAGCAAATCACGCACTTGCCTCTCCAATTCCTCATGCTCCTTTGGTCTCAAGCGATAAGCCGCTTTGTTTGGAATTGACGCGCCCGGAACAAGATCAATGCAATGCTGAATATCCCTCATCGGTGGCAAACCCGGAGGAAACTCATCAGGTAATACATCCTTATACAAGTCCAAAAGTGGTTGGACAGCTGTAGGAATCGATACTTGCACCTGATTTTCCTCGACAACCACCAACATATAGAAGCCCTGTTCTTGTGATGCGGCTGAAGCAAATGTTGAACGACTCAAGAGTTGGTGACCAACTGGCGCCACTGCTGAACTATTCGGCACAGACTCCTTCCGCGGGTCCAGAGGGCACAATGTGACCGACACCCCATCAAACCGAAAAGTGTAAGTATTCTTGAACCCATCATGTTTAACCCGTCTATCGAACAACCAAGGACGTCCTAGCAGCAAATGACATGCATCCATAGGAACGACATCGCACCATACCTCATCCTTATAACGCTTGCCAATCGAAAACTGAACCAAACATCTCTTGTTCACTTTTAGTTCATTCCCCTTAATCAGCCAAGATAGTTTATATGGTTGTGGATGTGCCTCTGCTTAATTTCAATTTATCAACCATAGTTGTAGAAACAACATTCTCACAACTACCTCCATCAATAATAACTTTACATACCTTGCCTTGTGAAGTGCACTTGGTTTGAAAGATATTATGACGAAGCCATTGCTCATCCTCCGTAGCAGTAACATTCAAGACCCTTCGAACCACCAACGCCGCACCTTGATCTGCAAAAACCTCCTCTGTATCACTAACTGAGTCATCACCCTCATCATAAACAGGCAATTCATCGTCCACCAAGGCCACAACATGACGATTGGGACATTCCGCTTGAAGATGACCAAGTCCGTGACATTTGAAGCATCTAGGAGGCTGCCTTCCCCGTGGTGTATCAGGAACTGTGTTTGGTTTTGGAACAACTGGTGTTTTTGGACCAGCTGGAGTTATTCCCTTCGGTGTGCTCGAACTACTGACCCCACGACTACTAGAAAAGTCCCTGTTTTGCCACTTACTCACACCCTTCTTTCGCTTCAATTGTTTCTCAATCTTCAAAGCAAGACGACAAACATCATCATATGACCAAAACTGCTGCAGCTGAACCATATCTGATATCTCAACACGAAGGCCCCCAAGAAAACGAGCAACTGTTTGTTCATCTTCTTCGGCCACATCACATCGCATACGCAAGTGATCAAACTCATGAATAAATTCATCCACCGCCAAATCCCCTTGTTTCAGGCTGTGATATTCAATAAATGAATCCTGTCTATAATGGTCCGGAAGAAATTTTCTACGTAATAATTTCTTCATCTTATCCCAAGACTGAATTCGAGACTTTCCCTCACGAACCCTTTGTTTCTTAACGTGTTCCCACCAAATTGAAGCATGCTTTTTCAACTTGATAGCGACCACTTTCACCTTACAACTATCCTTCATAGGTTTTAAATCAAAAATCCTATCAACAGTATTTAGCCAATTAATGAACTCATCAGGGTGAGATTTACCTTTAAACTCCGGGATTTCAAGCTTGAATTCGATATCCTTTGAAGAATCCTCCTCATCCCTATACCGACGCCCATGATTTCCGCCAAAGGGATTGATTCCCTCATGATACTCCTCCCCCTCGGATGAACTACCCGATTCAGAATCAACAACCGATGGAGTCCTCCCACGATTTCTGCGATTCTGGAGTTGAAGCATCTGAACCTGTCTTCGCAGAGCGTCAATCTCAATATCACGCAAGTCACGCTCACGAGGTTGATCAATGTCTTCAGCAACCGCTCCGCGGCCCCTACCACGACCACCACGTCCGCCACGACCACCGCGTCCTCGTTCGGCCATTTAATGAACCAGGAAACTGATACCAAATGATGCCTTGAGGCTAGAGATAAAGACCGAACGCCAAGAACAAGAACAATATTAAAAGCCAAAGCTTTCTCTAATTCAATAATCAAAAGTCTGCCGTTAATAAAACCCTAAAACACTTTAAATACTAAGGAGAAACCTAAAACATCAGTCCTGGAACAACTACCAATAATAGCCCTACTTAAGTTTGGTATAAAATCAAGACAAAATCAGCAAATAGAATAAAAAGATATTGTTACGAAATTTGCCCCCCCGCCAGGGGACGAGTCGTCCATGACGGGACGAGTCGTCCTTCATGAACCCCCTTCGAATCGGCCCGTCCACCGCACGGAGGACGAATTGCCTTGGTTGGGGACGAGTCGTCCCTGTGAGTTTGAACTGATGTAGCTTCAGCAACTGATGAAACTTCAGCAATCTTCTTGTTGATAATCCCGACATCAAAGAGTCATTCTAATGATAACAAATCACTTTAGTTTTGATGGTATCGGGTATTAACTTTAATAGTTGAGATAGCGAGTTCAAATCCTAATCCTGTGAATAACATGTACTAACCTACTTATAGGTCATATGGTGTAGCATAAGGACATTTTATCTACCATTAATAAAATACAATATTCATTTTTTTAAAAGAGTCATTCTGATGAGCAAAGTTAGTTCATTACACATCATGAGGTTATTCTTTTTTATACTTGAATAAAACATCAGAATTAAATAACATCTATTTCTTTATCCTGATCCGGCTTTAATGAGAATTACAAAATAATTGACTTTCGTTCTTTTATCAGCTTAGCCGCCATATAATTTTTTATTTTATTATTTTTTTCCGTCATATAATATAATTGAACGTACCCAAATCATACAAATCTAAACACCAAATTTCAAGTTCAAAATTTCAAGGTGATAAATTATCTGCAAAATAACAATCAATTAAACCTGAATATAACATCATAAGAAAAATAAAAAAAATAAAGAACATGTCTTTCAAAGGATTCAGAAAATAAAATTAACATTTTTATGCATAAAATCAGAAACCAAGATTAGAAATCTAATATGAAATACAAAAAAATAAAATAAAAAAATAAAAAAAGAGATTAGATCACAACCTGATACTTTCATGAATTCGGAAAAGGGTACATCACTTATAAGAAAAAATTGGGATAATGAATAGTTGATGTTATTGTGATAGGTGAGTTTTGTCGAATAAATAAATATTATTTCTTATGTTTCGTAAATATTGTCTCATTTTTATATTCATAGTCAATTCAATAGATTTGATTATAATTTTTTGAACACCTAATTATAACTATTCAATTTTAAAAATTGTTATTTATATTATTTGTAATGATAAATAGTTGGGATATTGTGAAGATATCACAATACATTCACATTATATTTGAGAGATATTCTCAAGAAAAGAAAATATTTAGTTAACTAAGTTGGTATTGAGCCAACTTAAAAAAGTTACCTTAGTTAGTTAGAAGTATTTTCAAGTAGAAGCATTTACTATTAGAATAAGGAGAGATTTGTTAGAATCCTATTAGAATTATGACTCATATGTTTTAATTATAAATATGAGTCTCTAGCTTATGTAAATTTGGAGATAGAAATAATACATAATATACTTTTGAGTCTCCTTATTTTATCATGGTATCAGAGCATGATTTCGATCTTGAAATCATATCTCTATACTTTTGAATAACCATTGTCACATTCGAGAGGGAGAATTGTGACATGGTAAACTTATATGTAATGTCTCCTTCATGATTACCCAATTCGCTTCCACAAAGAATTCCTAAAATCTAGGGTTTCGATTGTTGCATTATCCCTTTGATTATACCACCTTCACTATAAAAACGATGATTGAGTGTCGTCCACTATAAAAACGATGATTGAGTATAAAAACAATGATCGAGTGTCGTCCACTATAAAAACGATGAACGAGTGTCGTCCACTATAAGAACGATGATTGAGTGTCGTCCACTATAAAAACGATGATTGAGTGTCGTTCACTATAAAACGATGATCGAGTGTCGTTCAATATAAAAACGATGATTGAGTGTCGTTCACTATAAAAACTATGATTAAGTGTCGTTCACTCTAAAAGTGAAGATTGAAGAAAAAGAAGACATCTGCGAGCTCAAAGTGTGCACGAAATTGAAGAAAGAAGACCTGATGTGGATGATTCTTCAGATATTGGAACAAATTTTTGTTGTTGTTGAAAAAAAAAAGACGAACCCGAGGTTGCTTGAACTGCAACACGAAAAAGGAAGAACTTGGAGCACATGTTGCATGTCGAAGTGGATTTTTTTTTTTAAATGTTTTAATTTTTATTTGGCAAGTTGGGTATCTACGATGTAGATCCTCCAACTCGAGGGGGGAGTTGAGATATTGTGAAGATATCACAATACCTTCACATTATATTTGAGAGATATTCTCAAGAAAAAAAAATATTTAGCTAACTAAGTTGGTATTGAGTCAACATAGGAAAGTTACCTTAGTTAGTTAGAAATATTTTCATTTAGAAGTATTTGCTATTAGAATAAAGAAAAATTTGTTAAAATTCTATTAGAATTAGGACTCATATGTTTTAAGTATAAATATGAGTCTCTAGCTTATGTAAATTTGGAGACAGAAATAATACATAATATACTTTTGAATTTCCTTATTTTATCATGAATCAATAACAATTTTTAAAATTTTATAAAAATAATTAAATTTTTGTAAAATTGTGGTAAAAGTTTTATTAAGTTAATCATTAAAATTAAAGTGAGACACCATTCTCGAAACGAGTGAAATACAAGGTTTGAGAGGGATTTCGAACCGCTACAAGCATTTTTGCTACAATGCTAGAATCAAGTGAAATACAAGATTTGAGAGGGATTTTGAACGGCTACAAGTTTTTTTGCTACAATGTTGCAGCGCTATAAAAATCAGACAATAAATATAAAAGACGTGCATAATAATATAAAATATTTTGAATGAATATAAAACACTTTTTTGTAGTACTAATTTTCTTACGACAAAAATATGTTTTTATAATTGTTCAAAATATATTATAAAATGTTGCACGCCTTTTATATTTACTAGTAAAAGTCCGTGTCCAAGGACACGTGGTTTTTTTTTTTTTTTTTAATTAAAAAAAAATTAAAGGGCAAAATGGAAAAGGGACAACTTAGTGAGAGCAAAATGAAAATTTTGACATTTGATACTGTTCATAGTACTACTGTAGCAACTTGTTGCCATTTATACTATAGATTAGATTGTCTTATTTTTTTAGGGTCGCGCGCTGCAGGAGTTTGATGTCAGTTTGAGAGTGAAATCCATTCCCCTGATTTTGATTACGCCTTTTTTAGTATAATAGTAAGAGTCGGTTTGGGGAGAAACGCATTTCTCCGTCGCGTATGGAGAAACGGGACAACTTTTGTCGCGCGACATACTTAGCCAGTTTCTGGATATCCTTTCCAAAGCTTCTGGATATCCAAAACATTGAATATGGATATCCAGAAGCTTTGAAAAAGATATCCAGAAATCAAATATTTTTTCTGGATATCCTTTCCAAAGCTTCTGGATATCCAGAACATTGAATATGGATATCCATAAGCTTTGTAAAGGATATCCAGAAACCAAATATTTTTTCTGGATATCCTTTCCAAAGCTTCTGGATATCCATATTCAATGTTCTGGATATCCAGAACTGATGAAAGTGATATCCAGTTGTTGTGGCTAAGTATGTCGCGCGACAAACGTTGCCCCGTTTCTCCATAAGCGACGAAGAAACGCGTTTCTCCTCAGATTTTAGCTAATAGTAATACTACCGCTTTATTTTCCAAAATATCCCACTCTTCCCTACTCACTCACGACTCTACCTAGCATCCCAAAATTGTACGTAGAATAACAATTAGAGTATGCCATAATATTTTTAAGTGTACAGTTCGTTTAAAAATAAAATTGTATTGTTGTATACTCCTTCCGTCCTATGGAGTAGACTTATTTGTTGGGATAGAAGACCAACCGGGTTAAACATCGAAGGAAGGGGAAGCATTTCGTCAGAGGTTTCTAGGCTCAAGAGCGACCGCGCTCTTGCTGTGCGCGTCCGCGCTCTTGGGCAGAAACATGTAGCTCGGTGGAATTTCTTCAAGGGCGACCACGCTGAAGGGGAGGGCGACCGCGCTGGGGGTTTTGTCAAAGGCGTTGAACTTACTGGACAGTAGCGCGACCGCGCTAGGCTCCAGGGCGGCCGCTGGCCAGGCCCGATTTTCACGGTCCGGGAATCCTTTTTTGTTGAGGTTTAGGTTTGTTCCCTAGTTCATATATAAGTAAAGTTCCGCCCCCTCTCTCATTGTAACACAAATTCTACATACATAGTGCAAGATCCTGGCTTGGTAGTGCCCCCAGACGTAGCCAATCAAATTGGTGAACTGGGTAAACAATTTCTCTTGTCTTTTCTGTGCTTTTGATTTTCTTTTGCTTTGTTTGTGTACGATTATTATTCTTGTGGTTTGCTTGGTTTGTGGAGGGCTATATTCACAACAACTGGTATCAGAGCTTTTGGTTTCAAGATCAAGGGAGTTGTTCCAAGCAATCAAGAATGGGCAAGGTCAAACACGCGGTTGAGAAATTCGATGGGTCTGACTACGGATATTGGAGGATGCAAATTGAGGATCTCTTGTACAACAAGGATCTCTACAAGCCTCTGAAGGGTGTCAAACCGGAAGATGTAAGTCAGGAGGAATGGGAACTCATGGATCGGAAAGCCCTAGGGGTGGTCAGATCTACTTTGTCAAAGTGGATTGCGAAGACTACCAGGAAGGCGACAACCACCAAGGAGCTATTGGATTATCTTACTGAGAGATTTGAAACTCCGTCTGCTGCAAATAAGGTTGATTTGATATGCAAGATGGGTAGTCTCAAGATGCAAGAGGGAGGATCCTTGGCTAAGCACATCGATGAGTTTATGGATGTCATAGATTCATTGACAGCGGTGGAGATCAAGTTCGATGATGAGGTTCATGCATGCTTGTTGCTAGCTTCTTTACCGACAAGTTGGAGCGGAACGGTGACTGCAATCAACGCTTCAGCAGGTAAGAAGAAATTGAAATATGATGATGTTAAAGACTTTCTTTTAGGTGAGGAAAATCGCATGAAGAAGTTGGGGACATCAAGTACTTCGGGAGTGGCTTTAGCTACTACTAGTAGGGGGAAGCCGGGTACTAGCAAACAAGGGAGGACCGAATCAAGGGAGAACGCGGTGAGTGGAAAGGGCAAAGCTGATGAGACCAAGGACAAACCGAAGGTTGCGAAGGGATCTGTTCAGTGCTATTATTGTAAGGAATTGGGACACTTCAAGAGGGATTGTCCAAATCGTAAGGGCAATCAGGTGAATGTGGCGATCGAAGGTGATGATGTACTGGTTCTGAGTGTTAGTAGTGCACTAGAATCATGGGTGCTGGATTCGGGGGCATCATTCCATTCTTGCGGGCATAAGGAAGAGATGGAAAACTACACTTCCGGTGATTTCGGGAAGGTCTATCTGGCGGATGGCGAGCCTTTGGAAATCAAGGGGAAGGGGGATGTCAGAATAGGAGCATCAGATGGGAAGGTCTTACATCTGAACGGGGTCAGACACATTCCGGGTTTGAAAAAGAACCTACTTTCAGTTGGGCAGTTGGACGACGAAGGTTACAAGGTGACATTCGGCTGCAGAAATTGGGTTATTACCAAGGAGGATTGTGAGATCGCTCGGGGTAATAAGGAGGGGACTTTGTATTTGGCGAATAACACCAAGGACAGTATCGCGGTGGTAGCAGCCAAGGGTGATACGGATTTGTGGCACTGTCGATTGGGTCACATGAGTGAGACAGGGATGAAGGTGCTTTGTTCAAAGGGACTACTACCGGATTTGAAGACAGTCAACGTGGGGATCTGCGAGGATTGTATGTTTGGCAAGCAAGGGAGAAATAATTTCTCGAAGACAGGTAGGGGTTTGAGGGAAGCAAAGTTGGAATTGGTTCACACGGATTTGTGGGGGCCATCTCCGGTTACATCTCTGGGTGGTGCGTCATATTACATGACTTTCATTGATGATTCTACAAGGAAGGTTTGGGTCTATTTCTTGAAGGGGAAAGATGAGGCTTTCGAGGTGTTCAAGAAGTGGAGGGCCTTGGTGGAGAATCAGACGGGACTTAAGCTTAAGTGCTTGAGATCAGACAATGGTGGGGAGTATGAGCTTGGTGAGTTTAGGGAATACTGTGCTGCGAATGGGATTCGTATGGAGAAGACTCCAAAGCGGACACCACAACTCAACGGGGTAGCGTAAAGGATGAACGTAACATTGAATGAGCGGGCTAGAAGTATGAGATTGAAGTGTGGACTTCCGAAGACGTTCGGGCATATGCGGTTGACACGGCAGCCTTTCTTGATCAATCGGGGACCATCGGTACCATTGGGGAATGGAATTCCGGAGGAAGCGTGGAGTGGCAAGCGTAAATCTGTCCTTTCTTCGCATATTTGGCTGCGTTTCTTATGTTCATGTTGATTCCCGAGAGAACTAAATTAGATGCTAAATACATTAAGTGTACATTTATTGGGTATGGCGGGGATGACTTCGGGTATAAGTTTTGGGATGACCAAAATCATAGGGTTATTCGTAGTCGAGATGTGGTATTCAATGAACAGTATTGTACAAGGACGTAAAGGGAGCATCTGATGACACTAGTTCAGAACCGGAGATTGTAGAGGTGGATATTCCTAACTCGGGTGGGAGCAGAACGGTTCATGATGACCATGGTCAGGAGGTCACTGAAGATGAACCACGTACTCCGAAACCGGATATTCCGCTGCGTAGATCAAGTAGGTTACGTGGATCGCCTGACAGGTATACTCCATCCAATTATTATTTGCTATTGACAGATAATGGGGAACCGGAATGTTATGCGGAGGCTGTTCGTAGCGCACTTTGTAACAAGTGGAAAGCTGCGATGGATGATGAGATGGACTCATTGAAGGCCAACAAAACTTGGGAGTTGACTAAACTACCTAAGGGGAAGAAGGCACTGCATAATAAGTGGGTTTACAGGATCAAGGAGGAAGCAGACGGTAGCAAGCGTTACAAGGCAAGACTGGTTGTAAAAGGGTTTCAGCAAAAGTACGGTATTGACTACACTGAAGTATTCACTCCGGTTGTGAAGATGACCACTATCAGAATGGTTCTGGGGATAGTAGTGGCGGACAACTTGTTGCTTGAACAGATGGATGTGAAGACAGCCTTTCTTCATGGGGACTTGGAGGAAGAGATTTACATGGTACAGCTAGAGGGTTACTTGTCTAAGGGTAGCGGGGAGCTAGTTTGCAGATTGACTAAGAGCTTGTATGGCCTTAAACAAGCTCCTAGGCAGTGGTACAGGAAATTTGATGGATTCATGCATGACATTAATTTTATCAGATGTGAGGCGGATCATTGTTGCTACTTCAAGAACACGGACAATGGGTATATTATCTTGCTGTTATATGTGGACGACATGTTGATAGCGGGCTCTAGCAGTAGAGAGGTAAACAGGTTGAAGACTCAGTTGTCAGAACGGTTCGAGATGAAGGATTTGGGAGAGGCAAGGAAAATCTTGGGCATGCGGATTGATCGGGATAGGGAGTCGGGCAAGTTGGTTCTTTCACAAGCAGAATATGTTGAGAAAGTCTTGGCAAGATTTTGTATGGAAGAGGCGAAGCCAACAGGGACGCCATTGGGTTTGCACTTCAAGCTATCCGAGAAAGACTCGCCTAGGGACAAGGAGGAGCGTGACAAGATGGAGAGAACTCCATATGCTTCAGCAGTGGGGAGTCTCATGTATGCAATGGTGTGTACAAGGCCGGACATTGCACATGCGGTGGGAGTAGTCAGCCGGTTCATGGGCAATCCAGGAAAGCAACATTGGGAAGCGGTTAAGTGGATCCTACGTTATTTGAAGGGTACTGCTGGTAAGGCTCTGTGTTTCTCGAGCAAGGAAGTGGTGTTAGCGGGTTATGTTGATGCGGACTTGGCATCAAGTGATCTTGATAAAAGGAGAAGTACTACGGGTTATGTGTTTACATTGGGTGGTACTGCAATCTCCTGGGCTTCTAAATTGCGTAAGATCGTGGCGCAATGATCGGCAGGCGTAATATGTGGCGTGACAGAGGAGAGTAAAGAGATGGTATGGCTGCGAGAACTTCTTGGGTGAACTTGGGAAAACGCGAAGTGGTAACGTTCTCTACACGACGGTCGAGTGCAATACATTTGGCAAGAAATCCGGCGTTTCATTCGAGGACGAAGCACATTGAACTGAGGTTTCACTACATCAGACATCTCTTGGAGGAGAAGATCTTGGGGCTAGAGAAGATATTGGGATCAGAAAATCCAGCTGACATGTTGACAAAGGTTGTTAATCTTGATAAATTGAAGCTGTGCAAGGCTTCAATTGGGCTCGAAGAATAGAAGAGGAGGATGGCACTACCATGATCGAGGTGAGCACTAGGAGGACACCAAGGATGAGTTGAAGACGGATACGGGGCTTATATGTGTGGTTGATCTCTAGGTGAGAGATTGTTGGGATAGAAGACCAACCGGGTTAAACATCGAAGGAAGGGGAAGAATTTCGTCAGAGGTTTCTGGGCTCAAGAGCGACCGCGCTCTTGCTGTGCGCGTCCGCGCTCTTGGGCAGAAACATGTAGCTCGGTGGAATTTCTTCAAGGGCGACCGCGCTGAAGGGGAGGGCGACCGCGCTGGGGGTTTTGTCAAAGGCGTTGAACTTATCGACGATGGCGACCGCGCTAGGCTCCAGGGCGGCCGCGCTGGGCCCGATTTTCAGCAGTCCAGGAATCCTTTTTTGTTTAGGTTTAGGTTTGTTCCCTAGTTCATATATAAGTAAAGTTCCGCCCCCTCTCTCATTGTAACACAAATTCTATATACATAGTGCAAGATCCTGGCTTGGTAGTGCCCCCAGACGTAGCCAATCAAATTGGTGAACTGGGTAAACAATTTCTCTTGTCTTTTCTGTGCTTTTGATTTTCTTTTGCTTTGTTTGTGTGCGATTATTATTCTTGTGGTTTGCTTGGTTTGTGGAGGGCTATATTCACAACATTATTTTCCTTTTTATTTCATCTCATATGGAATTTGACTTTTTAATTGAACTTTGACAACAAATATATGACACTTTAATTATATTCATGAAATTTTAAAAATTCTTATTGATTCACCATTAATAATATAATACTATCAACAACAACTTTTATAATTTCATAAACATGATTAATCTCTCATAAATTTGTGGTCAAAGTTCAACAAAAAAAATCAAATGGGACAAACTTTTAGAGACGGAGGGAGTAACATAGTTTTTACTTTATTTTTCCACTCATTCTTTATCCTACTTTACTATACTCACATTACGAATTAAATTATTATTCTTCTCACTTATTCTATCTCTTATTTAATTTTCATATTCACAGACGCATCTTCCAACTATTTCTCTCTCATACTTTTCTTAATTCTTTTGTCATACTTTTTTTATCTCCACTTACATGGGCGGATGAAGTATATAAAAATTATAATTCATGTTTCTACAAAATATAACTTATATCACCAAAGATTTTACTCATTTATGTTCTCTTATAAAATGTAATACACTTACTATAACATAACATGTAACTCATGTTACTAAGGGGTTTCAAATGTATGTTTCGATTACCCAACATTGTTGGAACATAAACGATCCATTAACCATGAACCGACTCACAACTAGATTAAGAAGAGATGGAGAAGAAGAATAAGACGGAAGCGTGTACCTTGTGATTCCATGTTTGTTCTTAGTTTTGTTCTTGTTCTTGAGTAAAGAGGATGAAGTAAGAAGATAGACTTCAAATTAGAGAGGAGTAGATCTTCTAAATGATGAGTGCCCTTAATCTCTTTAATCTTCAATTACTTAGGAAGAGTTTTGACTGAATGAGAATAATGTAACTAGTAGATTCATAGGCTTGATGGATATGCCTTTATATAGGAATTCAAGGGGCACTTCATTTAGGGACTACACATATTGATATACTCCCTCTGTTTCGCTAAGGTTGTTACATGAGGGTTGAAGCACGTAAATTAAGAAAGGGGAATAATGAGTGGTTGTGAGGAAGAGAGAGAATGAGTGAAGAATAATGAGTGGTTGTGAGGAAGAGAGAGAATGAGGTGGTTGTGAGGAAGAGAGAGAATGAGTGGAGAATAATGAGTGGTTGTGAGGAAGAGAGAGAATGAGTGGAGAATTATAAAAATAATAAAAAGTTTCCTTTTTTGGTAATGTTGCAACTTAAGTGAAATGCCGAAAATGGCAAAATGTTGCAACCTTAGCGGAACGGAGGGAGTATAAGATATTACCATTATGCCCATCATTTAATGATATACTTATATTATGGAATTCTACATATTATGTTGAGTTCTATACTTTATATCATATATTATAATATTGATCATTATATTAAGTATTTATATGTTATATTAATCCATGTTCTTACAATCTCCCACTTGAATTATTATAACATATACCTTCACTTAATAAATTTTTTCAATCATATTTATAACACAAATGACAACCCTTATGTGCACTTTGTTATCATTCGAAAACAATTCCGTCCATTAGTCATATAAGTATAAGGACTAAAGGGGCAGTCGTTGTAATTGATTCGCAATTAAACCCACATTAATCACATATATATATCCAACTAAATGACATAGATTAAGTATAGATATGTAGCATGGAATATTAACGAATATATATGAAGAATGCATATATATATTCTCCAACTAGTCCTACTTTTAACAAATGAGATCAATTTAAAATAACACAAGAAATAGAAACAACATAAACTCCCACTGATTTAAGCATTATCAAACGTCATTACACCCATATGAGCAACATGCTCGTGAAATACTAAAGGAGATAATGCCTTAGTAAATGGATCCGCTAACATGGAGTTTGTACCAATAAGTTCTATTTCGATTTGTTCATTTTGTACTCTCTCTCTCACAACAAGAAACTTAATATCTATATGCTTAGATTTAGATGAAATCTTGTTGTTGTTGGAGTACAATACCGCGGCCCGATTGTCACAATATAACTTAAGCGGTCTTTCAACACCTTTGACAATTCGCAGTCCTTCAATGAATTTACGCAGCCATATAGCTTGATTGGATGCCTCATAGCAAGCAACAAATTCGGCTTTCATGGTGGAAGTAGTAACTAATGTTTGCTTGGCACTTCTCCAACATATCGCTCCACTGGTCAAAGTGAAGACATAACCCGATGTCGATTTGCGACTATCTTGGCATCCAGCAAAGTCGGAATCGAAAAAACCAATGATCTCAAGATGATCCGACTTTGTATATGTAAGCATGTAGTTCTTCGTGTTTTGTAAGTATCTCATCACTCTTTTGGCTGCGACCCAATGTTCTCTTCCCGGATTGCTTTGATATCGCCCAAGCATGCCAACAATAAAGGCAAGATCTCGGCGAGTACAGACTTGAGCATACATTAGGCTTCCTACTGCCGACGCGTAAGGGATATTTTCCATATACTTAGATTCAAGATTATTTTTAGGACATTGATTTAAACTGAACTTATCTCCCTTAGAGACCGGGGTGTCATGTGGTTTACAATTTTCCATGCTAAACCTTTGTAATACCTTCTCTATATAGCTCTTTTGTGATAATCCTAACATACCTCGTGAGCGATCACGATGTATTTGGATTCCTAATAGAAAAGAAGCTTCTCCAAGATCTTTCATCTCAAATTTGTTTGAGAGAAATTTCTTGATTTCCTTAAGAAGGTCCTTATCATTACTAGCAAGTAAAATGTCATCCACATATAAGACCAAAAATATAAACCTACTCCCACTGAACTTATGGTACACACAGTCTTCACCAAGATTCATTTCAAAGCCAAATGAAAGAATAACTTGGTTGAATTTTAAGTACCATTGACGAGATGCTTGCTTAAGCCCATAAATGGATTTCTTGAGTTTACAAACTAGTTGACTAGTTTGATCCGAATCAGTCACCATTTCTGGTTTCTTCATATAGATAGTTTCCTCAATGTCGCCATTGAGAAAATCTGTCTTTACATCCATTTGATGAAGCTCAAGGTCAAAATGTGTCACTAAAGCCATAATGATCCTAAAAGCATTTTTAGAGGATACCGGTGAAAATGTTTCTTTGTAATCAATGCCTTCTTTTTTAGTAAATCCTTTAGCGACAAGACGAGCCTTATGTCTTTCCACATTACCTTGTGAATCCCTTTTGGTCTTAAAGATCCATTTATATCCGATGGGTTTCACATTCTTAGGTAATGGGACAAGATCCCAAACGTCATTATCATTCATGGATTTTAACTCTTCATTTATGGCATCAATCCACTTATGAGAATTTGGACCACTAATGGCTTCATGGAAGGTGATTGGCTCATCTCCCACTAAACCTAACGGTTCCTCATTCTCGGCAAGATATACATCATAATAATCCGGTATAGCACTCCTTCTTGCTCTATTAGATCTTCTTAATGGCACCGGTTCTTCTTGATTTTGAGGGTGTTGAATTTCCTCATCAACATTTTTCTGTTGTTCATTAATAGGAGAATTAACGTCATTTTGAATATTATGTTCTTGTCGAATTTCAGGCACAACTGCTTGATTTTCGATAGGAACTATAGGAAGAGGTATAGAAACGAATTCCTCTTCCATTTCTTCAAATTCAAAATTACTATTCAAATTTTTCCCTCTAAATTCAACATCCTCAAAGAACCTAGCAATTCCCGTCTCGAAAAAGGTTCTAGTTTTTGGGTCATAGAATTTATATCCCCTAGATCTTTGAGAATACCCTACAAAATAACTACTAACTGTCTTAGCGTCCAACTTTCCTTCGTTAGGTCTATAAGGCCTAGCTTCGGCTGGACAACCCCAAACATGAAGATGATTAAGGGACGGTTTCTTACCGGTCCATAATTCATAAGGGGTTTTGTCAGTAGCTTTTGAAGGAGCTCTATTAAGTAGGTAGGTTGCGGTTTTCAAAGCAACGCCCCATAATGAGTGAGGTAAAAAAGTACAAGAAACCATACTTCTTACCATATCCTTAAGGGTTCTATTACGTCTCTCGGCTACACCATTCATGCTAGGTGTCCCCGGCATGGTGTAGTGAGGGACAATCCCACACTCTTCTAAATAGCGAGCAAAAGGACCCGGACGTTGTTCTCCCGAACCGTCATTTCGACCGTAGTATTCACCACCACGATCGGATCTAACGTTCTTAATAGTCTTTTCAAGTTGATTTTCAACTTCGGTTTTAAAAGACTTGAAAATGTCTAATGATTGAGACTTTTCATGAAGTAAATAAATGTATCCATAACGAGAGAAGTCATCTATGAACGTAATGAAATATGTTTGTCCGTTCCATGAAGGGGTAGGGAATGGTCCACATATGTCCGTATGAATTAGTTCTAAGACTTTTGTAGCTCTCAAGGATTCATTTTTGTTTGTACTATTTGTAAATTTTCCCTTAAGGCATTCAATACAAAAGTTATTTTCTGGAGTATCAAGCTTATGTAATATTTTCTCGGACACAAGCTTGTCAATTCTCCTTTTGGAGATATGACCCAAACGCCTATGCCACAAGGTATAAGAATTTTTACTTGAAAACTTTCGTTTTATGCCTCGAGAGTTAGTTTCATTATTATGAGACTCATTTAATGAATTGACTGTGTCAAGTAAATATAGATTATCAATGTAAGACAAAGAACTAGTACCAAAAAGCTTTGAATCAAAATATAAATTGCATTTATTATTACCGAAAATACAGGAATAACCTTCCCGATCTAATGTAGTGACGGAAATCAAATTCCGTCTAAAAGATGGAATAATAAATACATTATTCAAAACTAAATAATATCCGGTACTAAGAGATAATCTAAAAGTCCCTATGCCCTCCACCTCTACCGGCTTTCCAGCTCCCATATAGATGAATCTTTCACCTTTATTGGGCGTTCGGTAGTTCAGGCAACCCTGCATACATGAACTTATGTGAGTAGTTGCACCGGAGTCTAACCACCATGTATACGAAGGAATTGAAACTAAATTAGCTTCAGTACAAACAAAGCTAAATGACATACCTTTCTTAATTCGCCATTGGCGATACTTAGGGCAGTCGGGCTTCATGTGAGTGGGGTCCTTGCAAAAGAAGCACTTTTTCATCTTTTGATCATTTGATGATCCTTTAGGCTTCTTTGATGCAACCGCAATCTCCTTACCTTTTCTCTTAATCCCACGAGAAGAGGTAGATGTATAATGTGCACTTTCGGGTTTGGGGTGTTTCAACCTATCTTCTTCCTCCGTGACATGTGAAATTAATTCATTAATATTCCACTTGTCCTTTTGACAATTATAGGTCATTTCAAAATGACCAAATTGTGAAGGAAGAGAAATTAAAGCCAAATGCACAAGCAAGTCTTCTGACAAGTCCAACTTGAGTGCTTTTAATTTCGATGATAGATGAAACATTTCCATTATGTATTCCCTTAGGTTTCCGGTGCCCTTATACCTCATGGAAACAAGCTTCCTCAAGGTAGCACTTGTTTCCGATTTATCGCTTTTTGCAAAGCGTTGTTCTAGGGCATCTAGGAAACCTTTTGCACCATCATCCTCGGAGACACCGTTCGTAAATGTCTCCGGATCGCATTCTTAATTATGCTAAGGCTGACGCGATTAGAACGCTTCCACCTCTCTGAACTCAAGCGGTCTTCCGCAGTGCTTTTATCAGTTAGAGGGACAGGAGCTTGTTCTCTTAATACGAGGTCAAGGTCCAAACAGCCTAAGACCATAATAATCTTGTTTTTCCAAGTTTTAAAGTTTGTCCCAGTTAGCAAAGGAATTGAGTTTAAGGCAGTAGTAACAGATGAAACACTGATCAAATCTGAATGAAGAGAACAAAAGAATGAAACAAAACATGTATAAGAATCTACATAATGATTAATTATATCAAATGAATTCCATCAAAATAAAAGATAATCAATATGACATCAAGACTAATCTTTGAATTGCGAATTGACTCACAATTTGATTTATCTTAGGATAAACAAATAGCTTAAACAACACACTTTAAATACTTGCCTTCCTTTGGGCCGGATCAAGTACAAAAAATGTCCTAAAGTTTAAGGCACTTGTTTCCCGGTAATAAAAAATATAAACAACTCATTTTAAACACCCGCCTTCCTTTGGGATGGTTCAAAGTATTTAAAAATGACCTAAAGTTTAACTTCAATTATTACCCATGAATGCAAATACTTAGTCAACAACAAGGTCTCCTTTGGGAAACAAGCATGTTATCACATATCAATATTTACATTCATCTTTTAACAAGTTTAAATTCAATCAACAAGGTCTCCTTTGGGAAACAAGCATGTTAATTTTGTCCAAAATTGTTAAGGATATAATTAATCGGAAACAAAAGGCCTTAAGGTAATTTCTGAAAATTTTAAATGGTAAAGAAACAAACGAAATTTATTAATAAAAGACAATATCCATTTGTTCTACCCGTCCATTCTTAAAGTTTGACAACTCTAAGAACCGGCGAAGCGCGACTGGTGTCCATATACTATAATTTATTAATAAATTATCAAAATTCTGGGGACAAAATAATGTGTACTTTACTAAAAAAAAATGAATGAAAATTGATCAAAATAGCAAAAGATTGAAAAATTTTGAAAATCTGGCCAAAATTGAGTGGTGTTCGGCCGAGTCAAAGAAAGTGCTCGGCCGAGCAACACACTCCAGAAAACACCCCTTTCTGATCACTCATGCTCGGCCGAGTCCTTAGGGTGCTCGGCCGAGCACCATGACCGTTGGATGGCGCATTTTCAAAAAAATTTCAAACGATGTGCTGGTACAAATGGTGTGCTCGGCCGAGTCAAGGGAGGTGCTCGGCCGAGCATACCCTGAATATCAGATTTTCCAGATTTTTTTTTTAGAGCCATACCATAACGAGCCATAACACCCAATTAGACTATCAATTCTTAACTTAATGGTGAATCAATATTCAACCAAAGCAAGTAGATCCGCATAATCACATCACATTTTTAAATGCGTGGCTATGCATATGAAAAAACTCACAACGCATCAAAGGATGGTGGCTATGTTCAAAAATGGGATAATCTTACATTAAGAATTGAAAGCCTTTGAGTAAACCAAAATCAGAAATAGAATAAAGTTTTATGAATATAATACTCTTAGACAAGATGAGTATCATGAACAAGAACAAAAACTAAACGAAATCATACAAGAATTAAAGCATAAGGCTTTATAAGAATTTCAAACTCAATCCAGTATATGAGTAGGCTCTGATACCAATTGTTGGAACATAAACGATCCATTAACCATGAACCGACTCACAACTAGATTAAGAAGAGATGGAGAAGAAGAATAAGACGGAAGCGTGTACCTTGTGATTCCATGTTTGTTCTTAGTTGTTCTTGAGTAAAGAGGATGAAGTAAGAAGATAGACTTCAAATTAGGGAGGAGTAGATCTTCTAAATGATGAGTGCCCTTAATCTCTTTAATCTTCAATTACTTAGGAAGAGTTTTGACTAAATGAGAATAATGTAACTAGTAGATTCATAGGCTTGATGGATAGGCTTTTATATAGGAATCCAAGGGGCACTTCTTTTAGGGACTACACCTATTAATATATAAGATATTACCATTATGCCCATCATTTAATGATATACTTATATTATGAATTTTTACATATTATGTTGAGTTCTATACTTTATATCATATATTATAATATTAATCATTATATTATTAAGTATTTATATGTTATATTAATCCATGTTCTTACAAACATGTCTTATCTATTAAAATATCATAATTTAAGCTATAGTATACATGATAACATTTATATTGTTACAATGATACGATTTTAATGAATATACCCGTTGATCAAAATTGTCACCCACATATTACTACAAAATATTTCATCCGTTTCAAAATAATATGTAAAATATAACTTTTGAGCGTTCGAAAGTAATCTGTAAAATCCCAAAATGGAAAAAAATTCACTTGTTATACTTTATAACAATTATTCATTTACTTCACTTTCTCTCTCATACTTAACTATTTGTATTCACAATACATCATCTATTTATTTTTTTCTTATTTTTTGTGTCAAACTCATTTGTGCATATTAACTATGGTACGGAGGAAGAAGAAGTATAAATTAGCTACTATGAAAAAAGCGTGATTTATAAAAATACTAGGCTACTACCGATGCACAGATTTTTAAATTTTGTCATTTGAAATATAAAATATTTATTTTAATGAATATTTAAGTGATTTTAATAAAATAAATACTTAAATTCTTTTATGATCTTATTATACTGAATTTAAATATGAACTATAACTTGTTGTTTGAAAGTAAGATATATTAATTTCTCAAAAAATGAGAAATTATCATGTATTTTTTAATAATAAAGACACGTTCATATAGAATGAATGAGTATTAACAAGTCATATCTAAGAAAAATTATAAAAAAGTCTTACCGTAAATATAACAACAAAAATGAAATTTTATTTGTTTCGTAATAAAAGAAAAATATTGGATATGTTATTTTAACATAAAAATATGATGCCAATAGAAAAATGGTTAAATAGGGAGTTTTGAATGTTTGGTGAGGCAAATATGTAGTTTAAACCGGAATATAAGAAGTAGCATTTTCAAATTGAAAAAATAAAAGATTATTCATGAATATTAAAAATGAGAAATTTTATTTTTAAATATTAAATATTTAATGAACACCACATTAACCTCTAAAATTGATTTTTTTAGAATTGAATATTATTAGGTGTATGTAAATTGATTAAGTTGAATAATTAAAAGAAAATAACTGAAATTAATTAATTATACAATGTACAATTATATTTATTTGAGCATGTAAATTAGTTAAATTGAATAACTTAAGTAAAGTGAGAGGGAGTATTGGTATGAGAAACAATAATTAATATGAAGGTATAAATATTTTAAACTAATTAATTAAAGCTTAGTAATTAATTGAATTAATGAGTGATGATGTCAACATGTGTTTTGGTGAAAAAAAAAATTCACCAGCAGTCAAGTGTTCAATAATGACGTCAGCAGTTATTGTTTTAGTAGAATAGTATAGATAGATGATTGTTGAATCCTTCCTAGTCATCTATCCTATTCGCAAGATATTTTTTATCTTTCTCATTTAGGTCCTTTTCCTAACTTGCAAATGGCAAATGAAAATTAAAAGTCTAGCACTAATAAATGCATATGAAGTCCACATTGCCCTCATATTATAAATTATTTTTAATTTTATTTTACTATCTTGTTATTGTCATGGGACCATGTAATCAATAAAATTTTCCTGCTAAGCATAAAGTTGAGAAAAATATCTTTTCATTCCCAACTAGTTTAAGTTTTATTTTTATTATTTTTAAACTATTTTTTTTACCTTTTTGTCTATAACATATACTTTTTTGAATTATGTCATCATTCCGTCAATTTGTCATCCAAAATTCCGTTATCCCACTTATATGACATGTTAGGCCTCGTTTGTTTCACCGTAAAATAACTCATTTTCGTAAAATATTTTCCGTTGTTTGGTTGAGCCCCCAGAAAATGTTTTCCGAAAAATAATTCGTTTTCCACTGTTTGGTTGTTTTCCGGAAAATGGAGAAACGTTTTTCAAAAAACATTTTACGACATTCCTAAGCAAAACGACTTACTGACCTTGTCCTAAGTAAAACATTTTCCGAAAAATGGTGCCCTTCATGTACAACTCATATTTCACAAGGTACAACATTCTACTTTCTCATTCTAATAATAATAATAATAATAATAATAATAATAATAATAATAATAATAATAATAATAATAATAATAATAATAATAATAATAATAATAATAATAATAATAATAATAATAATAATAATAATAATAATTATAATAATTATAATAATAACAATAATAATAATAATAATAATAATAATAATTATAATTATAATAAAATAATAACAATAATAATAACAATAATAATAATAATAATAATAATAATGATGATAAATAATAATAATAATAATAAAAATAATACAATAAAATAATAATAATAATATTTATAATAATAATAAATAAATAAAATAATAATAATATAATAATAATAATGATAAATTAAAATAATAATAATAAACAAATAAATAAAATAATAATAATAATAATAAAAATAATAAAAAATTAATAACAATAATAATAATAAATAGAATAATAATAATAAAAAATAAAATAATAATAATAATAATAATAATAATAATAATAATAATAAAATAATAATAATATAATAATAAAAAATAGAATAAAAATAATAAAAAAATAATAATAATAATAAAAAATAAAAAATAAAAAATAAAAAATAAAATAATAATAATAAAATAATAATAATAAAATAATAATGATAATAATAAAAAATAAAAAGTAAAAAAATATAATAATAATAATAAAAATAAATAAATAAAATAATAATAATAATAATAATAAATATATATATATATATATATATAATAATCGCCAAAACTTAGAAAAACGCGCTTTTTAAAAAGTTTTTAACAAAAAAACGTGTTTTTAGAACACGTCGACTCGCCCAACTCCCGTTTATCCCCAAATTCAAAGATTCAAAAAATCCAGATCTGACGACTTCATAGCCACCGAAGGTCAATTTGCTCAATTTCAATAAAACGTAATCATGAATACAGCAAAATCAATTCGCATGAAATCTCATTCCGAGCTACTGAATTGATTTTCTGAAGCCAAATTAAAGGTGTTCTTATGAAAATTAGACAGAGGGTTTCTAGCTGTGAGACTCTGGCGAAGGAACGACCGGACTGAGACAACAGAATCCAACACAACGTCCTCTTTTAGATATCAACATTACCAAGAAACCCTTCATCTCTATTTTGATGAGAATGTTCTTTTAGATATCAACATTACCAAGAAACCCTTCATCTGTAATTTAGATATCAACGTCCTCTTTTAGATATCAACATTACCAAGAATTTAGCATGTGTGTAATTAGATGCCAGTAAATGTGTTTTGGAGTGCCAGTTCATGTGTTTTGGAATGCCAGTTCATGTGTTTTGGAGTGCCAGTGTTTGTGTTTTGGAGTGCCAGTGATGTGTTTTGGAGTGTCAGTTCATGTGTTTTGGAATGCCAGTGCTTGTGTTTTGGAGTGCCAGTGCTTGTGTTTTTTGAGAGCCAGCAAAAATGATTACCAGTGTTTTTGAGTGCCAGTATATGTGTTTTTGAGTGCCAGTGTATGTGTTTTTTAGTGCCAGTCCATGTGTTTTTGAATGCCAGTGCTTGTGTTTTTGAAAGCCAGCAAAAATGTTAGTGTAATAAAGTGCCCGTTGTAGTATCAATAAGTGTCAGTGTAAAAATGTGCTAGTGCATGTATATTAAGTGACTTTATAAACTAACACTGGCACTTGGTTACACTAACACTGGCACTTGGTTACACTAACACTGGCAATTTGTTACACTAACACTGGCACTTTGTTAAACTAACACTGGCACTTGTTTTACACTAACACCAGCATTTTGATACACTAACACTGGCACTTTATTACACTAACACTGTCACTTTTTTACATTGGCACTGGCACTTTGTTATACATGCACTGGCACTAAGTTTCTGGACAAAGAGAGCTTTTAACTGGCACTTTTTTAGACTTGCACTGGTACATTTTTACCATAACCCTGGCAATTATTTATACAACTACAGGCAATTATTTAGAACAAATTCACATAATTCCCAATTGAATTGACCCAAACTTCAGCAAATCAAACCCTTTATCCACACCATTGAAGGACATTCTGTTTATCCAACGAAAAAACGAAGAGCTATGGAATCAAATCACACAGTTATCTCCAATTAATTATGTACCAATCAATAAAGTACCAATCAATTATGTAACGAAGCAGAGTTGACAATGGACATTAATGGCGGAACTAGGGCACGAATTGTAGGTTACAAAATACTCAAACTGAGTGAACGCCGGAGAACGATCGGAGCTTGGGATGGCCAGAGAAGATGATCGGAGCTTGGGATGGCACGAATTTGTAATATTAACACTGGCATTTATCATGGTTGCCAGTAATTACAAAAATGTCACCGTTTGTTTTGAAAACACGTTTTTTCCTATCTTAAGAAAAAACTAGTTTTTTATAAGACCAACTCAATAATAATAATAATAAATAATAATAATAATAAAAAAAAAAAACATTTTACTCCTTTCCGGAAAATATTTTCCTTACCAAACAGATGAAAACATTTTACACCCTTCCTCCGTAAAACATTTTACGTCCTACCTCCTCAAAATATTTTACAGGAAAACATTTTACAGGAAAACATTTTTCGAAAAACGTTTTCCGAAAAATGTTTTACGACGAAACAAACGGAGCCTTAGTGTGGTATTTTTTGCTTAATTGACAGGGTACATTGATCATTTGAAAATATTAAAAGGTAAAAGTGTGAAATATTAAACTTCATACCCTAATTCTTATTGCTCATTTGGAACAATTCATTTTTGACAAGGAATTGTAGGGGGTAAAAGTGTATAATTTAAAAATAGCTTTATTTAAACAATAGTTTTATTTTCTTTTGAACATTTTTTTATTAATATTTATAATAATATGTTTTTTTCTTTCTCTTTTGAACAATATTTTCTTTTTATTTTGTTTTTATAATAATCTGTTTTTTTTTCTCTTTTGCAAGAAATATTTGTATTAATCTTTTTTTAATATTAATTTGTTAAAAAAATATTTATATTTACACTCAATATTATCATGTATTTTTTTTTAGGAAATGTCTATTAATTTAAAAATGACATTATTATTCATTAATTCTTATCTACGGCCCCACTACCATCTAAGGCAAAAATTGCCACCCATCGGTCACCACCATTTCAACACCAACCGCAACTACAACCACCAACTGCCACTACAACCACTAAAATCCCTATCAAAAGAAGCAGAAGAACATTAAATAAAACAAGGACTTTTAATTACCATAGCCATCGAACCACTATATCGTGACTTTGCCTCCGCCGCCATCTCACTACCGCACAACACTGCCTCAACACCTTTCCACCTATTATGAGCCCTCAGTGACCACTTCAAAATCCCAGGAAAAAAAATCAAACATTTCAAATCAAACATTTCAAAAATCCCCAAATCGACTAAAACCCTAGCCTTCATTTTCAAACCTTCAATTTAAAGAAAATGAATTCAAAATTTTAAATCAAAATCAGATCCGCGTAATTAAACGCACAGACAAACAAACACGCATGTAGACAAACAGGAACACGATTCTGGGTTTGGCCGGTGAAAGCCACGAGGTCTTGGAAAGATGATGATGGTGCCAAAGAAGATGATGGAAGAAGGCAAGAGATGACAGAGGTGGGGTCGTGGATGGAAACGACGCTTGGCTTGAGAGTAGTCAGAGAAACAGGGGAAGCCGGACTGTGGGGGAATGTTTTTAAAGTTTGAGGTTTCAACTTAAAATCAATTGGTGTCAATGGGAGTGGCCTAGGATCTTTATATATTATAGGCAAGGTTTGTCAATTCTCGATGTAGGATAATATCTCTAATACGCCCCTCACGTGTAGCGGGCTTTTTGCCAAAGCTTACAGCGTGGACTTATTAATCGGGTGACGCGGAGTAACATCGTGGGCCGTTAGGCCTACACGTGTAATGGAACATGCTCTAATACCATCTTAAAGTCCGAGGTTCCAGCTTAAAATCAATTGGTGCTAAGGAAAGTGGCTCAGGATCTTTATATATTATAGGCAAGGTTTGTCAGTTCTCGATATGAGATAATCTAATATACAATACATGAATGAAATAACTGCCTCTTAGCCTTGAATAAGTGGTGGCTGAGATTTAATCTTGAAAACTTGATCCAAGGTCTGAAAATGTCCCTCCCTCCCTCAACCTGTAACCTCCCAACTGATCCCTCCTCCCCATTCTGACCATAAAAGTACCAGAGCGACAAATTCTTCAACTTCTTTGAATAAATTCTCAGTTTTTCCATTCCATAACACTCTTCAAGAACCAAAGACTCCAGATTAACACACACCGAAACCAAATCAGACACCATTTCATCCGATAAATATATCTGACCGAGGAATATCGAGTTAATCGACGCGAATTTGGAGCCAGACATACCATACGGCAAAATCAGCTCACATCAACAGATTTTCAAATCCCTAATTTTGCTATTCGCAAGAGCAAACAAATTAAATTCATAGCAATATTCCTCATCCGGATCTGAACCATGGTATACCGGATCAACATAGAAATCAACATTGAGCTCCAACGCGCCTTGATTAACGGCATAGTGTATCCACGAATCAATGTGAGACCAATAATTATAATCACCAAAATCGAACTGAAAGCGGAATTTGAGAGGAGGCGGCAACCGTGGACGGCAGAGTAGTGTCCGGCCAACAAAATCAGCAAAGCGGCGGCGAGTATCGGCAAGAATGTACTCCGGAAAGTCGTTCAGATTCCATGCACTCATCGGCGGTGTATCACCTTCGTTTGGCGCGGCAGCATCGTCGACTCCGACCATTATTTAAACAGTTCCTGTTTACAAAATTTATATAAAAACTCACAGATCTGACATTTCTTCAAACTGTAACTTCTGAAGGCTGGTAAGGTGCTCAATGCCTCGAGGCAACGTCTTTAATTTCTGACAACGAACTAGATACAACTCCCTTATACTTGGCAATCCAGTTTGAAGGAGGCTGCTGTGAGGGATTGTCGATTTGAAGTGAACGTCGAACGAGAATTAGAGAAAGCTATTATATATATGGGATATTAAACGACAGCGTATAAGTAATTTCGGTTTGGTTCGATTTTTTTATCGGTTTTTTTATACAAAATCAAAATCAAACCGGTTCAGCCGGTTTTTGAGTTTTAAAAAATCACACCAAACCATTAAGTGATCGGTTTGATTTTTCGGTTCCGATTTTTTTGATTTTTTTCGATTTTTCGATTTTTCTGCTCGTCCCTAACTTAAATTACTAAAGGGACGGAAAAAAGTAGGCAAAAACTTAGTAGAAGAAGTTGACTGCAGCTGGTTTGAATAAAAGGAAAAAATAAAAGAAAGGAAAATAGAAAAAAATAAAAAAAATAGTCATTTTCCTCCCTGTCTTATACATATTTAGGAATGTAAGATTCCATAATTGTGTCAATTTTCATAGCAACGTACTAATTTGATGAAACTTTAATAAAAGAACTAAAAAAATATCCTAATAAAATTTATTATTGATACATTATTATAAAAAAATAATTAAAAAAATGTCAGTAAAACAATTATTTTCTCCTAAATCTATTGTTAAAGCTCAATCAAATTAAATATTTTAAAATTAGAAATATTATTTTTGAACGGAGAAAATATTTATTCTCTTTGACACTTTGACACGTACTTTCTCCGTTTTAAAATAATTGTTTAGTAATCTGTCAGTTCTGAAATGAATACTAACTCCGTTCCACTTCACTTGACATTTATTTTCATTTTGGACCGTCCCAGCTCACTTGACACTTCCCAAAATAGCCTACTTTTTATAATTTTATATTCACTCTACCCCACCACTCATTCTCTCTCTTCATTTTTCACCACTCAATTTATTCAATCAACACTACTATTTATCCCACTCATTCTCTCTTTTCATTTTCTATCACACATTTTTTTTATTTTATTTTTTTTTCTTAGTTTCCGTGCCCACCTCAAGGGTGTCAAGTGAGGTGGGACGGAGGGAGTATATAACTTTCATTTAAATGACATTTTGAAGATGTTTATTATGTAAATTTAATGACGAAGTTGTATAACTATTCTTGTTATCCAATTTTTAAACTACTCTTATGTTCCATCATAATAGATGTTAAATTTGACTTATCAATATTTTTAATAAATGTGTTTTATTTGCTTACGCATTGTTTATACAATGATAAATTTCTCTCAAACTATTACCAAAGTTAGAAACGCGATTTTTATTTTGACACAAACAAAACAAATGCAATATTTTGTTGGAACTTATGTGGACTTATGTGGTAAAAGATGAAAGTTAAAGATGTTTATTGAAAAATAGAGCTTTTAGTGAAATTTATGTGTGTGCGCTAAAATGAGCATAACTTTTGATTCCGGATGAACCACGGAACGCACAGCATATCAAATCGAAGCTCTTTTCGAGACGGACAAAAGTCATGGGCATAGCCCCATGACACAGGTTTTATAAACATAAAGCTCGAATCTTGGCAGTCAAATGATGTGCTGAACTAATTTAATTTTTGTAAATTAATATTAAAATATTTTTTAATATTATTTTAAATTATTATTTTAGTTTTGGATAATGCCAAATTTGATTTTTGAAATGACAGTTTTAACTGTCATACCTGTTGAAAGGTCTGTGTCTGAATTTGAATTTGAAAAGACATGTTTTTTCAACCTAGTTATATATAAACACAAAACAGATTGTGTTCCTAATATACAAAGTTTTCATCTTCTCTTTTCCTTCTATCTTTCTGAAAGCATTTAGTATATTCGCCAGGGAACAAGTTCTTCCGTAGAAACTTGTTCCAAAGTGTTGTATCCTCAAGCCAGACGTCCTAAACTGCAGCAGAAGCGGGGACGAATTTTTGACTTAGGACACTGTCAAGCAGGCCTCACTTTAAAGAATTTGTAGCGTTTTCAGGTTTTTATTTGTTTTATAATCTGTTTTGATTTAAATATTATTGTAATTACTTTTATTGATATTTCTAATTATAGAATAGTAGATTGGTTCTAACATATTTATTATGCGATGGATGAATTATTAGTTTTCAAATACTCCCTTCGTCCCGGAACTTACTTCACAAACACTGTTTGTACTGGTTTTAAGGAGAGAGTATTATATTGAAAGTGTTGTGAGTGTGAAAATAAAATAGGAGAGAGAATGAGTGGGGAGAATAGTAAATTATAATGGTGTTGTGAGTATTAAAATAATGTAGGAGAGAGAATGAGTGGAGGGAATAGTAAAGATTCCTTTCCATTTTAGGTAAGTTTTAAATGTGTGAAGTAAGTTTTGGGACGCCCAAAAGGAAAAGTGTGAAGATTGTTCCGGAACGGAGGGAGTATATATTGAATAATAAAGAAAATTGGAAAACAAATATTCAAGTACAAAATTGAAAGTGGTCAGTTTGATTGAGCAACACTCCTAAGGGTAAACCCATATAGACGTTCTTCCTCGTCAGTCGAAAGTTCAAATTTTTTCAAAAGTATTGTTTCAAAATTTCTCAAAAGATTGTCTTATCTGAGAGTTAAAAAATCTAAAATGAATGATTTTTATTACTTCTTTATTTATATGTCAAATGTGTTATACCCATAACAATTATTTACTAATTATTCTCTACATTAATATCTTCTCTTTCATACCCAATTATCTACAAAATTGTAGGTCACACGTGTTTGGCCCGCGGATCAGAATATCCGTTTGGTCCGCGGCCTATTTTGCCCGTGGATCAGGGACGTCCGTACGGACCTGTTTGTTATATAAAAAATAAAGGGTAGTCTGTCCCTCTTTTATTTTATATACATTCATTTGTTTAGTTTATTTTTTTTATCTTTTTTATATACCTATTTGTAAAAATTATCAGTAATAAAAAAAGTCTAAAATATTATTTTCTAATCAATAAAAAATTAATAAAAAATAAAAAATAAATAAAGGATAGTTTGTCCCTCTTTTCTTTTATATACTTTCATTTGTTTAGTATTTTTTATCTTTTTTATATACCTTTTTGTAAAAAATATCAGTAATAAAAAAAGTCTAAAATATTATTTTCTAGTCAATAAAAATTAATAAAAAATAAAAATAAATAAAGGGTAGTCCGTCCCTCTTTTCTTTTATATACTTTCATTTGTTTAGTTTTTTTTTATATACCTTTTTGTAAAAAAAATATCAGTTATAAAAAAAGTCTAAAATATTATTTTCTAGTCAATAAAAAATTTTAAAAATTAAAATAAAAATAAAGGGTAGTCCGTCCCTCTTTTATTTTATATAATTTCATTTGTTTAGTTTTTTTTAATCTTTTTTTATAAACCTATTCGCAAAAAATATCAGTAAAAAAAAAGTTTAAAATATTATTTCCTAGTCAATAAAAAATTTAAAAAATAAAATAAAAATAAAGGGTAGTCCTCCCTCTTTTATTTTATATACTTTCATTTGTTTAGTTATTTTTTTTTATCTTTTTTATACCTATTTGTAAAAAATATCAGTAATAAAAAAGTCTAAAATATTTTTTCCTAGTCAATAAAAAATAAATAATAAATAAAGGGTAGTCTGTCCCTCTTTTATTTTATATACTTTCATTTGTTTAGGTTTTTTTTATCTTTTTTTATATACCTATTTGTAAAAAATATCAGTAATAAAAAAAATTTTAAAATATTATTTTCTAGTCAATAAAAAATTAATAACAATAAAAAATAAATAAAGGATAGTCTGTCCCTCTTTTCTTTTATATACTTTCATTTGTTTAGTTTCTTTCTATCTTTTTTTATATATAAAACAACTAATTTTATTATGTCTAAGTGATTTTATATTTTAAAAAATAGCTTATTAAATACTAAATTACTTTTTATTTTTTTCATATTTTTTCTGATTTTATTTTTTTAAAAAATAAATAAAAATAGGAAAACCCGTTTGACCCGTGGATCTTCAGATCCGGGTCAAACGGACGAGCTTGGACATCTAAAATGAGACGGGACGATTTTAGGTCCGTTTCATCACACGGGCTCACGGGCTTCAACCCGTCCCGCTCACGAGTTAATCCGTACGGACCAGTCCGAACTAACCCGTTTGGCCATCACCAATTGCTTCTTTTGGCAATACAGGGTATCTGTGAATTGGCAAGGCACAATTTGAGATGGTCCTTCGATTCTCTCTTATGCTTTACGATGGTGACTTCATTTCACTAACCAGTTGTAATGTTCAAAAAGAGAACTAAAAGGGGGAAATGTAAGAAAAGAACTCATACCACTTGCACAAACTTTCTAACAGGATATTTTGGTTAACGGTGATATCACGTCAGTAATATTATTTTTAAGTACTTTTTTTTTTCGAAAAGTTAGTTTTATTTTTTGTTTGTTAACTTGATTCAACTTTAAATAATAATTTAGGTTAATTTTAGTTATTCTAATGAAATACTAAAACTTGTTATTAATAGCAATCACAAAATTAAATCAATAACATGTTTTAAATTTCATAATCATAATTAAAACGACGATTAATTATCCAAAAGTTCTTGAATCAAATTGTTTTTTTAAAGGACTCTAAATTTTATTTTACATAATTGAAATTTTATTTCTATAAATTTCACAGATTTTATGTATCAGAATTTTATTCGGGTCAGATAGTCAGTATCAGCGAGAGGGGTGCTAAACGAAGAGAGGGGGGTGTTGTAGGAAGAGCCAAAAAAGGTGGCCAAAGAGGGAGGTCAGAGGATGAGGGAGATTAGAGGAATAGAACGCATTGCTCAATATCGATTAAAGAAAACTATATTAGTTATGTGTCTCAGTAAAAATTGCTGAAATTAAATGCAAAAACGAATCTTGCACATCCATACACGCACAAAGGTAACCAATGAGACACGAAGATTTACGTGATTCGAAAAAATTCTCGTACGCCCACCAAGGACAATCAAACAAAATTACAATATTAAAGTAATTAAAAAGTGCTTACAAAATTGTATCTCTCACACTTGTCTAATACTAGAAATATTTATCCCTCACAAGACATCTATAGTCAAAGATGTATTTAAGCAAAATGAAACATTTAAGAGTTTTTTTGAAAAGTACAAACACCATCCAAACTTATACCATTTTGATGAGCAAAATGATATAGAAAGAGTTATGTAAGGACTAATTGTTTTTTTAAAGGACTCTAAATTTTATTTTACATAATTGAAATTTTATTTCTATAAATTTCACAAATTTTATGTATCAGAATTTTATTCGGGTCAGATAGTCAGTATCAGCGAGAGGGGTGCTAAACGAAGAGAGGGGGGTGTTGTAGGAAGAGCCAAAAAAGGTGGCCAAAGAGGGAGGTCAGAGGATGAGGGAGATTAGAGGAATAGAACGCATTGCTCAATATCGATTAAAGAAAATTATATTAGTTATGTGTTTCAGTAAAAATTGCTGAAATTAAATGCAAAAACGAATCTTGCACATCCATACACACACAAAGGTAACCAATGAGACACGAAGATTTACGTGATTCGAAAAAATTCTCGTACGCCCACCAAGGACAATCAAACAAAATTACAATATTAAAGTAATTAAAAAGTGCTTACAAAATTGTATCTCTCACACTTGTCTAATACTAGAAATATTTATCCCTCACAAGACATCTATAGTCAAAGATGTATTTAAGCAAAATGAAACATTTAAGAGTTTTTTTGAAAAGTACAAACACCATCCAAACTTATACCATTTTGATGAGCAAAATGATATAGAAAGAGTTATGTAAGGACTAAATATCTACCAAGTACTAGAAATTGATTTACATAAGAAATACAAGAGATAAATATGAAAAATATATCCCCTCCATCCCACGTGAGTTGAAACTTATTTTCTTTTTGTTATGTATCACGTAAGTGAAAACTGTCTAAAATGATAAGGTTTTTACCCTATTTCTCTCGCTCATTCTCTCTTTTACTTTACTTTTATACTCACATCACCAATCAACTTAATATTCCTCTCACTCATTCTCTCTCTTATTTTATTTTTCACACTCACAAACACCTTCTCTCACTAATTCTCTTTTCTATTTTTTCTTAATTCTTATGCCCAATTTTTTTATCTTCACTCGTATGAAATGGAGGGAGTATACAAGATTAAGTAGGAGACTTGGAAGAGATATCAGAATCGCTATCAAATCTTTATATACTCCCTCCGTCCCACTTCACTTGGCACCAAGTGAAGTGGCACGGTAACTAAGGAAAAATAAGAGTGAAAAAAAGTGTAAGAAAATGTTGTGAGTATGAAGAATTAAATAGGAGAGAGAATGAGTGGGAGGAATAGTTAGGAGAGAGAATGTTGTGAGTGTAAAAGTGAAGTAGGAGAGAGAATGAGTGGAGGGAATAGTGAATATTCTTTTCCATTTTGGGCAGTGCCAAGTGAAGTGGGACGTCCCAAAATGGAAATTAGTGCCAAGTGAAGTGGGACGGAGGGAGTATATAAAACCAAGAAAGTCATTTTCCCTCCTAGAAACGTCACTTTCAAAGGATATATTTGTCCTTACAATGAAATAATTTTGGGAAAAAAATGGGCCGGTCATTGTTGTCTTGGACCGAGTCAATGGTCCATCTGATTTACAATCTTTTATTGCATAAATAGCTAGGGTATTGCCTTGTGCTTTTGCCTAAAAATTAAATGCTAATGAGGTGATCTATATATATATATATATATATATATATATATATATATATATATATATATATATATATATATATATATATATATATATATATATATATATATTTTATAATAATATTTGTATTCTCATTTTCTATTATTAGCTATTTTTGAATTTTTGTGTGATTATAGTATACTTTATTTGTCAGAAGAATCAGTATATTTTTGAATTTAGACTTTATATAGGTAAATTATGAATATTAATTATACATTTACCTAATGTTTTATTAGAAGTATAATATATTTATAAAAATATACATTAACTCTCACGTGAAAAGAAAGAAAGAAAAAAATCAAACGTGGATGTAAGAAAATAACACTCTTTATTGTTTTTCTAAAAAATGAAAATGAATTATATATTTTGGGATGAAGGAAATAGTACTACTATATTAATATACATAAATCTTAAAATATTATATAACAATAACATTAATGAAATATGTAAAAATCAAACGTGGATGTAGAAGTTGAATACGACTCAAGAACAAAATCACTTATCAAAAATCGAAATTGATGATACTTGAAAGTTTCATGTAATTTTTTTGTTTGGAGAATTACTAGAATCCAGAGTAGGATAGATTACGCTTTCCCAATCTTTGGCGAAAACTAAGTGACACTGTTTACTTCCCTTAATCACCTGTTTCTTAACTAAAATTACGCACATATCACGTTCAATACACATTAACTATGTTTACATAAAAAATATGCGTTTAATTCCATAGCATTGAAAAACAGATGCCAAACGTGAGTATTATTGAATAGAACGAGAATTTACGTATAAAACGTGTTTTATACAAACTAACTATGCCTTAAATATATATTTATTTTTGTGATCTTCAATCTGATATTTGTACTGATAATATAGTTTTCAAAGAAGTGTTTTACAATGTATATAAACATCTCTATTCTCTGTCGTATTTGTATGAATTTTTGTATTTTATGTGTTACTAGCTGTCCGTGCATCGCACGGGAGTAACACTAGTAAAACATTAAAAGAGTCTTTTTATAAGGTACAAACACTATACAAATTTGCACCATATGGATGATATATATAATGTACTATGACTATTTTAGATTTTGAGCCAAATTTCAATAAAATTAAAAATGATGAAATTAATAAATTTTTGCCTTTAAGGGGTAAATACTAAATACAGGGAACGAAAAATTTCAACCCTGCCCTTGCCCTACACGACATGTTGTGAAACGAGATGTCTCGCTGGATTTGCGACGTCGGCCATATCTACGGCACCGCTGATTATTTTGCTGATCCCAACGGTCAATATGAGCTCCTGAGTGATGCGAATATACCCCAGAAATTTGATGACGATCCAACGGTTAATGAAGCGGGAATTTGATTTTTAATATAGCAAATTTTTGGAGATTTTAGCCAGTTTTCTCCGCCGGCCATTTCTCCCTCTCCGGCAATTATTTGGAAGATCCCAACGGTCATCATGTGCGCCTAGGGGATGCGACCAAAGCCTAGAAGTTTTACGACGATCCAACGGTTAACGAAGTCGAAATTCGATTTTTACATATGCGATTTGATTTTGATTTTTTGCTGAATTTGGTTCGAATTCTGGCCATTTGACCGGATTTTGTGGTTTATATGAATATTTTGATAATTTTGTTGGTTCCCTGTATTTTTTGTTCCCTGTATTTAACCATATCCCTTTAAGGTGGTGATTAAAGGGCACGAGATTTTTTTTTAACAAGCGATAATTTCATTTCCATTCACTCTTAAAAAATAGATAACACTTCACAAATGACGAAGGCTCACCCCAAATATCAATATAGAGCCGTTTCACCTTTTAAACTGCAACAACGATATGATTTAAATCTTGAAACATTTGAATTCTGCTTCAAGTAAAACTAGAACACTGTCTCAATTCGATTTTTAAGAAATCTCCCATCAGATAATTTTTTGCGCTGAGCACTTGATATACAAAATTCGGGATAACGAAAAAACGCACACCAGATATCTCAAAATCCACGAACCCTCCTTATACAATATAACAATGATATCCACTTCATTGTACAAAAAATACGAGAATCGACGGAATTACAACATGAAAACAATAACAAACAAAAAATAAACGAACATAAACTCTCAACAAATGAGAGAAATCAACGACTCTCACAAAGGAGATTAAGCAACGGTTCTTACTAATGAGAGAAAACAACGACTTTCATCAAAGAAAGAAATTTATTATATAACAAAAGGAAAAAGTTTGTAATCTCATCAACAGATTGAGATTTAAAAAAAAAATTATGTTGTTATTGAATGTAGACAATGAGAATTAACAAAGAAGAAGAAGAATGAAGAAAAATGACAGACTCGGTTAAAGATGGAGAAGAATGTACATCCATTTTTACAATGAGGCATGCATGAGTGTAAAGCCAAAACTTAACGGCTTATTTTAATATCACAAATGCACGGTGTAGATGTAGTATAGAAATTGCAAATGCGGGTCGATTCCACGGAGACGAGGTTACTATGTATAATACTTGCTTTTATGTAAAAATAATAAAATAAAAACAATTGGGAGAATATTTGTTTTGTCGTTTATCTAGAAAGAATATGCAAACTACTCTAATTTTGGGTGAAAATTCTTATGATGAAGGATTTCTCGGGATTGAAACTCGAACAACATGTATTCATCAAATAATCATGCCTTAAATAAAAGTTTCATCAAAAATTAAGGATGATACATTATGTTTGTACTACTTCTCACGATCAAGCAAGCAATACTCGTATTATCTACTAATCACGGTCTATCTCTCGATGATCCGTACATTAGTAAAAATTCATTAAGTTTATAAAAATTCACGTACTTTCCAATTAATGATCATCCCTAGGCAATTAATCTAATCTCGTGATTAATAGTAATTAGTTTACTTCATATGGTTCTGTTAATTGAGATTCACAGCTAACTAAAATCATACAAGTAATGACGTCTTCAAAATGTAAGCTTTAAGAATGATATGAAGAAAATTGTTTTAGGATGAAAATGAAAAGAGAAGCATGATTATAAAGATGAACATATAAGGTTGAGTTTCCAACTACAAAAATTAGAGGGATTACTCAATAGCAATGGTGATTATGATAACACAAGAATAATAATAAGACATAAAAGTAAATAAAAGAGAAAGAGAAAAAGTAAAAGTAAAATGTAACGCCCCGAGCCCGAAGACCGGGTCGGAACGCTATCAGATTTGACGGACTATCCCCACAAACCACCACAAGTCTTTCCAGCACGTGTTGTCCTCACTTACGTGCTCACTGAGAAACTTCCCAGTGGGTCACCCATCCTAGAATTTCCCCAGGTCAAGCACGCTTAACCTTGGAGTCCTTATAGGATGAGCTTCCGAAAAGAAGATGCATCTTGGTGATATGAGTAGCACTAATCAAATCATATCAAACATATCAGGCACACACATTTTTGGGGGCGCCACAATCTCCCCCACTTAGGATCCTTGCCGTCCCTAAGCAAGGCCTACTTGAAACTCCCGGGCAGTGTGGATCCAAGAGGGGCTATTACGGATCCAAGAGGTGACTCCCACCGACTCCGCGGTGTGCACTTTGTTCCGCACAAAGACTTTCGCTCCACACTTCCGGCCGGTCCCGCCCGATACCATTTGTAACGCCCGAGCCCGAAGACCGGGTCGGAACGCTATCGATTTGACGGACTATCCCCACAAACCACCACAAGTCTTTCCAAAGACGTGTTGTCCTCACTTACGTGCTCACCGAGAAACTTCCCAGTGGGTCACCCATCCTAGAATTTCCTGTGTCAAGCACGCTTAACCTTGGAGTCCTTATAGGATGAGCTTCCGAAAAGAAGATGCATCTTGGTGATATGAGTAGCACTAATCAAATCATATCAAACATATCTGGCACACACATTTTTGGGGGCGCCACAATCTCCCCCACTTAGGATCCTTGCCGTCCCAAGCAAGGCCTACTTGGAAACCCCGGGCAGTGTGGATCCAAGAGGGGCTATTACGGATCCAAGAGGTGACTCCCACCGACTCCGCGGTGTGCACTTTGTTCCGCACAAAGACTTTGCTCCACACTTCCGGCCGGTCCCGCTCCGATACCATTTGTAACGCCCGAGCCCGAAGACCGGGTCGAACGCTATCGATTTGACGGACTATCCCCACAAACCACCACAAGTCTTTCCAAAGACGTGTTGTCCTCACTTACGTGCTCACTGAGAAACTTCCCAGTGGGTCACCCATCCTAGAATTTCCCCAGGTCAAGCACGCTTAACCTTGGAGTCCTTATAGGATGAGCTTCCGAAAAGAAGATGCATCTTGGTGATATGAGTAGCACTAATCAAATCATATCAAACATATCAGGCACACACATTTTTGGGGGCGCCACATAAAAGGTACTTATTCAGGGAATATAGAAGATAATGGCTGAAAAATAAATCTTGAAATGCTTTATTTCTTCAACTTCAGAATTTTTGGACAAGAACAACAAAATCTTGAGAGTAATGATGTTTATTGAATAAATATTGCTAGAGTATGATTACAATAAAATCAGGATGTCTAAACTACTGATTACATGTCCTATTTATAGGTGTTTGGGTCAAGAGTTGCACCCATTACTCCAAAAGCTTACATACTCTAAAAGGCACCTTTTTGCTAAGAACAGGTGCTGCTCGGCTGAGTCATATGACCTGCTCGGCCGAGCACAACTTTACAGAATACATGTCCATTCGGCTTGATCTGCTCGGTCGAGTCTATAGGGGTGCTCGACCGAGCACTTGCTGGTTTGGTCTGATTCAATTTTCTTTTTCCAATTTTGATCCTTTTACTCCCATAAGCTTTACTCCATGTCCCTTTTACTTCAAAAATGTACCTAACTCCTGTTAAATCATAACAACATACCATCAAGTATAAAATCCGTTAAACAAGTACAAATATGAGCTAATTTAAACTAAAATTATGCTAAATTATGTTAAATAAAGTATATATTTATCATATAAGTGCATATAAAATAGACACTTATCAATGAGTGTAACCCTCCCTTACTAAACTCCAACTGTGAATTACCCTTCTAAAAATGCACATCATGTATAACGTCTATATCAAGTAGGGAGGGAGGGGTTTCATCATGACACTCATTTGACATGGCCTTGATGTAACTTTTCATTTCCCACAATTTTGTTTAGGGCAAATTGCAATTCGGTTATCTATATTTGTATAAGTTTTGTAATTTGATTATCAACATTGAAAAGATTGCATGTCGATTGTTAACTTTGTTGCAAATTGATATAAAAACTAACAAATTGTTAATTTTTTAACGAAATTATAGTCATGTGTCATATAAATAACTTTTTAACGGACATACTAATCATTTCGCAAGAGAAAACGGAATCAATTACTCTTTAACATCAAAATGACGTAGATTTATAACACTCGATTGATGGAAAAAAAAAACAATTCAAAAATATAAATTTATTAAAAAAAATTAGTTAGTGGTGGTGACTATGATGCTAATAGTGATAGTGGTCGGTGGTGTTGGGATTGAAATGAATATGAAATGATCATTATTATGACTCTTAAAAATTCAAGTGAATGGCGCATTACTTGGATTTTGTCAAAAAACTAACATTTCGTTAAATTTTAAACCAATGAGCAACAAAATGTCAATGTTAGGAATCATATTGCAATTTTTTCAATGTTGAAAACCAAATTGCACTATTGACAAAAACATAGGTAACCAAATTGCAATTTGTCCTTTTGTTTATCCCTCACATAATAATGTCACAATAACCTATCAATATATTTAAATAATACTTTATATTTAAATAATTCTGTAAAAGAGATCTACCTTAATAATAGATATCTGATATCCATGAACAAAAGTTTAGGTTGGAGATGGCCATTTTGAGTTTAAGCCCGCGGGAGACCCGCCAAGCCTGTGGCCTGTTGAGCCCATGTCCGTGTGCTAGTGGGCCGATCCGTCTCCCAGCCCGCATAAAGAATGGAACGAACTTGGACTTATATATTTGTGACGGGTCGGACTTTGGCCGTTGGATCAAAAGATCCATTGGATTCGTGACCTGTTTAACCCTTTTTTTTTTAAATGTCTAGGGTATTGGGTAGATTTTATTTTATTTTTTGGAATGTGAGGAAGACGATTTCATCATTTGTTTAATTTGTGTACTGTCACCGTGCCAGTAGCACATGTAAGAGAATACTAGTAGTATTACATTTATTATTATCATAATAATTATTTATTACTAGTATATATTTATTTTGGAACATTTTAGATAAAAAATATATTCTTGAAACTTTTCGGATATGAAAGCTCTTCAAGGGATTTTATGATATTTAACTCTTATATTTTACTATACCGTTTCAAATTACTTATCTATATCTATATTTTGTATATTATCGTGATTAAAAAATAAGAACATTATTTAAATATTTTTTTGATTGAGTATTTTTATCAATAAATACTTATTTATGCAAGAGTGACACTTGAAAATTTTAAGGGTATGTTTGGATACCCCAATTCCATAGCTTGAAATTGAAATTGGAAGAACAAATGAATTCCGTGAAACTAATTTAACCCTTTCAATTTCAATTCAATTGATTGGAATCGAGTTGCCAAACATACCCTAATATTTTTGGCAAAACCCAGTGGGAGAAACGGGTTTAAGCCCGTTTGTCCGTCTCATTCAACGGACCTAAACCCGGTCCGGCCCGGCCCAAAATAACTCTCCAAGGCCGTTCGTTTGGCCCGGATCTAAAGATTCACGGGGGAAACGGGTTTTGAGTTAAAAAAAAAAACAGAAAAAATCAGAAAAATATTGAAAAAAATAAAACTAAAATAAAAAATAATTTAGTATTTAATAAGCAATTTTTGTGTGAGAAAAATGATAAGACTTCCTTTTCTATTTATAGTAATTATAAATACATTTTGAACCGAATTTATGCTTAAATATGGTTGTAAGAGGTAATTATGTCCCAAAAAATTAAAATCTGATAAAGGAGCCGTTATAAAAAAATTGGACGAAATTACCCCTCAAACGGATATATTTGAGGACATTATAGACGATTACTTTATTTCATAATCAACATTTGATGGAGGGTGGTTTGTTTGTGTAACTACCGAAAAGAATATGAGGAAGTCGATTATACGAGACCGTTATCCATTTAGGGTTAATAAAAAAAATATTTTCTTAATTCCCATTTTACTATTATTCTTTTTTCGTAACCCCAACTCAACCCATTAATCATATAAATAATTAATAATAATTATAATTCATAACTCATTCCCTATTCTATTTTTATCCAATGTTCGAAACAAAAACCTTAAGTATTCATGATTAAAAAAATGTAACTCGTGATCCTTAATAAAATAGAGAGTTTACATTTTTTTTTTTCTCTAGAAAGTTTCACAAACTTGGATATATCGGCAAATACCCTCAAAGCTTGTTATTCAGGAAAATACCTTTTCTTAAAATGCATTAAATAAGAAAAAATTCCTACTAGGGAATGTAATGCCAAATTAATAACCTCTAAATAGGATGAGATGGTATTTTGAATTGGCAATAATAGGGGCAATATTTTCTTTTTCACAAAAAGATGGATATAAAATGCGATGACAATATTTTATTAGTTGTATCGATTGTGGATTCGTCACATCACACTTTAATTAAAAACACCAGCAAAATTATTCACATCATTTATAAATTAAATTTTGGGACTTTTTTTGTAATTTTAGTAGGGCCGAGGACTCTAATGCCCTTGAGTGATAAATAAAAGTTATAAAAATCCAAGCAATATGCAAAATTTCACATAAATTCACGCCCACATATATCCATCCCCCGTCGCTCTTATACCAAAGGTATAAGAGTATTATTTTTTCACAACTTTTTATCTTCTCTTAAAAATAATAAAAAAAAATACTCATATTTTATTAAACAATCTTCTCTTATACCTTCCTTTACCTAAAGATATAAGACTAGAATTACTTTTATACTTAGGTATAAGGCGGCATTTGATTTTTTTAAGTTAAGTGTTGAAATCTGATTTCACGTCTTAATTTGGCTGAATTGATATAAGAGGTAGCGTCTGAAAACTGATTTCTGAATTACTCAAACTGTTTGAATATTCATCTGAATTCATATTTGAAATTAATGTTACGACATTTAATGGAGTAGAGAGATGAGATGAATGGTTATTGATCTAGTGTTTGGGTTGGATATTTTTGAAATTATGAGTTTATGGAATAGATATATATGAAAAAAATCAATTAAGAGGTAAATAAGTGATAGTATTACATCTGAAAGTTAAGTGGAAAATAAGAGGCAATAAGATCTGAATGGAGAAAAAAAAAATAAACAGTCTGAATTGCATTATGTCTGATGCACCCACCCATTTAGATTTGAATAAGAATTGAAAATGAAAAACAAATGAGGTCTAAGTGTAAAAATACTCTTATACCTAGGTATAAGAGTATTTTTTTTTCCACAAATTTTCATCATTTTTTTTAACACTCTTCTTTTATATCTTCATTATTCATATATCTAAAGGTATAAGATCAAAATTACCCTTATACTTAATATTTTTTCACAATTTTTCATATTTTTCTAAAAAATAATAAAATTCACTCATATAACTATGAGTATAAGACTAGAATTGAAAAAAATATGGGAAAACAAGGGGTACTGAGGTGGCGAGCGCACCCCTACACCGAGCGATCGCAACCCTCGAAAGATTTAGGATTTTTATGGCATTTTGATTTGAACTTTTATTTGTATGTAAATTTTCGAATCTCGTTTGAACTTTTATAAACAATGATTTGAGGTGGTGAGGTCTTATGAAATTAAACCATTTTAGTATTATCAAATCTTAAATTACAACTTGTTTTGGTTTGAGAATAATTATGAAAATCCTACGTGGACCGAGGCCACAAACTTATGGGCCCTTATAAGTTATAATAAGTCAAACAGTGTAATTATGTAAAAGTGTCATAAATAAGGGTATGCAAAGGTACCAACTTGAAATTTTATTCTTTCATTTTTTGGCTACAACTAGTATGTCATTTGTGCGTTAAAACGCACGACAAAACGCTTTTTTCATAAATAGAAATCCAACCAAAAAAGTTCAAATACTAAATAATATTACAAATTCTAAATAATATTACAAATTCTGAAAAATTTCATTATAGACAATATGAAGGTGGTCAAAATGTATAATTTATTCCAATTTTTTTACAAAATGAAGGTGGTCAAAATTTATAAATCCATCAACTTTAGTAATAAATGTCATTTAAAAAAAAAATTAAAGGTGCTAAAATTGACACATTCCAAAACTGAAGGGGGTCGAATAACCCCCATGACATGTGCTTATGTGCATAGCTTCGCCAGTGCCTGCGAGAACTGACCAATTCCTTATAAGCATGTATCTTACCTTACCCATGTGAATGAGGAGAGAGAGAGAGAGGGCTAAATGAATTAGCATAAAAAATTCACAGCCAGTAGTACATACCTATTTGCTGGGGATATGAAATCTGGCCAGGTGGTTTAGTGAAGTCAGCAATATTGGCAATGCTGATTCCCCATTTAAATGTTGGTGCCCAGAAGTGAACTATAGCAACAAAATAGTTGTGTATCGTTAAATTTACTTCAGCCAACTGGCCACATATAAGTATGAAGTATAGTAATATACGACGAAATGATCCAATCAGGCCCGTTCCTAAGATTTTGAGGCCCCGGTGCAAAAAAAAAAAAAAAAATAGGCGCTTGATTTGATTTTTTCAAGAAACGAACTTTTTAAATAAACATAAAAATCCTAACAAAACGTCAAAGTAAGTGCGTAATTTCCGAGCCATGAATCTTCCTTTTTTTTTTTTTTTTCTGCAACAGCGTTGCTGGCTGCGTGTCTTCTTCTCTACTTATAATGGTGTTAAGGTTTTCATATTGGGCTATGTATAATGTAGTGGGGTGGGGGGAAATATGGGCCCTAGAAAAAAATGGGCCCTGTGCAGTGGAACCTTTTGCACACCCCATTGACCGGCCCTGGATCCAATCATATGTGTGAGTCTCTTCTCCTCAATCATCTATCTAATATCATTTCTAATTATAAGTATCTGAAATCTTGAATTAATTCTCTTTAACATGATACAAGATGTTCCAATGATCCGAAGCGGCCTGAATTGGTCTCATAATAGATTGCCTTATCAAGCAATGACTATAGCAGATACTCGTTGCATTCTGATCAAAGTGTTTGCATTAAAAAGTACAATAATTAAGGAATATGTTAGTATACTTGCGTTTAGTTACAATTCAAAAAATGTTTGAGCATCCCAAGATGCGTACATGATAGTGGAGGGAGATTTTGAAAGGTTGTGGAGATTGTATGAATAATTCTTGAAAATGGACTCATTAAGCGGAACATCCTAAAATAGAATAGTGGAATCTTTACATGGGACGATGAGAGTACTCAGAAATTGAAACAAAGCAAGCACAATGGATAGTATCACAAAGCCCTCATTTGTCGAGAATTTAACTTTTAAGGTCTATAACGGGTTTCATCAAATGCTCGTTCCCAAAGCTAGCAACCACCCTTTAATAAATAAATATCAGCCAAATTAAAAGGATAAAATTCTAGCTCCACCACTGACTTCAAGTGATAGCTACAGTTAATAATTCAACGCACTAGTAATGTCTAACCAAGTCGACAAAAGGATAATAATTGGTTATGATGTAATAACAATTATCACATTAGTTTAATAGCTAAACATGTAAGAGAAGCACCTACATGAAACTGATTTCCTCATGAAGATCATAAAATGTCAATACAAAAATATATGCAGCAAAAAGACCCGAATCGAACCTTATATTTGCCTCACTGTGGGAATTACAATTTTCAAGGCATATGATAGTTTATGATCAGCCTGCGGAATACAAGGGACAAATATTATAAATATAAGCATAATGGGTGGTTAATTCATCTCAAATGGACACACATAAATGCAAACCACAATAGAAGTTGAGAACAAACATTGAATGAAGTTCAACTTAGCATAATCATCTCTGTCTTCCTCTAAGTTCTATAACCTAAGGGGAAATGTAGGGTTTGTTATTTATAGCTCACAACTTGAAATTAAAAAAAAAAATGTAGCTACACACTCTAAATATATGAGATCTTTAATGCTGTCAGATACACTCTATTTGAAAGCAACCCAGTATCCTTAACCCTAAGCCAGTAGCTCAAGTCTAACTACGAGGAACGGGATGGAACAAAAAAGAGATATGTACATAAGAATATATCAAGTACCAATTAGTCACCACAAATCCTTAAAGCATGCACACCAAAGACAAATGGATACTGTTGCATGTGTCATAACATCAAAGATGCCATCATTGTGGTGAAATGAAAAATGAGACTACTTACAGCAAGAAAATTTTAAAATAAAGGGGTAAAACAATAATTGATCTTAAAACTAGATGGTCAGTACCTTTTAAACACAACCTAAACTTCAGAAAATTGAAATCGAATCCCCAAATTGAAACTTCATATCATAGCAATCATGGCCTCATGAGTGAGAGTTGAGAGAATATAAAAATAATTACAAGCCATAATAAGATACGAAATCATGATTGTAAAAAGGAGAACAACGGACAAAGGCTATATCGATAAAAATAGAGCTTGATACAAACCTAGTGGCGACACCATACATATAGACAGGATAAAAAACAACTTATTGTGCCCCAAGAGACAAATCTGGGATCCATGAGAAATATTTGGTTTACCATTCTGTTTATATGCACCATTTATCGACTTCAATGACAACAAATATGTTTTCGGCATTTTATCAAACACCTCATGAGCATGCCCCGACTTCACCATATATCAAATTCATAGTATTCAAGGGATTACTAAGAAACAAATCCCATTCCATCTCCATCTATAGAGGGATAATACTAATATAAGCAATCATCTTTAATCAGTAAACAAATGTAACAGAAGACAGATGGACAATCAAAGATAGCAGAAAGAAATTTATAATACCATGAAACCAGAAGTCTCTGTTTGCCAGCTAGTAACAAAAATCGGGCATCTAAAATCTCCAACTATATTGAAAAACCACCTGAAATGTTTTCACAAGAGAAAGAACTGATATATTAGTTTGAGTTCTAAAATGATTACAGTAAAACCCATTACAAGTGTTTATTTTGCAATCAACATGAATAACCTTGACATCAAATTGAAACTGAAATTGAAGCCCTCAATTGAAACTCTAAATCAAAGCCTCATGGGAAAGAGAGTTGAGAAATGACATTTCTTTACCGGTTAAAAGTTTTCGGGGAAACAAATCGCAGCAAGAAATACTCAATATTCGATAAAAGATATTGAGGATTTTTGAGAGAAAATCGGTAGGATATGACTGAAACTATGTAGCCATGGAGAAGAGATAAGAGAGAAAAGTGAGAGAGAGAGCGGCGGCGACTATGGATAAAGAAAGAGGGGGCGACAACCGTCAAGGCGGAAGAGAAAGGCGGAGGCGACGACGGCGGTGGCAATTGTAGCAGAGGGCGCGAATGTTTTGGGAAAGAGGAGAGATCAAGTTCGTCGTTGATTTGGGGAAAGCGATTGGAGAGAGAGAGAGAGAGAAAGAGAGAGAATGAAATTGTGGAATTGGAAAGAAATTGGGGAATTGGAAAAGACGTCTTCATCTAAATACAAAAGGTTTTGTACGCTACGGCAGCTTTCCAATTTCAGTGAACAATTTTGGCGTCCAAATTACTATTTTTAGCATTGTTCTTATTCACTTCTGCTTTTATATATATATTGATTAGTACATCATTGAATTTTGAGTGTTTAGTTAGACTATACAACAACTTATTTTTATACTCCCTCCTTCCCTAAAATATTATCATGTTGTATATTTTAAAATTATTAAGGAAAAGCTTCACCTTCTTGCACCTTAGTAGATTTGCACTAACATTCATGTCTAAGTTTAAAAATGGGACATACTTTTTGGAACAAATCAAAATAGCAAATGGGACAATCTTTCAGGGACGGAGAGAGTACTAAATAAGTTATATTTAATAGTAATGTAAATTATACTTATAATATGTGATACATTCAACAAATAAAAATATAAAACTAGTTACATCTATTATTACAATTTTTTTAATATATTTTATAATAATTGACTGCTATGCAATCAAATTACACTTGTCCAAAATCTGTTATCGAGGGGAGACCATTGGTGAAAAGTTGTTTTAGCAATTGGCTCCTTCAAGATTCAAAATTTAAAATGAAATCTGCAGTTGTTGGCCTGCATGTCATGGGTGGGCTGGTGGATGGATGAGTAGCTAGGGAGGGAGGGAGGGAGGAAAGTGAACAAGATTAGATTTCATTGTAGAAGGTGAGAAAATATTCATCAATAATTTTATTTCAGAAAAATAATCTCATTTTATTTTAGTAATTAACTTTATTCCATTTCAATCAAAATTTTAAGAAAATTTAACTATCCTAGCACATAGATTTTTATAAAAAATAATATTGCCTATAATATTATTTGAAAAGCATCAATAATATTTTTTAGAATTTATAAAAATAATTAAATTTTCATAATATTTTAATCAAAAATTAAGTGAACTGATCACCAAAACTAAAGTTGGGTTGTCTTATGAGAGAGAGAGAGAGAGAGAGAGAGAGAGTATTCCAAAGTGAAAATCAATTTTTGATTCTTGATTAGTGCAAAAATAAATATTCATTGTAGAATGGGAAAAATGTATTAAATGTGTTGTTATAATAATATTCAAATGGACAAGCACTACCAGAAACAGGTCATTTAGCGACGGAATTATCAGCGACGGACAGATTTCGTCGCTAAATAGCGGCGGAATATAGGCTTTAGCGTCGGAATATTTTTGCCGTCAAATTTAGCGACGGAATTTAATTCCGCCGCTAAATTCCGCCGCTAAAACGAATATTCCTCGAATATTCGTTTATTTCCGCCGCTAATTTGGCGGTTGATTTATCGACGGAATATTCCGCCGCTAAATCTTTATCAGCGACGGAAATATTCCGCCGGTGAAAATATATCATTTTTTTATTTATCAGCGTCGGAAATATTCCGACGGTGAAATTAAAATATTTTTTATTTTTCTTTTTGAAATATTACACCGACGGAATATTTCCGACGCTAAATAATTAATTTTTTTTAATTTATTAGCGTCGGAAAAATTCCGACGGTGAAATTAAATGTTTTTTTTTTTATTAAACACCGACGGAATATTTCCGCCGCTGATAATTTAATATTTTTTTATTTATCAGCGACGAAAATATTCCGTTGCTGATAATAAAACGTAATTTTTGTTTATTTTTAGAACTAATTAACAAAATAACGAACTAAAAAATATTAAAATATCATAAATATTTATGATATTTTTGAAAAAATAAATAAATCATAAATATTTATTAATTTTAATTTTATAATGCCGTTATTTTTATTTATATAAAATATGAAAGTTATTTTAAATTACTCTCAAAAAAATAAATATGAGTCAATAAATATTATTTTTGAAAAAATAAATAAATTGTAAACCCTAAACCTAATACCCTATATAATGTACACTATACCCTACACCATATACACTATACTCTATACCCTATATAATAAATAAATAAATTGTAAACCCTAAACCTAATACCCTATATAATAAATAAATTGTAGCCCAGCCCACGTTTCATGATCCGAGTGTCGACACTCTGGAGGCTGCGTTGGAGGAGGAGAAACGCGAGCGGGCAAAGCTTGCGGATGCTTTGGCAGTTCAGACGCAGATGCAGGAGGAGAACCATCGACGTCATGCAGAGATTCAAAGACAACATGCAGAGACTCAAAGACAATTGGCGCTGTTGATGGCTCATCTCGGCAGACTCCCGGGGTAATTTCCAGCGTCCCCAGGTTGATTGCGGATTTTTAGACATTTTTGTATTAATTTATACTTGTTTGTAAACATTTGAGACATTTGGTACCGCGGAGCCCTCCCCCGCCTCTCCCCGCTCCACCCCTCCCTCTCCCCCTCTCCCCCTCCCGAATTGGTACCGGTGGTATTTAGTTTTTATTTGGTACGTTGATATTTGAATTTTAGTTTTTATAGTTTTAGTTTTATAAATTGAAATTTTATATCAGGTACAAAAAATTTTGGTTTATTGATATTTTAAATTATTTTTTTTAAAATTTATTTCGAGAATCGGCGACGGAATTTTCCGTCGAAATTAATCTTGAAATAAAAATTAATTAAATAAATTAATTTCGGCGACGGAATTTCCGCCGCTATAATCATTTAATTTTTATTTAATTTTTGATTTCAACGGCGGAAACTTCCGTCGTCGTAATAAAATTTAAATTAAAATTAAATAATTTCAATTAATTTCCGCCAAAATAATTTAATTTTAATTTAAATTTTATTACAGCGACGGAAATTTCCGCTTGAAATTAATTTAATTAAATTAATTTTTATTACAATGACGGAAATTTCCGCCGAAATGAAAATTTAATTAAATTAAATTAATATAGCAATGAATTTTTCGTCGCCGAAACCATTAATTCACCGCGGAATTAAATTTCGTCAGTAAAGAAAAAAATAGCGGCGGAAATTGACCCGTCGAGCACCGCGACGAAGCCGGGTAGCGGCGGACCACCGACGGAATTTTTCCGTCGGTGATTTATTTTTGCGACGGAAATTTAATTTTAGCGGCGAAAATTTCCGTCGCTAAATGACCTTTTTCTGGTAGTGAAGAAGGTTGTAGCCTGGTGGTAGGCACTCCTCACTTGAGATCAAAGGTCCCGAGTTCGAGTTATCAATAGGGGGAATATGAAAACATATGTTGATCCTCTTTAAAAAAAAAAAATTATAATATTCAAATGAACATCTGAAAATTGTTATTAAATGTGTTGTTATAATAATATACTCCCTCCAAAGTAAAAAATAAATATTCATTGTAGAATGGGAAAAATGTATTAAATGTGCAAAAAAATGTATTAAATGTGTTGTAGAGAGAGAGAAAGAGAGAGTATTCCAAAGTGAACATGAATTTAGAATTCAAATAATATACTCCCTCCAAAGCAAAAAATAAAATAAAATTTTAAGTCAATTTAATAAATTTTTAAAAATATTAATTTAATTATCATTCTTATTAAATTTACAATTTTTTAATGATAATTCCTTAATGGTGCATTAATTACAAAATTCAAAATGTCATGAAGACGATCATTTTTTTTTAAATGTCCTAATTCTAATCAAATTGATTTGAAAAAAATCAACTTAAACCTTTTTTAGTTTTTTGAAGATGGAGGAATAATAAAAAATATGTAAAAAAAATTAAAAAAAATGACCAAATTTTGGTAAGAAATAAACAACCAAACACTATAGCTTTAGTCCCTGAAGTTTTAAGATTGGCTTGAACGACCTTGTGCTTATCCTACTAAAGATACATTTATTTAGGGGTAATAATAACCTAATAAAAAATGTCACAAAATTTGTTTCACAAAATGATAAAATGATGTGTAATAATTTTGTTGGTGCTTTTAATTAAAGTGTGACAGATTTATAATCGATTCAATCAATAAAATATCATCACCTCATTTTAAATCTATCATTTTAATAGATTTTTTTCTTTCCCTAGCCCTTTATTTAGAGCCGAAACTGGCCCATTATTTATTATTACCGGAAATTTTTGGCCCAGATTGAGCAATATCACCTTTTGCCTTTAATTGATTGATGGTCCTTAGTCTTTGCTGATGTTGATTTATAGACCCTTAACTTTATGGAGAATTTCTGTCTACAGTACTATTCCACTTTAAAAATGGGACCTTAGCAGGGACCATTATTGTTGCTTCATGTTTATTCTTCTCTCGAATATATTGCGATGTATGCTTGACATTATTTATTTCATTTATCTCGATTTCGATGGTTTAAGATTAAGATGAACACAGGAAAATGTCTGACACTGAGGGGGCGTTTGGTTGAATGGAAAGTGGGGGAAAGGAATGAAAAATTCCCTTTTTTCCATTCCTTTCCCCTGTTTGATTCAATAATTTAAAAAAAAAAAATTCCGAAAGAAAGTTGAATTCCTTCAAATAAAGGAATTCAACTTTCCTTCACAAAATTGATGAAATCTTCAATTCCTTTGGCAATGAAAAAAAAAAAATTTGACCAAAATATCCCCAAACCCTACCCACCCCTACCCAGCCCCTACCCAGCCCCACCCAACCTACCTCCCACCCCCACGAAAATTTTTTTTATTATTTTTTTTTCTGCCTACCCTCCCCCCCACCCTACCTCCCACCCCCCACCCCCCACGAATTTTTTTTTATTTTTATTTTTTTCTCGCCTACCCACCCCCACCCCCCACCCCCACGAATTTTTTTTTTATTTTCTTTTCGCCTACCCTCCCCCCCCCACCCTCCCCCCACCCCCTCACCCCCACCCCCATGAAAAAAAATTTTTACTCATTTTTCATACCCTACCTACCCCCACCCCCCACCCCCTCCCAAAAAAAAAAAAATTTAAAAGGGTAAATTGGTCATTTTATATGCTTTCATTCCATTCCTATAATTTGTATTTTCAAACCAAACATGATTTGTCAAAGAATTGAATGACAATTCAATTCCATTCCGTGCCAACCAAACGGAAGGGGTTGACCAGTTTTTTTTTTATTTCAATTCCTTAAGGAATTCAATTCCATTGACAATTTCATTCCTTCACTTTTTTTCCACCGAACCAAATGCCACCTGAGCAGTCAGTTAGGGAAAAATATTTCAGAATTGTGGTTTTAAAGCCTTATTCTTTAAAGTAAACTTTTTTTTTTTTTTGCAGTTGATTGATGTAATGGTGGTATGATAAAAATAAGAGAAATACACAAAAAGAAAGTATATCGAAATAGAGAGAAATTACAACTAGAAAAATATCCAAAGTCACAAAAAGGAAAAGTATTTAAACGTGGCCTATATATTATCATTAAATTATATTTTTCTTCGTAAAATCTAGGGAGAAACGTTTCTCCATAAGTTATGAAAAAACGGGTTACGGGTATCCAGAACCTTTTGAAAGGATATCCAGAAACTTTTTGTATTGACCATGACCTTGTCCAGTTACTTCCGGATATCGATCAAAGGTTACGGATATCCAGAACCCTTTGAAAGAATATCCAGAAGCTTATGAAAGTGATATCCAAAAACCTTCAAAATAATATTCAGAAACTTTCAAAATGTTTCTGGATATTCATTTGATGATTTCTGGATATACATTTGAAGGTTTCTGGATATCCAGAAACCTTCAAAATGAATATCCAGAAACTTTCAAAATGTTTCTGGATATTCATTTGATGGTTTCTGGATATACATTTGAAGGTTTCTGGATATCCAGAAACCTTCAATAAGCAATTTCTGGTCTTGACCTTGGATTTGGCTTCAAATCTATTTTTTCTGGATATCCGCCCAAAGGCTTCTGGATATCCGTTCCAAAGCTTCTGGATATCCAGAACCCTTTGAGACTGATATCCAGAATTTTTTTTCTGGTTATCAAACGTATAGCTTCTGGCTATTAAAAACGCGTTTCTCCATAGTTATGAAGAAACGCGTTTCTCAGCAGACCTACTCATTTTTCTTTTAAAATTACGTTGATTATAGCGCATTGTCAAAAGAATGAACTTACATTCTTCTTTCCTTTTTGACATTAATATGAAGCTATTTTGAGTAATAATTTTGCCATAATAATTTTTTTTTAAAATATGTCATGGATACACTGTAGGACAAAATTGTGTAGGCTTCTCAAGAACTTAACTAGAAACTTAACAGAAAAAGATAACGGAGATTGAAAGAACAATAAAACAAGTCGAGTCTTGTATTAAATACAATCTCCGTAAGAAGTTATTGCCCCGCACAGGTGCTTACGGTTTATATGGCAATCTTCTAGTAAGATAAAACGACTTACAAGTAAATGATAGGAGCACTCCAAATCAATTACTCTAACGAATAACACTTTGTTTTGAACTTTGGACTTTGAAGGATTGAATGCAACAATATGCAATGATTTGGGTATGATAATCTATCTTACTAGAGGGTAGGAAGGGTAAAAATACAGTATATATGTATTGAAATTCGGAGGAAAAGGTATATATAGAGAGTCAAGGGGTTTGTGTCTTTTCCCACGAAGAGACACAACTTTCTGTTTGAAATAGTGCCTGTTCAGAATCTGCTCGGCCGAGTCAAGGAACTCGCACGGCCGAGCATCAGGCTGCACGGCCGAGTCAAGAGACTTGCACGGCCGTGCAAATCACACTCGGCCGAGCAGTATAAGCCACGCCCGAGCAAACTTGTCCAGACTTTGGCCAATTTATGTGCTCGCTCGGTAGAGTCGAGGACTCTGCTTCTGAGCACATCAAACAAAACTAAACACCCTTTAATTAACTCTTGTTAAGTTACAAAAGACCATTGTCATTAATTCTCATTCACCCTAAATGGTTTTGAGACATTAAATGAGTTTAATAATCTACAAAAAATGTAGAATACATTTTGTAACTAGTTTCGTTAACAAATAACGAACTTCTGTTAAAAAACTAGATCAACGTTAAGTTAAAACTTAACTTTCCGTTATCTATTTTCAACATACACCATTATGAATACTATTAATAACAATTTTTAAATATTCATTTGGATAGTTAAATTAAATTAAAATTATATTTTCAAAATAGTTTTACGCTAACGAAGAAAAAAAAGGGTAGAAAAATCATTTCGGGGAAAGGAGTAGCTTACTAGTTACTACACCCTCTAAATTTGAGGGGCGGGTTTGACAGTGACCCTTATTTATTGTGGGCTTGATGGTACTTTTGATTCCTTACAATGTTCTTGAAATAATTCAAGTTCATAAAAAAAAAAAAGTTGACAACTAGGGATGGGTAACGCCACACTAATAACCTTAAATAGAATGTGATGGTATCTTGGAGTACAACTTATTTTGGTCGATTTAGCTGTGAAATTGATTTGTAAGCTGGACCCCACTTTATTATTTCAAATCATTTTTTACTATAAAGGGTATACTATAATTTAATTACTGACATAGTGACATACTCCCTCCGTCCCGGACCTTGGTGCCTAGTTTAGTTTGACTTTTCACATAAATTAAGAAGAAAGTATTATATTGAAAGTGTTGTGAGTGTGAAAATAAAATAGGAGAGAGAATGAGTGGAGGGAATAGTAAATTATAATGGTGTTGTGAGTATTAAAATAATGTAGGAGAGAGAATGAGTGGAGGGAATAGTAAAGATTCCTTTCCATTTTAGAAAATGTGCACATAAGTTTAGGACGCCCAAAATGAAAAGTACACGTAGATATGAAACGGAGGGAGTAATAATTATTCTTCCTTTTTCAACTTCACTCCAAGACGGACAATAATTTAAATCTAAGGCATATCGGGCGAGCGATACGGTATAGATTTTTTTATTTTTTTTTGATACGGTATAGATTTGTGTTAAGGGCTTTTTCACGTAGTATAGTGTAGATCCCAAGTTTATCTTCCCTAGGGCTAGAATCATATTCTGTAATATAATGACAATTCTCTTAAATGATATCAACTTTTTAAAAAAAAAATAATAATAATTTCGTGTTGTTTGATTTTATGGCATCCTTGCTCATAAATTTTTTAAAGTTCTATGTGATCCAAAATATTTGTTCCATTTGACTTTTTTGTTGAACTTTGATCATAAATATAAATATATGACAATTTAATTAAATTCATGAAATTCTAAAAATTTCCATTGATTCACCATTAATAATATTATCAACAATAACTTTTAGAATTCCATGAACATGATTAATCTCTCATAAATTTGTGGTCAAAGTTCAACAAAAAAGTCAAATGGGACAAACATTTTGGGACGGAGGGAGTACTTTTTATGAGTCCGCACGACGCCAATTTATACGCACTCACTTCTATAATTTTTTAAGGGCTCGTTTGGTAGCCGAGTGGGATTAACCTGTATTAATAGTGAGGGAATTGTTAATCTTAGGGGGCGTTTGGTTGGAAGGAAAGTGGGGGAAAGGAATGGAAAACTCCCTCTTTTCCATTCCTTTCCTCTGTTTGGTTCAATCTTTTAAAAAAAAAAATTCCGAAGGAAAGTTGAATTTCTTCAAATGAAGGAATTCAACTTTCCTTCACAAAATTGATGGAAAGTTCAATTCCATCAGGCAATGATTTTTTTTTTTTTGACCAAAATACCCCCAAACCTTACCCACCCCTACCCACCCCTACCCAGTCCCACCCAGCCCCTATGCCCCACCCCCCCCCCAACGAAATTTTTTTTTTAATTTTTTTTTTCTGCCTACCCCCCCCCCCCCCCCACAAAATTTTTTTTTTTAATTTTTTTTCTGCCTACCCTCCCCCACCCTACCCCCACCCCCACAATTTTTTTTTTAATTTTTTTTTCTGCCTACCCTCCCCCCCACCCTACCCCCACCCCCCACTCCCATGAATTTTTTTTTTTTATTTTTTTTCGCCTACCCCCTCCCCCACCACCCCACCCCCCACCCCACCCCCACGAATTTTTTTTTTACTCATTTTGCATACCCCCTACCTACCCCCCCACCCCCTCTCCCAATTTTTTTTTAAAAAGGGTAAATTGGTCATTTTATATGTTTTCATTCCATTCCTATAATTTATATTTTCAAACCAAACATGATTTGGAATGGAATTGAATGACAATTCCATTCCATTCCGTGTCAACCAAACGAAGGGGGTTGACCAGTTTTTTTCCATTCCAATTCCTTAAGGAATTCAATTCCATTGACAATTCCATTCCTTCACTTTTTTTCCACCGAACCAAACGCCCCCTTAGGATTAATAATGAGGCTTACTAATAATCCTAATTGAATATATAAACTTTTGTTTTGTTTGGTAGAAACTGTTAGCAAAATTTGCAATTACAGAAGAAAAGAAATTACAAATAAAATTACAGAACAGAAATAATTAAACTGGAACAGAGATAAGATGGCAGTAACAAATTGGTTGTGCACGAGCCCTGATGAATCAGTCTCCTTAAGACTTATTCGTCCCCTCACCAATAGTGCTTGAGGCTGTCTTGGACGCGAGTCTCACAGGATAGAACGTGCGGACCGGGGGCACTTTGCACCTAAAGTTCCCGGCGAATTGACAGTGTGCCTAGACAGTATCACCACAATGCAGTATGTAAGGAGGCCAAACGAAGATTGAACAATATGCAGCAAAGAGAGAGTGAGAGCAGTTGCAGAAAAAATTGATGTGTAAAATGATTTGTGAAAACTCCATTTTATAGCTGGCTTGAATTGAAACTGCCAATCAACCATAATCACGAAATTATTACAGTAATAATTTCGTATTTCATTTTGATATGACTGTTACATGGAGGAAATTAAAATCGAAAATTATTGCAGTCATAATTTCGACATTAACTCAGTTTCAGTTACAATGGGTAAATGGGAGTAAATTAAATTTTGAAATCAAAATTCAAAATTTTAGCAAAAGGTGGGCTTGCGCGAATAGGCCATTTCGGAGCTACATTCGTGTCCGCAGGACGCGTACGCACATGAGTTCGATAGCTTCAAGCCTATTTTGGACCATGATTTGCACCCCCCCCTGCGCACCCGTGCGAGAGAGAGAGTCTCTATACCACACACAATTACTCCTTACATAAAGTGTAATAGTATTTAAACTATATAACTTTCACATTCCCATTCAATGTGGAATATCTTCTTTTTCTCACTTTCAACCCATCATCTTTGAGCCTTAATATTTCATTCATCCATCAACCATCTTGGACAAATGAATATTCAATTTTACTGTTCTCATGGAGTAGAATACAAATCCATAATCAATTTGATCATTTAACAAATAACCCATTTAGGAAATAATCTCACATTTCCTTCACACCCACAATTTTTTCTAACAATCCCCCACATGAAGGAAATAATGAGGAAATGGTGATAAAGTCCGACAGTTGACACCTGCATAGGATAGGTAGGGGTTTGCCCTTTGAACCTTCTCTTGTAAAATATATTTACTCTACTCGCTAATCAGTAGACACGGTGTCCTTGAACTGTTCAGCTTTTTGTGTAGCCGATCATATACTTTACACAGGTATCTCCCTAACACACTTCAATTCTCATGACTATATTCATTCACGGCCCTGAACATAATGCCTGATTCTGTGAGAGGGTCTAAGAATTGAGCCTCACGCAATTCTCCTCGAAGCGGCCACACTTCTCTCTCACATAGGTGATTCTTATAATTAACCCGTATTATCCCGCTCGACTTTTCGAAGCGTAAGAATCATTAAAAGCTAGAAGCTTAACCTTTTCCTAGAATCATTAAAAGCTAGAAGCTTAACCTTTTCCTTTCGAGATGTCACTTAAGGAATGGGTTTGGTGATGATTCCCCCACAGTGACACTACAAGTCTTTTAACAGTTAGGTTGTCCCTTTGAAAACCTAGATCTTGGGATCTCCAGTCAACTAGGTGGGGTTTTCCGCTGTGTTTAACTTCTAAAGAGGCTTTAGTCCCATTCCTAATGTCAAACGTTCAACTACCTCTTTTGTTAACCCTTTCGTTAATGGATCCGCTAAATTATCCTTTGACTTCACATAGTCAATAGATATGGTACCAGTTGAGAGTAGTTGTCTTATGGTATTATGTCTACGACGTATATGTTTAGACTACCATTACACACATTGCTATATGTCTTTTCAATCATAAATTGACTTTAGCAATATACCATCTTGCTAACAAGATTTTATCCATTTGATAATTGTTAACTCAGATTCAGCTAATGACTTGTTTAACCACGAGTCCATTAGTTTTTCTTGAATTTGAATCAACGAATCAAATTGACTAAAATTTTCCTTAGTTAACATATCGTTTTTGGATTTAATAAACAAAGTGACGTAGCCACTCTTGTTTAAATCCACACAATCAAACCTTTGATGTCCTCTTTGTACTTGTCTCAAGTCATACAATGACTTTACAAACTAGCACATTTTCTTCTAAGTTCTTGAATCATTTCAATACTTTGATCTATTTCATTCAAAGTATCATTTATTCACTTTCATGAATTTGACATCAATACTTGATTTCCATTGATTTTATTTTCTTTTGATTTTTATATATATTCAAACTTATTGAATCATATATAACAAACCAATATGCACAATTTGAAACACAATCCACCATTTTGTAATCAAATTCAATTTCTTTGGTAATTGGACTTGCTACTTTGCGAAACACCCCACATTCACAAGTGTACGTAGGCCTACGTTTCCATACTTCATATGGACATCTTATTATTTTCTTGGGGAAACCTTTCCAATAGGTAATTATTTTTCAAAGTATACTCACCCACACATTTTCGGAGTAGTCCCAAAATTAGCAATAATGTCAATATTCATTATTAACACCATTTGATCATGGTGTACATTGTGGACACTTTGTTTCATTGCTCATGTACAACAAACCCCTCGGGTTGTTCTATGTAAAGTTTCTCTTCTAAATCGACATTTAGAAAGGTTATTTAAATCCATTTGATGTATTTCAAATTCTGCTATGCATCAATTGCAAATACAGTCTTTATTCTCGTGACAAGAGAATAAGTATGAACAATCAAGGTCTTCATTTCCTTGTAATCCTCAATTACAAATCTAGCCTTGTATTCATTGATTGTTCCATCGGTCTTCATTTCCTTTTTGAAAATTCACTTATATGCTAGTGATTTACTACTCGAAAGTAAATCCACTAGTTTTCATGTGTGATTTTCCAAGATGGAATAAATCTCACTTTTAATGGCCTCTTTCCACAAAGATCCTTCCAAAGAGCTCAATGTCTTTATACCTTTGTGATTCATTTTCTCGCATGGAGGGTAGAAAATTCAGGCCATAGATTTTCTTATCCTACCTCATTTGCTATGTCGAGGTCATGCCTCTTCTTTATCATTCCTCATGATAAGTTTCTTCTTCTTCTATTGAATCATGAATCCGTTTAAATGAGTTTTTCCCATCTCTTAATTTATACGGAAACATATTCTTAAAGAAAGAAGCGCTTCATGATTCTATTATTGAATCTTGAATTCATACACAAGAATTCTATAATCACAACTATTGTAAGCATACCCAATCATATGCAATCAATAGTATTTAGTGTAACATATACACAAACCACACTTAGTTGTGTTTTATCACTACCTCTTTATTAAGTTTTTTTTCAACTTTTTCTTTAAAGAGATAAGATTCAACATTTTTCTTTTTAGCAAGAAAAGTTAAAGGTAAAACTTACATTTTACCATCATCTATGTGAATAATACTCACATCTCAAAATTGATCACTTGATCAATATTCACATCTCTAGAATCAATATGCCTTGATTATAACTTCAAGCACATATATGATGAGTCTTGTTTTATCTATTTTGACCATATAACGAGATTCAATCTCATTATTGATCACTTGAACACCCTTCCATTTCATGAATGACATCACAGTTGTCTTTCAAGACACAAGGTATATGTTCAACTTTTCAAACAAGTTTGGCTTTTTACACACGTTTGACTTTTCAAACGATTTTGACATTTCAAACAAGTTTGATCAACTTTGTTTTTGTATTAAGCATTTCGGCATGCTTCATCACATTTTCTTTCGCGACAAGAAATGTTAGACAACTTTTTCTCCAAAGTTCTATTCTCTTTTCCAACACAAAGACGAATAGCACACACCTCAACATTCATTTTCATTCATTATGTTTGGGGTGATTTTAAAATATTTTCAAGTGAAAAGCAATTTCTCAATTATTGTCATCACTTGAGAATTTTACTAAACACCATCCATTCAACATGATTTTTATGGAATACTATTTCCACTTCTTTCATATGATTTTTATTTCATTTATGGAGTCCACTATTTAAAATCAAGGAAGCGAATTACGATGATTTTCAATGCACCCGCATTCTCGATTTTATATTTATAGTCCAACGCCTCCCACAAATGTTTTGCAATTTTCTTCGTACTATATACGTTTTATAATGAATCCGACAATTCATTAAGTATATAGTTTCGATAAAGAACATTCACATGCTTCAATCGCACTCACGGCTTGAACATACATCTCATTTTCACCCAACTTTGTAGGATCTTCCATAAGAAACCTCTCTAAGTTCAAGGTGGTCAAGTAGAACATCTTTTGTTGCCATCACTTAAAGTCGAGGCCAACAAAATTTTCTAAATTTTCACTATGGTGATCCGGAATACTTGGAACAACCACATTCCATTAGAGATTTGTCTTCACACAAATCAAACATTATAACTTTTTTGTTACAAATATAACTCTCTAACTTAATTAGAGAATTAACTCCAAGAATAAATTGCTAATTCAATTTATTTCTTATAACCACTCATATTTATAAACCTCAAAATTCCTTAATGAAATTATAATTGAAGGTTAATTATTCCAAAACTTTAAAGATCTTATCTTGGAGCACCTCTAAATTAGAGAAAATCACATTCTCATTTACAAAATTCACAATTTCTTTTAGAAGGTCTCATTCTAAATATTTTGTGTTATTTGTCATCATCAACAACAATAAGATTTAACAACTTCTTTCAAGAAGTCTTATTGTTTTTATCTTTATGACATTAGTCACATATTCCCCAATAGGTTTTAACAACTTCTTTCAAGAAGTCCTATGGTTTTAATTCTTGTAACATTTGTCAATGTTCACAAAAATAGAATTTAACAACTTCTTTCAAGAAGCTCTATTGTTTTTATCTTTGTGACTTTTGTCACTATTGACAATAATAAGAAACCATTCCTTTCATGAAGTCCTATCATCTTTGTCAATACATCATTGATAAAATGAAACGTTAAATACTACATCTTTTAACGTTCATCTTCTCAACATAGTTCCAACGAACTATTCAATTTTTCTCATTATGATTCTTGTGAACCATAAGAACGTTAAAGACTACATCTTTCAACGTTCAATTTCTCAATTTAGTTCCTACGAACTTTTTGATTTTTCTCACTATGATCTCATGAACCATAAGAGAAATATCACCCATAAACACTAGAAGTGGCATCGCCACAACTATTTTACACAATCTTCGCAACATCCTTGATGTTCATCCATTAATTCATTATATGTTCAAAATTAATTTTTTCCTTTCATAAACTGTTCTGATCCGAAAATTATATCATCATCTCCACATAAAAGATTTCAATCTCCACCGTCCAAATTGTTCTTATATGAGTTTAGAACTTGCTCACCAAATTTGAGCTCGATCAAACGGTTAAAGAATTGGGAATTGCAATTTTACCACAGCTGGTCATTGCAAAACCTTGCTGGAATTTCCTTCCATCCGTCTCTTCCATCGTATTTCTCAAATCTGTAATCCTTTCTCAAAAAATGGAATAAGTCTTAAGATTGTTAGCAAAATTTGCAATTACAGAAGAAAAGAAATTACAAATAAAATTACAGAACAGAAATAATTAAACTGGAACAGAGATAAGATGGCAGTAACAAATTGGTTGTGCACGAGTCCTGATGAATCAGTCTCCTTAATCCCCTCATCAATAGTGCTTGAGGCTGTGGATGCGAGTCTCCCAGGATAGAACGTGCGGACCGGGGGCACTTTGCACCTAAAGTTCCCGGCGAATTGGCAGTGTGCCTAGACAGTATCACCACAATGCAGTATGCAAGGAGGCCAAACGAAGATTGAACAATATGCAAAGAAAGAGAGAGTGAGAGCAAATTGCGGGAAAAATTGGTGTGTAAAATGATTTGTGAAGACTCCATTTTATAGGCTGCACGCAATTGAAAACTGGAATCAATCATAATCACGAAATTATTACAGTAATAATTTCGTATTTAATTTTGATATGGTTGTTACATGGAGGAAATTAAAATCGAAAATTATTGCAGTCATAATTTCGACATTAACTCAGTTTCAGTTACAATGGATAAATGGGAGTAAATTAAATTTTGAAATCAAAATTCAAAATTTTAGCAAAAGGTGGGCTTGCGCGAATAGGCCATTTCGGAGCTACATTCGTGTCCGCAGGACGCGTACGCACATGAGTTCGGTAGCTCCAAACCTATTTTGGACCATGATTTGCACCTCCCTGCGCACCCGTGCGAGAGAGAGAGAGCATCTATGCCACACACAATTACTCCTTACATAAAGTGTAGTAGTATTTAAACTATTTAACTTTCACATTCCCATTCAATGTGTGATATCTTCTTTTTTCCACTTCCAATCCATCATCTTTGAGCCTTAATATTTCATTCATCCATCAACCATCTTGGACAAATAAATATTCGATTTTACTGTTCTCATGGAGTAGAATACAAATCCATAATCAATTTGGTCATTTAACAAATAACCCATTTAGAAAATAATCTCAAATTTCATTCACACCCACTATTTTTTTCCAACAGAAATCACATAAAACAAGACAATGTTTTTTTAACGACCAAATTACCCGTACAATTATATAAAGACAATTAAGGGCACAATTAAAGAAAATTAGACTTTTTTTTTCTAAATTGACAACATGTTAACATTTTTGTATAGAGAGAATTAAATATGAAAGGTTAAGTCATTTAATAGTTGACATATATATTGGGGGTAGTTTCGTCAAAAATATTTGTATCCACCATATTCTAATACCCGCATTAATAATACCACCCTTCCATTAGTATAAATAAGGAGGGGATAAGAAGCTAATCCCGATGAAGATGATAATTTATATTGTTGTTTTTTTTTCTAACAAATACTCAATTTCGGGATTATTAATCCAATCTGATGCTAAGATGGGCTACCGGGCACTAACATTTTTTTTAACCCTCATAAATCTCTTTAATGAGCTTTTTAGGGACAAATTTTTTTAAAAGTGACATTTAATTTGATTAAAAAATATTTTAATTTGGAAAAAAAAAAAAAAAGAAAGAAAGAACAAGCTGTCAGACTAGGAAGTGGCGCATGAGCATCAACTGCTATTATGTTTTCACCCAATTTCAATTGAGTTGGCAGCCACCTAGACATAGAGCTCAATGAATTGAGCGATAAGTGGAGCAGATAATGTTGCCCTTTGTTTGTAAGAGCACTTGCGGTGGTGACAAAATGGGATGGGCTTGCTGATGTAGAGGAGAAGACAACGGCAGTGGTGACAAAGGGAGAGGGCATGAATGATCGGGTCAAGGAAAATGGCTGGGGAAAAACCTTGGTCATGGAAAAATTATGGGGTTATGGTTATAAATATTAATATTAATATTTATATTATATTAATATATTAATATACTATTAATATTAATAAAATTATTTAATTAATAATTAAAATATATAGATTATGTATCATATATAATTTTTGTCACCATTGTTGGTAAAATAAGATGGTGTTATGGTTATTGATGACCGATGACATGGAGCTGATTTGGATGAGAGAGAGTAATCATGACCCGATCATCACTGCGAATGGTCTAATGTAAATTAATGTAATGTAAAAAACGTTGTTGAAAAATTTGCTACAAAGTGAGGGTTGGCCTGCATTTTCTTTTAGATTTTTTATATGTATGTTTTTTAGAAGAAAATATGACTTTATTAATTTGATTTTGTTATTAATATTTTGTAAATCTATAGTATAAATGAGGAAAGTGGGATGAATAATTATATGAATAGTGCCAAAAGTTTTTTTCCCATTTTATCCTCACTAAATTGTCTTTTTTTCATTTTGTCCTTACTTTTAATTAAAAAAATATCACGTGTCTTCGGGGACACGAATTTTTACTAGTGCATATATAAAAGTAAGTAGACATTGAAAATATCAAAATAGTGTATCCCAATTTTGTAAGCAAAGTATTGCGTTCACAAAAAATGTTTGTGAAGTACTTAATTTAGTAACCCAAACAACTATAATCTTAATATAGACCATATTAATCTTTGATCTAAAAACAAGCCCACAATTGTCTTTACAAAGCAGCCTGATAAGTAGTGGACTGATAGTAGGTTATATAACTCGGACTAGCCTAGAACATGAAGAGAATTCTACAATTAAAATTGGATTTTATGTTGGGCCTTAATGAATGAAGAAAAAAAAAGAGAATTGTTATATTGTTATATAGGCCCGTAAAATTATTAAATAAATTTGTATCACTAAATTCATTCCGAATAAATTAAAACAAATCTCTACCCTTTAACCCATTTAATACTCATTAAGATCCTCACCCACCCACAGGGGCGGATACAGTATGGCGTCATGAAGTGCAAATGACGTACTTGACATTTTGAAAAAAAATTACCGAGTATTTATAAAAATAAAAATAAAAAATATAGGGTGCAAACTGTAATTTTCGAAAGAAGAGAGATGCAAAGTGTAAATATATGAAAAAAACATATTACTAAAATATTACTAAACTATATTTCAAAAACTTGACCGTTTACTACTCTTTGTTAAAATACTAAATTAGAAAGAGGAAGACCACTTAAAGGTCCTCTCACTAAGAGAGGTTCCAAAAAATTTTGAAAAACAATGAAGATGAATCATCTATTTATAGTAGAAGAAAGATTAGAAAAATGTACGATGCATCTATGTGGAAAACTCTAAAAACATTTGAATTTAGAGATGGTGAAAAAAACAAAATTTCATTTGCCTCCAAAAATTTCATGAGGCTTTCACATAAAAATGAAACAAGTAAAAGGCTCAAGAGAAGTAATGGATTTACGAAAAAAATACTAAAGGGTCATTATTAGAAAATATTACAACAAGCTATTATACTTATAAATATTTTAGTAATATTGTTAGTCTTATCATTTTGTTCTTATGTTTTTTTTTATTTATTATACTTATAAACAGTTTGCACCCTATATTTTTTTTATACACCCTTATTCTAAATTCTAGATACGTCACTGCCCACCCACTCACCCCTTTGACTGCCTAGAGCGAGAAAGAGAAAGAGCGAGAGAAAGAGAGGAACTAGTGAGATTTTGAGGGAACTAAAAAAAAAATCAGTTTTGATTTTGAGAAAAAGAAGAAAACTTCAACAATATCAAATATCACTGGGTATTCATGGTTCGACCATAGAAAGAAAATTGATTTTCTAGATATGGTCACAATTTTCTTGAAATTTTTCATGCACATCCGGACGACGGTTTTGACCAATATCGGTCACTAGTAGTCGAAATTTTTGCTCCTGTTCGACCGGTAGTAGCCGAGACCGGTAACTTCGACATTAATTTTCTTTTTTTTTTTTGCTAAAGTTGTGACGTAACGTTATCAAACCGGCCTATAACGATGATAAATTAATGTTTTTCTCCATTTTTACGCACCCAATCAAATATCACTTTTCGGTCTCTAAAATACAAAGGCATAGTGAATTTTGTTGTGTAGTATCTCAAAAATGTTTCAAAATCAATTGTCCCATAGTTGATGTCACTCATTGAACACTGCAACAATTAAATAATACGATAAGGGAGAGGTGAGTCGAAAAACAAGTTTCGGGCAGTATACACCGAAAAAAATTAAACAAATCGGCAGGGTGTGGTCGATATTTGTCATATTAACAGTCGGTTGTGAGTGATTTTTTAGTTTTTTTTTTCGGATCGGTTTGTCCTATTTTCAACCCGGATTCGGCAAATCAGAGCCGAATTTCAACCCATATTTCGTCGGGTGTGGACGATCGGTTGGGTGTGGCCGATCCTGAGTAAAATATCATTCACCTCCGGCTGAATTTACCCACGAAAAAAAAAATTCAAAGAAAAAGTTAACACATTTATATGGTTAAAAAGTGAAGAAAACTTACATTAACATTCGTTTGAAGAGCCGAATGTTGATTTTCCCGATCTTGTTTATAAGAATTTGGGGACGGTCCAATTAACGATTGGCAAGATGGGAAGTAGAAGCTCTCTTGCACCTGTGGAGAGTACTCAGAAAAATATGTCCTAGATGGACAAGTGTTAGTAGCATGAGAATAAGAACCAAAAGTAAAACATGTCTCTTGAATAGTATAATTAGCAAAATTTCTATTTACAACTAGCCTTGTTACTTGTTCAGACAAATTGATCAATTATTGGAACAATCTCTATTCGACCAACTCGTCATAGGTGTTCATTCCATACATCCATATAGGAGTATCTCACACATTTATAAAAAAAAAAAAATCTAAAGGGTTAATGACAATTTAGGGTCTGTAGTATAGGGGCGGTACCACATTGGGGCCTGAAGTCTTAAAACTATCAATTTGGGGGCCGAATTTACAATTTTGATCAATTTGGGACTTTTTGATGAAAAACGTTAAAAAAAACCCCGTTAAGTGACCATGTGCGAGACATGTGACATTCAGTGAGGGTATTTTGGTCATTTCGCGTTCAGCCTAGACTTCAGGCCCTAAATTGACATTTTTCCTATAAAATAATACTCCCTCCGTCCCAGCCTAAAAGGCAAAAAATGGAGAGGGAACGCAAATTAAGGAAAGTGATGTAGGAAAGAGAAAAAGTTTAAATGTTGTGAGTATGAAAAATTAAATAGGAGAGAGAATGAGTGGGAGGTGATGTAAGAAAGAGAATGTTGTGAGTGTAAAAGTAAAGTAGGAGAGAGAATGAGTGGAGAGAATAGTGATTTAAGGTTTCCTTTTTAGGAAAGTGCCTTTTTAAATGGGACGCCCAAATAGGAAATTTGTGACTTTTAGGCTGGGACGGAGGGAGTAAATAAAAATATTTAGTTTTTTTTTCTAATAATTTAAATTACTAATTATTTTGCTTCAAAAAAATTACTAATTATTTTAGAATGGATACTTTATAAAATATATAAATAAAAATAGATTAAATAAAATAAATATTTAGAAAAAAATTACTAATCATATATATAAAGATGAAATAATGTAGTAAGTGTTATTATACCTAAACTAAAATTAAATATTTTGTTTTAATACTTAATTTTGCATTTTATAGTTTTACAATTATAAGTTGGTTAAAATAAATTACATAATGAATAAAAATAAAATAAAAAATACTACTATTAGCAAAAAAAAAAAATCTTTCCCATTTCATCTCTTTCAATTTTTGTCTCAACAGTCACCATTTGCAGCATCAATTGACACTGAATCCCCAACAAATTCTGTCATTGAATCCACACCAGGTTCCCCTCTATCCACTATCTTACTTTCAATTTTTGTCTCAACAGTCAAACCCTCCTCCATAACCTCAACTTCATTTTCCTATTTTGATTCCACCTCGCTAGCAAACTCCTCCTCTCCACCTCTACTTTAAGTTCTAGCTCATTAGTGAACCCTATCTCTCCACCCATTACCGCATCCACTTCCGCCTCAACTACCTTCTCAACTCCAATTTCAACCATCGCAAGCTCCTCCCCAGTAATGGGGCCCTCATTATCTTCCTCTTTAATCCTCCGCAGCAGGTTCCAAATCCTCTAACTCAACACCCTCTACAGTAATGCCCCCTTGTGCACCGACCACCTGGGTCTCCATCTTCGTGATATCAGCTCCCTGAGCCTCGCCATCCAAAACCTCCTCAGAACCCACTCCGGAACTCCCCACCTCCACCTTTACCTCGGTTTTAACAGTCGAAACCTCTTCCCCAGTCTCCGCCGGGTCACCGACAATTTTCGCCATCGACTCCGTCACCAAGGTATCATTTTTTCGAGCAACAATTGTTGACTCCGGTTCAACAAGCGACGAATTGACCAAATTTAAAAAATTGAAAGTGAGGCGTAGTTTGGGTTGGGATGGTGTGGTGTGGTGGATGGAGGTGCCGAGAATGGTGGAGGTGGGGTTTGGGGGAAGGAAGAAAAGGGGTGGGGATGTGGGTTTTTTTAATTTTTGGGTTAATGAGAGAGAGAGAGAGAGAGAGAGAGAGAGAGAGAGAGAGAGAGAGAGAGAGAGAGAGAGAGAGAGAGAGAGAGAGAGAGAGAGAGAGGAAAAATGTCAATTTAGGGCCTGAAGTTTGGGCTGAACGCAAAATGACCAAAATACCCTCACTGAATGTCACATGTTTTGCACATGGTCACTTAACGGGGTTTTTTAACGTTTTCCGTCAAAAAGCCCCAAATTGATCAAAATTGTAAATTCGGGCCCCAAATTGATAGTTTTAAGACTTCAGGCCCCAATGTGGTACCGCCCCTATACTACAGGCCCTAAATTGTCATTAACCCTAATCTAAATACAAAGAATAATTAAGAAAAACAAAAAGAAAACTTATTACAATGTTGAAAATTAAATTGTTGACTACAAAACAAATCTCCGGCAACGGCGGCAAAAACTTGACAGGAAAAAATCTCACTTGTTATAAAAATACCTCGTAAGTGCACGAGTTATCGTAGTAGTAATATGCACTTGGCAAGGGTCGAATACACAGGGACTTGTGTATCAACATTTTGACTTTCAACAGTTGAAAAAAATAAAAGAAGGGGGTTTAGGTTTGATTAATATTCCTACTTAAAACAATAAATAAATAAAGCAAGTAAACTATTACCGAATACCAAGGAAAAAAGATCTACGGAATGAGATTCATTTATATCGCATCAATAATACAATCAATCAGAGTTTGGGATTTATTCTCTTTTTAGTAAAATTGGGCGTTCACACGTCCACAATTTAGTATTCTATAAATGTTAGGTTTTCTGCAAAGTACATTTAATATTTAAGAACTCATTAAACCCTAGGATTAAGAACATATAATTTTGGTTTGCAATCAATTGTCAAAACCTTGATTATATTTATTCAAAAGTTTGACTTGCATGGATCGAACAATCACTTGTCAATCAGACCCACAAATTTAGTTCTAAAACCAATAACATCCACACATGTGATTGTAGTTTAGAAAACTGAGATGAAGAACACTTTTGATGAACCCAACCTTTGATTGATCACAAGATTAATTAAGACATAAGGAATTGATATACATTACCTCCATTTCATAGAATAAGAAAACTAGTCACTCATGTTAATGAATAACATCAATAAATTGAATAAATCTTCAAATGAATTCTTGAAAAAACCTTCTACATCTTGTTTACAACTAAAGAATTATGTTATTAGAAGGTAAAAAGATATAAAAATATGGTTGGAGGTCTTCTATATATACTAGGGTAAGAGATGAGGGTCAATAATTAGGAAAATAAAATAGGGTTAAAAATCAAGTATAAAAAGGATTATGCTGAAACTGTCGCGAAAGGGGCTTTTGCGACGATTTTGGGAGTTTTTGCGATGGTTTAAGGAAGAGGGATCCCTTTGAATTTCTGGAATTTGGAAGCGGACGCTCCCCTTTTTGGGGGGCGGACGCTCACATGCTTCGTCGACTTGTACATTTATCGACAAACTTTCGGATGTCATAACTTTTTTATACGCACTCCGATTGAGACATGCCATATATGGTTGGAAAGCTCTCAACGAGTACTATCCAATGGTAATGAATGCTCTGTTCATCTTCAAATTTGTCCTTATGAAATTTCTATTATTTCCTACCTTGCCTATTCGTTATTGATTGTTACTTTTCGAATCCTTTTAGATCATGTTTCGGGACGTTATCCTTCCATTTACTATACTTATAAACACTCTAAAAATCCATCTAATAACCCAATGTTGACTGCAAAATAAGTCTAAAGATGTATCATATGTATGAGTGAAAACACATCTATCAATAACTGCTCTTTTATTGAGGTTGTACAGGGCGGACCCCCGGCGAAATCAGATGAAGAGGCCCCTAATTAATCAGACATTTTTACGATACTGAAATGCTATATATTTTTTTACCTAAATAAATATTTTGTACATTCATGCCCATAAAGAGTACTTAAAAATATAATAATAATAATAATAATAATAATAATAATAATAATAATAATAATAATAATAATAATAATAATAATAATAATAATAAACTAAAAGAAAACTAAATTTAAAATCACAAAAAAAATCTCATAATCAAAATTACAAAATCAGATAAAACAGAAGTAAAGTTCAGGTTTATAGTCAAAATAACAAGATCATTAAAAGAACAATAACAAAAATCATTTTTGCATCAATTAAGCATCACGAAATCTGAAGAAGATCTTTGTTTTTTATAGTTAAACCATGTTGAACTCCAACAAAATCAAACCTGAAAGATGACCAAAAATAAAAAACGATTAAAGAAGTACATTATGATCGTATAAACAAACTTTTTTCAGCTTTTCTAGATGCAAAATCATTAATGACCGTATCAATATCAATATTTTCCACAAAATCCATCTCAATAGACAAAATGGCGAGATCGCTCAATTTTGACATCCCTAATTTGCTAATGCATTTGGTTTATTAGTAAACTTAAACAACTTACAACAAAAACAATAAACTATATCCACATGTTAGAGTAAACCAACCATTTTTTTATCACAAATCTCTCCATTGCACAAATTTCTAGAATAAAGAGTCGAACAAAATGTCTAGAATTATTATCCAATGGACACTCTTTATGCAAAACTCTTATGGGACCTTTTTCAACTAAAATATCTCTCGCCTTATTGTCAATATTATCCCAAATTCTCGGATAAAAAACATCTAATGTTAGGTTATAAGTGATGCTACAAAAAATCAACACATCCTGGATTCCCAAGCTAGATGAAGAATATGGTTGTCCACGGCACTGAATCTTCGTTTGTGATCTACAAAACAAGGCACCGTTAGGGGTGGGGGGTCTTTTCCCCCAAAACCCTCTGGTGTGAGAATCATCGGTGCATCCTTTAATTATAATTATATTGAACATTTTAGAGAGATTTTAGGGTTTTGGGAGCAATAGAAAGAGAGAGTGAACCTGAGTCTGAGTCTGCCTCTTCTGGAATGAATATTTAGAGTGTGGATGGGCTTTTGCTCTAAAGCCCACTTGTCCATTTTCACATTTGGGCCGTCATAATTTCCATTGCGCCTTGTATACCATGTTTTTTATTATCATTTTACCTCATAATATTGGATATTTTTATATAGTTATTATATTCATTTTGCCCCTTAGGCACATTATATTTTTCATAGAATTTTCTATGGCCACATCAGTAGCCCCCCGACTCCTTAGCTCAGTTATTTATGAGCGAGTAAGGAGTATTTAAGATTTTGACTTCTTTGATTCGCTCCGATTATTAAGCAGTTTAGGATGCGAGCCCATTAAGCAGTTCGGGATGCGAGCCCCCCGAGTTGAAAGGTAGTGAGTCGTTCCCAATTTTCATGTAAGGGACAGTGCTGTTGGGTCTAGATAACATATATGGTGGTGTGAATAATTTTCTTTAACTTGAGTTGCAGCCATCTGATGGCGATATGGGTACTCCAGATTTGTTTTTTGTGAGAAGCTTCCGAGTTGAGAAATGGGTGGTTGCTCCTCGTACCTCATATGAGTGTTGGTTAAGCTTAGTCGAGATAAATATTATAAGCTTGAGATAAGCTAGGTCTCCATGGAATTTTTCCATTTAGACCTTTTTGTATGAAATTTGAAGGGAATATTTTCCAGTTTTTGCAGGTTGACAACCAGCCATATTTTGGCAAAATGAGTGTGACTTGTTTCGTTTTTTTTTTAATTTTCTTTTGCTCTTTGATGTCGATTTGTGCAACTTGTCTTTGCAGATACCAGTTTATTTTAGCGGGTGCTAAAATTTTTAGCAAATTTGTTTTATCTTGGTTGGGTGCATTCCCTTTATTCCCTATTCGAAAGATTAAGGCTTGTGTTTAGAGAGTCTTACTAGAAAATGTGTCAGTATACTTATACCATTTTTCATGACTCTTTTGTTTCAATACGCGAGTTGTTTGAGTGGGATCTCGCCTATTTTTCATTAGAAAACATGTCATTTCGCCTAGTTTTCATCTTTCAAAATGTGGCATTTAGCCAATTTTTCCATTAAAAACATGGCATTTCGCCACCCATTTTTTCGTTAAAAATATGACATTTCACCAACCCATTTTTCATTAAAATATGGCACTTCGCCAAACATTTTCATTAAAAATATGGCATTTCGCCAACCCCTTTTCATTAAAATATAACATTTCGCCAAACATTTTCATTAAAATATGGCATTTTGCCAACCCCTTTTCATTAAAATATGGCATTTCGCCAAACATTTTCATTAAAAATATGGCATTTCGCCAACCGTTTTTCATTAAAATTAGTGTTACACCCGTGCATTAAACGCACGGGCAAAAACTATTTATAAGTAAATTAGGATTTTAAACAATTACCTTGGTATAAAATTATGAACATTAAAATGTAGTGTAACTGTAAATACAAACTGACCGAAATTGAAGCTTCATTTTCAATTTTTGTTAATTGGGTTCATTTTTTAATTAAACTTGACAAATAGTAATAAATATGTATATTAATGAGGGTATTTCATTCAATGGAGGTATTCGATGAAGCTATTTAATGAAAGCTTGAAAATGTACTTAGTCTCTATTTTGTCTAGGTGCAAGTTTTGGAGGGAAAATGAGTGAGCTCAAGTGATCTATGCACTTGAGCCATTATATATACTAGTATATCACCAGTGCGATGCACGGCAATATATAAAATTTTATAGTTAAGAATGAAAAAAGAATTAAAAAAAAAGTAAATAAAGAAACAAAAGTACAAATTAAATTGGTTGATATATACGAGTATTTGTAAACAATACTTAAGAAATTTCATAGTATTGATCTTCATTGAGCAACAAATAAGCACACACTCATGTATGTTTTAAGAAAGAAATTATTAAAAAGTGATAGAAGATATGAATTACACATTTTGAAAAATTTCCTAAACACCACATTCGTAGTATAATTGTTGGTTAAACTGTCTTCTTCAAAATTAGATATCCAAATATGAAGTCTATTTGGACGGGTGACTCTAAATAAAGCAAATAAAGCTGATCATGACAGAAAACATGATTCTTTAAAAGGATTTAACAGTAGAAAGAAATTGTCCCATACTTTTATTTATAGACATGACATAAATTAAGGGAAATTGACGACGTTCAAAATTGAAAGGAATTCTAGTATCCGATGGAGTGAGCGACATCCGAGGGGTTAATACCTTTTTTTCGGTTTAAATGTATTTAAAACCCACACAATAGCTTCCTCCAAAAAAATTACCTAACAAATTCTGAAAAAGATTACTTTCAAGTCATTATCGAAACATTGAATATTTTTTTCCTTCTTTGTATATAAATATATATAGAGAGTTCAATGCTAGAAGCACAAAATAAAGTCACAAAATCCTAATCACAAAATGAGGTCGCGATATTTTATTAGTTGTATCTGTTAGAGATATTATCCCACATTGGGAATTGGCAAACCTTGCATATAATATATAAAGATCCTGAGCCACTCTCCTTAACACCAATTGGTTTTAAGGTGGAACCTCAGACTTTAAGATGGTATCAGAGCAGGTCCTTACACGTGCAGGCCCAACGACCCACGATGTTACTTCGCGCCACCCGATTAATAAGTCCACGTTGTAAGCCTTTGACAAAGCTCGGCTACATGTGAGGGGGCGTGTTAGAGATATTATCTCACATTGAGAATTGATAAACCTTGCCTATAATATATAAAGATCCTGGGTCACTCCCCTTAACACCAATTGATTTTAAGGTGGAACCTCAGACTTTAAGAGTATCGATAGTAGACCAGCTACATTTTAATTAAAAATACCAATAAAATCATTACAGCTAGGATTTTGGAGTAAGATTTTTTGACTATTTTGTTTCTTTAGTATCTCAAAATATGTATGTATATATTATAAAACTGATACATTTCAGATTTTCATCGGTAACATTTCTTCTTAGTAAGTGTTACGTTTCAGGCGACGAACAACTTAACTTTTTTGTTTTTGCAAATATGATTTTACAAAAAAAATCAAAATCATATCATGATGCTACTACTTCGATTCGTCTCGTCGAGACGAACACAACGATGTTTTCAATTTTTTTCTACTTCAAAATCTCAAGTTATTTCATAAAAAAAAACATACACGTGACAGACTTTGGACGCGCGGGTTAAGACTTGGCGTGGCGGACCTGAGCGGGTGGGTTGGACAACCCGTTTTATGGCTATCTCACCCAAGTTTTTGTCATAAAAAGTAGTTAGTTACGTAGTTTAATAACAAATCATTTCTTATAATATTTTTTCTGAATAGATGTTTATTAAATCAAAGAAAAATAAACATTAATTTAAGACAAAAAAAATAAATCTTTGCCATCTCTTTTATATATTTCTATTTCCTAAGTAATATTTTCTTTAATTATAATCTGTAAACTGAAATAATAAATTATTTATTAAATATTACTAATGGAAATATAATAAATATAAATTAATCGATGGGATTTCACAATTAAAAATTTTTAAAACAGGATTGAAATAATATGAAATAATTGAATTTTTTTCTTTCTGAAAAAACAAAATTGAAATTAATGAGTACTTAGCAATCTCTACATATTGTTTCATGACTTCTAAAAGCTCAAAAATGGTGGTATATGTCACTTTCTCTATTTTTACATTTTCACCTATCTTTAAAAAAAAAATCCACCAATCATTCATATTTTCTCAAAAGTCTATTTCCCTACAATATAATTAATTCTCTAGTTTTTTGTAATAAAACGATTTTTGATAAAAAAAAAATATTTATACAATATATGGTATATGATTTAAAACATGAAAGTTTAAAACATTCCAATTATAAGATGCTCTAAAAATAAAAATGTGATAGATATATTAAATAAATAAAACTGGAAGTAAAATGAGTTGAACGCAGATATGGGCCCACTTTATTGTGTTTTATTTACTTCTTAACAATTTGCTTTTCCTCCTTCATCATTTTGGAACAAATACCAAAGTCATGGTTCACGTTCAAAAATAAAATATAAAAAATAGAGCCAAGGACTGTAAACCCCATATCCCAGATTAATAACCCATATTAACCCATTTGAGATCAAAATCCCACCAAAACCCACGCTTAAACGGACAAGACGGAAACTCAATCCTCCGTTACAGGAAATTTCAAAACCCAAAAAAACGTTCTTCTTCTCTCTCAAATCAGTGCGAATCAATTTTCCATACCAAATCAAACCCTAATCGATACCATTGATCCCTAATCGACGCCATTGGAGCCCTAATTTTGGTCGATTTGATGAAATAGTCAACCACCATTTGATGAAATAGTCAACTGGTATAGGGCACCAGAAGAATTACCTTGATTAACGAGGTTTCGCTTGATTGAATTGGCGATGGCGTGTTCGTCGGCAGTAATCGATGGCGTCATACGGCTGGAGAGAATGCGCAAAGCGTTGTCGAGATTTGCATAGCTACTAGGGTTTTGATTTGGGGATGAGATTGAGGTTGAGGACTGGGAGTGAGGAGTGAGGACTAGCCGGTTGACTAATTCATTGACCAGATCTCGGACTCTGGCCTCCATTGGAGAGCACAGTGTGTGTGTGTGTGTGTGTGTGTGTGTGTGTGTGTGTGTGAGAGAGAGAGAGAGAGAGAGAGAGAGAAAGGAGGGTTTTGCTTTTCTTGACTTTACTAGGCACGAAAATGAATTTTTATTTTTTCAAAATTGGGTAAGTTTTATGATTATCTCTGTCTCAACATAAATTTCAATAATAATTTTACAGGTCATTGCCCCATAGCAACTATTATAGGACCTGGCAACCTCATATACAAAGCAATAAGCCCTTTAATTGGTCCTATAGCAACTGGTATATGACCTGGCAACATCATATACAAAGCAATAAGACCTTTGAATGGTCTCATATCAATTGGTATAGGACCTGTCAATATCATATACAAAGCTATAAGCCACTTAATTGATCCTATAGCAATTGGTATAGGACCTATACCAATTGCTATAGGACCATTCAAATGTCCTATACCAATTGCTATAGGACCATTCAAATGTCTTATTGCTTTGTATATGATGTTGTCAGGTCCTATACCAGTTGCTATAGGACCAATTAAAGGGCTTATAGCTTTGTATATGATATTGATAGGTCATATACCAATTGCTATAGGACCATTCAAAGGTCTTATAGCTTTGTATATAATATTGACAGATCCTATAACAATTGATATAGGACCAATTAAAGGGCTTATAGCTTTGTATATGATGTTGTCAGGTCCTATACCGGTTGCTATAGGACCAGTCAAAGTTCTTATTGCTTTGTATATGATGTTGGCAGGTCCTATACCAATTGCTATAGGACCAATTAAAGGGCTTATAGCTTTGTATATGATGTTGTCAGGTCCTATACCAGTTGCTATAGGACCAACTAAGGGGCTTATAGCTTTGTATATGATGTTTCCAGGTCCTATACCAATTGCTATAGGACCAATTAAAGGGCTTATAGCTTTATAAATTTATCAGTTTTTCATTTTCATTGTTCATTCTTTACATCTTAAACAGAGTGTTATAAAGAATACAACCACAAAATGACTAATACTTATCTAATACTAGCATTTCATGCGAATATCAATGTGGCAAATGGTATAAAGACCTAGCAACATCATATACAAAGCTATTTGCTAAGTGAAATAACATATATATAGGACCTACTGACTATACGACATTCACAATCACTTTAACAACAACTATTTTAGGATATAAAAACTCCAGTAACCAAAATTGTAAAAAGAATATCAATGTATAATATTCAGATCAATGATGTAAAATGTCAAATAAAAAGTGTACAACCATGAAATGATCTGAATGATCTGAATGAACTTCAAACACATCTTTGCAACAACAGACAATCTTTTCATAGTTCAACATCACCATCATTAGACTCCACCCCATTGACAGTTAAAAAGGAAATAATCTGCAAAAAAAAAAAAAAACAATAATTAAGGCATGGTATAAGACTACTTAGGTCTTTTACCTAATGCTATAAGATCAAATAGTTTCAAATTGAACAATTGTTACTGGATTTCGGCACCCATTACCATTGGCCAACAATCATAACATAAACAGATCAAATTCAAGAAGATGGGTGCCAACAAATGCAAGCAAATCTGAAAGCCCAAGAACAAGTAAACTGATCAAGGCAAACAAAATCAATTCTTGATTCCTTACCTCTTGCTTTGCTTGGATCGTAAATCGTGGATGCCCCATCACTCCGAGTCTTAGATTCACTTGTAAGCATTCTCACTTCCTATGTGTAATTCGGCAACACGTCCCTACTATCTGCCTATAGTATTGCTTTTAATCCCCTGCGCACTTCCTTGTAAGATTTACTTGCTTGATGCTTGTGATTTATTTATGTTCCGTTTGGCCCGTCTCTGTGCTCATCACCCATTCATCACAATGCCTAAAAGAAGGAGGGCTCATCATCAATATTCAAACAAAATCAATTAAGGTATAATAAAAAAAATTACCAGATCTAGTACCATCTATTCTTCAATTAAGGGAATGATTCAATTGCACGTTCTGAAGTTCATCTGAAAGTTTTTAATGGCCAAAATTGAGTTGGAGAAGAAACGGCTTGAAGGAGGAGATCGCACAGAGGAACGCTAGGTAACGGAATCAAACATTCCGTTAATTTATTTGTGCCGTCCATATCATATTGGGGTTTTAAGGGATTTTAATTTGGAATAAAAAAGGAGGTTGTCTTTTTTTATTTGGGTTGGGTTTTGATGGGTTAAAATCTGGACTATGTGGGTAAAAAGGAATTTTTCCTAAAAAATAAATGGTCACGTTCTTCTTCTCTCTGTTCCTCCCTCTCGATCAGAAAATGAGCACATAAACATAGTTTATTTTAGACTTGCAATTGCAATGCTCCGAAACAAATACTCTATCCAATCCAAAATAACTGTCACATTTTAGTTTTTCACTGATTTGTAAGAAAATCAATTATTACTATGATTTAATGAACAAAATTATAATTATGTTTATATTAATTATTTCTCTCTCATATAATATTTTACTTAATAAAACAATAGATGAATTATTACAAATTTCAATGATAAAAAATGAAATTTCAATGCTTTTAACTTAAAACTTTTAACTCAAAAGTGACAATTATTTTGAAAAAAAAAAAAGAAATTGCCCAAAAGAAATAATTATTTTAAATCGGAGAGGGTACATGAAAGATAATCTTGTTTGTGCATGTACCATGTACTATTGAATTAATAAATTAAACTGAGTTATTATGTTTGTCCTAAAAATGAATGAATGTCCATTTCAATTTAATTAATTGATCACAAATTTGATTATTTATTTTGAGATAAAATGAATAATAAATAGGAAAAATTGTATAAGAGATAACACGTATCAATTTTTACTAATTTAGATGAAACGTGTGTACCCAAAGCACCAAGTGTCTAAATGCATGCAATTAAACACGTATCCCCAAAGAACCAAGTGTCTTTGCCCCTCTTCTAAATCTAATTGTGCAAAGCTTCCTAAAGCAGCCAAAAATTTTCAAAGACTAATCATAGAAATTCTAGAAGACTTAGAGGATTACGAAAATACCCTTAATGAAATATTGGAAGGACTATTTTGTCATTTGATAGCGACACTTTTGAGCGGGAAAGCCCACTTTCTTGCTTTTAATATATTATAGATTATAGATTATAGATTATAGATATAGATATAGATTTTCATTAAAAATATGGCATTTCGCCAACCGCTTTTCATTAAAACTAGTGTTACACCCGTGCATTAAACGCACGGGCAAAAACTATTTATAAGTAAATTAGGATTTTAAACAATTACCTTGGTATAAAATTATGAACATTAAAATGTGGTGTAAATACAAACTGATCGAAATTGAAGCTTCATTTTCAATTTTTGTTAATTGGGTTCATTTTTTAATTAAATTTGACAAATAGTTATAAATATGTATATTAATGAGGGTGTTTCATTCAATGAAGGTATTCAATGAAGCTATTTAATGAAAGCTTGAAAATGTACTTAATCTCTATTTTGTCTAGGTGCAAGTTTTGGAGGGAAAATGAGTGAGCTCAAGTGCTCTATGCACTTGAGCCATTATATATATATATATATATATATATATATATATATATATATATATATATATATATATATATATATATATATATATATATATATATATATATATATATATAAATATATATAGATTTTCATTAAAATATGGCATTTCGCCAACCGCTTTTCATTAAAACTAGTGTTACACCCGTGTATTAAACGCACGGGCAAAAACTATTTATAAGTAAATTAGGATTTTAAACAATTACCTTGATATAAAATTATGAACATTAAAATGTGGTGTAAATACAAACTGACCGAAATTGAAGCTTCATTTTCAATTTTTGTTAATTGGGTTCATTTTTTAATTAAACTTGACAAATAGTTATAAATATGTATATTAATGAGGGTGTTTCATTCAATGAAGGTATTCAATGAAGCTATTTAATGAAAGCTTGAAAATGTACTTAGTCTCTATTTTGTCTAGGTGCAAGTTTTGGAGGGAAAATGAGTGAGCTCAAGTGCTCTATGCACTTGAGCCATTATATATATATAGATAGATATAGATAGATATAGATATGGCATTTTGAACCCCTTTTCATTAAAATATGACATTTCGCCAAACCCCTTTTCATTAAAATATGACATTTCGCCAAACATTGTCATTAAAAATATGGCATTTCGCCAACCCCTTTTCATTAAAATATGGCATTTCGCCAAATATTTTCATTAAAAATATGGTATTTCGCCAACCCCTTTTCATTAAAAGATGACATTTCGCCAAACCCCTTTTTATTAAAATATGGCATTTCGCCAAACATTTTCATTAAAAATATGGCATTTCGCCAACCACTTTTCATTAAAATATGGCATTTCGGCAGACCCCTTTTCATTAAAATGTGGTATATCGCCAAACATTTACATTAAAAAAATGGCATTTCGCCAATCATTTTTCCTTGAAAATACGGCATTTTGCCAAATACTTTCCATTTCCATTTCCATTTTTCTTTCATTCATCTCGCATAGAGATATTACTTGGGATTTTCCGAGCATTCAATTTTATTTTCTTTTCCGTTTCATCTCGCGTGGAGATTTTACTTGGCATTTTCCAAGTATTCCATTTTCATTTTCATATCCATGGCATTTCGCCTTAGTGCCTGGTGCCTTGAAACCAGTTTTTTCATTTTCCTACGACTTTGCCGTGTGAATAGCAACTCGCCATGCATTTTGCTCAGGACCTACCCAAGTTCAACATGTTGCCTACCAAGGCGGATAGCTCAACATATGAATTTCTATTAAAGGCATTTCATCATGAGCTTGATTACCTGATACCTTGAAGCCAGGGTTTTGTTTTTCCTACGAGCTGCTATTTGAATAGCAATTCGCCACGAAGTTGACTTAGGACCTACCCAAGTTCATCATGTTATCACATTCCGTATAATCTCACATAGAGATTTTACTTGAGATTTTCTTAAGTTTTTCCAAATTCGCTAATCATGTCTTTATTAACATGTCAGTTCCGTTTTCTCATGTTCGCTTTTGCTCGGTGCCTTTAAACCAAGTATTTGGTGCTCAGTGCCTTTAAACCAAATTTTTTTCGAGGGGAGGGTGCGTGCCCACTTATATAGTCTTTGCATCTGACACGGTACCTACAAGATATGAGAGGTAGTCATTTGCAAATCAAGTATAGTCTTATTCATCTTTATTTGACATATTATGCTCTAACACGAGGAGATAAGTGAAACACATGTAAATTGTAATTAATTAGGCTATGCTATTTATTCCAAGCATATGATAACGACACATAATTTTTCAATGTTTAATATTTCGAAATTTCAAATAAATGATGGGTTGATATTGATAACCCCCATATTGAGACACTTCTCCTTTTCATTTGTCATGCTAACGTGAATTTCCACAATGTCAATTACATAAACATATAAATAAATAGCCAAGGCACTAATTTTAAACAATCATTTTCCTTTTTGTGAGTGGGCAAGAAGTGTATACTAGCATGACAATGTGCTGTTAACTTTTCTGAGAACAATCCTTCTACTGATAGTCAAGTGGAACAAATAAAGTCCATTTTATTTTTTGACAACAAATATTTTCATATCACATTTCACTTTTTGATGAGCAGAATAATACTAATCTATACAAGAAGTAATATTGGCACAAATTCCCATGTCGAATTTAACATTTCGAAGAGCATATTCAATGTAGCACATGTATCATATAAGTAGGATCACATATGTAGGCATGGATTTTCGTTTTATTGTTTATTTCCTTTTTGAGAGAGAAAGCATATACCAGGGTGCATGATAGTGTCAAAATTATTTTAATGAGTGTTCGCAAAAATTATAATCATTTGTGCTCATCGTAATTATTTGTTTCTTTCTAATGACATAAGCAAGTTGCTTTCTTTCTAATGACATAAGCAAGCAAGTCGCAGATGCACCATATATTGAATAATTCCATTGTATATTGCACATTTAGACATCATTTAGCATATATTTATATTTGCGGAATAGTGGGGTCGCATAAAAGAGACTTAACAAATGTTAAGAAATGGAAAGAGACAACCTGAATTATTGTGGTGTACGATGGTGAGTCGATCTCAATCGAAAATGTGCGAGTTGCACGCTATTTTGATGAAGCCACGCCTGGACAAGCTCCTTTTTACTTGTTTAGACTTTTGAATTTTGACTTTTCCATTTTAAATCAAGCTTTTCTCTCGACCACAAGTACTTCACTCTTTTAAATAACATATTTTTCCATCTACCAAACGGCACAACAACTTCATTTGGCGATTTGAATTCCATCACCTCGCCTTCGATTTCCTTGGGGTCTTCCATGTTTTTCGGTAACACCCACTATACGCACCTGACGACCTCCCCTCACCCACACTTTAGGCTTTAGCGATTTCGAACTTCATTCTGCGATTCTGCTCAAGATTGTGATTTCGACGTTGCTCGATCCCAAGTCCTGAGGATGGTGGCTGCCCTGCGACTTCGCCGACGACTTGCCTCATCCTCCAATTTCATGAACTCCGGCTAGCGAAAGCGATTTAACTAGTAAGTCGATTTCCTTCTTTTGCGATTTCCTCTGATTTGCAACTTCCTTCAATTTGCTTGGGCAAACTCTTTTTATCCCATTTTGATTCATTTCATCGACCTCGAGGTTGAAGTCCTTTGTAAGATGAACGAAATCGTCAGTTTCGGATCTCGCGCACATGGTTTTTGTTTCAGATTTGACATTGTTGGTCTTGCTCCACCGACTGCTCAGATTTTGAGGCTGCTCGTTCCCAATTTCCGGGGATGATTGCCTAGCGATTTCCATTAATCCAGGCAAGTTTCTTTTTCTTTCCCAATTTCGTTTTGATTCCGCTCTTGCGATACCAATCTCTAGCGATTATTTACATTCAGATTTGGTTTGGCGGATTGGTTTGGCGGATTTGTTATTGCGATTACTGAGGTTGCAGCCACTTCCTTTCTTGTTTGCTTTGGTGGCGTTGATTTCTGTGGTTTCATAAAGATGGTGACAGCATGCGACTTCCCGTTTTTTTCGGCGATTTCGACTAAATTTCGTTGGATTCCGCTCTTTTGATCTCGCTTTGTTGTCATTGTTCTGGCTTTGAAGTCACTCGACTTGCTCAGCTCCGCATTCCGCTGCTTCATGTCTTCATCTCCGCTGCTCTTTCTTTCCTTACTGCCTCTGATCTGCCATAACTCCGCTTTGATCTAGTTGGATAATGGCATCCATGTGTTAGATCGAAGGGGTTATTCCAACCGTGACTCGCTTGATCTGCTGCTTTCACTTTCCTAGCTGTTCCGCTTCAGATTTTTAGATGCTCCACATCCTAAATTCATGTTGCCGACTAGAGGGAAATGGAAAATTTTGGGGGTTTCCATTTTTGTCTCCAGATCTTCTTTCTTCTTTCATCATTCTTCTTCCAAAAACTCAGAGATGGAAGTTTCTTCCCCTCTCTCTGTTAAATTTCGACGATAGATGTAGGATATCTGGCGACCTTCTTCTTCGTTCCCGACAATAGAACCACATGATGCCACAAAAAATCTACTCACCATGGATTCCCAAGCTAGATGAAGAATATGGTTGTCCACATCACTGAATCTCCGTTTGTGATCTACAAAACAAGGCACCGTTAGGGGTGGGGGGTCTTTTCCCCCAAAACCCTCTGGTATGAGAATAATCACTCCATCCTTTGATCGTAATCATATTGAACATTTTAGAGAGATTTTAGGATTTTGGGAGAAATAGAGAGAGAGAGAGAGAACCTGAGTCTGCCTCTTCTGGAATGAGACCCTGCCTTTATATTTAGAGTGTGGATGGGCTTTTGCCCTAAAGCTCGCTTGTTCATTTTCACATTTGGACCGACATAATTTTCATTGGCCCTTTTATATCATGTTTTTCATTATCATTTTACCCCATAATATTGGATATTTTTCATATAGTTATTATGTCCATTTTGCCCCTTAGACACATTATATTTTTTGTAGAATTTTCTATGACCACATCAAATAATCAAATAAGAATCATCAATTTCTGCATTTTCTATGTTGGATAGATGGGGTATATCACACTTATTTAAATTAGCCACATTCTCATGAATATGATTGTCTTCACCTAGGTTTTCATTATGTTACTCAAGATCATTACCCACACCCAATTCATCAGAATTATTTTCTTCATCTAAAGTTTTAGGTTGTTCAATGTTAGTAATACCCAATCCATTAGAATTTTCATGCGCCGAGTCTCTTTTAAAAACAAATTTATCAATAGCCCATTTTGTGAATATTAAACTACAATTATAAAATATTTTTTCTTAGTCTCTGTTCACAAACAAATTTATAATTTTTAGTGGGATGAATGAGATAGTATATTAAACATAAATAGGTAATTTACATAAAATATAGGGCAATGCCACGAACGAACACATAAAAAGTCTACAAAATATAGATATACAATAAGGTGACGATATTTTATTAGTTGTATTTAATATGAATATGCCACACAATAATTAAAATCATTTACAAAATCATGATACATTATTTTGTAAGCCAAATTTTGTGACCTTTTTTTTTAAACTTTAGCATTACCGTAATATATACTCCATCCATTATGAAAAGAGGCCAAAAACTTATAAAAAACGCGTTTTTTGTTAACTTAACAAAAAACGTGTTTTAGCCGTTAACACACAACACACGCCTCTCTCTCTCTCTCTTTCTCTCTCTATCCGGAATTCTCTCCTCTCTCTCTCTATACGCAGGAACACAGCAAACAGAGACCCCATCGTCCTCCGCCCCCATGGCTACCACCTCAACTGCTACAAATCCACCCGTAACCGACAACTCATCCACTACCTTCGATTTGTCCGACCACTTACCACTCCAACTAATCGAATCCGAAATAATTCCTCCGGCTCTGAACCGATCGGAATCCGCCATCGTTGATTGGTTCTTGGGACTTCAAAGGTTATTCATGGATCGCCTATGGCGCCTCATCTCTCCTCGTGATCTCACACTCTCTCTCAATGTGAAAACCTAATTGGCCCCATTTCCCGGCAAGAGCTATTTGGTGGAGCTGTGATTTCTTCAAATTCACCTCAATTATTATCTGATTTTGGCTTTTGTTTAGATGCCAGTGCATTAGTTTTTAAGTGCCAGATTATATGTTATTGAATGCCAGTTTATAAGCATTTGAGTACCAGTTTGAGAATTTGATGTATTGGTGGACTGGGTAATTAGATGCCAGTTTATGTATTTTGAAGTGCCAGTCCATGTATATTGGAGTGCCAGTTAGTGTATAATAGAGTGCCAGTCCATATTTTTTTGAATGCCAAAGAAAATGATTATCGTTGTTTTTGAGTGCCTGTCTGTGTATTTGAGTGCCAGTACGTGATTTTGAATGCCAGTTCATGTTTTTTTTAATGCCAGTGCTTGTGTTTTTGAGAGCTAGCAAAAATATTAGTGTAACAAAGTGCCAAATGTTAGTTGAACAGAGTGCCAAGTGTGAAGAGTGCCATCATGTATTTAAAAGTGCCCATGTAAAAAGTGCCGGTTTCGCTTAACAAAGTGCGCACTCGCCTTACACCGGCACTTTGTTAAACCGGTCACTTTTTACCGGCACTTTGTTACATATGAACTGGCACTTTGTCACACTGGCAGTTTGTTAAACAGACACTGGCATAAACGGGGAAACCAGTAATTACAAAAATGCCACCGTTTATTTTGAACATGGTTGCCAGTATTTACAAAATTGCCACCGCTTAATTTGAAAACACGTTTTTTCATATCTTAAGAAAAAACTAGTTTTTCATAAGACCAACTCTGAAAAGAGAGTCCCACTTTATTTTTTGTCATCGACTATCAACTGTAATACCGACAAAATTTATAAAAAAATAATAATCATCTAAAATTTAAAAATTATTATAAAATAATATTTAGTATGTCGGATTAAATAGTAATTTTCACTATTTCATGATGATGTTTAGATATTTATAAAACTTTGTCAATTTTTTATTTTTATTTTTTGGAGCAAGTCATAAAACAAATACACTCCCTGTCTCATTCGATTCGATAAGATATAAAATTAATTTTGCACGAAAATTGTAGAGTAGGTGTTGTTAATATAAATGAGGTAAAAGAGAGAATATGAAATATAAAATAGTAAGTGAATAGTTTTGCGACTATGATGAGTAAGTCAAATAAATATTAAAAAAAATATTATTTTGAAAGTGTCTATTTTTAATGAGACAATTAAAATGAAAATTTGTATTTTTTCGAGTGAGTCGTTCCCAGTAATATTTATTTTTAGGAGGAATGTGGACTATGTCGGCAATGGTTGATTTGTGATTTGTGATTTGTCATTGTCTGTCTTCTTTGTTCAAGTATGTTAACATTACTTATGTATTAAGTGTTGGGTGGGTCCACTAGGAATGAAAAATATAAAAGTCTTTAATTTAGGTTAAGATATTTCTTCTCTCCTTTAGTAGTAGGTAAATAATTGAAAATATGAATTTAATTTTATAATTAAAAAACTTGACACTCAATCATAACCAGAGGCGGATTTAGTGTTATAGGTACGGGTGCACGTGCACCCGGTCAAATCCAATTTCTTGTTAAAAAAATAAAATTTCTGTGTGCATATATATTATTTGTGCGTATGTTGGACAGATTTAGGACAGCAGCTTGGTTGGTTTTGGTGTTAAAACTCACCTTAAAAAAGAACCCGTGTTCAATTCTTGCTAGCTACAATATTTTTGAGTTTCCCTTTTTTTACCTTTCTCAAAGTTTTTCTTGAATTCTTTTTAATTATTATCCTGAATATAATTTTTTTTTATTTACTATTCAAATTATATTTTTTTTGCCTCTATTATGATATACTCCCTCCGTCCAGTTACATACTTCACACTTTCTATTTTGGGCGTTCAATTACATACTTCACACTTTGTTTCTTTCCCAAAATGGAAATGAATCTTTACTATTCCCTCCACTCATTCTCTCTCCTACATTATTTTAATACTCACAACACCATTATAATTTACTATTCCCTCCACTCATTCTCTCTCCTATTTTAATTTCACACTCACAACACTTTCAATATAATACTCTCTCCTTAATTCACGCGTGAACAGTAACTGTGAAATACTTACTTGAACGGAGGGAGTATACTTTTTTTCTTTTAAATCGTATACTTAAATTCTTTTGACCATCACTTTAATCAACATAACTAATTTTTATTTATTCATTATTTATTTTCATTATTTACTGTTTGAAATTATGTAGTGTAAATTGTGCACCAGCAGGTTAAAGGTTCTAGATCCGCCACTGATCATAACTCATTTGGTCTAGAAGAGATTTTTTTCTTTTTAATATGATGAACATTATGAAAAATCGGACTTGTAAACAATTCCACTAATGGATATTCATCCTATCATAATAGAGAGTAATAGTTTCATATCATTATTAAATATTTTAACATTAATTATTTATAATGTTTTCATTATTAATGATTTTTACTTATAACTCTTAAATAAATGTCATTTTTTAAATATTATTCCCTTCGCCCCATCCGAAAAAGCATAAAATTGGTGTTGCACTTGAAATTAAGGAGATAATATATTGAAATAAGTGTTGCGAGTATAAAAGCGATGATGCAGGAGAGAAAATGTAGGGTATGAAACAGTGAGTGAATATTTATTGTGAGTATGACAAGTGATTCATATAAATATTTTTTCTTTTATTATTTTTATTTTTTTTATTTTGAGAATGCTTTTTTAAATAATACATCGAAATGAAAATTTATGTTTTTTGGAGACGAATTGAGAGAGAGAGAGAGAGAGAGTATTACAATTAAAATATCTTTTGGAATTGGATATATTTAAGCTAGAAAATAAAATAGCGAGTTTAGGTCTTAAAACAGTGAGTTTAGGATTTAAAACACCAAATCGATATATTTAAAAACATAAATTTTTATAACTTATGAAGAAATAGATTTCTCCCAAAATTTTCTGTAAAATGAATCAAATTTGCTGCATTATTTTATGCACATAATTTATACTCGAGAGCACCAAAATCAATTAGTCCTTCAATCAAGTATTCCCTCCGTCCTAATGGGCTTAAGAAAGAAAAAGTGAAATTGCACGGGACTTAAGAAATATTATTATAGTATTAGGAGAGAGAATAAGTGGAAGAAGTATTGTGAGAGTGAAAAATTAAATAGGAGAGAGAATGAGTGGAGAGAATAGTAAATTATAATATGTTGTGAGTATTAAAATAATGTAGGAGAGAGAATGAGTAGAGAGAATAGTGATTTAAGATTTCCATTTTAAAAATTTTTAAGACTTATGGGATGCTCAAAATAATGAAAAGTTTTTTTAAAGACTTATGGAATCGAGGGAGTACTCCATAGTAGTAATCCAATTAATCAAGCACGTGACAGTGACATAGTCTCACGCGATAAATTGTAGTTACTTCGCCTGTTGCGTGGCTTCTCATCCGGTCGCCAGGCAAACGCATTAGAATACCCAAACGACGACGTCACATCCACATTCTCGATCGTGGGTGTCTTTACTAACACGAATCTCCCTCACCTCTCTCTAGAAACTTCCCTTCTATCACCGTTTGCCGGACCAGAGTTTTCCACTCTCCGGCAAGCTCTGTCGCCGTGAACTGAATTTGCAATTGCAATTGCATATGCATAATCAAAGCAGCGGTAGAATTGGAATTCTAATCGAGGAGGATTGTAGGTTGGATTGTTGATAGAATTAGGAGTCGAAGATGTTGGAAGATCAGGTAGCGAATTTGTTACAGAGGTATCTCGGCAACTACGTGCTTGGTCTCAGCAAGGAAGCTCTCAAAATCAGCGTCTGGCGAGGTCATTCTCTCACTACTTGTTTACTTACTCTTTGAAACATCGCATTTTGCAGTTCTAATTTAAGGCCATTTCGATTGCTTTTGCTATTTCCTACTGTGATGAGTTTAATTTTCAGTTATTGTGTGTGCGTGTCTGCAATCGTTTGTGCCTAAGTAGTCGTTGTTGTGTGTTTTTGTAAGACTTCACTCGTGTTCACAATTTCACAATGTGATCAGTTCGATTACTGGGAGACTGAGTGTATGTGTGTATGTATGATGTAATATATATGAAGTGTGTTTTTAGTGATTGTTTATTTAGTTTGGAATCTGTATCTGATATTAAATTTCTGGGGGGTGGGTGGGGGGTGGTGGAATTTGGGCTGTTCAATATTAGTGCAACTGGTATATTTTATTTTGACCGTTTCGATATGATTGTAGATTGCATGAAGTTTATATGACATACTCCTCTTAGGCTTGCATAAGCTTATAGATTTGTATGATGTGCTATTTGGCTTTGGTGCATTTTTTCTATGTCAATTTGCTAGGATTTGGTTGATGTGTAGGGATGGTATTGCCAAAGAGTTCTACCTTAAGCGACATTAGGATTACCGTGTTGGTTAGTCTATAGGGAAGGTTAGGTGTTTAATCCGGCCCTTGAATGAATTCACTCTCAAAGTGTCCCCCTCCATAGACTAAGCAATTAATTATATAAATTAACTTAAAAAAGAAGAAAAAAGAAGGATGGTTTTGAATTTAGAAGAACCAGAACACGCTGTTTGAATTATGTTGGAACTTGGCAATTGGCCCATCGAACGAAAGAGCACCGTTGGAAGGTTTACATTTGAGGATGGTTACTCTTTGATATCTATGTTTCAGTTACTATGTAACTTCACATGGTCATACATTTTTGCCATATGTTGGTGGGGGTGTCCCAAATTCTCTTTTCTCTAGAATGTGTGATAAAAATTAATTTTCTGGTCTCTTTGGATGGAGATGTATATAGAAGACGGAAGGGGAACTTTAAATTGGAGTGGCTCAAGGCTGAATTTCAACCCGATTAATATGGGTGGAAATCATGGGTATTAACAAGGTTGATGGGTTAGGGTTATGTGCTAGATGATGGCCTGTCTAGTGTAAGTTTGTTATTGTGGTAGTTGAGAACGACTCTAGAGTTAGATTTGGCCTTGATCCACGGCGTGTGAGGTTTATGTGAACGCTAAACTTTCAAATCTCTTTTAAGTCTAGGGGTAAGCGTAGCATGATATTGTTTGGTTTTTAAGGTAAATCGGTATCACACCGAAAGATTTCCGTTTATCAAATACCAATATTGTAAGATTTCGGTTTTCAACTGGTTTGACCCGTAACAACAAGACCATCATGGAAGGGAATTCAAATTTAGCCAGAAAGTATAGATTATAAGTAGGACCTCATAAGGCAAGGGAAAAAAAATATAAAAGGAGCTTTTTTTTCTAGAAAACCATTGTCTTCTTCACATCTATAGGATACTTGCTAACCTCACTCTACCAAATTCTAGAATAATATCAAGACATAGAAAATGTAGTCTACTACCATAGCCTTAGCAAGTGAATACTGGATGAGTAGAAGATATGAAATATTTGCTTGAAGAAGAGAAGCAAAGAAAAAAGGAAAACTATTCTCCACAGAGATATCGAGACTTAATCTTTGTGAACAACTGATAATGGTTGACGATCTACCAGAAATCGTACTAGAGATGAGCCGTTGGCTGCACAAAACTAGGGTTAGGTTTGAGAATAGGGAAGCAGTCTCTCACAACTACGCTGGAAAAATAAGAGGGCAAAAAACTTATAAAAGCGTAGTTCTTATCTTTGGTTCAGTATAAATGGTTGGTTCTAAAACCTTAAACCGTACTATAGACCTAAAACTCGGTTTTTCCAAAGTGAAATACAACACACTAACACGTAGCTTCATGTTTGAATGTTTTCGGTTTGGCCTTTTCGGTTTCTTTTGCATAGTAACCCAAGTTATTTTCCTAGGTTTTATTAATCCACCGGTGAGATACACACGAAATATGTGCAGAATCATCATTAGGACCATCATACTTGCCGACTATCGATGAACTGAACGGATTAACCAACCCCCTTTGACATTTCTATTGATAAAAAGGCTTATCACGTGTCATATGCTAATAGATAGGATGGAGTTAAGCCCTTTGTTTAGAAGATATTTCCTAGGTTGGAAATGAACTAGAAACCTGTTTAAGGACAACTGTTTGGGAGGCCGTTCTCTCTTGTAAAAATTTCATAATGAGATTTAAAGTTCATTACGAATCGTATTATAGATGAAAAACAATGGTGGATATTTTTATCATATTCTTTAATCCCTCCATCCCTCTACAAACTACACACTTTGCCATTTAGGGGGTTTCATCCAAAAATGGAAATGCTATAATATTTTTTATTCAATGGGACCCACTTGTCATCCTCACAAAAATTATCCTATTACTATTTCTTACCCCAATTTCTCTTTCCTACCTCACTTTTTATACCTGCAACACCTACTCCACTAACACTTTTTCTTAATCCCTGTGCCCAATAGTAAGCGTGTAGTTTATAGTGGGATGGAGGGAGTATATCAAAAGAATGAAAAACCATCTTCTTTTATACTAAACACAATTAGAGATTTGTTTGGGTGGGTTTTCGCTCTTTTTTGAGTCACATTTTTTGTTTCCTATTTTGCCATTTAAGTAAATCGTGTTACTTATTTGTTCCCCATATTTTATCATCTTAGTCTTTGCCGGTGCTCAGAAACTCTAATGTTTTATTTTATGTGAAGTTTTTGTTGGTGATATTAGTGTTGTATGTAATGTTCTGGATCTGGTAGTTTATATCTCATGCAAAGGTTGTGTTACAGGTGATGTAGAGCTAACAAATATGCAGCTGAAGCCGGGGGCACTCAATGCGCTGAATCTTCCTGTGAAGGTTAAGGCCGGGTTTCTTGGATCAGTGAAGCTTAAGGTGGGGGACCTGATATGAGTTTGTTATCCATTACAACACAGAATTTTATTCTTTGATGAAATGGGAAACTCTGTTTCGAAATGATCATATGTATTGGAATGATGTTAAAAAACGTGGCTTACCACATACTAAAGTGTCACGTTTTGGAGTTCTCGTATAATCTCATGCCTACTCATACATATGTATTGATTCAGGAAAGTTAGGCAACAGACATTTGTGATGTTACTGCTGCTATTTCAAACTAATGAATTTGTTTATAATGCATGGTTTGGATGAGTGGAGATATGTAGGTGGTTCACTTTTGACATTATAGGTGGTGGCTTAAATAGCACAAGGACCTTTATTGATGAGCGTTTATCTGCGTGATTTGCATTTTTGTTTGTTTGTTAGGGTATTTTTCAACAACTAGGTATTGTTCTAAATCGCGAATAAGGTTTGTTGCATTTGAGGTTTTTTTCTATGTAATAAGATTTGGATCAATGCATGTTGATCTCTTAAGGAATATCCGGAGTGCAGGATGATCCTAGCATTCAACTTTGAGCTTGGTAGCAGGACAAGATAGGTTTTACATATCTGGAGATCAGGCACACAATTTTACTCCATGTGTTATAATATTTCTATTTTCACCAGACAGTTGAGCCTTCATTTTGAACCGTTGTTTACTTATGGGATAACTTATTGATTCTATTATGTTATATTAAGTATATGTTACAAATATAAGCTATAGATGGAGGACTTGTTCATGTTTTGGATGCTTTTTAGCCGTATCCTCATATACTTGAATCAGAAACTTACCAAACTCGATTGTTTGATATGCACCTGATCCTTTTTGCATAGTCTGGGTAATACTCCCTCCGTCCCGGTAGTATCAGCACGGTTACTGTTTGCGCGGGAATTAAGGAATATGATATTTTAATAAAATGTTGTGAGTGTAAAAGAATGAGTGGAGAGAGAATGAGTGGAGGGTGTAATAAATTATAATGGTGTTGTGAGTATTAAAATAATGTAGGAGAGAGAATGAGTGGAGTTGGGTGAATATTTTATTAATATAAAGTTTCCTTTTTGGGAGTGTGCGGATATTAACGGGACGCCCAAAAAGGAAAGTGTGCTAATATTAGCGGGACGGAGGGAGTATAGATTTTGATTGCCTTTCATGAGGATAAACATAGGCCAAGAGATGAAAAAACAAGAAAATGCACACCAAAGGCCTATGAAGAGGAGCGGGGATAGGATCTGGAAGAGATTTTGAGAGAAACAAGAGATTGCAGGTTTGATCTCTTTTTGAGAGAGAAATAGGATAGATTCTTGCAAATGAAACCCTTAGGTATTTATAAGCATGAGGAGGAGTGAGCCCATGTGAGGGGACATGTACTCCATGATGGGACCATCCCACAATTTTCCCTAGTAAACCCAACTAGGCCACGTGTAATCCTAAGAGTGGGCCATGTGGTGAACTTCGTTATTCCACCCTCCAATCCACTGCTCCTCGGCGATCCCAAACTGTGGAATGAAGGCTTCCCCGACCTTGTCTAATCGTGGGAAGTACTTAATGGACAACAAACCGCACATTGCGAAAAGAGACACATTCTGGGGAAAGTGATGTGTGGGAGTGGCACGTGCAAGACGTGTGCGTAACACGCCTATCACGCACTTGTGAAATTTTTGAGTGATCTCCAGGGGTAAACTTGCCTAAATGATATGAGTCAATTCCTTCTCTGAAACTGTCTACCCAGTCAAAGGGGACACAACTGACAGAGGAAGTGGTTTTGCATCTGACATTCACCGGCCTTGTACTACTTCAGCCCCGTAGGGCCTTGTACTACTTCAGCGCCTTTCTTTGTATTTTTTTTTTTTGCTTGCTGGCTGTTAATAAGACCTCATGGGAAGTGGTCTGGAATGCGTATACTGAAGTACTATTCAAATACAAATTTGTGTTTTTATTTGGGGAGTTAAGAACTCTAGCATCTCCACTTTCCAGATTTTATGCTGCAATGGCTTTGAAATTATGCTGTATTCGCGCAGTTTTCAATTTTTTTTTTATTATCATACCTGATTTACCTTTTCCCATATGTGCATTGGAGGTTGTCATTCTAATGCTCATTTTGCTACTGCCCTTCTATCCTGGTACAACTTAATTGTGATGTATACACGCATATTTATCTTCGATAGAATCAAGAGTAATGGATATATATATATAATAAGTTCAATTTCGCTTGTTTCCAATCATTTCTTTGTGATATTCCGGATTTTAGGTTCCATGGAGCAGGATTGGCCAAGATCCTGTTTTAGTATCGCTGGATCGTATATACTTAATAGCTGAACCTGCAACCCAAGTTGAAGGGTATAGTGAGGATGCCGTCCAGCAATTAAAAAAGAGTAGAATACGGGTAAGACATCAGTACATATTTTGTAGATCATCTGCTTAATGAACTTTGACATATTGTATGTTGTACTTTTACTAGGAAATGGAAATGAAGCTATTGGAGACCAAGCAAATATTGACTTCTGAAATGGTATGTTCTGGTGTAGTTCCATCGCAATTATCTTTAAAATTTGTGCGTGTGTATACATACATATATATACCTATCAATACGCACACACACACGTGTATTTATTTGTAGTATATTATAATGAAAAGCTTGGTCACTTGCGAGGACATAGATATAGCGTACTACTCACTTGTTTTGCGGAATACAAGTGCAAAGTGCTATCTTATGGTTGTGAAGCTTGGTTAATAAGTGATATTATGTTCAAAACTACGTTAACTGACTACTAACTTTTGTTACCTAGTTTTATCAAAAAAAGAATAAAAACACTTTTGTTACCTAGGGAGGCCTTGATCTCTGTTCAAATTGTAGCTGAAGATTGATTTCAACTTGCTTATGGAGTATAGTTAGCCAACTTTAAGAGAAAAAGGTCAAATTCAAGTAGAGTCGCATTGGGTTGCTTGTCAGATTGAAAAGCCAAACAACTATCCATTTGTAGTTTTTAGTTGGGAAAGCACATTGATACTTAATTGTAGTTCTGTGGACACTATGGATTTGGTGAACTATGACGTGGGGAGGAGGGCCATCTATCACTTATTTCTATTTTTTTTTGACAATTTTGTTTCTTTCGTTTGACCATATCATGATGCGTGTCTCACATGCCATAAAACCCCATAGATTTAGCACAACATAGAGGAAATCTGAAGGAGTAAAGGTACAATATTAAAACTGACTTTTCAGATGGGCCTTTTGTTCCGGATGAAGGTAGTAAAACTTTTCTCCTTATTCAATGGGATTTTATTTGCTGCCTGTCTGTAGTGTTGACCACCATTTGTTTTTTGTCTTGAAGAATAAATCATGGCTTGGGTCCTTGATCAACACAGTAATCGGAAATTTGAAGCTATCCATATCCAGTATCCATATCAAATACGAGGATCTTGAGAGGTAATTAACTTTAAGCCTAAGCTTGTTCTATGTTCTACTTATTTTCCAGTTTCTCACTTTCATATTTCAGCAATCCTGGCCACCCATTCGCAGCTGGCATAAGCTTGAAAAAACTTTCTGCTGTGACGGTTGATGACAGCGGTAGGGAGGCTTTTGTCACTGGAGGTGCACTGGAGCATCTTCACAAGGTTCCTTTCTTACTATGAACTGTGTAATATCAAATTTGTAGCAGCGATCTTAAGTTTTTTGCTTGATTATAATGGTGTTCCTGGTTCTTTATTACACATCTTATGTTCTGACAGTGTACGACTTACTTTGCTTCTTACTGTTAGTACTGGAGTTGGTGTATTTGGATGAAATTTAGTATGAAATATGGCAGGGAAGGACAGTTGTTAGAGAGTTTATGTGAAAAAAGATTGCGAATATGCTTTATTAATGTACACCCATGTGGCGTAATATTACCTTGGGCACATTTTTCATTTCTTATGCATGATGTTCGATGGTGTGGCAGATTTCGTCGAACCTCAGGGCTTTCTTTTTCAACAAGTCTTCTCCATCTCTTATGTTGTCCTATCCTTTCTCTTTTTGGTGTATTAACTTTGTCTTGGTACGTGTATGTCTCCTTGTGTTGCTTTGTTAAAACTGGCCAGTTTGGAGCATAGTAATCAAACTTAGGTATTTGTTAACTATTTGTTTGTAGACTTTCTCTTTCCATAGGAATTTCAAGACATTTTGTTACATGCTTTTGCATCGGCCTTCCCTTTTTTAAGTGTTACCTTTTGACTTTAACTGGGATTTTGTTCTATGTTTGTTGCTTAATCTGCAGTTTTGAGAATGCACAAATTTATTCTCGTTCAATAGTTTTACTTCGTATTCTTGTCGTCCGTTGTTGTAGAAACACGATTCTGGGCGTGTATTGTTAAGTGTAACTTAGGTTCCCAAAGAAACTGATATGAAATCGCTTCCTGAAAATTGTGTTTAGGCTGTCCATTTTTTTATTCGTTTCTCGCTCCATTTTGATGATCTCATGCTCAATCATTTTTCAGTCCGTGGAACTCGAAGAGCTGGCTGTCTATTTGGATTCTGATATTATTCCATGGCATATTGACAAGCCATGGGAGGATTTGCTACCCTTTGAATGGGACCAGGTATGATCAAATGCATATGGTAGATTGCCTGTCTTTGGTTCATTTAATTCTTTAATCAGTTTGTAGTTGACCTAAAATTAGCTTCAGGTTTTCAGTTTTGGGACGAAGGATGGAAAGCCAGCAAACAGCCTCTCCAAGAAACACACTTACATGCTGCAACCAGTGACTGGAAATGCCCAGTACTCAAAGCAGCGCTCAAAGGAATCTGTGGATAGTGATCAACCGTTGCAGAAAGCAGTAGTGAACTTGGATGATGTGACACTCTGTTTGCCAAAGGTTGTATTTTTGTCTCTTGTGGGTGTTTTCAAGGCCAAGGAAAATTGAGCCTGGTGATGTTCTTTTGCCTCTTTTTCTTATTTACCATTTACCTGCATGCAGGATGGATACAGGGATTTACTGAAGTTAGCTGATAATTTTGCTGCATTTAATCAACGCTTAAAATATTCTCACTACCGCCCAACTGTCATGGTGAAATCTGATCCTAAGGCTTGGTGGAAATATGCCTACAAAGTTGTTTTAGACCAGATGAAAAAGGCCAGGTATTACTCTCTCTATTCTTGTCCTGTCTTAACTCTTGTAATGCCTAAGAAAACTAAATTCGTCATGGAAGCCACCTCTTCCTTAATGTATTCGGTACATGGGGATGTGTACATTGACATTATTCTTATGTTTTAAAATCCGATTGTTAAGCTTGAGATACATTGCTAGGCTCTCTCTAGGAGCTTAAGCTGTTAGATGAGTTGGTAACTTGCATGGCATGAGAGCTCCGGTTACGTAATATTGTGGGTCCGAGTGATTCTTCTTGGATTATTTTCCTGCAGTCTTGCTTAGACAGGTTTTGACCGACTCTGTGTTTGGTTTGTGTTGCACCTTTGTTTATCATTCCATTTTGTGAGCATTGAACCCGTGAAGGCTAGATTTAAGCTTCAGTTAGTTTTTGTGGTTGCCTCTCAAATGGCTTAAGCTTTGAATTGAGTTGGCAACTTCATGTACAAATGTACACAGATGTATATTCATCATTTTCTTGTATTAGCCCTCTGCATTATTTGGTCAGAGACTCAGAGTTGCTAATATTTTGTTTTTATTCTTGTGAATATACAATCAGAATTTTGTAATGCCCCATAAAAGAGTATTGTTACTCAATTTAGAGCTGTCTTTTTGTTTACCTTTTGTTTTGCAGTTTAGATCTAATTGTGTTTCTAAATGAATTTTTGGTTGGAAATTCTTCTCTTATTTTTAGTTTCTTTTCAAAAGTTTCGTAGAAAGGAATGTGGAAAGAGCACGATATGATGGATACATGCTGGTTTGCTTGTCTAGACAAAACATTGTGCTTTTATAATAGGAAATGCCTTTGTATGGACTGAGAAAATATTTTCGGTGGCAGTGGGAAGATGTCGTGGGAACATGTCCTGAGGTATGCAAGCTTACGCAAAAGATATATATCTTTATATGCTTCATTGCTCAAGTCCTATCCTGGGCGGGAAGTTGTTGATGATGACAAAGACATAGAGGAACTTGATCGCGAACTTGATATTGAGCTCATACTTCAGTGGAGGTATAAACTTTTTATTCTCTTAATTATGTTAGTGGTGCTGTTTGTAGTTTGTGCTTTATGCTTCTTTTTTCAGTGTGTTGAAATTTGGAAAGAGTAGGTGGTATTTTTGAGCTCTTATATGATCTTTTAACGGTTCTAATGTGTATTACTTTATGTTTAACGGTATACAGTCTATAAATGATTGAAGGGTTAGTACTGATTTCAGTTACAAAGAGGATTAAATTCTGATATCATTGAGATTTTACATGCATTATTTTGGCCGTTTATATGAATATCTGATATTATGTGTTGGCCTACTGCTGTCCTTGAGAAAATGTTGCTTGATGTGGATACAAATTGACATGATAATCTAGGTGGCAAGATGTCCTTTAGTTGTGTTATGGAAAAGTAAATTAAAGGAGAATTTCAAGCTTAATGTTGACGTTGATTAAAATAGTAGAGCTTTCATTTTACTTTTTATACATATGGCTGATTACTGATAGATCCTTTTCCCATGGACGGTGTCATCAATATGAGTACCATTTCTTTCCACTATGGCGTCATTTTGTGTCATGGCCTGTCGACCTGCTTCTTTTCATCTAGACAATGGTTTTAGCGTGACTCTATGCTGTCAGTGGTGTTTTGTGTTTCATAACAACAAAAATAGTTTTCAACCAGAAATTAAATATATGCATTCAAATCACTCTCTTTTCCTAGCCACAGCCTTTGTTGGTACATTTATATACCATTAAGGATTTTCATGTACTTTGCCTTTTCTTTATATGATATGAGGTTACTAGTGTCCATGAGAAATTCTCAGAACGCAAGGGTAAGAATGCTGTTGATCAAACTCCATATTGTATAGGTTAGGTGTGGTCTTCTTCATTGCCTTGGACAGAGAAGGGAAAGAGAATAGTTGGGGAGTTTGGGAAAGACGAATTCATATTAACTTGTTTATTGTAGAATAAAATATTAAAACTTATAGTTAAAGAAGATAGTGTTCACAACCTTCTTTATAATTTTGTAAAGGTTTTAAACTAATTATTGAACTTTCATTTTCTTGACTTTTAATCAGTCATGTGTTCTGGAATTGTTACGCTCCCTTATCTTTTCTGACTTTTCATCTTTGTTATGTTTCTCTTCTTAAAATTTTCCCTGGTGGGTTCGGATGGGGTCAATTTGGGGTTCAGTTGGATTCTTCCTTTTATTTAGTTTATATTTCATTAGAAGATTTTTCAGTAAGTTATCTTTGCATAGGATGCTGGCACACAAGTTTGTGGAGCAATCAATGGAGTCAGAGCTCTACGCAAGAAAACAGAAAGCAAAGACATCATGGTGGTCATTTGGATGGTAAACACTTTCACTATTTACTACTTTATTGGTTCCACTATATGAGAACTTGTTGAATATCCAGTTATAGAAATGCTCTATACTGGAAGCTGAAGCACTACAGCAGTGAAATTTGAATAATCCCAATTCATTCCTACAATTAGACTTTAACCATTTCCCTAAGTTGATGATTTAATGCATCATCTGACAAGAGTTACTGCATGTCATACTTCAGGAATGGCCAGTCTCGCAAGGAAGACAATGAACCGGAGTACTTCACTGAAGAAGATCTGAATCGGTTGAATGAAATCATTGGATACAAGGAAGATGATGCACAGTTGCTTGCCACCAATGACCCAATAGATTTTCTCCAAATGTCTTTGGAGGTTCACATGAAACATAATGCTTCAAAACTTATGGAAGCGCGGGAATGTGTTGTTGAATTATCGTGTGAAAATCTTGATTGTTTAATAAAGCTTTATTCAGAGGCAAAAGTATTTGATATTAAATTGGGATCCTACATGTTATCATCACCAAATGGTCTCATCGCTGAGGTCTTGTGCTGCTTCTGTCTCCTGTGTAAATATTCTCTCATATAACATGAGCAGATGGATGTGCACATGCTTGTTTAGCTACCTGAACCATTCTTGTTTAATGCAGAGTGCAACTTCCTATGATTCATTAGTTGGGGTCTTCTGTTATAAACCTTTTGATGCTGAACTGGACTGGAGTATGGTTGCTAAAGCCTCTCCTTGTTACGTGACTGTATGTTATCAAGTTTAATTGTTTCAATACTATTTTGTGTGGAATAAATTTTATAGCTGATGACATGCCTTTGGTCAGTATCTGAAGGATTCCATCGATCGGATTATCAACTTTTTTGAAAGCAATGCTGCTGTGAGTCAGACAATAGCTTTGGAAACTGCGGCGGCAGTGCAGGTTTGCTTATAAATGTCTCCTGAAAGATACTATGTACTCTATTTCCTTTATCTCTGATAGATGTGAGTTCATCTGATGTAATAAGGAAGTTGGCAGAGGCAAGCAATAAGAATAAAACAGAAAGGAAAAATACCAGATTAAGTAGTGTGTTAAAGGATAAAATTAGGGGTTGTTTTCCATAAAGGAAACAACATTTGTTTTAACTTGATTAGTTAATTCTCCATTTGATGTATAGGGGCCTATTGAGTACAATCAATCATAGGTCTAAGTTGAACCAATTGGTTAAAAAAGATTTTGTAAGATCTTGGCGATCTCATTGAGTATGAGATGAGGACCATGAGGTTTGGTAAGCACTAAGCAGCCTCCCAGTAAACATTGTCTCCATAATGAGATTCCTTATTGGCACACTAGCTTCATCAAATGTAATACCTAGACAAACAGGGTGTTTCTTGAGCTGAATATCAACCACAATCTTTAATTTCTAGGTTTTAACCTGAATATTACCAAGTTTCCTCATGAAGAGAAGAATTCCAGCTGTTCACATGTATGTGACTCGGACGCTCCTGTCACCACCATTCCCTACTTAAAAGACTTAGAACCATGGATTCTTAACAACATTTTTTTCTAGCTGAAATGGGGTAAGGCCGGATGCTGTTAGGCCTGGGTATTTTCCACGTGCCCTGGCCCAAGCTCTGCATTGGTGCACATTCTTTCTTTTGAACCCTTCGTTGACCATAACTTTTGTTTAAATATGAAAGATTAGTTGTAATCACAACTGATTATGCTAAAGTCTGGAAAGGGAAACCTTAATGCAACCACTTTGCAAGTGTTCGATTGGTATGATGGACGGAGGTACTGATATAAATTCTCCTTCGGAGGCATAGTAGAACAAAGAAGCTTCAATTGCTCTTGGTATATGAAGAAAATTAGTTCACATGCACCTGTAAATATATATTCATCTGTAGAATTTAGAATAATTTAAGCATCTCGGACTTTGTTTGATGACGTTGGGGCTCCTGGGCCCTTTATGGATGTTTAGCTCTTTAGCCAACATCTATTATGGAAAATATACGTTCTCTAGTTTCTGTTTAAGTGGCACAATGCTACTCCAAGTTGCATGAACGTCTTACATCTTATGCCTAGGTTCCAATGACTTTCTACATCCTGGAACGTGAATCCAGAAAGAACCTTAGCGTCACGTTCTTTGCATAATACATGTTTCTTGCAAGTGGCAATATCATGCTCCCAAGCAGTACCAATTAGATGCTCAAGGTTCCCCATTTCACATTCACTAGTAATCCCGGAAAAAACATGCATAGTTGCGTTGTCAAGAAAGCTAATCCTCCTTGGGCGGGACGCGGGAGTTGACCACACTAAGATATTCAGGACGAGATAACTTTGCGAGATATCATTGGGCCTCAAAGCTCAATTTTTTTTTTTTTTTCTGGTCTGTCTTCTTTTCTATCATCACTCTGTTAGCATATGCTAGAGTGTTGATAGTCAGTTGGTCAAGCCTCAAATGGAGCATTCTTTAGCAAAATGTTTTTCCTATCTCGTTTTCCCGCTTCCCTGTAGAGGATATCCTTGTTGAGTTTTGAAGGCAAGGGGAGTCTTTTCTTATTTCTATCACAGGGAAGGTTCTGTTACAAAGTCACGTTTCTTCACTTCTATGGACATATTTGATCCTGAAGTTGGTGTTATGCTACTAGAGAGCGCTTGGGAACGCGGTTTCATATATAGTCCCATATAAAGAAAGATGTATAAAAACTGAGAGTCCTCTACTCATGTAATTTAGTTAACCCTTTAATCATGATGGATATGAACCACCACCTTTGTGAAATTATATATGCAAGTATATTCATATATATCATGCATCACATATAGATGGTGGTTCATGCTGTTTTTGTACTCTGTGTTGTTATTGATCTTATTTGTAGATAAAGACACGTTTGTTATAGATCCAAAAGATGTCTTATTTGACCTTAATTCAAACTAGGAATTGTTAGTGGTGTTTGGGGGTATTACTTTTCTCAAAGTAGCTCTACCATGTAATGGTGATTTAGTTATGCATGGCTTCTTATTCCTTTTGAGATTGAAGCTCAACTTGTCTTCTACTGAATTCGGCGGCTTCTTTTTTGTTCAGCTGACAATTGACGAAGTTAAGCGTACTGCACAGCAAGAAGTAAACAGGGCACTTAAAGATCATGCCAGGTACAGTACTTTCTTTTGTTGTCGAGTTTTAATTGTCATGTTTTATTTAGAGTAAAAGGGATCAGATCAAAATCAAATTAGAATTTTGTTGGATACTATTTATTAGACATGGGGCCAGTTTTCCCCCTTTTCCTTTTCTTCATAATACAAATATTCCCTGTACTTTTCACCCTGCTTTCACTTGCTATAAGACCATGGTAGTTGCCTAGCTTTTATCTCGATATTATTTTTGAAATTTTGAGAGAGTGAGGCTGCAAGTTTCTTATAGATGTGAAGAGGTCACTGCTTTTCTGGAGAAAAACTCCGAATTTCCAATCCCTTGTGAGTCTGTGTATAATCTTTACTTTCTTGGATAACTTCTGAAATACTTTTCCATGATGGTTTGTTGTCACTGGTCAAACATGAGTACTTATGTAAATATTTGATATCTTTGATGCACCGAGAATTCCCAGCTATACCCTTAAAATAATCAAACTTTAGTTAGTAATAACTAGACACACAGAGTGTATTCATATCATATTTGCCTGCACACACACATATATATATATATATACATACACGTATATATGTAATGTATTTTTATGTTTCTGTAAGATCTGTTATTAATTTATTAGAGTGCTTTTTCTGCTAGGTTCTTCTTAGATTTGGATATAGCAGCTCCCAAAGTTACCATTCCCACCAACTTTTATCCGGACAACTGCCATGGAACAAAACTCTTGCTTGACTTTGGAAATTTAGTGATTCGTACTCAGGTACGACAAGTCCACTTCTTTCAAAATAATGATACTATTCAAGGCTTAAATACGTGTATGACTTGTTCAATAATCTCAGGATGACTCTGAAGCTGTTCCTGCTGGTGAGATGGATATGTACTTCCAATTTGATCTGGTTTTAAGTGATGTATCGGCCTTTTTGGTCGATGGTGACTACCACTGGAGCCGGTCTTCTTTGGGTGTGTCTGCCGGATCTTCGTCATCTAGCGTCGTTAGTTTCTTGCCTGTTATTGATAAGTGTGGGGTGACTGTAAACCTTCAACAGGTGAATTATTTCCCATGTATTTTATCAAAATTGACCCAAGTTGATGTCTTGTGACGTGTTATTCTTACATTGATGTTTGTGCTGCCATGATTGCGTTTTAATAGATCCGTTTGGAGGACCCTTCTTACCCCTCAACAAGATTGGCCGTGCGGCTACCATCACTAGGATTTCATTTTTCTCCAGCTCGTTACCATCGGCTGATGCAAGTTGCAAAGATATTTCAGGGAGAGGATAGTGATAATGGAAACCTCCTTCGCCCCTGGGATCAATCTGATTTTGAGGGCTGGTTATCTCTTCTTAGTTGGAAGGTTATCTATTCTTAATATTTAACTCTTTAGTGTTTCACGAATGTTTTAGACTACCTAATGTTTTCTCTCATTTGTGTGCCATAGGGCGTAGGAGGTAGGGAGGCAGTATGGCAACGTAGATACATCTGCTTAGTGGGGCCTTTCCTTTATGTACTTGATGATCCTGGCTCTAGATCTTACAAGCAGTATATCAGGTTTAAACATGTCTATCTCGACACTTGTACTTTTACCATGTCAATACCTTGTGAAATGGACATGTTTGAATAAGTAGGATTCAGCATTACTCATATATAGCTGGAATCTGTTCTATTTTTTTTTTTTTTTGAAATATGACATGGCCATTCATAAGTATTTGGGTCAGTTTTTCAGCCGATAATTATTTAAGGAGTGTAAGTCTCGTCAAATGATATTTTGATAAAGCATTGCTCTTCAGCCACCAGTTTATACTTTTTAATCATTTGAGCCAAAATAAATAGAAAATGATTTATTTTTTTTGGAAAATGGGAAAAATGGAAATATAGTAGATATAATAGTTGCACTTTGCAACAAAATGCGTCATACATCACACGTCATACCTCACACTTCGATTTTGATTTTCAAATGTCCAAGTCAATAAACATTTCGGAGTGTTTAGGAGATGTTGTGGGATGGTAACATGTACCACTCAATATCTTTTATGCTATTCCACCGCCACTTATTAGGTGACCAACCTCCCATCTGACAAAATTACTTCCATCATAGCATGTGCCAGTCCAATTTATGGCTCACCTGCAGTCAACCATAATTTTGTCAAGATCTTCAGATCCCTCTCTTATAGCTTAATATTTTTGATGAGTTGGGTAATTTAACTGTGCGATCTCGCTGACATGTGAAGATCAAAATAATAAACAGCTGGCTTACTTAAGAACCTACTTTGGGGTCAGTTGGTTGATACCGTTCCTTCGGCAAAAGTAGGAACGGGGCTCTCTTCTACTTTGGTCTATAGCTGTTGTTTACAACTCATTTAGTTATATTGCTATTATAGTTATTCTTACACCTTCCATCCCAGCTCACTTTGAGAATGTACATCTCAGCTTTTGGAAACTTTATAAATAACATAATCTCTTCACAACAATTGAACTTGTGGTTGGGAATAGTCATGTTATCAACTAAAGTATCTCAAAATTCTGGCTGCAAAATATTGTGTTTTAAGCCTACTTAGTACTTTCCAACTCGTGGTTGAGAATGCCCATGTTATAACAAATAAAGAACAACTAGCATATTCTTAAGACAGAACAACAATTAAATCCCTCCTTAGATCAGATGCCCGTAAAGAAGCTAAATACACAACTCTCCCAAAGTAAAGAATTTGACAGAGCAAGATCCTTGTAAATCCTCGCCTTGCATTCCAGATAAATACACCAAAAAATAACAAAGACCCCACCTTCCAACAGAATATCCACATTGGTTCCTCTATTGATCCACAAATCATTTTGGGACTAAGGCCTTGTTGTTGTTGGTCCTCTCTTTATCACATAAACACACATATGAAGATAATTAACTTCCGAATCTGCTGCGCTAACCCAATTGAGCCACGTCAATTCAAAAAGCGGATAAAAAAATAACGAGCATTAGAACAATGAAGGAAGAGATATTCATGAGTCTCTGCAGAAGACTTTCAATTTTTTTTAGAGATGTTTGTGTTGAGTTTATTTAGAGCTAGGGTCCACATGAAAGCCCATTTTAGCGGAGTCTTGGATTTCCAAATACAACAACAACAACAAAGCCTTAGTCCCAAAATAATTTGGGGTCGGCTAAAATGGAAGAAATGCACGTTATGAAAAATATCCCTGATCCATATAAATCATTCACCCTAGTGTCCTGTGTTGAGTTTATTTAGAGCTAGGGTCCACATGAAAGCCCATTTTAGCGGAGTCTTGGATTTCCAAATACAACAACAACAACAAAGCCTTAGTCCCAAAATAATTTGGGGTCGGCTAAAATGGAAGAAATGCACGTTATGAAAAATATCCCTGATCCATATAAATCATTCACCCTAGTGTCCTCTTTGATAGAAAAGCGAACATGCGAGAGAGAAGTAATAAGAGCAGCAACTTCCCTTGATTATCTGTCATTGACATTTCTAAAGAAAGGGATTATTCCAAGACAAATTATCTACCTCCCCTAGTCATATAATCAGTGGCATGCATCCAATGAATCAGACACAAATGTTAGACGAGGAAAGATCTCATGAAAAGAGTACTCACCCAAACATATTCCCAGGATCGAACCCCAAGACGAATTAATTCCCTCCCCCATCTTCCCTGCATCAACGTGACTCCTGTCTCAGATACAGGGTTCAGCTGCATGGTCTGCCTTTTGTTGGATCCATGCTAATTTTCTCCGACTACCTTTTGCATTGCAGAGGACCATTCTCTAACTAGTTTATGCATGTGTCTCTCTATGATAATTTAGTAATTTCTCTTTACTGTCTCCCAAAGAATGAGTATTCTTGAAATGATATGCAATTATATTCTGCTATGAAGCATTAAAGTTTTTTTTTTCAGTTATAGGGTTCTTTTTTGATAGCAATATCCTATGGGTCCTAAATTTGGTTTATCATGAACTTTCCGTATTAATTTGTCATGTTTTGATAATTATTTACTTTTGTAGATTACGTGGAAAGCAAATCTATCAAATCCCTTCTGAAATTATTGGCAATGTAGAAAATGTGTTGGCTGTTTGTGATGCCGAAAGATTCAACAGCAAGGTTGTTTGCAACTTTTAAATTGAAAACTTTTCATGTTTAAACTTACCATTGATTTTTTTTCATGTTCAAATTTCATGTCTGAAGGTTACTCTTCTGACCTCATTGCATCACTGCTCTGTTTTCTAGGTTGTGGAAGATGTAAATGCCCTAATACTTAGATGTGAGTCTGAAGATTCAGGGAGAAGTTGGCAAATGCGACTGCAGGGTGCTATATATCGTGCTTCGGTAAACTTTTTGGCAATTACATATTTGTTCTGCTGTTATAGTTACTAAAGAATCACTGGTTCATAATCCTAATTTAAAATGGTATGATAGGTTCAATGGTTGACCAAGTATATCTGATTCCTGTAGGGCTTCTTTATCTGCAGTCCCTTAATTCCATTTTTTTCATTCTCTTGCTCTGGGAAAAAAATATTTGTTTCCTCCCTTTTTCTACGTGCTTCATTTTAATGAATGTTGCACAGGAGCTTTAGTCATTTTATGCTACACTCGGTATTCAAAAAATCGCCGTTGGAAGTTACGTCTCAGTATGATGACGAAATCATCGATCATTTCTTGAGAGGATACTCAAGTACATTGCTGGTCCATCATATTGTTCGATTCAGAAACACAATCTTAAGCTAGGGATTGATGATTAATACCATCTGACTCGGCTCTACTCTAATCTACAAAACCATATCAGAACCACTCTTGGTCTCTTGATATTCATCCCTGTTTTCATAAGAATACTCCCTGTCCCAAAAAAGAATCATATTTGACAAGTCAAACATTTTAATCTTCTTTCATATCCTATACTAGGCTTGTTGCTGTTTTTTTTCTTTTAGTGTATCAGGCTTGTGCAATCTTGCGTTGTGCTGTAAAGGAGATGAGGCAGTGTTGATTATTATAATTTTTGTGGATTTTTGTGTTTGATTAGATGATTCTTCATTGTGATTATATTATTGGGGTTTCATGCAGGGCACTGCTCGCATTACTGGTTTATCAGAAACATCATCTGATTCTGGAGACTCTGAAGTTGGAGAACTTGAGAATCATGGTTCAAAGGATTTGTCTAAAATGGAGAAACTGTTTATAACTGGTGTGCTTGATGAGCTGAAGTTGTGCTTTAATTATAGTCCTCAGGTAGGGCCAATTGAATAACGATTTGGATGTCTATTTTCATTGGGATGGCTTTGGCGTCTGACGTCTTCCCTACTTTTTGCTCTCTACTCTCCCCCACAGAAAAATCCGACTTTTATGATGGTGCTTCTGGCTGAAGAAAGCCGTTTATTTGAATTGCGAGCAATAGGTGGCCGGGTAAGATTCTTATCATAGTCATCTATATAAGATGCTTATTAGTTTTACTGGTTTAAACATTTTTAGTGATCTTGAGAACAGGTTGAGCTTTCGATGAGAGCGAATGACATGTTCATCGGTACTGTCCTAAAAGCTTTGGAGGTAGAAGATCTAATTTGTGGCAAGGGAGTGTCTCAGCCGTGTTACCTTGCACGGTCATTTATTCGAAGCGCAGATGCACCTTCAGTCTTCACTGGATCTCAGCGTTATGGTAACAATGATAGAAGCCAAATTGAAGGGGATGATGACTTTTATGAAACATCTGAGAATCTTAATGATCTTCCAGATAGTCCAGCGCAGCCAGAGGGAAAGTACTTAAGTCAACAGAGTTCTCTGTCATTAGATAGGACAATTTTGAAGACCCCTAGTTTTAACCGAGTTTCTGGTTTACTGCCTGATGACATTCAAGCTAGCCAAGATAACCTCGACGTTACAGATACATTGGATAGTTTTGTAAAAGCTCAAATTGTTATTTATGATTCAGACTCTGTACTTTATGATGGCATTGATAAGAAGGTGATTAGCTTTCTGTATTTGGCATTTTCCTCGTGTATCGTTGTGTGATTTGCTAATTGCTTCCTCATTGTTTCCTTCAGGTGACAGTTACTCTTGCCACCCTGTCATTTTTTTGTCGCAGGCCTACAATCCTAGCGATATTGGAATTTGTAGGTGCTATTAACATCGAGGATGACAGTTGTGAATCTTTCAGTGACAGTTCTTCGACAGCCGTTGTGAATGATATATCTAGGGAAGTGTCACTTGGTAATCAACAATCAGCCACAGTTGTGGAACCAATAATGAAGGGCTTGTTAGGAAAGGGGAAGTCTAGAATCATATTCTTTTTAACACTGAATATGGCTCGTGCACAGATATTGCTGATGAACGAAAATGGGACTAAGCTTGCTACTATGTCACAAGATAACTTTCTCACTGATATTAAGGTTTCAGCAATCGTTTTGTCTGACTTATTATTTATTAAATTTAGTAATCTATTGAACTTTTAGATATGGCAGTTTTATATTTTGTGTGTGCTCCTGCTAGGTTTTCCCTTCTTCCTTCAGCATAAAGGCATCCCTTGGAAATCTCAGAATAAGTGATGATAGTCTTCTTGGCAATCATATTTATTATTGGGCTTGTGATATGAGAAATCCGGGTGGAAGCTCATTTGTTGAGGTACATCCAGCTTAAGCGCACCAGTCTTATCTCTCTCTCTCTTTGAAAAATCCAGAAATTTAATTGACTCGATACTCTTGTTTGCCACCGCTAATACAATTCTAATTTTGCATATATGTACTCTCTTCTTTCTATCTGTTACTTATTGAAATATGAACTGGATAAGAGGACATCTGAATATTTTAGTTCACCTGCTCAATTTTCTCGGCTGAAATCCAGACTAGGCTGTGCTACTGATGAATATTTATCAAGAGTTAATCATCTGATGCTTCAACACCACTAATACCATTCCAATTTGGCATACATGTACTCTTTTCTTTGTATCCCTCTGTTATAGCAAATATGAACTGGATAAGAGGACATCAGGATATCTTAGAAAATCTGCCTATTATCTGGGCTGAAAAGTCCAGACTGGGTTGTGCTACAGTTGAATAATTATCAAGAGTCAGTCATCTGATTCTTTAGTTGAGCTAGTTTCTAGGGATTATCCATGTGCTGAATAATGCTTTTCTTCTATCCAAAAGCATTGAAAACTATTATATTTGTTAGACAATCAAAGGTATAATTTGTTTTGTCATGCAATTTCACTTGTGGTGTATACCTCATGAACTATATGATGGATGGATTGTTTGAGGATGCTTACCTTTTAGTTCGGAAGAATCGGGGATAACCGAGGATTGATTCAAGGAATTCCTTTGGTGTGCTGTTGTGCATTGAGGTTTAGTTAACCTCTTGCGCTGGATACTCCGACCCCCTTGGTGTTCTTACCCTTTTTTGGTTTCTACGTTCTGTTTATGTTTCCTAATCCAAGCTTGCTAAATTAATCTGATACACACACATCCATATGATGTTTATATATATACATGTATAGTGAATTCAAGCTCCCCTCCTTTTGTATATTTATCCTTACCTCAAATTAAATTCCTTAGTATGTTTCTGATAATCGATATCATAATTTGAATGCACAGTTGGTCTTCAGTTCATTCAGTGCTGATGATGAGGACTATGCTGGATATGATTATAGCCTTATTGGCCAGCTTTCTGAAGTGCGCTTTGTGTATTTAAATCGATTTATTCAGGAGGTAACTCACTTTGACTTGTTTATGCATCTACTGCCTTATTGTACATATTCTTAGATGGGTGTTATGCTAATTTGTAGATAATTAGCTACTTCATGGGTCTTGTTCCCAACAATCCGGTGGATATTATTAAAGTGAAAGATCAAGTAACAAACTCAGAGAAGTTGTTTACGGCGAGTGAAATTGAAGGATCACCTGCTGTGAAGTTGGACCTTTCACTTAGGAAACCAATAATACTGATGCCTCGAAGAACGAACAGCCTTGAGTAAGTTTTAAAAATTTAAAACTATCCTCCACCTGTACCTAGTTCGGCACATGTATGGCAGATATCTAATATTAAATTAATTTTGCCTGTAAAATGATAGTTATGTATTATCAACTCTATTTTCTGTTGCAGCTATCTGAAGCTAGACATCGTTCACATAACAGTCCAGAACACGTTTCGCTGGTTTGGTGGTACTAAAAGAGAACTTTCTTCTGTTCATATGGACATATTGACGGTTCTGGTGAGACAAATTACATATATCCTGATAGAATTTCTCTGCTTACAGATCCAGAATAAAGAGGCTTGATACCAGTTGATATTTTGCAACTACGATTATGTCCTTAGGCTGTTAGGCATGGTTGTTTCCTATTTGTCTATGTTCTTGCTCGGAGCTACCCCGTCAGTCAAAAATGAGCTTCAGCTCTATAATTGACATGGATATTTAGAAGTTCTTGTTTTCTCCATAGTACCCTTGGTATTTGAATAAAACAATGCGTGTGTGTGGTATAACCCATTTACACGTAAGAACAGGGCCGGTCCTGTGGAATTTGGGGCCCAAAGCCTATTCTTCGACCGAGACCCTATTTTTTTGAATTATGTGTTTTTTCAAACTACGAACTGTGGAACAATCAATACAAAATTAGTACTCCCTTTGGTCCAAAACAGCTGTCGCTTTTTGGCTTTTCTCCAGTTTTTAGAAATGCAAGTATTGCTACAACTTTATGAAAAATTTACCAAATTTATCCTTATTGATTCTCTCTCTCTCTCCTCCTACATCATTTCACTCAAAACAATCAATAATATGCAACAAGTTCCAATGTAGATATGTCATTCCAATTAAATAGAATGTATTACAAAGAAGTAAATAATCCAAATTCAGATCTAATATTAATATCAGAAAGATATCCAAGAAATCAATAGTCTAGTTGGATTCTTCTGTAAATTGGGTCTAAAATAACCGTTGATACAAAGACACGAGGTTTAGTGGACTGTTGAATTCCTCTGTAAATGTGAGGTGTGTGTTTTAGAAATTGGATAGGTCCAGGAGAATTGGATAGTGCCAGGAGAAATGGATAATAATGGAGTAGGAAATTTAGGCCTATTTGAGATTGAAAATTGGGCCTATTATTGATATCGAGTGTCGGAAATTTGTGGTCCAAAAATCACTACTCTTTTCATGCCCAAAGCGGTTGCTTCACTCGCTTTGACTTAGGATCGGCCCTAAGTAAGAATGTGGTTTTCTCTGTAGAAAGAATGCATGTTCATGTAGTTTCAGCTAAAAAGTGCATTAAATGATTCATGTGCTCTTTCGTCTATCAAGGGTAGTATGGGTAGGTTGGGAAATATTCATTAACACTTGTGACACTTATTTTCGGATATAGAACAACGCTCAGTTTGGGACAGAGCAGCTGTGGAGCCTGGATTTTCTTGAAAGGGGTACAAGATCATTTTCCACTTCGCGATATTGTGCCAATTCCAGTTTTGAACTAAAAATTAACTTAAAAGGGAAAAACTAAACTTTAGTGTATTTTATCTTTGACATAAACGTGGAGACGTTTTTATATAATGCATTAAACCCCCTAAATTTTATGCTAGAATTTTGCATAAATTGCACTAAGTTTATTGTTATCGAATGGGGGCAGCTGCCCCATTGACATAGGGAGCATTACTTTGCCAGTTAGGATGGGTAGGTTGACAATATTCCTTACAAGATACGTGGCACTTATTATGGGATAAAGGAGAGCACTCAGTCTGGGAGGGAGGAAACATTACTTTCGTCCTGATAGGATTTTTATGATCTCATAGTTATGCAGCTGCATGTTTTTGCCCCCACCATACCATTGTCAGTGCAGGAACATGAAAAAGTTGTTTTTTGAAGTATAATTGCCTTATAAACGTTAATGTTTGTGCTGTAGGTTGAGGACATCAATCTGAATGCTGGTACTGGAACAGAATTAGGTGAAAGTATAATTCAAGATGTGAATGGGGTTTCTATTGTTGTTCAGAGGTCACTGCGTGACTTGTTACATCAAGTGCCTGATATAGAAGTTGCAGTTAAGGTATGACATTGAATCCCTGTTGCAAATGGTCAGAGAGACAGCTTTTGCTACCAGTGTCGTTAAATTATTGAGTTCTTTGAGATGTTCACAATATATTTGAGGGGTGCTTTTATAATTATTTCATGTATGCATTATTGTTACGCAGATAGGTGAACTAAAAGCTGCTCTATCAAACAGAGAGTACCAGATCATTTTAGAATGTGCTCTGGAAAATTTCTCTGAGACTCCAAATATTGTGCCACAGTTGACAGATGCTGTGACATCTTTGGTTGAATCAACAGAGTTGTTAGTTCCTCAGGGTTCAGAAGCTGATGGAACTGGGGCTCAAAATGAAGATACTTGGGTCACTATAAAGGTGTCTGTTGTCATTGGTCTAGTTCAGATGTGCCTTCATTATGGTACAGCAAGGGATGCATCACTTGCAACTGTGCAGGTACTTGGTTTTCCTTCTGATAGTCTTCATCTCTTAAGCTGTCTCATCTCATTTTTCCTCCTTAATCTAGTGTCTTGTGTGAGTACATGTCCATGGTTTAAGGCATACAATACACATGAACACACACACACACACACATATACATATACATTACATGGTATTAACTGTTATCCCAATAAAAGGTAAATAAATCTTACTGACAAATAACTTTTAAATAATGTTAGAATCAGGCCATAGTAGCATGAAACATTGCCTAAGCATCAGCCAAGAGGCTATTTGTAAGGCAATTGCTATTACAGAAGCCGCAACTCTTGTTTTTCTTGTTTATTATTAGTTAGCCTAAGAAGTTACATGAACTAGCCAGATAGAATCCAGTGCATTGCTGCGTGCTTTGCATCTTTGATGGGCTAGTGGCGAAGCCACTTACATGGAATGCAAGTTAGTTGACCCCCCATTAACTTTGTAAATATACAATTTTAACATAGTTGAGGTTTTAAAAGTTATGGCCTTTTCTTATAACAACAACAACAACAACAAAGCCTTAGTTCCAAAATAATTTGGGGTCGGCTAACATGAATCCTCATATGTCATCGTGTAAAAAGGTTGTTGAAAACAAAAAATAAAAAAAATCAACCCCCCACATGGGTTTTGGCCCTCCATTTCTGCCTCTTCAACACCATACTTTCATCCACTCCAAGTAAACTCATATCATTTTTAATCACTCTAATCCAAGTTTGTTTGGGTCTTCCCCTACCCCTCGCCATTTTATCATTTCTCCACTGTTCCGGCCTCCTAACCGGTGCATTACTCGGTCTCCTTCTCACATGTCCAAACCATCTTAGACGATTTTCCCTCATTTTATCCTCAATGGGCGTAACTCCTACTTTATCTCTGATCACCTCATTCCCCAATCGATCATTTCTTGTATGACCGCACATCCATTGAAGCATACGCATCTTCGCCACATTCATTTTATGCACGTGACACTGTTTCACGGCCCAACATTCGGTGCCGTAAAGCAGTGCCGGCCTAATTGCCTTGCGGTAGAATTTTCCCTTTAATTTATGGGGCATGCCGCGATCACATAGGAACCCTGTGGCACTTTTCCACTTCAACCAACCTACTTTAATCCTATAAACCACATCTCCATCTAATTCTCCATCCTTTTGGATAATTGATCCAAGATAGTGAAAAACTCAGAAGCTTGGACAATATTTCCATCAAATAAAAATAGAAGTTATGACCTTTCACCACTGAATAAAAAAAAAATCTCATATTTGACCCCCCTTTATTTAGGAAAAAAATAGGGCAAGCTGCAATTTAGGGCCCAATGTTGACACCCAGTTACCTATTAGGGGCCCCTTATTTTTTTGTCGATTTAGGGCCTAATGTGGTCAATCAAATGTTGTCAGTTTGGGCCTTTTTCACGGATTTCGTTAGAAAACATAGTTAAGTGACATGTGCCATAATGTGTTGGACAAATGGATTAGTTTGAAATGAAAATTAGTTCTTGGACAAATGGATTAGTTTGAAATGAAAATTAGTTCTTAAGGGGTCAAATGCAAAGTTCTAAAAACTAATGACCATTACATTACAAAATATTTTTATAAAATAAACAATAACTTTTTTTTAAAAAAAAAATTATCCTAAAAAATTGTTTATTTTTATTTTTTTAAAAAAATATGATTATAATTTTAAAAATCTAATAAATAAAAAAATTATATTTGTACGAAAATTATATTTTAAAAAAAAATTCTAAAAAATAATAATAATTACTTTCTTTGAAAAATCAGGAGTATTGGTTGAATATTGGCGTCTTAAGTACAAAAGTCTTTGAAAAATGTGCAGAATTATCTGAAGGGATCCTATTAATGTATTGAAATTATAACTCATTTGTATGAATCCTTCTACTTATATATATTACTTTTTTCTTTAATATCAGTAACCACATGTGTTTGTTGTGGATTATGCAAAATGTACATTAGGGAAAAGGAAATGAAAAGAGAACTAGCTGAGCAGTTAAAAAGAGTACTCTCGCTTCTTCTATAAAACACTGCTTCATTCTTTTTCAGTAAACTGAGGAATATGTGTGTGTGTGTATATATATATATCTCACAAGATCTTGGAAGACTTAGGCAACACTAATCCAAGTCTATTAGGACTCAGACCGTCGTATAGGACCCCTCGTCTTGGGGCTTAGATATTAAGAATGAATGCTCACCGGTCCGTCCTCTCAACCTCTCACTTTATTCTCATTTTTTGTGTGTTATGCCTTCTCTCTTCTGAAGTGGCTAAAAATTTCCTGGCGAAGTGGTAGTTATGCATGGTCACTGGTGGCAGGGTAAGAAACAAAGCCGCGACGGGTTGACTAGCGGAAAAGATCTAATATACAAGCTCAAGGAAGCTCAAACACTCGAGGGATAATAAAAAGGCCACATGGATTCTGCAAGAAAATTATTTTGCATATGACTGCAAGAAATGATCCACTCCCTCTGTCCCTCTAAAAGTTGCAAATTTGATTTGGACACGGGGATTAAGAATAAGTGTAAGTGGTGTAAGTGATATGAGTATGAAAAGTGTGGTAGAAAAGAGAAGGTGGGGTAGGGAATAGCAAGTGGATAGTTGTGGTGAGTATGCAAGTGGGTTCCATTGAAAAAAGAAACATTTTAAAGTTTCCATTTTGGGAATGTGTAATTAGTGGGACACCCTTTTGGGTAAAAAATGTAACTTTTAATGGGACAAAGGGAGTGTGTGGCAATGTTTGGGTGTTTTCCACTTTCTTATTTCTAACATTGCATAATCTATCCCTAGAAGTAAAAGATTCCCATTGAAAATGTAGAAAAGGAAACTGCAATGAAGATGATGATTAGCTGTAATAAACTGCTCTTTTAGATGTCAGGTCTTATAAATGGCAGCCTCTGTGTATTTTCTGCATCCCTAGTTATGGTTCGAGCTTCAACATACACACCATGAAGGTTAGAGATCCCTATCAGATAGTTGGTGCAGGAAATTGTAAACCTCAATTGACTGTGCGACTAGAACATGCAAGGTGTTAGGGTGCTAGATTTGAATGGAGATATCATGCTCCCTTTTTTTTTTTTCTGATAAGTAAATATGTGCATTGAAAATTTGCCAAGGGGGTGAACCCTTACAAAAGAAGCAAAAGGCCTTACAAGAAAAAAAGGCAAGAGCTGAAGAAATAAAAGAATGCTAACCAACAGACCTTTTTTGGGAGATAGAGGAGAAGTGGCCCTAGCTTAATAGATGAAATTTCCCTCTTTATCAGAAGATGAACGGACTAATGTCTTGAAAAAATGGAATCCAACTCATTTTGCTTAGAGGACTTTGAGAATGGAAGGTAATGGTTACTGTTGACGAGAATAAAAGGGGTTAGGTATTGTTTTTGTTTTTGTTTGGAAATCACCTGACCTGTTCTTTCAGGCACAATATTTTGGTGAATTTGGTAAAATTTTATCAAGTCATTGTGCCTTTGTTAATCGTGTTGAGTATAATCTTCATTGAAGATAGTGTTATCTATTTCAGGTTAGTGGTCTGTGGCTTCTATACAAATCTAATACAATAGGAGAAGGTTTTCTCTCGGCAACACTGAAGGCTTTCACGGTGATTGATGATCGTGAGGGAACAGCACAAGAACTTAGACTTGCTGTACGGCAGCCTGAGAGTATTCAGTATAGTTCTGTGGAATTCCAGAACGGGGACCCGGATATTCTCATGGCTAAGACAAAGGCCACCGAAAAGAGTGACACAACACGAGTTCCAACCATGTTGATTCTCGATGCCAACTTTGGCAAGCTTTCATCATCCGTTACCTTGTGTATCCAAAGGCCACAGCTGCTTGTTGCACTTGATTTTCTGCTGGCTGTGGTTGAGTTTTTCGCGCCAAATGTTCGTAGTATGCTCTCAGAAGACGAGGGTGAAAAATCTTCATTCATAGTCGATGCTTTGATTCTGGAGCAGTCAACTTATTGTCAACCATCCACAGATTTCTCACTCTCTCCTAAGAGACCATTGGTAGCTGATGATGAACGATTCGACCATTTTATTTATGATGGTAATGGTGGAACTTTGTATTTGCAAGATAGACAGGGACAAAATCTTTCTTCTCCAAGCATAGAAGCCATAATTTACGTTGGAAGTGGGAAAAAGTTGCAATTTAAGAATGTCACTATTAAGGTAAGATGCTCTTTAGACTGGCTTTGTCACTATTCTTCAAACTTTGGATTGTTTTCTGATCTGAAACTTGTGGATTTAAATACATCATAGAATGGAAGATATTTGGACTCTTGCATTTCTCTGGGATCCAATAGTAGCTATTCAGCTTTAGCCCAGGATCAAGTCTACTCAGAGGAATGGGAGGAAGTTACCTCATTGAATTCTTCTGGAGATACTCCTAAGAATTTGGTTTCTCCGGTCACAACCACTGGTGGACCCGCAGAATTTTCAATCGAGTTGCAGGTATTTTGAGAAAATACATTGTTATCCTACTTATGTTAAATTATGAGTCAACTTAAGTATTACTTGTTTGTCCTTACTCGAAATGTGTCTATGAAATTCTGTTATGTTCATAAACACCCTTTCCATTATCACGAGAAGAACTATTGTTGCTGCTAAACTAATGGAGATGAGATTTCCTGCATACTTAATTAAAGACATCACACTGGGAAACATTGAACATTAAGCGTGCTTCTAAATGTTAAATGTTGGACCAGTATTACATGATGATGGATGCATATAAATTCTTACCTGCGGTCTGGGTTACACTTCCTGTATTAGGGAAGTGTACCAGGTGGCAACAGGTCGAATATCTGCTGCAGATATATGCATTCTATAAAATTGTTCTTGTATGTTAGATCCGTTCATGCCTAATGCCCTTAGTGATTGTTCTCACTGGTGGTCAACTCGGCACATGGTATTTTATTTCCCGATAAGTGGCACATGGTGTTTTATAAAGATCGACTGGGAAAGCAAGGTCCATAGATCCTTGCTGCTTTGGATTTGTAATTCTCCCTTTTCTCAGTTATGTTCTAAAACCCTCATTTTTTTTGCTGAAGTTATTTTAGTATGTATGTCCCTGGTTACTCGATGGTTCCCGAAGTATGGGCTCCTCTTGGGCTTTGAAGAGTTTTCATTCCACTATCCGGCAATATCAAGAATGCCCGATGCTGACTCCTGCTACATGTTTTTGACTGTATATATAAAGTGTGAACTAGAGCAGAGGAATGATTATGGTTGCTCTGTTCTTTTTTGTTCTTTATGGTTTCGAACTCAGAATTTGACAAGGGTCTATACTAATTTTAATGATTATGATTGCTCTGTTCTTTTTATTTTTTATGGTTTCCAAACTCGGAATTAGACAAGGGTCTATACTAAATTTAGGATTGAACAACACTGGTTTTGCTTCTAATTTCCCAATAATATAGAAAGTATAATGAGATTGAGAAGAAGGATAAACATTAGGGCATCACACTTGATATGCATAGGCATCAAACCCTTGGGTTCATATATGTCATGTCATCACCAAGAGATAGATGCATCCATCATTACCGTAAACACACAGTATTGTTCATTCACTAATGCAGAAATATGGAATTAAAATATATAAATGAGGGGAATATGGGTTGGGAACCAGGACCACAAACAAATTATTTTATCTCAGGTCTGGCATCCCACAAATGCAGCTATAGAAAAATTATTAAACTCGCCTGAATGAAAAGAAACTTAAGAAAGTAATTGAACATGGAAGGTAAACAGTTACGAAACTTAAAGAGGTCTTTTGGACGTACCATAATACTTGACAATGTGCAACGATCTGAGATGTACTTGAGAGCTCATATACTTCATTCATCCAATCTTTCTTGAGCTTCATTTGAATGCGCTTGGTGGGTGATTTCCTAATGCATTAAGCTCGAAAATATCTTGTTGACAACACTTCATCATCGTAATGAATATTCTCTCTGAGATATATTCAGTCTTATTTGTTACAGTTAACCATAGATATAACAAGATGAAAGCACAAAATCTCATATATTGCTCTCCAAGGAGCTCATTGGTTTGTGTTACATAAGCAGGATCTATAGTGTGGGTCTCCTTGCTCCCTGAAAAATCAATAAAACTTAGATCCTCATGAAAATTTACCTTAAGTTCTCTCTCTCTCTCTCACACTGGGTCCTTCAGCGTCAACCATTTGTCATCACCCTCCGGCGTGTAAAGGTGATTTGCCTCAACATGAACCAATCATACAGATAGCTTTTGGTTCAATATCAGCATTTGCTGGAGTTAATGTTGTAATAGTGGTTTAGCACCTTTCAGCACTTCACTGCAAGTCATTGTAATGTTCAAATCAATGTAAATTATAGGAAACAACGTGCAATAATGAGAGGCAGAAGTTGTTATGTTTTTGTTTGGTTAAAAGCTGATGAATAATTATGAACTGCTGAAACAAATGAGTGCTAGGTTAAGAGGGTAACTACTGTCATTTAACATGTTAGAGTGTTTTCCCCATTTTATTGCAACCTCTATTCAGAGAAGGACGAAAAATATTACTTCCTCAGTCAAAATGAGGTTCTTTTTATTATACTCTATATCCCCCAAATGAGTGCCATTTTCTAGTTTTCAAGGAAATTAAGAAAGTTAAGCCATTTTAGTAGCATATGTACATAATATACCATTAATGTCTACATTATAGGATACAAGTGCACATATGAGCAATTTGGTAACTTTATTAGTAAAATAAGGACACTCATTTTAGGGAGAGGGAGTAAGTATATTAAACCAGCTTTGGAAAATGGTTGAATGGGTAAAAGAATATTTCATTGAACTTGTTAGAGAAGGAGGGCATACCAAATGAAGGAGGGCATACCATATGGATGAATACTTAGCACCTTTTCGTATAATTAGAGCATAAAAAACAATTAGAGCATACCAAATTAAGGTTATTTCTACCTAAATGTAGATCTAGATAGCCAAGAATATGTGGTATGAGTGTTAGCAGATTTAAGCTGTCTCATGAGTACTTGTGGAAGACAGGGTAACTGTGACTTGAGTGGTGTTGTGGGAAAGATCTTGAACATGCGTTTGCTTTTTGTTTAAGTTTGTAGAGATGACTGATCTCACAGTCAGTTGAGAATTCGTGAGTCTATATAGTTGCAACAATAGTTCCATAATGCAGGGCCTCAGGCACCATTGTGAGAACATTAGCAGGGTTGAAACTGGAAATAATGGAGTAATGTGCCTCATATTTGAATCCATGAGGATTGTCCTCAGAAGATGAAATGAGCTGTCAGGATTAATCCACATGAAACATATTCAACGGCCATGATTGAAAATAATTTATAACATTCCTCTTTGATTCCTAGGACTAACACTTATTCTTTGTAAGCACAATTTTTTTTTAAATCCCTCTAAGGTCCCCACGCACATGACCCAACTCCCTGGTGTCGAATAGTTTCGAAGTAGAATTGACCTGTGTGTTGGCACGGGGTTGTTACTAGTAGTTTCATATGCTGGGCCTCAGGCACCATTGTGAGAACATTAGCAGGGTTGACACTGGAAATAATTAGATTAACGTGCCCCATATTTGAATCCATGAGGATTGTCCTGATCCTTGAGTAGCTCACCTCATATGGGAGGATGTTTAAAATTCATTAAGAAACTGGTGTATTAGGCAATGTCTAGTCTCTTATATATCTTCTATCTAGAAAGCCTAATGGTGTTTTTGTTGAAGTGGACAAAGTAATGCACAAATTTTGGTCTGGTGGTCAGAATTTGAATGAACTTCAAAAAATTAAAATAAAGTATACACAAACAAACTAGGAAAAATACATTAAGGCAAAAGTTGAAGACCTGATTAGATAAATAAGGTAATAAGCAAAGCTGTCTTATGTGTGATGATTTAATTTGTTTGGTTCTGTTTTAGTTTCTGGGAGTAATTAATATCCACTGAATTTTAATTGATATTCTGGGTTTATCGCTTGCCATCGTTATTTTAACTCTTTTTACGTTTTTCAGACAACTATTCACTTGCAGGAAGATAGATTATGCAAGTCACCTAGAATATTGGATCATTTGAACTGACTCAATAAACCTAGTCCAGCCATTGCTTTACAATGGCCTTAGTTCTTTTGGTAGGTTTAGTATTGAAACAGAAAAGTGAAATGCAAATGAATCATAAACTCAGTTTTTTTGGGAGCTTTTATCATTATTGAAGTGAAGAAGCAATGGTCATGTATGAAGGTGGTAATGTGGTTGGCAATAGAAAAAGTTGATAGAATACTAGTTATGGAAGAACAATGAACAAATACAAAGTTTGGCAATGAATGTCCAAAAGTTACATGTAGTCACTTGAGAAAGAGAAGTTTGAGACACAACTGATTAAAATGATCTGTTATGTTGCATGGAATCTACCTGTAAATGTAGCTATTATCTTTTATGGAAACTAGTTCTACCCGTAAATTCCGAGTTGAAAATTGGGGTTATAAAGATATGTATTAGGAAGGGCCGTTCCTAGCCTGCCATAGGCCCGGGGCGAAATCAAATTTAGAGGCCCCCTCCCCTTTGGCCGGCCCTGGTTCTAGGAAAACACTAGAGCTGGTGTCTCTAATATTGAAACCCCTTGCACAAGTTGAGGGGCTTCTCTCTCTACTTTGTAACAGGTTCTAGCCAACTCCTAGATATTTGAAATGTTTACCATCAATCCTAAATACATGCTAAGAAAGCATAAATAATCTTCTTTATAACTTGGCTTTGTTTCTGAGAGTGAAGTATCCTGTGCATGGTATTATGTTTAATAACCTACTTGTTGGGTGCTTCTCTTCTTTCTAGTTCTTGAGCATCTGGGATGTTTTGCAGGTTGTCAGCCCCGAGCTTACTTTTTACACTACATCGACATATGGGGGGAATTCCTCAGTCCTGTCGAACAAACTTCTGCATGCACAGTTGGATGCGTTTTGCAGGTCTTTTCTCTCTGTGTCTAAGCTGGTTTACTTTTCTTCTTCATTACATTGTTTAGCTTCCTTATCTACGTCCATATGCCAACACACAAGCCTTGTGTATACTCACTCCAGTGTGTTCGTACCTTGGTACTGCCTGCTAGTATGAAGATTTTGCTCTTTAAACTTTAATTCCTTTGGATCAGTATCTTCTCATTTTATTTTCAAGTTCATTTATACATTTTCAGAATAGTAATTGGTTCGGGAATTTTCCTTCATTTTATTTTAGTTTAAAGAGCAAAGGCCTGAAATCGAGGGGGGGGGGTCTTCTATATGAGGCCCCACTATTTTTTTGCCACATCAAAGCTCCAAATGTAATTTTTTCGCCAGTTAAGGGCTTTTTAACGGAATTCGTTAAAAAACTTGTTAAAAACCCCACGTGACTTGCACGTGATTAACAGATTGGCTCAAATTGAAATTTATTTTCCTTTTAAGGGAGTTATATGATTTTTTTTTTTTAAATTACAAGGATTAAAAATAAATTTATTTTAAAAATATGAAATAATCGGAGTTTAAAACAAAATAAAGTAATTATCATCTAAATTAAAAAAAAAAGTTAATTATCATTTAAATATTTTTTTGGAAACATTTATAAAATAAGAAATAAATATATTTTTTACCAAAATAAAGAAAATAAAAGAAAAAAAATCCCCAACCCATATGTCCCCCCACTAAGCTTTCTTCCCAAATCCTTTCCCCCTCTGAATCCAATCCACCGCCCACAAACCCACCCCCTCCGACTCAAATCCACTAAGCTTTCTTCCCAAATCCTTTCCCCCTCTAGTCCATGAATTCACCGGCCCGACCTCGGCGTCTCCGACCCCGTGTGCCCACCGAAAATTCCTTCACCCGGGTGTTTTGGGTTTTTAATGTGAGTTAATGGGATTGAGATTGGTTTATGGGTTTTGAATCTTTGATTGATTGGGATGGAAAGTGGGGTGATGGTTTTGTGTTGATGGTGGTTTGTGGGTTGAAGGTGGTGGGCTTGTGTTTATGGAGGTGTGTGGGCAGAAGGTGGTTGGTGGCTATGAGATGGTGGTGGGAAAGGGTGAGGTCAACTAGGGAAGATGAAAAAGAAGATAGGGTGTGGGGGATGAACATAGACATTCTCCCTCTCTCGGCCTATTTCAATCCTTTTAATTTAGAAAATTTCATTAACTCCCTTAAAAGGAAAATAAACTTCAATTTGAGCCAATCTTTTAATCACGTGCGAGGCACACGTAAAGGTGGCCGGTTCGGTTAACCGGCGGTTTAAACCTTAGAAAATCAGAACCGATACCGAACCGGTTAACCGCCTAATCCGGTTACGGTTTTACGGTTTATCCAGTTAACCGTTTTTTTTCCAAATTAGGTTTTTAAAAGAATTTTTTAACATAATTAAAAACAATTACGAAAAAAAGTTAATTTTCTAACATTTTTTGAATAAAAAATTTAACAGTTTTTTGAAAAAAACTGTTAACTTTTTAACAGTTTCTGTTAAGTTTTATACTATATATTAACATTTTTTTTTTTGATAAAGAAGACTATTTTAGATGTTGGTTAGTCCTGAAATTTTTTGCAAAAAGTTATATAAAAAATTTGAAAGAAATAAAACTTAACTTTTTTTTTTCAAATTAGGTTTTTAAAAGAATTTTTTAACAGAATTAAAAACAGTTACGAAAAAAGTTAATTTTCTAACAGTTTTTGAATAAAAATTTAACTTTTTAACAGTTTCTGTTTAGGTCTATACTAATGTATATTAACATTTTTTTTTTCAATTTTTTTTGTTTTGGATAAAGAAGACTATTTTAGATGTTGGTTAGTCATAAAATTTTTTGCAAAAAGTTATATATAAAAAAAGGTATGAATTTTGAAAGAAATAAAACTTAACTTTTTAAAAAGAAATGAATGTATATAAAAGAAAAAAGGGACGGTACCCTTAAATTTTATTAATTAAAATAAAATTAAAAAGAGAGGGACAACCAACCTTACCCTTTTATAAATAAGGGGGGGGCATTTAGGAGCCTTTACCTCAACCTAACTATTACAATTAAATAAAAATAAACCTAATCTAAAGTCTAAACTAATCTAATTAAAATAAAAATTAATCTAAAACATCATTCATTCATCGATCGTCACTACTTTCCGTGGAGTCCTCGACATCGTATTGATATTTTGGATCCGATAATAAACGATCTTCATAAGGCAAGTCTTGTTGTCTTTTTCCGCTCTAACCCAATCGCCAAGTAAGAGTTGATGTTCCAAGTTTTCAGTTAGTTGGGAACGTCTTTCATCCAAAACATTTCCTCCAACGCTAAATGCCGATTCAACCGCCACCGTTGAAGTGGGAGAGGCTAAGACTTCTTTTGGAACTATTGAAAGTATAGGATAAATTTCTTTCCTTCTTGACCACCATTGTAAAACATCAAAGTCATTTGAATTTGGGTCTTGATTTAATTCGAAGTTGGTAGTGAAATATGTTTCTAACTCCACGAGAATGTTTGATGATGATGAAGATGAACCTCGAGAAGGACCACGTTTTTTACTATATAAATTTGCAAAAAAACTATATGGATCCCCAAAGAACTTCGTTGAGAAATAGAGGAAGCATCTTCATGTTGACTTTGAGAAGTGTTTCCATATAAGCCATCATTAAAAAGGTTCACCAAATCATTTTTTGTATTTTGAACAATAATTGACGGAAGATCATTATCACCGTCACCATCGGGATATAACTTCAAATAATAATAAGCTACTATGCACTCTAAATCATCCAATTTAACTCAGGAATCTGATAACTTTGCAACCAAAAAGAGAGACGGAATAGTGTCAAAATATTCAAGCCACTTTTCTCTCATGAAAACAATGCAATCTTTTAAAATATGGCATTGTCTTAAATTGTCAAAACTAGTAACAATCGCAACACAACGCTCAAGCACCCAAACGGAAGTTGGATAATAAACTCCCGAAAAAGTCAAAGTAGCGGTATTGAAAATCTTTAACAATTCACATAAATTAGTGCATGCATTCCATTGATAAGCAAATAGAGGCTCATTATAGCCAATTGACATAAAAAATTGCATAAGGAGATCTTTATTAGCAAAACCACCGATTAACATTTTGTAGGTGGAATTCCACTTAGTTGGAACATCGTAAGTAAAATATTTGTCCGCCACACCTTTACTTCTTAAAAATTTGATCCATTTTTTTGTATTAATTGTTTTTTTAGAAATAAATTGAATACATTGTCTAATTGGCTTAACATAAACCTCTAATGTTTCCAAATAATCTCTAACACATAAGTTAATAATATAACATAAACATCTAATATGAAAAAACTTACCACCAAGTAAGGATTGACAAACGGTAATTAATTCGGGTAAACTAGCTGTATTAGCACTTGCGTTGTCAAATGAAATAGTAAATATTTTATTCAAAATATCATACTCAACAAAAATCTCAAGCAATTTTGCACAAATATTTTTTGCTTAATGCGGTGGCTCAAAATCTTTATAAGCAATTAATCTTTTTTAGATAGTCCATGAATTATCTATCCAATGACAAGTAACGCCCAAATAAGTATTTCTTTGCCAATGATCACTCCAACCATCGGCACAAATTGAAACTTTGTTTTCTAAATTTAATAAATCACCTTTAATCTTTTTTATATCTTTTCACCACTCTAGTAATATCACGTACGAGATTCGTACGTGGTACTCTCGTGGCGGCGGTATTTAAAGAAAGTCGAACAAAATTTTCATAATAATCATCAAATTAAAAGGAAGGCCTTTAACGCAAGCTAATTTGGCTAGTTCATCCCTATAAACCCACTTATCAAATTTAAAAAGGACGGAATGGGAAGACGAACTTTGTGCACCCGAACCCGAACTATGTTGATATTGTAATTGAGTTTGATTAGTGGAAATGCCATGTTTCTCGAGATGCTTTAACGCAGTATGCTCGTTGAGCGTCCCATGCCCTCCGCCTCTTTTGAATGAGTAAACTTTGGAACAATAGTTGCAATGTGCTTTAAGATTATAGTCATCTTCGGGAGTAATTTTTTTTTTTTTGTGTGAAATGGATCGCGAAAGTATCGAATTGCGGCTCTTTTTCTCTAGGAGGTTGAGGCGGTTGACGTTGTCCCCCACCCCGACCACCTCCCCTAGCTCGGCCTCCCCTACCCCTCCTACTACCACCACTTTCAATTTCAACTTCTTCTTTCTCACTTTGTTGGGTATTTAAATTTTGATAATCAAAATCATCGTTGGAGGAGGAAGAACCAACATGTTCCTTGCCTAAATTGCTTCTTCTTTGGTTTGAAGCCATTTGGGTTAGGAAAATTGAAAATTGAAAATTGAAAATGAAATCTAGCTTAAAAATGGATGAAAATGAAGAAAAACACTAATTTCGTAGAAAAACACTAATTTCGTTAAAAAACTAACTGAAAATGAGGTAATATTTAACTGGAAATTGGATGAGAGTAAGAGAATATGTGAATATTTGAGAGTAGAATAGAGCAGAAGAGAAAGAGTAGAGAAAAACAATGTGAAAATAAAATGGGAGGAGGGAGGTGATATTTATAGTTAGTTTTAAGTAGTAATTTTTTTTGGTTAAATCCGTTACTAACTAACTGGGAAGTAGCCGTTGAGGTGGCCCAACGGTCATATGACCGTTTGAAACTTTGAATTTCAAATATTGCCCTTGCCGGTTTAACCGTCGGTTTAAACCGGCGGTTGGACCGGTTTTCCTCACCTCCCAGCCGTAACCGAACCGCCAAAAACCCGTTTTCGGCCGCCAAAAACCCGTTTTCGGTTAAGCCGGTCCGTTCAACCGCGTTGACCGGTTTTCACGGTTTTGACCGGTTCAAAACCGGCCGGTCCGGTTCGCCAAATGGCCACATCTAGGCACATAGGGTTATAACAAGTTTTTTTAACGAATTTCGTTAAAAAGCCCTTAACTGTTAAAAAAATTACATTTGGAGCCCTGATGTGGCAAAAAATAATAGTGGGGCCCTGTATAGAAGACCCCCCTCGACTTCAGGCACTAAACTGCAATTTGCCCTTTATTTTATTAAGAAGTTAATTGATCCCATCACCATCCTAATTTCTTCTTCTTGGATAAGAGCTCATAAATGAACGTATTTTGCGAAAAGTTGTGAAATTTTATCTTTCCACTGGTATTGTGGGGTAGTAAATTGATTGTAAACTATATGGATGAAATGAATTGATATATTGATGCTGAGTGCGTAAACCTTTTTATTATTATATTTTTCTTCTGAACTTTGCGCTTACGTAAAGATGATTTATGTAATGTGGCCAGAAATAGATATTATGATTTTGTACATGCATATGAGTTGAACCTTTATCTTTTCAAGATGACGTATTTAATTAGAGTTTCTCCATTTTATGATTCAAGTTTGCAAAAGGAGTGGTGACTGATGCAAGGAATATTTGATTTTGATGTGCTCTGATAGGTTCGTTTCTAAAGGTGATACAATTGAAATGAGTGCAAATGCACTTGGCTTAACAATGGAAAGCAATGGAATCAGAATACTTGAACCTTTTGATACATCAGTGAAATTCTCAATCGCCTCTGGGAAGACAAACATACATGTGGCAGTTTCAGATATATTCATGAACTTTTCCTTCAGTACCTTAAGACTATTTTTAGCAGTCGAGGAGGACATTTTGGCATTTCTAAGGATGACATCAAGGAAATTGACTGTGGTGTGCTCGGAGTATGACAAAATTGGAACCATTAAAGGTAGGTCAACACTTGGGATACTCTGAGCCTTATTCATTCCTGCTCTTTCTGCCATCTCCCTATCTTTAACTTTTTATTATAAAGGCTGATGTTGTCCCCATTCTATTGATTCTTCTGTATTTCAGGTTCTTCCAGTGACCAGATATTTGTATTCTGGAGACCTCGTGCACCTCCCGGTTTTGCTGTTCTTGGTGACTATCTGACACCAATGTCAGTAACTTTATCAATGGTTATCTAATGTTTCACGAATCTTTTGATAATTTCTTCCCTTCAATAGAATTAACAGTTTATTGTTCATGATAGGGACAAACCACCTACAAAAGGAGTTCTTGCTGTGAATACAAGCTTCGTCAGAGTCAAAAGACCCGAGGGTTTCATTTTATTGTGGCCGCCTTCAGCTTCTAATGACATTTCAGAATCTCAAGATTCTTCACTAAGAAATGTCCTTGATGAAGGGGATGAAAATTGTTCCATATGGTTTCCAGCGGCGCCCAAAGGCTATGTTGCACTCGGTTGTGTGGTTGCTCCTGGAAGGACACAACCTCCATTGTCTTCTGCCTACTGTATACTGGGTTCTTTAGTCTCTCCATGTGTGCTGAGAGATTGTATCACAATCAGCTCTATGAATTTGTATGTGATTTTTCTTTAGAATTGTAAGCTTTCATATGTTGACTATGTGCTAACCATTCTTCGTGATGATTTACTTCTGCCCCCTTGCTATGTTGAAGTCATTGTTGAGTAAGTTATAGTTCCGGTAATTACTAATGAGTTTCATGTTTATTTTGCGTGTATATGTATTTTTTTAATGGGTAGTTCTTAGTTCAAAGTCTTTTCTGCCTTCTAATATTTTCAGAATTTGCAGATCTTCTAGTCTGGCATTCTGGCGCGTGGATAATTCTGTTGGAACATTCCTGCCGGCTGACACAACTACTCTGAGATCCACTAGTAGGGGTTATGAATTGCGACATATACTTTTTGGCTTCCGTGAAGTATCTTCACAAGTATTGAGTAGCTCAGATCATACATCTCGTAATGATCATATTGTCCAAACGGAGAGGTCATCAACTGTGAACTCTGGTTTGCGTTCTCAACCTGTTGCCAGTTTCCGCTTGATATGGTGGAATCAAGGTTCAGGTTCTAGAAAAATACTGTCTATATGGCGCCCTGTTGTCCCTCAAGGAATGGTTTATTTTGGAGATATAGCAGTTAAAGGGTATGTAACACATGTTTGGTTATTTGTTTTTTATTTCCTTCAGAAGGGGACATCATTCAATTTAAGTACTTCGCCAGAATGACAAATTCCTATTTGAATTTAAGCTCCATTCAGTTTCATGCCTATTTGAATTTAAGCTCCATTCAGTTTCATGAGAGGCAACTTCTGATTATTGTTTCATGGAAAAGACTTTCTTAAAAGTGGAATGTTTCATTTTTTGCTGCTCCTGGAGCCATGGTCATTAGATAAATTTTAGGCCAAATTACATTTATCCCCTCAAAGTATCCATCGAATCCCACTTTGCGCCCCAGTTTTAAAAGTGGGTCTCTTTGGTACTTTAATTTCCAAATCGTCCCACTTTAACCCCTGACACTTTCTAATTCGTCCCATTTTTATCCCCTGGTCAAGTCATGTGTGTGTGGGGGGGGGGGGAATGGGTCGATTTCAAAATTGAAGTACCAAACATACCACTTTTCAAACTGGGGTGCAAAGTGGGATTTGGTGGATACTTTAGGGGGGTAAACGTAATTTGGCCTACATTTTATCTGTTTGTTTGACATGCGATAACAGTTAGGATCACATAGGAATATTTAAAGACCAAAACTGTCTATTGGCTCGATTATTGGTGTCACACCGGACAGCTTTCATATTCCATGCGGCACGATTCTAATCCAACGGCTGTGATTTGTTTGTGAATCTTTCTCTCACAATTTAATACACTTTTGAACAATGACATTCACATTTTTGTACAATTTGATTTACAAATTATGGCCACCGGTCACATTGACGCTTTTGAAAAACTGGTCCAGTGCCTCTCCCTTATATTATAGCTTCTCCACATTTCTAGCTTATCATTAACCCTTTACTTAGATTTTTTATTTTTTATAGTAGCTCCATGCTTGAATAATGTCAAGAAAAAAGGAATATTAGAATCTAATAGAAGAAATTTGAAGGGTGATCGATGGAAAAGATAGTACCTTACAGAATTTATGTACTGGCTTACAGAGAGTAATCTATGCTGTTCACATTTAAATATATCTACCTGATATTAACATGTAAGGAAATTAGTTTGAAGATATCTGGATGAAACAATTGGAGTTCATGAGAAGCTGCTTATGGAATTCGGGAAGTTTAGATGTACCTGTTTTCCCTGCCTGTACCTGTAGTTTCAACCTTTTTTCTTGACACGCTTGCAATGTTTTTGTGCTAAAAGATTTAACTTATGTATTTTGCAGGTATGAACCTCCGAACACGTGCATTGTTCTTCCCGAAGATGATGCGACATTTAAAGCTCCTTTAGATTTTCAATTTGTTGGACAAATCAAGAAACATAGAGGAGCAGAAAGTGTGTCTATTTGGATGCCTCAGGCTCCACCTGGCTTTGTATCCTTGGGCTGTATTGCCTGTAGGGGGTCAGTAAAGCAATCTGAATTTAGCTCCTTAAGATGCATGCGAAGTGATATGGTCACAGGTGATCAGTTTTTAGAGGAGAGTATATGGGATACATCTGATTTGAGGTTCACTAAAGAACCATTTAGCATATGGGGAGTTGACAATCGGCTGGGTACCTTTTTGGTTCGTAGTGGTTTCAAGAAACCTCCTAGAAGGTTTGCTTTAAAGCTTGTAGATCCAGAGGTAACTAGTGGTTCAGACGACATGGTCATTGATGCCGAAGTGAGAACATTCTCTGCTGCACTTTTTGACGACTATGGTGGCTTGGTAAGTAGTATTGGTTGTTTTTTCAAATAGCTTCACTTTATCCTAAATTCTCTATGGTCTGTGACTATATGAACTTATTAACGAGTAGCTATTTCGGATTTTTGTAGGGATTGTAGTCTCATTCTGAGGCTTAGTCTCTCCCCCTCTCTCTTCTTTTATTTTGGGGTGGGTGGAAGTTCCTTCACAAGTTCATGCTTGATGGCTTCCCCATTTTCTTATATTCTTATCTTTTTTTTTTCCGTTTAATTTGATATATTTATTCATTAGCATCAAATGAATGGGGATTGTGGGGGGTCTTTGCAGTTTGTTGTTGTATTTGGATGGAGAGGAATGTGAGAATTTTTGAAAACCATTGTTTATGGAAACATTTCGTGGGAAAAGTGGTTTCTTTAGCTTCTCTTTGGGTGTATGCTAATGTTGCTTTTAAAGGCTTATCTCTTGTTGTTTTTAAGAGTGATTGGTCATTGGGGTGCTGCTATTGCTTAAGTAGGGCCTTTGCAATTTTCATTTGCTTCGGTGATGGGAATCTTGTGTATCTGATTTTTTAAATTGTGATTCAGTTAATATATTCTCTTTTGCTATAAAAAATGCATGAAGTTACAAACCTATGAAAGAAGAGACTTAGAGTTCTACGAATGAGGTGAAAAAAAATCAAAGTTGAAGTTTCAAGGGTCCCTGCACCGAAGGAAATAGGTAACGATTGGAAGAATTATTTAAGTTAAAGAAGAATGTGGTGAAAACCATAGTCATAGAGAAACACATGACCTTGAGGAAAAGAAAGTGACTAAGTATGTTCTTAGAATCATTGAGTATATAATGAAGACTAATTACGGAAGATTTAAATTCACGCTGTGAGCACTTCATATCTTGGTGAAATACAGTTAGAGGACCTTATGGAACTATGTTTAGGGCAGAAACTGGAGTTTCTTTTGGGAAACTGCCTAATAAAATTATGTTCCCAAGAGGTTTCTCCATGAGTTGGTCAAAAGTATTTTTGCTACAGAATACAAATCAAAAAACCCTTGCAAAGTTACAATTATAATCATGATCTATTGCTTTTTGAATCTTCAACTGGCCCACTCTAACCAGCCTTCCGCATATTTACAGATGACTCCATTATTCAATGTATCACTGAGCAGCATAGGCTTTAGTCTACATGGAAGACCTGATCACTTGAATACCACTGTCAGTTTCTCTTTGGCTGCTACATCGTATAACGATAAATATGAAGCTTGGGAGCCTCTTGTTGAACCTGTCGATGGCGTTTTAAGGTGAACTTTCTACCAGACAGTATTGTACTTCTAGTTTCTTAAGTGTCAGCGTAAACTCACAAAACAAATTTTCTGCCCTCAAGAGCTATAAAAATCTAGTAAATATATGTGCATTATTATTTCCTGTTGGTTTTGGCCTCCCATGTATTTGGAAAAACGAGGTACTTGCATTTAGATGTTTGCATTTCATAATTGTTTGCACTTCATAATTGTTTGCACACTGTCAAAGCATAAACAACTCTACGTAAAGAATGCTAAATTATTATTTTTGATGTTTGGAGTTGCCCACAACTTCTGCAGTATGACAACTGTGGTTTCCCTTGCATTACCAAATCATTTTTTCTATTTTGCCATCTAGAATTCCAGTGCTCACTTATTAGGCAGTTGTTCTGATTGAAATCCTGTTATGACATTGATACTATATCAGATTCCCTATTGGTACATTTTGCGTACACATTCATTTGTTTTGCTGCCTCTGCACTCGTGTGTGAGAGATAGATGTTTACTTTATAGGTGAATATAGTCTTAAGAGATGGGGAGCCTACACTAAATCAAAAGCAAGTGAAAGTCTATGGGCAAATTGCCCCATACTATCACTATGTTCACATGTTGCAATGTGGAACCCAATGTTCTAAAAGTTGCAATTTTGTACACCATGTTCACAAAAAATTGCAACCCATGGCAAATTCGGACGGCAGTTAAAGATATAGGCGGACCCCAACTCACGTGCAAGTAACCTGATATTTTTTGGCCAAAATAGTCCTTCCATCTCTCTTTCCAGTCAACCTTCACCCAAAACCACCCCACCCATATTACTCACTTCTCTCTCATAATCCGCGTAACCCTCCTCCCCATCTCCATTAACATTAGAAGATAAGCCGGAAGCAAGAGAACTTGCTTGTCGCTATGAGTCTCCCCCGTTTGAGGGCTCGACCTTCATCGTTCTTTCCTAATGGATACCTGTTTCTCCTAGCAAAATTTCTATAATAACTACTCAAATTCTTGTATTACCGGGGAGGTAGCAGTCAACAGTCAGCAGACTTCATAGGAGAACTGAAACAATACACACATGCAAACACAATTGAATGTTACAAAATGACTTAATTGGCTTTTGAGACACAGAGACAAAATTTTAATGAAATTATAAGACTTCTGTCACTAGTTACTACACATCACAAAGGCTACCATTGGACAAAACCTATAATGAATGACCAAGAACTACATAAATTGAAGTGGGCTATTTAAGTTTCAAGCTAAGTTGATATAAACATTACATAAAAATGGTGGGTAAAGAACAAAATCTCTCTCCAATCTCTAAACAATCTCCCAAATCTCTCAAATTTTCTTCCGATGCCAAACCTACTTTTTTACACTCTAAAATCTCTCGATCTCCATCACAGCTGCATACTCATCTCCTCCCAACATTAACGACCGGGTCATCACCTTCACCATTCTGGATACGACCCTTTCATGCTCGAAGACGACCATAGCAACTGGTCTCGTTTCACCTGCGTTTCCCTGCAGACCATTGTCTCCGATGACCTCTCATTGCTGACCATCGTCTTTGATCTGCTTCCCTAGCCTTGTTCACTGTGTTGTTCTCTCCGGCATCCTCTTGGAAGCAGTGTAGGGTTAAGGAAGAGAGAAGTGGGGGATAGAGGTGAGGGTTGTTTTGAGTGAGAAGAGAGGTGGACAGGTCAGAGGGGTGGGGGAGTAAGTTACGGCAGTTGGGGATTGGGATATTGTGGCGTTGGAAGAAGGAAGAGAGAAGGTGGAATTTTGGGAATGGTGGTGGGTTTGAGTCTGCTGCATTGATGATGGGGAGATGGGTGTGGGGGTGGGTGGCACATGAAATTTGAATATTATGAACCAGGTGAAAACACCATTTTGTCCAACTAATGTCACATGAGTTGCACGCGAAATGGGTTTGTCCATTTTTAACTGCCATCCAAAATTGCATGGATTGCAACTTTTTGTAACATGGTGCATGAAATAGCAACTTTTGAAACATTAGGTCCCACATTGCAATAATGTGTGAACTTAGTAGTAGCGGGGTGCAATTTGCCCGAAAATCTATTGGTTCTTTCCACAGACACATTTTTGTTGTGAGAAGGAAAATTGAATTGGATGTCTCATTACTGGTACATTTACTGGAACCCTAATGGTTGCTGTCTAGTGGAATCTTCAGCTGGGACTATTTGTGTCATGGAGTAACTGCACCAGGCAGGTCAGTGGTGTACATTGCTGAATAACTCTGGGAAGTCAATAAGTTCAGGAGGATGACTTGAATTGGAATGCTGAATAGTTGAGCTTCTGTTGAAGCAGTCGATATGAATGTGTTCGTGTTCTTGTTTTTTTTATGCTTTCCTCTTCTATTTTCCTACTCTAGATTTCATTGAGGGAGTGTGCATCATCTATTGGCCTCCTTCACTTAGCAACTTGTTTTTACGCAAGGGGACTGGAGGGAATGTCAATGAGAAAATCCTTGGTTATATATTGATTAGGCAATCTGATTCTATGTTTTCTTGTTTGACTTTCCGATGGAAATGCTGTGTGTTCCCGACCCCCGACCCCTCGTTGTAAAACTATTTAGGCTTCTGTAGACCATCAGATAATAATAACAATATAACCAGCCCGGCCTCTCATTAAATCTTTACATATACTTTATTCCTAATGTTAGTATCTGTCTCACATATGGAAATACTTCATTGTCATGTTCAGGTACCAGTATGATCTGAATTCTCCAGGTGCTGCATCTCAGCTACGACTTACCTCTACAAGGGACCTGAATGTAAACATCACAGTATCTAATTCCAATATGCTACTTCAAGCTTATGCCAGTTGGAATAATCTTAGTCAAGCACAAGAATCATCCATTGAAAAGGTTACTCCTTTTAACTATTATTAAACTGATTGCAGTATCTGTAGATTCTGTACTTTGCATTGGCATGACCATATATGACTTAAAAATGTTTGTGGTTTGTTGCTTGTTGCTTGGTTCTTAGTTTTTCTTTTTGGTCTCTTAAACAGGAAGTAGCCACTCCAAGATACAGAGGGAGACCTATGATCGATATCCATCATAAAAGGAACTATTTTGTAGTCCCACAAAATAAACTTGGTCAGGACATTTTCATTAGAGCTACCGAAATGAGGGGACTTCCGAACATAATCAAAATGCCATCTGGAGAAATGAAGCCTTTGAAAGTTCCGGTTTCAAAGAATATGCTGGATTCCCACTTGAAAGGAAATCTTTGCAAGAAACTCAGAACTATGGTGACGTTCATCATAGCTGAGGCAGAGGTATGATACTTCTACTCCCTCATCTCAAATCAGCCTTTATCTTAATTAGTTGAGTCTCCTGCATGAATCCATTTACCACTCTATCTGGTCCAGCTCAAGGTCATCATTCAAATCACACTCTTCTTTCGTAACTATGGAGTCACTGCTAGTTTTTTTGTTTTCCTACCTCCAGCTTTGTTTTTTATTATTATTGATCTAAAGAGTTTCCTATGTGATTCACTTAGCAGTTGAATTCAATATGCAAGTAATTTATCCCAGCAGTTGTTTTTCCTCTTATTGAAGCTATGGTACTGTCTCATGAATGTGTATGTTCTTGTTTACATCACATGTCTTAGCATTCTCACTTTCGCTAACCTCATTTTATTAACATAGTGTTTTCATGTTTACTAAAATTCTTGTTCAATACAGTTAGCAGCTGAGTAAATGTTACTTCAAGTTTCCTTTCTAATATATGGTGTAAATCTATTGCTTCCATTTAAAATGTCTGAAAAGTGGTTTAGCTCCTAATTATGTGACCTAAAAGTAATTAGCCCAAAATACTTTTGACCCCCCCCCCAAGTATATATCCATTCCCACTTTGCATCGCCATCGAAAAGTGGGTCTAAGTGCTACTTTAATTTTGATATCGTCCCACTCTACCCCTGACACAAAGGGACGATAGGAAAACTCACGAAATTGGTCATGTGCATGTCACATAATTGATATGTTAATATTTAACTCAAAACATAAGAGCTTAAACGTCGTTTATACATGAGATTTAACCCATGTCATCTACATACTGCAACCACTATGCCACTGCCACCACCACGTCTCCACCACTGCCACCAAACCACCTCCATAACCACAACTATGCCGCTGCCACCACCAACCACCAATTTCAGTGCTCAAATCAAACTGCAACCACCACCATCAAATTATACCACCATGGCACCACCACTACCAAACCACCACCACCCTGCAACTAGCACAAACAAAATCAAACACTAATTTACGTCTTTAGCATAACATCCAAATAACAATCACATCCCCAAAATTAAAGATCAAAAATAAAATAAAAAAACACACATTTGGGCTCTTTAAATTGGGTGTTGCCATGATGTTCTTTACCCCAACTCTAAAAATAAACGGTCAAATCCATTTATTTTGTAAAATTGCAATCCCACGGATCCTTCATTCATGAATTTCAACTCCAAAGATCTGCGTATCCCGGATTGAGAATAAAACATCAAAACTTGTAGTCAGGTTTGGGCTTTAGTTAGAGAAATTTATTTTGGGTTGATAGAGGTGAAGGTAGACAGACTGAGATTGCGCAAAGAGGGTGAGCACATTTTTAAAATTTTGATACACACTTGGTTACCCACATCATCTCCCAAATTAGTACTAGCAATACCACACTTGGACAAATTGATCTTCAGCCCCGACACGCTCTCAAAAACCTGAAGGATGGTGAGCACAATCTTAAAAATTTGAACCCCCTCTGCTAAGAACAACATAGTGTCATCACCAACACCGGAAATTAAGTTCTCATTGAAGAAGACTTGAAATCCTCTTTGTTTTCCCTCTTTGGCCAGATCAAAAACTATATGAAAAACTAGATTGGTTTTGTATTGAACATGGATCTAGGAGCTGGATATTTGAAAAGGTATAAAATCCAATTTGTTTCCTTTTTTACATATAAACTGTTATGATTTAGGGTTCTGGTTAATTTCGGGGTTAACCGTTGATTTATGCCGTTAGTGGTGGTTATTTCAGATAAATAAAGTGGCGTCGTTTTAGTATAAAGGGGCACGTCGTCGTTTTATTTAGAAGAGGGACACAATGTCGTTTTGGGTACTGTTTCCTTTCTGTTATTTGTTTTTGTCGTGTAGTGAGTTGTTTACAAATAGGGAAAGGTTTGTAAGGTGACACATGCTAAATGAGATAAATGCTTCTTCCCCAATTTTTGTTTCTCTCTCATATGTTTCTCTTTCTCAGTCTAATTTCTCACCCTTACATCCCAAATTCTTATTCCTTCTTTAATTAATAATTCTCGTACTTTGAAGTGTTGAATTCTATTCGACATTTTCTGTAAATCGATATCCAATTTATAGATATTGTGCTCGATTTGCAGTAGTCATAACATAAACATGAACTCGATTAGATTCCTTTGTCATACTCATCTCCTTCCCTCCCTCCCCTTCTCTCTCTCCAATTTCTAGCTTATCTTCCCAATTAATAGTCCACCTTACAAACACAAATCACATTTTATTTCAATAACCCTTCCTCAATCAGGCCTCACTTCCGACCGTATATGACAGTGAGAGAGAGAGAGAAAGTGTTACCACAGAGAGATGAGAGACCGGAGACCAACATCCTACTCTGCCTCCAATGCCCGCTTTCAGAGAAAAGATGAAGTGGGAATAAGGGGAATTTTCAAATTTGAATTGACTCACAGGCTGAGGTGGAAAATAGTGAAGAAAAGAGGAAGAAGAATATCAGCCGACCATGGGAACCATGCCTCTTCATTTCTTTTCTAACAGATGGATTATCATGTGACACTTCTAGAGTCCATAGATAAGTCTTGTTAGCCAACCCAAATCATTATCGGACTAAGACTTTGTTGTTGATGTAATTCTAAGAACTGGATCTATATAATGGAACTAGCCCTTTATGGTATCTCTTGACGTGTGACCTACCTCTCTCTGTCCATTATTACACCAAAGTAATAATATGAATACTTTGCTTTCCTAGTCATTTTGATCTTTTTATTCTTGTAAGACATTATGGAGTTATTAGCAAGCCTCTGACAAGATTGCTGCAAAAAAGAGGGTTACAATGGAATTCAGAGGCTACCCTATCTTTTGAGAAACTCGCAAGCCATGACTACTTCACCTCTCTTAGCTATGCCTGATTTCAACAAACCCTTTATTGTTGAGAATGATGCTTGTTTTTGGAGGAATTGGAGCAGTACTTATGCAGGAGGGTAGGCCCATTGCCTATCTAAGCAAGGCTTTGGGTCTTAAACATTTAGGTTTATCAACCTATGAGCAATAATTTTTTGCAGTGGTTTTTGATGTGGAAAAATGGAGACATAATTTGTGTGGACATCTTTTGTGATCAAAATATACCAAGAGAGTTTGAAACATTTAATTGAGCGGAAGGTCATCAGTGGGTTACATCAGAGGTGGATTTCAAAACTATAGGGATTCGATTACACTATCAGTTACAAGAAGGGAGTGGATAGCAAGGCTGCAGATGCACTTTCTAGGCATCATGAGGGCAATAATGAAGTTCAGTGTTTTGCCATTTCTGTGATTCAACCACAATGGATGACTCAAGTACTCACTAGTATGAAAGGGGATCAGGAGGTTCAAAAGGTGATGGAAGGGCTAGTTGTCAACCTTCATGATTTTCAGAAGTTTACTTATAAGCATGGGTTGTTATGGAGGGAAGGGAAAATCTACATAGGGTGTAACACTGATTTAAGGAAAAAAATTGTGGAGGAACTGCACACTACACCCTTGGGGGGTCACTCTGGTATCTTGGGTACTTGTAAAAGAGTTGCTTAATATTTTTAGTTGCCATGCATATGCATGAAGGAAGATGTTAAAAAGTGGATTGGGCTGTGATGTTTGCCAGTAACACAAAAGCGAAAATGTGCATACCCCTGGCCTACTTCAGCCCTTACCAATACTTCGACAACCTTGGAATGATATTGCCACAGACTTTGTTGAGGGGTTTCCCCTTTCCAACAACTGGAATTCCACCTTGGTTGTTGTTGACATGCTTACAAAGTATGGGCATTTTATTCCTCTGAAGCTCCCTTACACTGCCTATGGGGTAGCCAAGACTTTCTTTGATCAAGTTTATAAACTTCATGGGTTACCTGTCACTATTACCTCTGATAGAGATTCAATCTTCCTCAGTCAATTTTTGCAAGGCTTGTTCAAGCTTCTGGATATTTTCTTATAGCTCCGTACTGCCTATCACCCACAGACTGATGGACAAACTGAAAGACTTAATAGATGCTTGGAGCACTATTTAAGGACAACCAACAGTTATAATCCCAAGCAGTGGTCACAGTGGCTAAGTTAACATGACCATTTTGAAGCTCTTTATGGGTACCCTCCTCCTCAATCTCTATTCAATCATGAGCAGTACACAAAGGTGGATGCAGTGGGGGAATTCATCAAGGACAGGAATGCCCATATTATGCTGAGAGATAATTTATTGACTGCTCAGGCAAGGGTGAAGCAAATGGCATACTCTAATCGTACAGAGAGGGAATTTCAGATTGGCGATTGGGTTTACTTAATGCTCCATCCCTATCGACAAACTTCATTGGCATTACGAAGGGATTTCAAGTTGGCCCCAAAGTTCTATGGTCCATTTCTGGTAATTGCAAGAGTGGGAAAGGTTTCTTACAAGTTGGATTTGCCGCTCACTTCTAAAATACATCCAATATTCCACGTTTCCCTACTCAAGAGAAGGATTGTTGATGCTCCAGTACCACAGAGTTCACTACCATCCACGGGCGATGATGGTAAATTTCTGGTAGAACCACTTGCCATTCTAGATCGTTGTTTAATCAAGAAAGATGGTCGCCCAGACTCCCAGGTTCTTATCCAATGGGCCAATTCGCTACCTAAAGACGCGACATGGGAGGATTGACCAGTAATTGCAATTGCAGCCAATTTTCCCCATTTCAATCCTTGAGACAAGGATTGATTGAAGGAAGGTGGGATGTTATGGTTCAGGGTTCTGGTTAATTTCGGGGTGGCCGTTGGTTTATGCCGTTAGCGGTAGTTATTTCAAATAAACAAAATGGGGTCGTTTTAGTATAAAGGGGCACGTCGTCGTTTTAATTAGAAGAGGTGCACGATGTCGTTTTGGGTATTGTTTCCTTTCTGTTATTTGTTTTTGTCCTGTAGTGTGTTGTTTACAAATAGGGAAAGGTTTGTAAGGTGACGCATGCTAAATGAGATACATGCTTCTTCCCCAATTTCTGTTTCTCTCTCTTCTATTCTCTCTTTCTCGGTCTAATTTCTTACCCTTACCTCCCAAATTCTTATCCTTCTTTAATTAATAATTCTCGTATTGTGAAGTGTTGAATTCTATTCAACATTTTCTGTAAATCGATATCCGATTTATAGATATTGTGTTCGATTTGCAGTAGTCATAACAAAAACATGAACTCGATTAAATTCCTTTTGTCATACCCATCTCCTTCCCTCCCTCCCCCCCTCTCTCCAATTTCTAGCTTATCTTCCCATTGATGTAGGACAAAATAGGAGAAGGATCAAGTTCGTTATCGTACAAACAGACGAGTGATTGATATCGTTCAATCAGACAAAGAAAATAACACAAAACAACTGTTTTGAAAAGAAAGGGAAATTCTAATTTTATTTTCTGAATACTCCCCAAAACATGATGCTTCTGCCCCTTTAAATAGGCTACAAAATGGGGGTTGGGTACATTAATTAAAGGATAAGAAGATACTAAAAGACTATGTAATGAAAAGAGACAAAATACGAAGTTGGGTACATTAATTAAAGGATAAGAAGATACTAAAAGACTAGGTAATGAAAAGAGACAAAATACGAAAAGACTGGATAAGGAAAATGAATGTATTCAGATAAACTGAATGTGTAATTCATTATGGTCAGCTGGACTTTTTATCTGGAAGGAAGGAATCTGAAATTTTCTGGAGTATGCACCGCATCATTCCCTTCCACTTGCTTGACAATCCGTCCCGGACTTGTCATCAGAATACAGCGGGTAAAGATCAGCAACATTGAACGTCTTAGAGATTAGCATGTGATCGGGTAGATCTAGGACATAAGCATTGTCGTTAATCTTCTTTAGAATTTTGAAGGGACCAATCTTGCGTGAATCAAGTTTATGCTGTCCTCCTCCTCGTTCCTTGCGCAAATAAACCATCACCATGTTCCAATCTGAAACAATTTTGCTCAACGATGTTGGTCGGCTGCAGCCTTGTAGATAGCATTTGCATCCTCTAACTTCTTTTTAACTTCTGCGATAGTATCCACATGGTGTTGAGCCAATACATCAGCAGCTTCACTCTTCTCAAGTCCTGTAGGGAATTTTATAAGATCAACAGGAGCAACAGGAGTTCTCCTGTAGACAATTGCAAATGGTGACATGCCTGTGTGGATCGATGATGGGCGCTGTTATAGGCAAATTCAGCCTGAGGCAACGCAACATCCCATTGCTTTTCCTTCTCAACACACAAACAGTGTAGCAAATTTCCCAAGGTACGATTGACAACCTCTGTTTATCCATCCGTCTGGGGTGAGCTGAACTTCTAAACTTTAACTCTGTCCCAAAGCGTTTCCATAATGTAGACCAAAATACCGCATGGAACTTTGGATCTCGATCATAAGTAATTGAGCGATGAATGCCATGTAGTCGAACAATTTCTTGAAGAAATAGTTTCGCGACATGAGGTGCATCGCTGGTTTGCTTGCACGGGATAAAATGTGCCATCTTCGAGAATCGGTCAATCACAACAAATGTAGAATCTGAGCCCCTTTGAGTACGAGGTAACCCCAAATTAAAATCCATAGATAAATCCTCCTAAGGTTGCTCCGGAACAGGCAGTGGCATGTAAAGTCCGGTGTTCTGGCTATTCCCTTTTGTGTTTGACAAATGGAACACCTTTGTACAATTCGCTCGACATCTCTCTTTAATTGAGGCCAGAAGTACCTCTCCTCCGGTCGAGCAATGGTTTTGTCACGACCCAAATGAGCTCTAAGTCCACCAGCATGAAGCTCACGAATAAGCTTTTCTCGTAACGAAGTACGCGGAATACAGAGGTGATCACCTTTGAATAGGTAGCCATCTTGAACCATGAAATCTCTTATTGGTTGCTTCGCTAGATACTTTGACCAAATACTCCCAAAATCTGGATCATCAACATAGAGCTCCGGAAGAAAGTCGAATCCAATAACTTCATTGCTAACAGTGATAAGAAGTGTTGCACGTCGACTCAAGGCATCAGCCACCTTGTTTGAGGCACCTGTCTTGTGCTTAATCACATAATTGAATTGTCCAAATTAGGCTGCCTATCGAACATGCATCTTATTTTTAAGATCTCGCTGAGTGCGAAAATGCAACAGTCATTGATGGTCTGTAAATAATACAAACTCCTTAGGTAATAGATAATGCTCCGTGTTTTTCAAAGCATGAAAAACTGCAAAAAGTTCCTGATCATAAGTAGGCCAATTTTGACGAGCCTCATTAAACTTTTCACTGAAAGAGGCAACGGGGCGGCCTTCTTGTGAGAGAACTCCTCCAACATTAGTTCCACAAGAATCACATTCAACCTCAAACACTTTGTTAAAATCAGGTAAGGCAAGCACAGCGGCTGAAGTGAGCTTTTGTTTAATTTCCTCAAAAGCTTTTGTTGTTGCAATTGTCCATTTGAAGGGGTGGGACTGTTTGAGACAGTCTGTAATACGTGCAACAATGTTACTGAAGTTTTGAACAAAACGTTGATAAAATGTAGCTAACCCATGAAAGCTGCGTACCTCAAAAATAGTGGTTGGGATCGGCCAATCAACAATCGCCTTGATTTTCTGCTGATCAACATGTATGCCATCCTTGCTGATCACATATCCCAATAATAAAACATGATTCACCATGAAACGACACTTCTTCAAGTTAATATACAACTCATTATCTTGAAGAGTTGTCATAACTTGTCACAAATGATCCTCATGTTCCTCGATACTTTTGCTGAAAATAAGTATATCATCAAAGTACACAACAACAAATTTATTAAGGAATGGTTTTAGCACCTGATTCATCAATCGCATGAATGTTCTGGGAGCATTTGATAATCCAAATGGCATCACTAGCCATTCATATTACCCCTCCTTGGTTTTGAATGCAATTTTCCATTCGTCTCTGGGACGGATACGAATTTGATGATAACCACTCGTCAAATCTATCTTCGTGAACACAACTAATCCGGAAAGTAGATCCAACATATCATCCAACCGGGGAATGGAAAATCTGTACTGCACCGTTATCCGGTTGATAGCCCGGCTATCAATACACATACACCATTGATTACCTTTCTTTGGTACTAGTAAAGCAGATACCGCATATGGACTCACTCTCTTGGATATGCCTAATCCGCAATAACTCCTCTACATTTCCTTGTAAAATTTTGGCTTCCTCATGATTTAGTCGATAATGAGGAAGGTTAGGCAACCTAGCACCAGGAACAAAGTCGATACGGTGCTGAATGTCAAGCATAGGAGGTTGCTGAGATGGTTCCGAAGTGAGCTCGGGAAGTTCAACCAACAAACGTTTGAACTACATCTGGAATCTCCGTCTCACCATAATCTGGTTTGATAACTAAACCATAAGCACCACCATTTTCTTTTACATCCGCCATGAAAGAACCACAAGAATCAGAAACGGCGACGAATGTCTGCCCTTTCACTTTAGGTGGTAACTTTGGACTACCTAATGGGACAATCACAATCTTTTTATCCTTCCACCGAAACATATGAATATTATCACGACCTCGATGTGTAGCATCAACGTCGAACTGCCATGGTTTACCCAATAATACTTGACACGCATCCATATCCACAACATCACAGTACACTTTATCTGAATAAAATTTACCCATGGCCAAAGGTACCTTGCAAATACGACTAACCTGTAATTTTGGGCCCTTTTGAATCCAACCAATCTGATACGGATTTGGGTGTGGCTCAGTTGGAAGTTGCAACTGGTCGATCAATTTTTGAGAAACCAAATTCTCACAGCTGCAACTATCAATAATCAAGCTACAAATCGTCTCCCCTACTCGACATTTCGCCTGAAAAATACGTCTTCGCTGACTCGGATCTTCCTGCTTAAGTGAACAAAGAGTCTGTTGCACAACACATACGAACTCACCATTTTCATCACCACATACGTCATCAGCATCATATTCCTCCTCCTCAACACCAAGGTCTTTCTGTTCTTCCTCGAGAATAGCATCGACCACGTGCACATGTTTGCGGGCTGGACACTCGTTAGACTTGTGCCTAAGCTGGTTGCACCTGTAACATTTTGGTTGCTGGTATGTACTGGAACGTGGCTCTCCTTGAGTCTTGCGGGTCACTGGTGGAATAGCTTTAGCCTCTTGTACCGGTGAACAAGCATGTATAGGCGTTGAAGCTGTGTCAGTTTGATATGTGCGCTGAGTCTCGAAAGAAGGTTTTTGGGTATATGTAAAGCGAAGGGGTGGCTTAGATAATCGAGCCTCAGCTCGGGCTGCCATCTCTCGTGCATCAGTAATAAGTGACATAATGGACTGAACTCCCATTCGTTCTTGAATCTTTGGTTGTAACCCTCTAACAAAGCGAGCAACTTGCAAGTCGTCATCTTCTTGAATATTACAACGAGATGTCAAACGCAAAAACTCTTCGGTATATTCCGACACCGGTGCCTTGATGACAATCAAGTAATTGACGATAGAGATTTTGCGTGTAATCACGCAGAAGAAAATGATGTTGCAAAAGCTCTTTCATTAAAGGCCAATCTCGAACCGGAGGTTGGCGAAGGCGGCTACGTTCCTCTCGTAAATTCTGCCACCAAGCTCCTGCTCCTCCACGTAATTTATATGCAACAATGGATACTTCCCTTTCTTCACTTACCTCCATGATTTCAAAGAATCGTTCAACCTCATTAAGCCAATCAAGGAAGGATTCGATCTCCAAACTTCCCATTAAAAACTGGAATTTCAGCCTTGATTCGATACCCATCATAATCGTCTTGTCTAGGGAAGTGACCTTGGAATGGTTGAAAAGCAGCAGCATGGTCGCGAGCAGGCTGATGTGCAAAATCAGGGGCTGGTTCATGTGCTGCAGCATGTTGACGTTTTGCTGGATTGTCACGTTGTTGTCCGCCAAGTTGAAGAGCAGCCATAAGTTGTTGAATCGAAGCACGAGTCTCCTGTAAACCTTCTTCGAGAGCTGTGAATCGCTGCTCAACGGTTTCATTACGAGTAGTTTCTTCTGCCATGATGAAAATCTGACAGAACCTGGACCGCAATCTATAGAAAAACTGTGTGAACCTTAGCTCTGATACCAACTGATGTAGGACAAAATAGGAGAAGGATCAAGTTCGTTATCGTACGAACGGACGAGTGATTGATAACGTTCAATCGGACAAAGAAATAACACAGAACAACTGTTTTGAAAAGAAAGGGAAATTCTGATTTTATTTTCTGAATACTCCCCAAAACATGATGCTTCTGACTCTTTATTTAGGCTACAAAATGGGGGCTGGGTACATTAATTAAAGGATAAGAAGATACTAAAAGACTAGGTAATGAAAAGAGACAATACGAAAAGACTGGATAAGGAAAATGAATGTATTCAGATAAACTGAATGTGTAATTCATTCTAGTCAGCTGGACTTTTTATCTGGAAGGAAGGAATCTGGAATTTTCTGGAGTATGCACCGCATCACCCAATTAATAGTCCCACCTTATAAACACAAATCACAACTTATTTCAATAACCCTTCCTCAATCACGCCTCACTTCCGACCGTACATGACAGTGAGAGAGAAAGCGTTACCACAGAGAGATGAGAGACCGGAGACCAACATCATACTCTGCTTCCAATGCCTGCTTTCAGAGAAAAGATGAAGTGGGAATAAGGGGAATTTTCAGATTTGAATTGACTTACAGGCTGAGGTGGAAAATAGTGAAGAAAAGAGGAAGAAGAATATCAGCCGACCATGGGAACCATGCCTCTTCATTTCTGACAGATTGATTATCATGTGACACTTCTAGAGTCCATAGATAAGTCATGTTAGCCAACCCAAATCATTTTCGGACTAAGGCTTTGTTGTTGATGTAATTCTGTTTTTTTTTTCTGAGAACTGGATCTATATAATGGAACTAGCCCTTTATGGTATCTCTTGACGTGTGACCTACCTGTCTGTCCATTAATACACTAAAGTAACAATATGAATACTTTGCTTTCCTAGTCATTTTGATCTTTTTATTCTTGAAGCTTTTCTAGACGTTTCCTTGTTTAGTATTAGATCCTTGCAGATGTCTCATCAACAATGATGGCATAACGGAAGAAAACGTGTATGGTTTTAGTCACTCTATGTTTCTCCAAGGCAGAGTTAAGAGCACTGAGGCTAATTGTTTTTAAAGTTCTATGCTGATGGGGACCGTAGAAATTTGTTATGTTATTGCACTAAACACACTTCATCTCCCTCTGCTATACCCTTAGGTACATCTCTATATCTTACTAACTACTTTATCAGTAATAACCACCCAGAGTCACCAGGCAATCTCTGTGGCTATACAACTGTACGCCTACCCAAGTTGATGAAAACTAGATTTTGGAATTGACCCAATGGAAAACAATATTGGCTTGGTTCTATGAAGAAAAATAAATATTTTTGGCTTTGAATTGATGCTAAAAAAGCACGATGTTTATGATTCTATCATGTTCCTATGGTGTGAAAAGCTCTAGCGTGCCCCATGAAACTAGGTCTTTTTAGGATGACAAAGAAGCTTAAAGCCTGAAGTTCCTTATGTATGAATTTGAACCATGATTGTCTTCATGATCAGCTAGTTGATTCAAATGAAAAAAAAACTTTCTTAAACCTGGAGTTCAAAACTAAACAACTAGATTGAAGAGTTGGGATTTAACTGCCATTCCACAGCTATTCGTAACTGTTTAATACCATCAATAATTGAGCTATGGGATATCTAATGTCTTGTATAACTGCATATGTAGTCCTGATTGTAGCAATATCACCAATAAACTTTGTTTAGTTTACCATTATTGATTGCTGAAGGGTGTTTATTATTTTCATCCTTTATTGTTTTATTCCTGGTATTTTTCTCGGTGGGCGTTTGAGGAGACTTACCTCTAATGATGATTGAACAACTTGCCTGAGCTCAGTCTCTTTTTGTGCCTTCATTCAAGAATCTCTTCGAGAAGACTTCTGAATATGGGTGCTCCAACTTAACTAACTTTTTTCCCATCAAAGCGGTTTAAAGATTCTGGCTTATGATACCTGAAACAGAACTTTTTTCCCATCAAAGCGGTTTAAAGATTCTGGCTTATGATACCTGAAACAGACTAGCGTAGCCAAGATGGTTGGTGCCACCCTAAGTGTGAAAGAAAGAGTGACATACAATTATTGTGAGCCTAAGTTGCACCACTCTCATTGATGTTTGAGTTATGGATGTATTTTTAAAACAAAAATAGTAGTAGGGGATTTTATGTGAATGGATGCAAGATTTAGATATTATGTGTGTCCATTTAATCACTATAATGAATTTAAATCTGATAGAAATATAATGGTACTCTTGATTTACAGTTTCCTAGATTTGAAGGGCTCGCTTCTCGTGAATATGCAGTAGCAGTCTGTCTTACACATGACCAGAGCCTGTGCAGTGGATCAAATTTGAGTCGACAAAGTGCTCGCACAGCTGGAGCCAGCTGTGATGTTTCAGTTTCTTCTGATCTTGAATTGGTGAAGTGGAATGAGATATTTTTTTTCAAAGCTGATTCACCGGTTAGTATCTCCTATTTTGACTTTTTGTATTGTCTTTTCAATCATCAATTTTCACAAATAGCACAATGATGCTTCATGTGAGGGAAAAAACTTGTTACAATCATAATATTTCCTAGGGCCATGTAGAGGTAGGTCTCTAGTTTTGGTATGAGTTTCACTGTATTGCGTTCTCTCATGATAAACCGGACTGGGAGGGGAGCTGAATCATCTGTAGGCAAAGATTTATCATGTTGCGTTCTTTTCTCTGTCAACCACTGAGCAATCACTCATTGGATCCTCCTTTGAGGATTTTTTCTTTCTTTTTCCAACCTCTATCAACCCTTAAGTTTGAGAGTGAATACTCTGTGGCCGTAATATTTGAACATAAGAAAGCCATTGAGTGGTAAAGGAATCTTGTGCTTGGACCTAGGCTCACTAGACTCCCCCGAGTGGAAGAGGTTTGATTGGGACAGATGTGGCATTCCTTGATGAGCCTTGCGTTTGATATGCATTTTGGGCCTTTCTTTACCAACTTAAGCTTTTAGATGAGCCTGCGTGCTTAACATGGAAATAGAGTACTGTTTGGGAAAAGTCTAGGGTTCAAACTGTCCGATTTATATTAGTTTCTCTTTATAATTATGAGTTTAATGTGGGTATCTGATTCATTTCTGATGCTCGCAATGGGGCATATTTATTTGTCTCTCCACCTGTGAGTGGATTAATAGGGGGGAGTGTTATGCTTGATATACATTGTTCGGCCCCTCTCTAACAGCTCAAGTTTTCCAGTTGAGCTGTTTCACATTTCCTTGTCATATCGGAAGACTGAATCCAGGCAACCTGCAAGGGTTGGAAAACTACTACCACCACCACTACCACCACCACACCACCACCACCACCTAATCTACTACCACCACCACCACTACGACCACCACTACCACCACCACTACCACTACCACCACCACTACTACTACTACTACTACTATTACTACTACTACTACTACTACTACTACTACTACTACTACTGCTACCACTTCTACTGCTACTACTGCTACTGCTACTACTGCTATATATATTCGTTGTCAAGTGAATATTAATTAATTTGCATACTCTTCAATGGAAACTAGTCTAAGTTCGAGTTAAGATATAGAGTTAAGTCAGATGAGTAGTGTACATTTTTAGCCTTGTTCATCAAGCCTTTTACATAAGCATTAGTGTAGGGGTGTCATTGAACCAAGACGAGATTGTCCTTCTCAAGCTCTCTACATTTACTTTCTCTATAACGCGAGCATGGAGGGTCTTGTGTGGACCTTGCAATGTGGTGCGTGAGATTGCCCATTTCAGATATTCGTAGCTCAAGATCAAGTAAGGAGGTGCATATGAGCTTGTTCGCATTTCGCCATTCTGTATGTTTGTGCGTGTGTACACACACACACACACACACATATAAGTGTGTGTATATATATTGACCTCGTCAAAAAAATTCTCTAATTTTCCATATTTCCAGGATGGCAAACATAATTTGAATATTGAAGGCCCCTATTGTCTAAGATCATATTTGACCATCAAGAGCCAAATGTTTATCCTAGACAGCAGTCTTTTTTAAGAATAAACTTACCTTTACTAAAATGCTAATATTCCAGATATCTAATGAACATGTAAGAAAGTTTAAGGGCCTGTTTCTTTTCTGCAACTCAGATTTTAATGGGCCAACATGCATGAGAATTATGATATGGGAGCATTCAGACCAATTTTTTTTCTGGCCATTCAGATCTGGATAATCGAAAAAAGTTCTGAGCAAATCAGCCAAAAAAAAAGTCTGATCTGTCTCGCTAGATCTGGAAAAAAAACTTCCATAAATAACCTCGATATATTTCAATATTTCATTTCAACAAACGACCTCCTTTTGTCTTCGTCTTCATCCTGATTCCGTTGGTTGCTTACAAATCCACATGCTCAAACCAAGGCCAACTCTCATGTCCCAGAACAATAAATCTGCTATGATAGAACACCCAGAAATCTTGAAAGAGAAAACTATTTTACTAAGCACAGAAAGAGCCGCGAAATCCAAAAGCGGAAGGTAAAATAGAGAAACCCAGTTTGGATTAAATTGGGTTCTTGAAGTCTCCCAACCCAGGAAGTGAGCTCTTGAAATTTATTCAATAAGCACTAAATAACTGTGATGAAAGAACCAAGGTTTCAAAGGTCTGATATTGGGTGAAGGAATTTGGTTCGTTGGAGTAATTGGGTCATGGGGAGTTTTTTTTTAGGGAAGGAAAATGAAGAGAAGGATGTGACGGGAGGGGAAGAAGAGACTTATTTCTGGATATACTGTCTACTACATGAAGGTCCCATTTGTAAATAATTCAAGATAATTTCATTTATTTTCTAAGAGAGTCCAACTCCTCTCCTAATAAGATAACCTATATCCTTAAACAATTGTCACATTTTTCTCATCTAGTTCATTATTGGAAAGAAATTGTTCAATATCTAGAAAGAACAGTTATTAAAGGAGCATATTAGTGAAGTTACAGGCAATTAAATTATCAACAACAACAACAACAACAACAAAGCCTTAGTCCCAAAATAATTTGGGGTCGGCTAACATGAATCATCATATGTTATCGTGAAAAAAAAAAAATTAAATTAAATTAAAAATAAAATTAAATAAAAAAATACAAAAATAAATAAAAAAGTAAAAGGTAAAAAAAAAAATAATAATAATAATAATAATAAAAAAATAATAATAATAATAATAAAAGATTAATTAATAAATAAAAAAAAATCAACCCCCCACATGGATTTTTGCCCTCCACTCCGGCCTCTTCAACACCATACTTTCATCCACTCCAAGTAAATTCATATCATTTTCAATTACTCTAATCCAAGTTTGTTTGGGTCTTCCCCTACCCCTCGCCATTTTCTCATTTCTCCACTGTTTCGGCCTCCTAACCGGTGCATCACTCGGTCTCCTTCTCACATGTCCAAACCACCGTAGACGATTTTCCCTCATTTTATCCTCAATGGGCGCAACTCCTACTTTACCTCTGATCACCTCATTCCCCAACCTATCCTTTCTTGTATGACCGCACATCCATCGAAGCATACGCATCTCTGCCACATTCATCTTATGCACGTGACACTGTTTCACGGCCCAACATTCGGTGCCGTAAAGCAATGCCGGCCTAATTGCCGTGCGGTAGAATTTTCCCTTTAATCTATTGGGCATGCCGCGATCACATAGAAACCCTGTAGCACTCTTCCACTTCAACCAACCTGCTTTAATCCTATGAGCCACATCTCCATCTAATTCTCCATCCTTTTGGATAATGGATCCAAGATAGCGAAAAAACTCAGAAGCTTGGATAATATTTCCATCAAATGTGACCGCCCCGCCTCCCTACTTCCAACTCTGCTAAACTTACACTCCAAATATTCAGCCTTGCTTCTGCTTAATCGAAAACCTCTAGATTCCAAAGTGTGTCTCCACAACTCCAATTTACTTTCAACACCCTCTCTTGTCTCATCAATCAGCACAATATCATCTGCGAACAGCATACACTTTGGTATATCAAAGCAAAAAGAAAGGGGCTAAGTGCGGAACCTTGATGCACTCCAATCTTTATAGGGAACTCTTCAGTCTTCCCAACACTAGTCTGTACACAAGTACTAACTCCATTATACATGTCCTTGATAATATCAATATATTTCTTTGAAACACCCTTCTTTGCTAATGCCCACCAAAGTACCTCTCTTGGCACTTTATCATATGCCTTCTCCAAATCAATGAAAATCATATGCAAATCTTTCTTTTGATCCCGATATTTCTCCATGGTTTGTCTCATAAGATATATTGCCTCCATAGTCGATCTTCCTGGCATAAACCCAAATTGGTTATCCGAAATATCCACAATTTTTCTCAGCCTTTGTGCAATCACTCTTTCCCAAAGTTTCATAGTATGGCTCATTAGTTTGATCCCCCGATAGTTGGCACAATCTTGGACATCACCTTTATTCTTATACAAAGGGATCAGAGTACTCTTCCGCCACTCCAATGGCATTGTGTTAACTCTCCATATCTTGTTAAATAGCGTTGTTAACCAATCTACTCCCCTCTCCCCGAAACATCTCCAAACCTCAATTGGTATACCATCCGGTCCAACGGCTTTCTTCAATCTCATCTTTTTCATTGCCATTTCCACTTCACTCTTTCGAATTCTCCGCATAAAATCTCGATTAACCATACTCGAAGAGATATTTAGATCTCCAACATCCTGCTCTTGACCGCCATTGAACAAGTTATCAAAGTACGAACTCCATCTATCTTTTATCTCTTTATCCCCGACAAACTCTTTGGTCTACATCCTTCACACATTTAACCGTCCCAATATCTCGTGTCCTCTTATCCCTCATACGAGCGAGTCCTAGATGTCCTTTTCCCCTTCTCTTGTATCCAACTTATCATAAAGTTTCTGATTCACCTTTGCTCTTGCGTCTCTTACTGCTTTCTTAGCATCTCTTCTAGCTTCCTTATACTTCTCATAGTTCTCGTCGCTCCTACATTTTCCCAATAATTTGTAGCATTCTCGCTTGCCCTTTATTGCTTGTTTTACTTCCTCGTTCCACCATGATGTGTCCTTACTTGGTGGCCCATTTCCTCTAGATTCTCCAAGGACTTCTTTCGCCACCTCCTTTATGGTATGTACCATCTTAGTCCAAGTCGAATCTATATCCATATCCTCCATATTATCCGCCCAAATACCGGTATCGACCATCTTAGCTACAAATTTCGGTTGATTTTCCCCTTGAAGTCTCCACCACTTGATTCTAGGGTCTACCCGTGATTTTCTCTTCCTCGAAATTCTCTTACTTCGAAAATCAAGTACCACCAGTCTATGTTGAGTTGTGTGCTCTCACCCGAACAACCTTGCAATCTGTATAACTCTTTCTACAAGTATTTCTTACTAAGAAGAAGTCAATCTCGACTCGCATTACCTCCACTCCTATAGGACACCAAGTGAGATTCTCTCTTCTTAAACCAAGTGTTCATTATACTCAAGACATATGCCAACGCAAAGTCCAGGATACTATTTCCCGCTTCATTCCTCTCTCCAAAACCAAAACCTCCATGTATGCTCTCAAAGCCATATCGACTAGACCCCACATGTCCGTTCGTATCACCACCAATCACTAATTTCTCACCACTAGGTACTCGTTGCACTACCTCCTCCAAATCTTTCCAGAACACTTGTTTAATAGATGCATCCAACCCTACTTGTGGTGCATAGGCGGAAATAATAGTTATAATCTCATCACGTATCACCAGTTTAATGCCCATAATTCGATCACTCTTCCTGTACACTTCCACCACATCATTAATATACTCCTTATCAATAATGATACCCACTCCATTTCTACCCTTATCCTTTCCTGAGTACCAAAGCTTAAAACCCCAAGGCGATATTTCTTTTGCTTTCTCTCCAACCCACTTAGTTTCCTGTAAACACATTATGTGAATCTTCCTCCTCCTCATAACTTCCACCACCTCTGCTGATCTCCCTGTCAATGATCCAATGTTCCAAGTTCCAAAGCGCATCCTACTACCCTTACACCTACCATGGACTAGCTTCTTTACCCGCACTCGTCCGCAAGGCGGGAACCCTTGCATATTTGACACCACCCCCGTGCGAAGAGATGGCGCGTCGCTTCCGGGCGACGACCTAGCAACCTTTGCATACTTATCACTACACCCAGGTCTTTGAAGTGTAGCGCACCCTTGCATATTTGACACCACCCCCGAGCGAAGAGATGGCGCGTCGCTTCCGGGCGACGACCTAGCAACCTTTGCATACTTATCACTACACCCAGGTCTTTGAAGTGTAGCGCGTCGCTGCTGAGGAAACGCCCCAACGATATTCATAATCCGATTCATGTCATGTTAATGTGACAAAAATTTTACGCTGGCTGTCACATGCCTACCGCAACCCTCACCCTTTATCCTGACTTGGGACAGGCAAGGATAAATCCTTGGTGGGTTTAGGCAATTAAATTATCACTAATTAAAAAAATTGACTTGGTAAATGGGACACTGTATTTGAAACAAAGAGTGTACTTAATAATGCAGGAGGTTAAAATGTACAAATACTCAATTTAGACAATACATTCAGTGCCTATATCAAACAACTAAAATGATTCAGCTTTCAGTCTTCAGACTTTCCTCAGACTTCAGACCTCAATAAAAAGGCCCTAAATGGGAGTTATTTTAACCGATCTGAGCCTGTCGCGAGATTGCATGTGAGCTCACAAACCGAACTCTGCTTTTTACGGACCAGCATGCTTACGCTCACACGCCTACTCACATGATTAAACGTGTATTGAGTACACAAGAGTCGGAGCAAGCTTGTGATTGAGGTCATGTGGGCCGGGCTTTTTGCCAAGCCAAACCAGGTTCAGTTTGTATTGAAATCGTAATTTCCATTATGCATGACAGCATGAGCCCTGATTACTTGTGAAACAAGTCATTCTTGTCCAAGTCTATCATAATGTGAATTTCTATTTTAGTTTTTATATTTGTCTTCAGGAGTGACATATCTTTGGTGCATCTGTGAGTAGAAGTACTGTTCTCAAGCTAGTCTTGCATATCTACACTCAACGGCTTGAATGCGCATGGTTTTCCAGCTATTACTTTTGGCTGCCACTTCTAATATTCTCTCTCTTTTCTTCCTTTTCCTGTTGCGAAAAATATTGGACAGGATCACTACCTAGTGGAGCTAATTGCAACTGACTTGGGTAAAGGTATATAATATATCTTTCTATTTTGAGTGTTCTGATTTATATTATTTTTGAATGAAAAATACTCTTGCTTAAGCATTGGATGGATCTTTCCTTACCTTGACATTGGAATATATATAGTATTCAAGATAATTTGAAGTAGTAGATCTCCAATGATATTCAAGGACAAATGTTTCTTTGAGCTTTTTGGTCCTTTAATATTTTGTAATTTTGTTGATTGGCCACCAATTGCTCAAGCCCGTAGCATTACTAGCTCAAGTCAAATATAATAACTAGATTTGCCTTTGGCTCCAAGACTGAATGGATTATAGATCAGTCTTTATATAGATAGTTGTGATAATATTATGTTTGTAATATTAGTTACAAATATTCTGTTTCAAGGTTAATGAGATAGTTCCTTGTAATGCATGCAAACTTAGATAATTTAATAACTTAAGGAAGAAAAATTGTTATTTTTATTTCTATTGACTATTATTTAGCCAGAGTGGATTTTTCATTGGATATAGTTGATTAGATTGTGCTCCATTTCACTATATCGGATCAATGCATAAAAATGGGAGTTGGGTTATAATGCATGTATAGAACAAAAGCTGGTTTATTGAGGTGGGTTATGATCCCTGTATAGAAAAAAACCAGGTTTAGTAAGGTGAAGAAGTGTGTCCGGAGTGTTATGTAATGGGCATATTTTCTTTATGTTCAAATCAAAGGTTGTTGGGACACTGCAAAATGTGGGCTACTTGGTGGAATAGAACAGCTAATAAAAAGCAGAAAAACTTAGAAATTAAAAGAAGAAAAAAAAAGAAGAAAAAGGATGACTGTAGCCAAAATGACTGTAGAGATGAATATACATTAATAGAGATAGGGGAACAATATGAATAACATGAGAAACACTATTTTAGAAGGATATGAGTAGTGGACTGAATAGTATGGCAAAAATATATTGATCTCAGTGACCCCAAGTAATTATGAGAAAGGGTGAGTTGATTGAGTCTAGTACGAGACCATATTTCATCGTATTGAATACAACCAGGTAACTGAAGGTCATTTTTATAGAATCTTAGATAGTTGGTTTTCTTACTCGTTTATTTTCTCTTGCAATATAGAAGTATGCGATAGGTGATGGTAATTTACTTGCAAACATTGTTAAGTCAAGATATTCTCGCCTCCTATTATTCCATGATAGATACCAACTCTTTCACTTGGAGCATCATCGGTTGAAATGCTGCTGACAAGTTACATATGAGGTCTATTCATTCGAAATAGATTTGTAAGTGCACTGCGTAATGGGGAATAAAGGTGAACTGTATATAGCTCAGAATCACGGAACAGTATGGGTATTACTGTGACATTTATTGCACTGCCCCATAAGAAGCATACGTGGGTTCAGCTTCCATAAGGTCTATTGTGTCATTTGAAAAATGCTTTTTTGTACTAGGAATCCGTTTCATATTAATTGAAATCAAGGGGAAGTGATTTAATTGCTCATATGGGGATAATAATGAATTGATAGCGGTATGTGGGATCTGCTATTATTTTATCTGGATGTCTAGCTTCCATTACTTTTCTAAGAGCGACATATTAGTTATGAAGCCGATAATAAATTGATAAGAGCGTAGAATCCAAGGTTAAATACTATTGTTATGTTAAATATTGTTAGGGATGTGGCACTGAAATGTGTGTGGTCTTTTTTGTATCTATTTTGTTTTAATAACTGTTATTTTCGTCTTCTCACTGTAAAAGTAGTGAGTTGTAAATGTAAAGAAATTTTTGATGTATCCCTACAATAATAAAGGGGGGCGGATGAAAGTGGTTGTAGCTGTTTTTGTCACACTTTCTTATATTTTCAAGTTTTCACCACTAATCTTAAGAAATAATTACTGTACTAAAACTCAATTCCAATAAACTTTAACCTGCTTTTCACCATTTTTCAAAACATAACAATGTAGAAAGCAAAAGACCATTCACGAATAAATAAACATCAGTACATTTCATAAAATATAACGTCATGTACAATCATAATTTTTATTCATTTATTATGGCCCTATCCGGCGAGTGGAGTCGATGGATTTGAGTCCTGTTAGAAGAGCACAGGGGCAGCCAAAGAAGACTTGACATGGTTTAAGAGAGAAACATGTGGAGAATATTAATACTTTCACCTGACTCGATGTGATTTTGATTTTGGTTCATGTTGCCTGCCCCGATCATAGGGATATAAGGCTTTGTTGTTGTTGTTTGTTATAATGTGGCCAGTGGTCACTATGAAAGATGATTGCAAAAGCTTACAATAGATCCTGCTTTTAAACAATTTACTCGTATAATTGATTGTAAAAGATATTGGTGTATTATGTGATCCCTATCGTTTTATTTCGAATTTAAAGTACTGCCCATTTTCTAATTGCTCATCAGACTGAAAATGTTAGGTCGCCTGTAAACCTGAACTATCACATGCAGCAAGCTCAAAATACCTAGGACCATTTTCTTTTTCAGGAGATCCTGTTGGATACTTTTCTGCTCCTCTAAAGGAGATAGCTGGAACTGCTGACACCTCAGATTCTACTAATTCTGGGAATGGATTTAAATGGTTGGCGTTGTCTTCTGCAGATTCTGTGGTGATTATCTTATCCAACCGTCTTTAAGTATTTCCGTTATAAAGAGAATGAAGAGAAATTGATTGACTTCTTGTTGGTTATGTGGTGCAGATGATGGCTCAAGAAAATAAATCTAAGAATACCTCCGGGAGAATAAAATGTGCTGTTCTCTTGTCACCTGGGTCTGGAGAAGGAAACAGTGGTCAACAGACACATCGGGACAAAAAATCTGCTTTTATTCAGATTAGTCCTACCAGGGAAGGCCCATGGACAAATGTGGCGCTAAATTACTCAGCACGTGCTGCATGTTGGCCTCTAGGTAATGTTGTTGTAGCCAGTGAAGTAAGTGTGGAGGATGGCAATAGATATGTGAATATCAGATCGCTGGTTTCAGTTCGAAATAATAGCGAATTGTCCCTAGATTTGCGCCTTAAACTTGGAGCTTCAAATAAAAATATGAATGTGTTAGATGATGCAACAAAAGAAAGACCAAATGATGTAGTTGAAACAGATGAATCTTTTGAAAGTGAGAAGTATAACCCAACCAGTGGGTGGGTTTGCTGTGCCGCTCCACCTAAACTGAAGTCCTTGGATCTCGAGGGCTCTTCCCAGGTTAGTGACTTATACAAGTTTTCCCATGTGTTTTAGTTCTGAGGTCCTTTTGCTATATGTGGTCTTTAATTCATTGTGTCCTTGTCTGTAGAGATTCCTCATTCATATTTACCATGTGTATGCTCTTTCAATATTGGAAGACCATTCAGAGAAATGGAATTCTCTTAGGGTTAGGATTGAGATTAGCCTTTCCATGTGTAAAATTTGTTTAGTTTATAAGAAGAGAGACTACAACTGTCTTGTTGGAATATTTCCTGTTTAAGTTTATTGTTATGTGTTTATTTATTGATTGGAAGATTGGCAATATACCTCATCATTTTAGAGTTCCCAATTTTCATTTTTCTGTTCTCCAAAACACGTTCTTCACAAGCCTATGGATCCAAATCTACATGTTTCTGTTTCAGGCATAATCCTTATATCAGTTTTATGGTCCAGATGATCTTTCCGCAGTAGGCTCGGAAATTATTGATCTTCAAACATCATAGTTTCAGTTTTCTGATGCGACTTATTAAGCCAAAATGCCTAGACATGAAATGTTTACCAATGTACAAATATTTTCTGGTGATCTGAACTCTCTTTAAATGCCCTTAACACCCAAAAGAGTTCATGTTTGGCGCAGGTTCAGTTTTTTTAACTGTAATCCATGGTTTCTTTTTGAAATAGTTTATCTTCTCAGTATCTAGCTAGTTAGCTCAAAAAGGAGCCTTAAAGAGATAAATTGTATTTTCTTTTACATATATCAACAGCCTAGTTAAGTAGCTACCTAATTTTCTTCCCATCTTTGCTCAGATTTGGTTAACTTTTACAGGGTTCTTTCAAGGACGAGTTACCGTCTGGGTGGCGATGGGTTGATGATTGGCATTTGGATACAACCTCTGTTAACACAGCTGATGGATGGGTTTATGCCCCTGATTTAGAAAGTTTGAAGTGGCCCGAGTCATATAATCCCTTAAAATTTGTGAACTATGTACGGCAGCGAAGATGGATTAGGAATAGGAAACATGAAGTAGGTGATGTAGACCAACAAATAACTGTTGGGAGACTAAAGCCTGGAGAATCGGTCCCTCTTCCACTTTCAGGACTTACCCACCCTGGATTGTATGTGCTGCAGTTCAAGCCATTCAATCCGAGTGATCCTCACGAATATTCGTGGAGTTCTGTGATGGATAAGCCCAGTCAGTCGGAGGATTTTGGTAGTTCTAAAGACATTTCCGAAATATATGTCTCAAGTTTAAACGAGTCTGAGGAACTCTTGTGCTGCTCTGAAATCAGTGGAACCTCATCAAATAGATCCCGTGGAATCTGGTTTTGTTTGACCATTGAAGCAATGGAGCTTACAAAGGACATTCATTCTAATCCTGTTCAGGACTGGAGTATTGTAGTTAAATCCCCCCTGTCCATAACCAATTACCTTCCTCTTGCTTCTGAATATTCTGTTCTGGAGATGCAAACCAGTGGTCATTTTGTTGCATGTTCTAGAGGTGTATTTTCCCCTGGGGAGACTGTAAAGGTTTTCAATGCTGACATTAGAAAACCATTGTACTTTTCCCTGCTTCCACAGAAAGGATGGCTGCCAATACATGTAAGATGTTTGAGTTAATTCTGCCTTTTTTTCTATTTCTGCTTCAATCCATCCCCACCTCACTCCATTGTTATTTCTCCCTCGTAAGCAAACTTTTTCTTAGAAGTTGTGTTTTTCAGTGTGAAACTCAAATTATTGTCTTTTATAGGAGGCCATTCTCATATCTCATCCTAGCATAGTCCCATCAAAAACAATAAGCCTCAGGAGTTCAATTTCTGGAAGGTGAGATATGCGACATTTTACTTTCCTTTGGTCTATATTCTTTCTCATGTAGAAGTCCATCTCTTCCCCACTATAATATCCGTGATTTGTTGGCTTGTGCAGGGTGGTTAAAGTTCTTCTTGAACAAAACCATGATAAAGAGAGGCCTCTGTTGGCAAAGACTGTTAGAGTCTATTCATCCTTTTGGCTTTCAGTTTCAAGATGTCCGCCACTTACATTTAGGCTTCTAGATATGCCAGGAAAATCAACACGGAACCCTTTCAAGTCGAAAAAAACCAACAATGTAATCCTTGAGGAAATTACTGATGAGGAAGTGCATGAAGGCTATACAATTGCTTCTACGTTGAATTTCAATTTGTTGGGCCTCTCGGCTTCTATTAGTGAGTCTGGAAAGGAGCATTTTGGACCCGTTAAAGATCTAGCTCCACTTGGTGACTTGGTACTGAATCTGAATACAGTCTGATTAGTTTTATTTTTGTGTAACTGGAACTCATTGAGTTTTTCTGTTATTTTCTTAGGATGGTTCATTGAATGTTTGTGCTTATGATGCTGATGGCAATTGCATGCTGCTTTTCATATCTTCAAAACCCTGCCCTTATCAGACTGCTCCTACGAAGGTACTAGAGGGCACAAGCTTCAATGAAATATTACCTATTACCTAAATGAAATCATGTTTAAATTAATATTTCTGTCCCAGGTGATCTCTGTCCGGCCTTTCATGACATTTACAAATAGACTTGGTCAAGACATGTTTATAAAGTTAAGTAGCGAAGATCAGCCAAAATTGTTGCGTGCATCTGATGCTAGGGTCTCCTTCTCATACCGTGAAACTGGTGAACCAAATAAGCTTCAGGTCAGTCGAGTCTTCCCCGCTTGAATACTGTCAACTTGTTTGCAAGCTGCTACTTGGAACTATAATAAAACATAGTCCATTCACAGAATCATGGAGATATATTCATACTGCTGCATTTCGTATAGTTATCAAATTTCCAACTTTTTTTTTTACATGGCTGATGGAGGATATCTCCCTCTAATTATAATTACCTAGCAAGTGCACTAGTTTATCACTGTAATAGTATGCACAATGCAAGGGTCTAATCCACAACGACTCGTTTGCAACAAGTATATTTTATTAGTGCAAAGGTAACAAAGAGGGGTTTTGATTGTTTGAGCAATTATTATCCTAAGAAAGCAAGAATTAAAAGCAAGTAAAGAAATCAAGGAACAAGGGATTCATGGATTGGGGATCATAAAAATTATCACTTTATGTTATTTCAAATCATGTAAAAGGAATCAATCTCATTTAAGGGTTGGTTCCCAAAAAATTAGGGTTGGGACGTTTGGTATGCGGATTGCAACCCTAGTATCTCTATATTGTTTATACCTTCCGATAAGTTGATACAAGCATTCAAAAGATTCAATTTAAATCATAAGAACATTAGAACATAGATTCGTTTAATTTCTTGGTTTGTCGTCAATTGAATCTAATCTTCTCAACAATGGTCAACGTATAAATCATCCACGTAAGTGCGACAATTCATACCCAAATAAATTCAAAGGCCAAAAGTATATTAACATACAATTGAAAACTAAGAACTATAGTTAAGAATATTGAGAATAACAAGAATGAGAAAGAGATAGAAAGAATTAAAACCTTAGCATAAAGATCCAATTGTTAATCACCCAATCCACTAACCAAGAATTTAGCCGCGAAGGGCCATAAAAGATGAAATACAAAAACCTTGATTAAATCTTTATATCTTTCTTCAAACTTGTAAAACCTAAATTAAAGTGTAAGAGATATCTGAGATGATACAAAACCTAATCTAGGGTTGTTTATATAGTAGGGAAGGTATTCCTAATTTGCAGCCACAAGTCTGTCCTAATCCTTGTAGAATCCGGAACAACCACGCTCGATCCGTCCAAATCCGCCTTCAGTTCGTGAGGGTGCGGTCGCCCCATCTGGGTGCGCGATCGCCCTGAGTTCCTGTCTTTTGAGTGCAGCCGCTCTCTTCTTGGGCGCGGTCGCTCTCTCTCCTCTGTACAAAGGTCACGGTCGCCCCCTTTTTGAGGTGCGGTCGCACTCAGCCCTTTTCTCAGCTTTGGTCCTTCCTTTTTCCACTATTTTGCAATCCAGCCCCTGTACAAACAAAACCACTAGAAATACATCAAATTCCCAAGGATCGAGCGCAAAATAGGCTTGGAAATATATCCTTTGGACGAGTGAAACCACATCATCAATGGCTGAAGTGATTTTTGTGTAAGCGTATGTTTGGGAACCTCAATTTCATTGCTTGAATTGGAATTAGGACCTCAAATACCAAATTTGATGTTTGGATGCCAAAAGAAGTTTTTAAATAGAATTGAAATCGTTTGAGTTTCAATTCCATAAATTGAATTCTATACCTCAAATACCAAATTTGATGTTTGGATGCCAGAGTTCTTTTTAACACTGGTACCGTCGTGATAGCTGGCACTGCCAATCTCCTACCGTGCTATCTATATTCTCTACATTATTGTTTTGTTTCCACCCGCTCCACACCGCACCTCTTTTTTCTTTTTAGTAAACTACCAACTCCACATTGAAGAAGTATCAATGGTTTCTTTAAACCTTGACAAGATATGGCTTATATTTTGACTTCATATTCTTAAGGAGAGAGAAAGGAAATGTGACCATTGCCATAATCTCGAAGTCAGGCTAGATTGAGAAAGTGGGGGAGAGAGAGAGAGAGAGAGAAACACAACTTCGGATTTGCATGTGTACTTCTAAATCCTTTTATCTGGGTTTTGCTTGTTCTTGGATTCCTATCAATTTATTGTAGAAATGCAAGGGGTTCTATATTTTTATTGAACTGATAAATTTTGCTCCTATTTCATATTCTTTTGTGATCTCCTCCTTACTCTAATATAAAATTTGACAAAAGAGTTGCTTGTTCCGGTGGAGCGAGGTTTTTTTCGCAAATTGGGGCAAAAATTGCTTAATAAATTTGTCAACAAAAATTAACAATTAGTTCCCTTTCATATTTTAGAAGGGGGCAACAAATATTTATAGTGTATTTTTTCCTTGGGGCAAGATTGCATATATTGTACTAAAACGCCAAAATCAAAAATAAATAAATTACACCAGTAAGTTTGTAGTTTTTTCTAGCCATTGGGAGCCCCTTTACTCCTCACCTAGTTCCGCCAGTGCTTGTTCCCTTTGTCCATTTGTGAAGCCACTGATTGATGTACTGAAGAAGCTGTATGATAAATAATAATCCTTCACGAATGCGATTTGAGTTCTTTTCTTATTTTTGTGAATTCAACTGTACTGATAGGTTAAGTGTTATTTGGATAGGTCCGACTCGAGAACACAGAATGGTCTTTTCCTATTCAGATCGCGAAGGAGGATACCATCTTTCTGGTTTTAAAGAAGAATGATGGTGACCGTGAATTTTTGAGGACTGAAATTCGAGGATACGAAGAGGGTTCACGATTTACGGTGGTATTTCGCCGTGCATCAAGAGATGGTCCTATCAGGTATTCTTGTACTTCTACGCATTTACATGGAACATGAACTGGTTTCATGGCTGCTGCATATATTCCTCCAATATCTACTGCTGCTTAAACAGTAAGAACTTTGCTCGACAGGGTTGAGAACAGAACAGCTAGCAAGACAATAAGGTTCAGGCAATCTGGTTTTGGTGGGGATGCTTGGATTCAGTTGGAACCTCGTTCAACTATCAAATATTCCTGGGAGGATCCATATGGCCAAAGAGTTATAGACACAGAGGTCCACAGCAGTAATGTGACTGCAGTCGACAAGCTTGACCTGGACAAACTGGGATTCTGTACTGCTTTTCAGGGAGGACAGGGATTATATTTCCATGTTGTAGAGATGGGAGACGTCAAAGTTGCTAAATTTATTGATGACACGACATCAGAACCATGGGAAAATGAAGGAAACATTTCTTTAACATCTGCTGGAAATCGGGGAAACAATCAAATGCAGAGCATAACATCAGAGAATGCATCTCCTCTAGAACTTATAGTTGAGTTGGGAGTTGTTGGGGTTTCTTTTGTGGACCATAGACCAAAAGAGCTCTTTTACTTTTATCTAGATAGAGTCTTTATTTCCTATTCAACTGGCTATGATGGTGGGACTACAAGCAGGTATGTGAATTTTGTTGCTCACTCATCTTCAGCAGGGTGGTTATACATACATACATACATACATACATACATACATACATACATACGTATACATACATATACATACATACACACACACATATATATACACACACACATATATATATATTTATATATCTGGAAGTGGGTAGGGATGTTTTGTTTAGACTTATTTTCACAAAATAACAAGACTAATAAATATCTCCGTTATCGCACTTTGAAAAGTTAAATATTTGAGACGTGCATATTTCCTTCCACTGTGATCATTATAACAATCTCTCTGTTGTTTCTGACTTGTTTATTATCTGAGTTGAATTAAAAAACAATTCAAGTTGTAAGATCAATCTTTCAACGATTGAATGGGGTAGGATAATAGTTATATAGAAATCTTATTCGTTGTTGACTGCTTTTAGGTAGGACAAAGTAAAGGAAAACGTACAAAAATTTAAGGTGAGGATAAGAGAATTATATGAAAGTTAAGAAAATTCAAGTCAACGATAAAAAGTTGGTCCGAATGAAAAAAGTATATATATATATATATATATATACATATATATATACACATATATATATACACATATATATATACACATATATATATACACATATATATATACACATATATATATACACATATATATATACACATATATATATACACACATATATATATATATATATATGGAAAAAATGCAAAAAAAGTACCTCAATTGTCCAGATTGTGTGGATATAGTACCCAATTCCTTTTTTTTTACATAATTAGTACCTAAACTGCCCACTTTATGCAGGTTTAATACCGATGACTAACGCCATCCAAAATTCACCGTTAAATTGGACATGCGTCATGCACATGACCTTTTTAAAATGGCAAAATTGTCAAAATAAAATTGGTGCCTCTCTCCAACTTCTTTCTTCTTCTTCCTCTTACAAATTAAGAAAGAAAATTGGGGAAACAAAACCCCTATCAGCATTCTGTTTGCACCCCCTTCCGTCCCCGCCCCTCTTCCCCACATCCATAATCCCCAAACGCCCTCGTCCTCCATCTAACCCCAACCTTTTCGAATCTTACTCAATTTCTTGCTTCAATTTTGTATGAAACTGCGGTCGTTAACAAAGGAGGGTAATTGTGTGATGGATTTTGATTTCCCTTCCCGATTTCCTCTTATCTATGTTTTTCATGTTCTAGTTCGATTTCTCCCTTGATCGATTTTGGTGGTGGTGTTCTTAAAAGATTGCAAATCGGGCATGGGGTGGATTTCATGGTGGGTTTGAGGGGTGGTATTTCGACGCAGGGTTCTGGGCAAGACGTTTGAGGAGAGGGTGAAGAAGTAGTGGTAGGGGGAACGACGTCGGGGTGGGTGGTATGGAAGGGCACTGAAGTTCGGATTGATGGAGATGGGGATGTTTTTACATTTTGAGTTTGATTTTTGGAAACAATTCCTTAATTTGTGGTGGTTGTGAGATGATTTTGTTTAAAATTGGGGATTTGTGATGAAAGCTTCCACTTTATTCATTCCTCCATTAACAATGGTGGGATAGAGAAGAGGAAGAAGAAGAAAGAAGATGGAGAGAGGCTGCAATTTTATTTTGATAAGTTTGCCCTTTTAAAAAGGTCATGTACATACATACGTCTAATTTAACCATGAATTTTAGATGACTTTATTAATAGGTATTAAGTCTGCACAAAGTGAGCAGTTTAGATACTAATTATACAATAAAAATGACTTTGGGTACTATATCCACACAAGCTGGACAGTTGAGGTACTTTTTTTGCATTTTTGCCTATATATATATATATGTATGTGTATTTACTATCAATATATATATACATATATATATATATATATATATATATATATATATATATATATATATATATATATATATATATATATATATACTTCAGCTACGACAAGTTACATGGCCGGAGAAAATCTAAAAGAAAACTGCATCTTAATTCTAGGGCCGCGTATGCTTATCATGTATCCAAATCAGATTTCTTGAAGATCTAGTCATTTCATTCTTCCCTCAACAAGCTGTTTTATTATCTCTCTTCATCTAAATTGTCCGAACCTATTTTTACACCAACAATAATATATATCAGAAAGCCTTTTATGCTCGCATAAAGCTATCTCAGTATCTTCAATGTGAAACTTTCATTGATAAGGTCTTTCTCAAAGCAACTCCGGCTTTTACTACTATAGTCCTTAGAACTTGTAATAGATGCTAGATTTACTATTATTTGTTCCCCTTTGTTATTTTTCTTTCTTTTTTTTTTCCCAGGTTCAAGCTCATTCTAGGAAATGTACAACTTGACAACCAGCTCCCTTTGACATTGATGCCTGTGTTGTTGGCACCTGAACAAGCGCCTGATATGCATCATCCAGTGTTCAAAATGACCATAACAATTCGAAACGAAAACCCTGATGGCATCCAGGTCTACCCATACGTGTACATACGGGTAAGAAAACTTACAACTGTATTTAGACAGATAGTACATGATCATGCCATATGATGTAACAAAATTTTTGCTATTTGATAGGTCGCTGACAAGTCTTGGAGACTTAATATTCATGAGCCTATAATTTGGGCTTTGGTAGACTTCTACAATAATCTTCAACTGGACCGAATACCCCAAAGTTCGAATACATCACAAGTTGATCCAGAGATACGTGTCGAGTAAGAATCTGAACTATTCCCTTTGCTCTTTATAGCTTTCCTTCTTTCTTTTTTCATTAAATTTTTATGCCGTAAAATCATGATCTGGTAAAGTATTTCTGCAACATTGTTCATATGCTTACAGTAACCAGGAAACTAACATGATGCTTGGAAACGGTTCCCAACTTACGATCATGCCAGAACATTGGCATTTTTAATACCATTTCTTTGCCATGCTATGATTAGATATGTAATATGAAAAGGAAGCAGATACTGAATTCTTTCACATGACATTCTGTTAACTCAATATAGTGCTAAATAAGATTCTTGTAGCTCTCTGTCCCTCTCCTCTCTCTGTCCATCTCTCTTGCGAATCCTATTAAAACAAACTCAATTTCTAGGTGGGGTTGGCATTTGTTATTTGGATACCATGTGAAATATAATTTATTTTTGTATGGTACAATGTGAGACATTAACTGGACTGATTTTTCTTAAAATTGATAATGGCGAGAAAAAAAAGAGTGATATACTCCTGTAGGACTTCTATACCTCAATGATGAATTTGCGTGGAATATTGTTGTGCTCTCTGCTTTATTGTCATCCGTTCTTTTTGTTGAACTCTGATGAATGTTAGTATGAGAACAGCCCAGAAACCTTAAATGCTTTTTACTGTGTCATTAGTGAAGTTATGCGCATTTTTAGTTAATTATCAGTGAATGCCAACATATGCTAATTATTAGTTAATACTTTTGAGGTAAATAAAATAATAATTTTTCTGTGAATTTTTCAGTCTAATAGACGTTTCAGAAGTAAGACTGAAGCTGTCCCTGGAGACTGCACCAGCTCAAAGACCACGTGGAGTTCTTGGCGTATGGAGTCCTGTACTGTCAGCTGTTGGAAATGCGTTTAAAATTCAGGTCTGGCAATCACTTCCTTGTAATAATTTCACTAACTACTCTGGGTTCTAAACGAATAGTGTTGAGAATCTAGGACTTCTCCTGTTGGCCAACTATTTTTAAACTATATCAGACGTTTCTCTTTTATTCATTTCTCTTCAATTACGTGGCTGAGGAAGTGTCTGAACCCTCATTGGTGGCCTGGTCGTATTCCTGTGTCCACATAGCGAGTATCAAGCGATCCCTTGCCACACCCCCTATAAGTTGGAAAAAGAAAGAATAGAAAGTAAGGGTATGTACTGATTATTGCCATTAATCGCACTAGCTTATTATACGTCAAATCTCTTCCAGAAAGTCTCCAAGTTCAGTTGATATTGTTGATGCATTACAATGACTGGGTACTTGTCTTCTATGTAACTCGATCATACTTAAGTTGAAATAATCGCACTTACTTGATACATGCCGTCCCTCTTTTATTTCTTGTTTCTTCTATGTAACTCGATCATACTTACATAATGCATGAGACAGAATAATCGAACTTAAGTTGAAATATTTTTAGGTTGTTCTTAATTACTCTTGGGAGGTAAATCAAAGTTGTTAGAGCCTATTAGGGATCTTTTAATTGTTTTGGAATTATGGTTTTAGTTATTACTACAAATGTTGTTACAATTCTCAATCATAAATTGTTAATCATTGTTGACTATAATTGAGGAAGCTTTGTCCTTTTGAGGTCCGACGGCATTATCAATTCCCTTGCTATGTCCGCAATATGCCTATACAGTAGGTCCCTTTCAGACGTACTTTCTATGTTCTCTTATTCACCTTTATGTGGTCAAGGATTGGATTTCCTTACCTTGCCCGCGCCTTACTAATGTGACAGCTAAGCCTGCACCCTATGTTTCTGCTGCTACCATTATCTTCAGCACCATCTTTGTCATCACTCATTCATCACAGCAAAATGATTTGTTTTATCATCTTAGTGCTAATGCTGCTCGTGTAACATGCTTATTGTTCCAGCTACATTTGAGGAAAGTGGTGCACAAAGACAGATTCATGAGAAAAAGTTCTGTCTTGCCTGCCATTGGAAACCGTATCTGGAGAGATCTTATCCATAATCCCTTACATTTGATTTTCTCCGTTGATGTACTTGGTATGACAAGCTCCACATTAGCTTCTCTTAGTAAAGGGTTTGCCGAGCTCTCAACTGACGGGCAGTTTTTACATCTGCGTTCAAAGCAGGTAAATAATTTCTTGCCTTTTTCTCTATAAATGGATACCTTGACATTGACTTGTATGTAAGAAGAGAGTTAATGATGGCTCAGGTATGGTCAAGAAGAATAACTGGGGTAGGTGACGGATTCATACAAGGAACTGAAGCTCTTGCACAAGGTGTTGCTTTTGGAGTGTCTGGGGTAGTAAGAAAACCTGTTGAGAGTGCCCGACAGAATGGTATTCTTGGTCTTGCTCATGGATTGGGAAGAGCTTTCCTGGGAGTCATAGTACAGCCGGTTAGTGGAGCTTTGGATTTCTTCTCGTTGACTGTTGACGGAATCGGTGCAAGTTGTTCGAGCTTTTTAGAGGTTCTCCTGAGCAAGACCATGGTCCCGAGAATCAGAAATCCACGTGCCATCCGTGCAGACAATGTACTCAGAGAGTATTGTGAGAGAGAAGCTGTTGGGCAGGTAAACCGAAATTCAGTTTTCGTGTAGAGTATAAACCTTTTTCGGCAGCTGAGTGCTTCTTATGTATATTGTGTCTGCAGTTGTGATTTATGCTTTCTGTATGGTTGATGACACATTGAGTTTCCTAATTTTACGTTTTGAGTTTAGGTTAATCAAGTACCTACACAATCATACTTAAAAAGACCACTCTTGCATATTGCGGTCCCATCTTTCTTTCTTTTCTAATATGAGGCGCCATTTTCTTTTAATAGACAAAAAGT